>CM035413.1:85770118-85945118 GCA_020310875.1 Ceratopteris richardii | reverse complement strand
ATAGATGTAAATCAATGGTTATAGTAGCTTTGGACAATAGCTTCTTGATGAAGCCTCTACCTCTTGACCACCATCAAGCTATCACAACTGCATTCACACTCACACTCTCAATCACACTCTCACTCTCACTCTCACTCTCAATCACAAAGTAATTCTTAGATTTTTGTGCAGTCCCTGTGTTGATGCGTAGGTCCCCCTATATCAGAGTTTGATCACTACCCTCCCAAAGAAGTGTGCGATCCACCAAATTTAGAAAAAGTCGAGTTTCTCCAAGACTTTCGCAGAAAGCCATGCGATTGTAGTGTGCTTTCTTTCTTTAGCATACCTGTCAAAAATAGGAGAAAAAACACCAAAAAGACATATCCAAAAATATCCATAATTAGACATGGTGACACATGAGCATCAGATTCACGGATTCAAAGCCCTATAACTCAAAAACGATGAGGAATTAGCTTAAGCTTGTGAGAGACACTTTTATTCAATTTTGCGATCTACACGATAGTGTTAGAGATATCCGAGGTCCCAATTCACCTCCAAATGCCACTTTTCAGCCCTGTGACTTTCAAAATTCTAGAGAGAGTAAAATCAAGGCATTTTCTTATAAAGAACTAAATGTAGGACCCTTAACGAGGTACTTAAAACATGATTCACAAAAATTTCACACATGAACTTTTATTCTCTTATACTTACTCTACCTTTCTCTCATACAGAGTTCTCTCTACCTTCAGCTTCAATATTCCACTAGAAAACATGATGCGAATAAGGTCTAGAGAGAGAATATGAAACTTGTCAACCCGAAATTTTTCCTACATGCATAAAATGACCTAATTATTCATTCTAAGCATTATCCCCACAATGAAATTTAGAAAGTTCAAAATGCATTATTTCACTAGAAAAGAGGCCTATTATAGTATATGTTTATGTATATGTACATATATATGTATATGTATTGTTTATGTAAATGTATATGTATATGTATATGTGCATGTATGTATATATTCGTACATACATACATACATACATACATACATGTTGTGTACCTAAGCACCAACTTAGGCACTTGTAGAGAAAGAGACTATACCTCGATCCCCCTCAAGTACATATAGTGGGGATTCACGCTTTATTTATCAATCCGAGGAGTATCAAAACCTAGCCGAGTGTATGAAGACATGCATTCAAATGATGATCAATGCAAATGAGCTTCCCAAAGAGTGTAAATAAGTCTAAGTCTATTCCAAACAAGGTTCAGGGATCTATTGAGATGTCACGATACTTGGAGCAGCAGCCAACAGTAAATTGAGCTTTTGCTTCAAGTTATGAGCAAAATATTGAGTCACGGGAATGACCCTACTACACTTTAGCACTTCCTACACTTCACACACACCTTAAGAACAGCAAAGCACTTTCATGGATAGACAACACTTCCAAACACTCTTTTCAAGCATCACACATGCACACAAGCTCACCAAGAAGATGAGACAGAGAGGAGAAGACACAAACTCGAAATTCTATGCTCTTGATTCTCACAATGGCAAAAAATCTTTACAAAGAGTCACCAATTGACTTATATACATGTGCCCTAAAAATGATCCTTTCACACAAGAGACCGGAACTTTATTCACTAAAAGGTTAATTTCCTACTAATTTACATGGGTAAGCTACTAATCTCCATGGATATGCATGTAGAGGACTCCTCTAGTGCATTTACATCGGAAAATATGTTACAAAAATAAAGTATCCGAATCGAAAAAATTTTGGGGCCCGTCTTTTTCTCTGCCTTTTTGCTCTTCTTAGCTCTGCAACACTCTCCCCCTCTTTGTCTCTGTCGTCCCTTGACAGGCTTTGCTTCTTGTTTGTAGCTTGTCGAAGATTTTTGAATACACGCACCCAGTGGTTGAAGAAGCAACAAGGACTGTCAGACAATTGGTTATCTTATCTGAGCTATGTCCTTTGCTTCTGTTTTCCCCTTGGTATTTCATACATCACAAATTTAGGTTGCTGTATTCAGTTAGGCTGCCATGCACACCATCAGTGGCTAAGAATGTGGTATTCTTAGTCACCCTCTTCAACTTTTCAGCCTCTACCTCTTTCTAACTTTTGGTCTTCTGATTTGTCTTTGTCTTCACATGTCTGACCCTGTTGTATTGCTTTGAGCCTGTTTACTTTTTTTCCACCGCACGCTATCAACGGGAGGATTATTACCTGCCAAGTATTGTCTTGCACTTCTTCATGGATACTTCCTGGCCCTGGTCCGTCCTTCCCTCCTACGTGTTTTTCCATTATGTGTGCCCCTGTGGGGCTCTGTGCAGAGATGGGTGTTGCGTGCCCCTGCGGGGCTTCTTGTAGAGATATGTCTTCAAATGTAATCTTTTCAGTGAAGCTTCTTTCTTGGTCTTCTTCTTTTCTTCTTTTTGCTGGACTCTCCCTCAACACTGCCCCCTCTTGAACTCTGTCATCCCCGACAGGCTTTGGAAGTCAGCGGGAGTATGTTCTGTAAACTTTTTGCTCTGTCTCATTAAGCACATTAGCTTCACGTATCATGAGTTGCTTCCATTGTTCTGCTTTCACACCATCATGTGGTGGATGTCTGTGATCAGCGAAGAAGCTTAATTCATATGCCACTAATCTGGCATTCAAGTTGGATGACATCTTTAAGAAAATTTTTGAATCAATTTCAAAAAACCCTATGAAAAAGGATTCCTCGAAGGTTTGCATATATGTACTCGGTAAAAACATAAGCCTAGAATAGTATGCCATTATTGTGGGTTGGTTGGGCATAACAGATAGATAAAAGATGAGGATATCTCTGCCTTGATTAATACCAATGAAATATAAAAATGTATAAGCCGCATGCTTGAACACCTTCAAAACTGTACGTATCATGCAGAGGATTTTATTCGTCATCTTGATAGTTAAATCGAGGACTGTTGCATAACAATGCAGCCAAAATGCAATGGTTTTTACCATGTATCCTCCGTCGGTAAATAATTATGAGGTGGACTTGGAAGTAGCAGATAATTCAGCCATTGTTTATTGATCAATCCACTCTTTTGCATGTCCAAAAATTCTCTTACTTCTCTATGACGTGGTGTTGGGAAAAATGAAGGATTTACCTATAATAAATACGGTGTTGCTTGCCAGTGCACCTGCAAAGTAGGATTTTTCTCCAAAAATTTTATTCTCCATATAGGTTGTGTAGCTTCAAATTCCTCTTGAGTGTAATTGAATGTGTTATCTTTGAAGTACAGCTACTCATCTGGATCCTTCTGTGTGATCTTCTTTATGTATTGCCTTGTTTTCTCTTTCAATAGTCCATAAGGAATGTTCAAAGGCTTCATGATGGCATCCAGATCTTTCCCTTTTATTTTGGCCTCTTTCATAACTTTGACCACTTCATTCTCAAAATTTTCTATCAATCGGGACATCAATATTGCCCATTCCTTCTGACTTATTTTTGTAGTATATGGCATGGGATGATCATCACATGGTTACGCCATCTACTCTTTTATTGGAAAATTATAGATCGGGGGAGATAGAGGACATACCTCTACCTCCTCAATAGGATTCTCTAGTCGTGGCTCTACTGATGTCCCGATGGATACTTTTTGTTCTGCTTTAGTTTCTAATTGTGCAAGGCATTCACTCTTCTCTTTAACTTCTTGAAGAGCTTCCCGGAGTGCCTCTTTGGTGGCCAGTAGCTCATTACCAATCTCTCCTACTTGATCTACATTTTTACTGTAGCTCACTACGAGTTTTGCATTGGCAGTGTTCAGCTGTTTCTTGAGCTCATTGGTTTCGTTAATGTACCTGCATTCCCATTCTGCTTTTCGGGCTTTCTCTTGTCTCAATAGATCTGCATATTTCTCAATCTGATCTCTCAATTCCTTCTGGTCAGTAGCTGATGTCTCTTGTTTTTCTATAGGTTGGTCATACAGTAATGCCTTCATCAGCTCTTTATTTCTACTACGTAAGTCATCATTTTCCTCCATGTACACTTTTAGTTGTGTTTCGAGCAGATTGCTTCTAGCTTTCATTCTCTCTTTGTCTGCTTCACTAGCTTCATGCTGTCTTTGTAAATCCGTCAGTTGTTTCTGGAGCTGATGGTTTTGCTTCATTAATGTATTGCATTGTTCTTTGACTGTGGTTATCTCCGTTTCCTTGGCTGAAACCTCTTGTTGGGCCTGAATGAGCTGTGCAGACAATTGCTCACTCATTACGTGAAATTGATTCCTTTCCCGCATGGCCTTGTCATAATCTACATCCGTGTCCATCGTTTGTTATTGCGTATCCATGGCCATTTGTATCATCTGCTTGAGGACGGGTTTTAATTGAGTAACATCAACATTTAGCCATGTGGTAGGGATGCTAGGTTCTTCACCCGTGGTAACATCTTTCCCTTGAGCCACATGTAACATAGTATCATGGGGCTGCTAAATATGGAGTTGTATCCATGGCTCAGCCTCGTTGTGGTCAATCTTGCCTTGTGGTGTATCATCAGGGACTTCAATGATAACTTGCTCCCTATTTTGTGGTAAACTGTCTTCTTTGTCCATGTGTGTTTGTATTTCCTCTTTGATAGGGGGCATTGCATCTTTATGCGTGATTGGAGCTTCCTTCATGCTAATTTTTGACTTATCGTTCAATTGAATGAGGTGGGCCTGTTCAGTGGGTACTTCTTGGTTCTTTGCCTGTGACTGTTGATTGTCAGGTGTGACCTCGACCTGATTTATCTCTGTCCATTCTTCATTGTTTGTTTCTGTTATTATGTTAGTGTCCAATGTGTCTTTCTCAGGGCTAAATTCCTCATTAGAGCTAGAATCTTCTAATCCCAGTTCTTTATATCTAGCGGTTTGTTCCGGGGTGTGTTCTTTATTCTTTTATTTCTTTCCTTGGCTTGCCTGTCTGTATTGGTGACCTTGAACATTTAAGTTCACTTGGCCCTGCATATACATATGCATCTCCTCTAGAGTTGTGGAGAGGTCCCTTTTGTGATTGGCTGCTCTCTCAAAGGGATCTTTCGCAATAAGTGTGTCCTCTTTGATTGCGGTGTTTCTTGTGCTTCGTCCTCTCTTGTGCGCTTAGTTCCTCTCATGGGTTTCTTTGAACTGGTTCCCACTTCTTCGATGGAGATGACTATCTTCTTTTTCTTTGGAACCGTCGTTGACTTGGCATATTTTGTGATCTCGGTTGAAGTTGGCATCAAGCATAAGCACTCCTTCATTTCAAGTGCCCCATAAATTAGCAAGGTCAATGCCGAACTTCCATTCAAGAACTTTTTCTGACCCCACTTTTCTTTGCTTCGAATAGGCGGTCTTGAATATATGGAGTCATATTTACTTTATTTCTGACTTGCCTCATAGCATGTGAAAGCAATTGCACTATGATTTTCTGAGGTGTTGTATATCTATGCATACTAGGAAAACAAAAACGTTGTACCAATCGAACAGAGTCTTCAATACCGGTTCTGTTGATTTCCAAAAAGGTTCTCTTTTTGGGTCGTGACATTCATCTTTGACATTGGTGAGGCCATCTTGATTCCATCCAAAAGCTCTGTTAATTAGCTCATGAGTGAATCTAATTGTTTTCCATGTACCAACTTTGTCGAGCACTCTTGCTTCCGGGATTGATGGCTTGTCTGATGCAGACTGTTGCATATTCATCACTTGTGTGCATCTCTGAAAATCTGGCAGATATATGGGTAGTCGTAGGAATTCATCAATGCCAGCTCTTGTCCAAAAATCTGCCATGCGTGGTAATCCTTGTATGATAGTCTTGAAATCTTGTGACATGATAGGAAAGTAGTGATCCCTATCCATTATCTTAATGGTGGCCATGAAAAGAAGCTCTGACACTGGTTGATTATCAAGAAACCAATGACCTCTTGCCTTCGTGATTGATTCCAAGGGAAGAAGAAGGATCTCTTCCTCTTGGGTAGCCTCGGAATTAGAGGATGCCATCTGCACTCAATACATACCAGTAATCAATGGCACGCTGGTATCAAGAATCATCCTTCACTTATCCTTCATAAATTTGGCAACTCTCTGAGTGAATTGTGCCGTCCCTTCCCCGTGGGTGTGAGAAAGGTAATACCTGGGAATTTTTTTCATACTTATTTATTATTTTTTTCATGTGTCTGAAAGAAAACAGAAATGTTAGTTAATAGCTGAATCAGTTATCAAATCATTAGTTATTTTCCTTGGATTATTTTACAAGTGCTCTCCTATTTCCCAAGAGGGAAATGTGCTTCACTATTCTGAAGTAGAAGAAGAATGTGCTGAGTGCTTGGCCTTGTAATGTGGCCCTATTATGCATACTTTGGATTCTTGTAACTCCAGATGTGTGCAACCTGAATTATTTGGTAGATGTGTGCAGATTGTTTTGCCTGTAGGCCTCCAAATCTGGTTTGCTCCACTGGGACCGATTGTATCTCCAACATTTCTGGTAAATGTAGTGCTTCTCATGTTGTACATTTGGTTCGTCCGCTTTTTGACTCCTTGAATGATTTTTTTTGCGTATCTAGGGTCCTGTTCTGTCCTGTAGTTGTTTGTTTTCTGTGTTTTCTCCTTTAGATTGTACTGATTCTCCTTGTGTCTTGACCTGTCCTTTTTTATGATTGACACTTGGACACTTCACTTGGGAATCCATATTTGCGTTCGGGCCGGCTGTCCGGCTATCACTTTCTTTGGAATCCATACTCTAGTAATCCTTTGTGGACCTATGTGTCCAATGTGACTTGCATTCTTATTCTGTTGTTGTATCTGATGTCGAGAGTAGTTCTATTGTTGAAGATATGCTGTCACTTGGTCTTTTCTGATCCAAGCCTGTCTAGTGTAAGGAATGGGGTATATTCAAATGTGTACAGGTTGTTGATAGTCTTGCTGACTAGTCCCTCTTGTGCTTGGTTCCTCACTGAGGGTTTTGTTGGATAAGACGCTAATCATGTGATTTACTTGATTAGGAGATTGTGTGAAAGCAAGATTTGGTGCATTCTCACATAAAGTACTTGATGGTGGGGTTCCCATAGTATGAGTGAACATACATTCATCATTGTGCTCGTTGGAGTGATCTCTTGGGTCTATATGTTTGGCTTTGACTGGTCGTTCGTCTAACATGCTGAATATCTCACGATCTCCTATCTTGGCCGAGACGTATCCTAGGGCCAATTGAATAGTCACTTCATATTCATATATCCAATCTTGAACTAACACAAGCTCTTCTAATAAGTCCTGATCATGACATACTAAGAGTTTTTGTTCCATCGTGTTGTTTCCGAGATGTAGAGGTAAGGTAATCTCACCTATACATTGAGTAACTTTTCCTCCTATTCCAATCAGTTGTGCCTTAGATGGGCGTAATTCTTCTTTGAGTTTCTGAGTCAACGAAAATTTGATACAACTTATGGCTGCTCCTATGTCAATGAGAGCATCCACTAAGTGGTATTCTTCTGTTCCAGCACCCAAGTTCAAATAAGGTTGCTTTATTTATTGTCCTAGGTTTTCAGTGGCTCTAAAGTTAGCCATTGGGATGAGTTCCTCTCCTTGTCGATATCTCTCCTCTCTCTCTCTCTCATCCACCCCTTTCGTTTCATGATTCGTTCTAGTGCTTCTTGTCTAGCTTCTTCTCGTATTCTTTCTTCCTCTTTGCGCCTATTTTTACCCATTATTAGTCGAGACATTATCTCTTTGGTCAATGGCTCTAAATATTTTTTTTACTGGACAACCACTGATATAGTTTCGCAAAACTTCTCCATCTACGGTTGCTAAGCTGATGGCTCCATTGGTAGATATAAGATTGATGATCAATGGGCCATATCCTCTTTTTTGCAATTTCTTTGCATGTTGCTTCAAAGTATAGACCAAAACTAAATCTCCTTCCTTCAAATTTTTGTCTTTAATATGTGCATCAAAATATGCCTTCTGTCACCTTTTAGTAGCGTAAATCCATGCTACAGCTTGTAACCTTGTTTCGTGTAACTTTTCTATTTGATCCAATTGAGCTGACAATTCATGTCCAGTCCATCGTAAGTTGTTACTACTGTGAGAGTGGGTACTAAGAAATCAATTGGCAAGATGGCATTCTGTCCATACAATAAGTTAAAAGGAGTAGTTCCTATGGCTATTTTGTATGCTACTCGAAATGCCCGTAAAGCATGATGTAATTGCTTATCCCAATCAGATCTGCCATTGTTAACAATTTTGGTGAGGACTGTACACAAGATTTTGTTTGAACTTTCGGCCTGTCCATTGGCTTGTGGGTGATATGGGGCTGATTTCTTATTAATTACTAAGAATTCATTCAGTAGGGCTTCTATCACTTCATTCACAAAGTGTGTGCTTCTATCACTCACAATTTCTATAGGCAATCCAAATCTAGTGAATATGTTCTCAAAGAGAAACTTGGCCATAGTCCTCCACATCATTTTTCTTGGTTGCTTTGGCTTCAACCCATTTGGTCAAATAGTTTGTGACTACGATTATGTACTCGGCATGGGATCCTTTAGCTGGGGGGCTAATAGGTCCTATGAAGTCTATTCCCCATTTAGTAAAGGCTCTAGAACTCATCATGGGTTTTAACGGCATTTCATCTCTTCTGATTGGATGTTTTGTTTGTTGGCAGGTATCACATCGTTGAACATATGTGGGTGCATCTTGATGTAGAGTTGGCCACCACATTCCTGCAAAGAGAATCATTTTTGCAGTTTTATCTGCAGAAAAATATCCTCCTACAACTCCTGTATGTGCCATCTCTAAATCAACAAGATACTCATCTTCATGAATGCACATTCGTAAATGATTGTCTCTTCCTCGCTTGAAGAGCTGTTTTCCTATGAGAACATAGTCCTTGCTTTGTTCTGTGAGTGCACGTTTCCTTGCTAGAGTAGCTCCTTCTGGGTACTCTTGGGTCTTCAAGAATTTCACCAGAGGCATGCTCCATCTTGGTGCCACTATGGAGTAGCATAGAGTAGAGTTCTCTTCTGGGTTCCGTTCTTGACAAGTTGGGCAGGCTGATACATAGTTATGTGTATCCCTCTGCATGGTTGGCCAATATATGCCTAATCTCTTCAGTGTTTTTCATGTTCCATTAGCATTTAAATGAGTATTCCATTGATTTACATGTGCTTTTTGAAGCCACATTTCTTGTTCCTCTTCTTCCACGCATCTCATGAGTAATCCACTTGAGTCTTGGTGATATAAACTTCCAGTAATGATATGGAGGATTTTAGTCTTCCATAGGTCTTGGTTTCTATTTGGAGTGATCCCATGTTTAGGTCCATATGTAAAGATAGGGATCAACTTTTCTGCCCATTGGGGACATACTTCGAGATTAAAAAGGTAAGTGTGTGGCAGATCATCTGATATTCCTTTGGGGGCTTCTCCATGTGTCATTTGCGATAAGTGATCTTCTCTAATGTGCGTATTTCCCTTCTTGACTACTACTTCAAAATCAAATTCCATCAACAATAGAAACCATCATACTAGTCGTCCCGTATTACAAAGCTTATTGACCAAGTACAGTAAAGCTTGATGATCGATGAAGAATTTGAATTTGTTTTGGCAAAGGTAGTGTCAAAACTTCTTCACTGCGTACACCATTCCTAAACCTTTGTGCTCCGTCATGGTGTAATTCCGGTCCGCTTGGTTCAAATGTCTACTAGCATAGGCTATTGGGTGGTCTAACTTCCCTATATCCATAGGTTGAGCTAAGATGCAACCAATGGCAAACTTGGAAGCATCTACATGAATGTGAAAGGGTTTGTTCCAATTAGGTACTCGAAGGATTGGCGCTGAACTTAATCAACTCTTTAATTCGTTAAAGGCCTTTTCACATTCTTCTCTACAATTAAACTGAGACAATAATGCATAAAGAGGTCTAGCAATTATGGCATACATGTGTATAAATACGTTAGGATCTGCAGTGTCCCATAAATGCTTGCACTTCTTTAGTAGTCTTTGGTCTCGACAAATCTAGAATCACTTTGATTTTGTCTTCATCTGTGGAAATTCCACTTTTAGAGACAATATGTCCTAACATCTTTCCTTGTCGAACCATGAAGTCACACTTTTCTAGATTGAGGCATACTCTATATTGTCGACATTTGGCAAAAATCTTTCCTAGTTCAGGGATATGTTCTGATCATATAGCTGAATAAGTGCATAAATCATCCACGTATACCTCCATGCTCTTCCTCAAGAACTCCTTGAATACATGGAACATCAATCTTTGGAAAGTGGCTGGGGCATTGGTTATACCAAAAGGCATAACCCTAAAGGCGTGCACTCCCCATTCAGTTGCAAAGGCTGTTTTATGTTGGTCCTCATGAGCATTTGCTACCTGATTATAGCCTGAAAAGCCGTCTAAAAAACTATAAACTTCCTTTCGTGCCACTCTTTCCAAAAGATGATCAGTGATGGGTAATGGGTAACTATCTCTTATGGTGGCAGCATTTACCTTCTTCAAATTAATGCATACCCTTAACTTGCCATTCTTTTTTGGTACAACCACCAAAAGGTGACACCCATTCTGTGTGTTCGATCTCATAAATGAACCGCTGCAACATCTAACAACTTGTCTATCTCTTCTTTAATTTTTGCTGAGTAAACGTTGTTATAAGTGTATGGTCTTTGTTTAGAAGGTTTGGCTTCTGATGTCATAGGGATTCTATGGGCACAAATAGTGGGATCAACTCCTTTTAAATCCTTATATGTCCAAGCAAAGACATCCCTATATTCTCGTATGAGTCGTATTAACTCTTGCTCTTCTTCCATTGAGACATCCTTTCCTATAAAAGTACATCGTTCTTCTCCTTCCTCCAAGGTTACTACTATTTTCTTGGTCTGTTCTTTGTTGTCATATGCTATTCCTAGTTGTGCTTCTCGTTTCAGCATTTGGATAGCAATTTTCCTCTCTTCTATTTCATATTTTTTGAAGTGAGCGGGCACTTTGAATTGATCTTGAGGCTTGTTTTCTCCATCTTCTTTTTCTTTATCTAATCCAAGCTCTTCTTCTTGTGTCATTTCTTGATTTAATTCATTAGTTATGACACTTACTCTTTGATTTTCACTTCCTGACTCAATTTGTTCCTGCTCCATTTCAATGCTCTCATAATCCTCCTTCCATTCTTTTTCAATTACTTCTCCTTCTTCAGCCTCTTGAAGAACTACCACATATAGGCTTACATCATATCCTTCCTCATCAATGCATTCATTCATGGTTATCACTTCTTCGTTTACACACACATCGAGAGTGGCTAAAATCCCATCGAACCATGAGGTTTGAATTCTTCATCTAGGAATATTTGAGGCATGTAAGCTGGATCTTGTATAGACCTAGCGACTCCTTGCCTTTGTTGCCATCCTTTCTTTCTTTCCTCTTCCTTTTTTGCTGTCTGGCATATCCATAGATGAGTGTCTTCATTCATCCATGATTGGTCACTTGAACCTATATTGTGAATCGACTGCTCGTCCTTCTCCTTATGAATCGGACTCCATTGCAAGGGGGGAACATCTTGATACGTGTATGTGTGGAGATTAATTTTGGTCGTGGTTCCTTCGTGCTGTAAGTATACCACATCTTTTCCCCAATCTTGCACTACGTTCAGATGTCTCATGAAGGGTCTTCCAAGTATCATCTCATAATTGCTAGCCCTTTCAAATTGACAGATCGCTAAGGTGTGCTCGAATTCAACTCCACAGGTGGTAAAAGTTACCCTTTCCAATAATCCCAAGGGTCGTTCAGTGTGTCCGTCTGCCATTTGTATCTTCATGCGTGTTGGTCTTAAAGCTGGTTTTCCCCATTTCTCATATATTTCTCTAGTCGTTTCTCATATATTTCTCTAGTCGCGATTCCTACTCCAGCTATAGAATCTAAGATAGCTTTAGTGGTGTAACCCCTATAAGTAATTGGAAGGCATGTGTTTCCTTCATCTCCCTCACTGAAATCTCCAACCTTATCAACTAGGATTTTGATTGTGGTCACTTCATAAGGCATCTCCTTCTCTTCGGACTTGGTCTCCAATCGACTGGTTAGCTTCTCCTTCAAATGTGGTTTTATCTTCAAAATTTCTTCCAATGTCAGAGTACAAGGAATTTTTACCCTTCTAAGATGTTGTATGATATCCAATGTTTAGATTGATGGGTTCTGCTCTTTTTTTTCTTATTGAGGGAATACAATATAATTCCGAGTTATGTTCGTATTCCCTTGTGTAATTTGGCAAAGCCTTCACACTGTCATTCTCCTTGTCGCTCTTGTCAAGTTGTAATAATCCTTCTGAATTCAGCTCAGGTATTGAGTCTTCCAATTCAGCTTCTGCTTGTAACACCTCAAAGGGTGGTTCAATTCCTTCCACTTTCTTCCATCTATCTTCTTGGACTCTTTCCCACAAGTCTTTAGGCCACTCCTCGTCTACTTCGGGGACAACAAATCCTTCTCTTTTATCCTCGCAGTAATTTCCATCACATGTCTTACCTTCTTTTCCTTTCTCGGGATCATTAGGGATGACACACTCTTGGAATAATTTTTCAAGAATTCGTGAATTGGGTAGTTGAAGAACAGGTTTTTCTAGGGTCTGTTGAGCTACTTCAATTAATTTCTTGCATATCTCCAACCTTTCTTTCTCTAAGTCACCTCTAGGATATTTCTTTTCATGTTGTTCAATGGTTGGTCTTGCTCTTAGTCGTGCCTCGTACGCCTGAATCCACATGGCCAAATCTTCTGGCATGGGGTCTGCTAAAACTGATCCTAATTTCTTCCTCCAACTCACTCGAGGTTTCAGTGTGATTTCTTCCTCAAAGAAATCACACTTCTTCGACTCCCTAGGGTTCTTCCAGATCTTAGTTTCATTCAATTGAAGAATTCTAGTCTAACTTAGCCAATCTCTAGCTCCTAGAGTTCTTTCTAGGGAATATTTGGTGGAACTAAGACTGACAATGAATTCACAATACACGATACTTGACCCAAAAGAAGTCCACGATACTCAATGTTTGGTTGACTGGAAAAATTCCACGATACACGATACTTAAGCGACATGATACATGATATTCGACCAACTAGACAGAACCCGATACACGATACTTGATTGATATCACGAACCAATCAATGATACTCGATACTTGTAACTTCACGATACTCGATCTTCCACCAGTATCGCAAAAGGCAATCTTCATGATACATGATATACAAGAGATATTGCAGTCAGAAATTCACGATACATGATATACGATATCGGGCTAAGAGAATTTCAACGATAGTCGATACTGGGTTAATATCATTTTTCGTATCCCACGATACATGATACTTTAGAAGTATCATGAGAAATTTCCCGATGATACTCGATATTCACCAGGTATCGCGAAAAGCTACCTCCTCGATACACGATATGCCATAGGTATCGCAACCCGAATTTCACGATACACGATACACAAGAGGTATCGCGATCACAAGTTCATGAAAGATAACTCATATCAACATTCTGGACAGACACAACAAACACATATTCCGGTTAGACCACACGTGCAGTTTGCTACACCGGGCAATAATCCTAAATACCGACCTCATCGATCAATTGAACCAAGGAATAGAATTCCTATCCCTGATAGACCACATGTAGTAAGAGGACCAGGTATACCGAGAGGACGACCAATTTTCCCTGTAATGCCTAGAACACCTGAAGCAGGAAGAAGATTAAGACCTATCCAGGTTGCTAAATGCGTGAGAAACCACTATGATGGCTCCAATGAACCTTACAATCACATACCTGAATTCAAGCAAGTAATAAGAGCCGAAAAAGTGGAAGACTTCTTGATTCAATATGAATCCTTTGGATTAACCTTGAAGAACACAGCTTTAGCATTGTTTCAGCCATTAGACCCTAACAACTTTCAAAAGATGGAACAAGTCTATCAAGAATTAATTGAAGAATTCACCAAGTTTGGAATAAAAAACAACTCCTCCTCATTAATCCATAGCTTTAAACAAGCTCCTACGGAATCAGTGAGATTAGCAGCAAGAATATTTAAGCAATATGTGGACAGATGCCCTATGAAGAAAGACCCACTCAAAACAAAATGGTGTCATTGTTTTTGAAGGATTAGTGAATGTCTCATTAAGATCATTGGTATATGTGAAGAGAGTCCAAAATTTTCAAGAGTGTATGAAAGAGTGTATTAATCTAGAGGCCAATCTAGCAGAAGATTTGAAAATACCTCAAGGTAGTGTGAAAAGTGAAGATTCCCCCAGCAGCATGTCAAACCCTAGGAACAACATAGAGGAAATAGTTGATTTAGTGGAAAAGAAACAGAATGTTCAAGGGCCGAGGAAGTACCCCAACAATCCTATGAGAGTACCCATGCTTAGAAGATGTGTACATTGTGGAGGTGATCATCCTTCTCATTTGTGCAATAGGGGAGTAGTCCCACCACCTGCCTATGCTTACAATAGAGCACCTACCCCGGGCCCTATGCAATATTGTAGCATAGAACAAAGGTACACAAACCATAGCACAGAAAATTGTCCTTACATTTGGCAGTCAAGACCAATACAACCACCCATGAGACCTTACGGATACCCTCCAAGAGATCAAGGAGGAGAAGCCTTTAGATATCTCACATATCAGCAACAGGCACCAGCAGCACGACCTTATGCTTACCAAGGTTACACTCAACCACAACCAGTGTTAGGACAACAACCACCCCACCCTCAGAATGTTCTCCCATTAAAAATAGCTCAACCGGAAGAGAACCCAGAGAGAACAATAGTTCTAGCCACACCATTGGCTAGTAATGAACTATATGACCCATCCTATGACCATAGTCAAGGAAATTATTATGCATATGAGAACTCTATAATCCAATATGGAAAATCTTACGAGCCATATGCTTATGGTATGGAAGGACCGGATAGTTCTTACCGATATGAGCAAGATTATGTGTCATTAATGGACATAGCTCCCAGCACGCCCTTACCCTCCCGACCAATGAATAGACCACCTGCACCTAGAGGACCATGTTATAGATGTGGAGGTGATCATTTTATCAGAGAATGCACATTACAAAAACCCACCACCACCGCAGCGAGTTTGGGAAGGATACTATAGTGACTGTGGTAAAGAACATCTTTTTAGGGATTGCCCCAAGAACCCCAACAAAGTTAACTCGAACGTGCAGATCAATGTGATATAAGTGATAGAGTCATCAGGGAGTGAGAAGGAGTACACCATGCCACTAAAAGCCATAACTAGAGCTAAAGCTAGAGAAACCCCAGAAAAAACCAGAGAGAATGATCAGGGCGACAAAGAATTGAATATACCCACACCTGAAGTAGTTGTAGACTCGAAAAAGTCAGGAAAAAGTATTACAAGCAAACGGACCCAAAGATGGAAGAATCATAGAGAAAGGATAAGGGAAAAGAAACTACAACAAAAGAAGGAGAACAAAAATAATGAACAAGGTCAAGAAGAAAAACAAAAACTTGAAGGAGAAAATAAGATAAGAAAGTGTAAAAAACATGAGGCAGGATCAGTTCTAGCTGACCCCATGCTAGAGGAATTACCATGTGGATTCAGGCATACCAGGCACGAATAAGAGCAGGACCAACCATTGAACAACATGAAAAGGAATATCCTAGAGGTGACCTGGAGAAAGAAAGGTTGGAGATATGTAAAGAATTAATTGAAGTGGCTCAACAGACCCTAGAAAAACCCGTTGAACGACTACCCAACTCACAAATTCCCGAGAAAGACTTCCAAGAGTGTGTCACCCCTAATGATCCCGAGAAAGGAAAAGAAAGCAAGACCTGTGGTGGAAAGTACTACGAAGATAAAAAAGAAGAAGGATCTATTGTCCCCAAAGTTGATGGGGAGTGGCCTAAAGACTTGTGGGCAAGAGTCCAAGAAGATGGATGGCAGAAAGCGGAAGGAATTGAGCCACCATTTGAGGATTTAGAAGCAGAAGGTGAATTTGAAGCCTAAATACCTGAGTTAAACTCAGAAGGGTTATTACAACTTGACGAGAGCAAAAAGGATGAAGACAGTGTGAAGGTTTTAGCAAATTACAGAGGGGAATACGAACATAATTTTGAATTATATTGCATTCCCTCAGTAAGAAGAAAAGAGTGGAACCCATCAATCCAAACATCGGACATTGTACAACATCTTAAAAAGGTAAAAATCCCTTATACTCTGACATTGGAAGAACTTTTGAAGGTAAAACCACAGTTGAAAGAGAAGCTAACCAGTCAATTGGAGACAAAGCCAGATGAGAAGGAGATGACTGATGAAGTGACCACAATCAAAATCCCAGTCGATAAGGTTGGAGATTTC
Source organism: Ceratopteris richardii (assembly GCA_020310875.1). Classification (NCBI taxonomy): domain Eukaryota; kingdom Viridiplantae; phylum Streptophyta; class Polypodiopsida; order Polypodiales; family Pteridaceae; genus Ceratopteris; species Ceratopteris richardii. The sequence goes on along the minus strand of CM035413.1, from coordinate 85,928,803 downwards.
AGTGAGGGAGATGAAGGAAACACATGCCTCCCAATCACTTACCGAGGTTATACCACTAAAGCCATCTTAGACTCTGGAGCAGGAGTAGGGATTGCGACTAAGGAAATTTGGGAGAAATGGGGAAAACCAGCTCTAAGACCAACATGCATGAAGATTCAAATGGCAGATGGAGACACTGAACGACCCCTGGGATTATTGGAAAGAGTGACCTTTACCACCTGCGGAGTGGAATTTGAGCACACCTTAGCAATATGTCAATTTGAAAAGGCTAGCAATTATGAGATGATATTGGAAGACCTTTCATGAGACAGCTAAAGGTCGTGCAAGATTAGGGAAAAGACGCAGTATACTTACAACACAAAGGAACCATGACCAGGATAAATCTCCATACATATAGGTATCAAGATGTTCCTCCTTGACAATGGAATCTGATTCATAAGGAGGAAGATGATCAATCGATTCAGAGTATAGGTTCAAGTGACCAATCATGGATGAACGAAGACACTCATCCATGGATATGCCAGCCAACAAAAAAGGAAGAGGAAAGAAAGAAAGGATGGTAGAAAAGGTACGGAGTTGCTAGGTCTATACAAGATCCAGCTTACATGCCCCAAATATTTCCAGATGAAGAATTCGAACCTCATGGTTGGATGGAGATTTTAGCCACTCTTGATGTATGTGTAAATGAAGAAGTAATAAGCATGAATGAATGCATTGACGAGGAAGGATATGATGTAAGCCTATACGTGGTTATTCTTCAAGAAGCCAAAGAAGGAGAAGTAATTAAAAAACAATGGAAGGAGGATTATGAGATCATTGAAATGGAACATGAACAAATTGAGGCAGAAAGTGAAAATCAAAGAGTAAGTGTCATAACTAATGAGTTAAATCAAGAAATGACATAGGAAGAAGAACTTGGACTAGAAAAAGAAAAAGACGAAGAAGAAAACAAGCCTTGAGATCAATTCGAAGTGCTTGCCCACTTCAAAAATTATGAAGTAGAAGAGAGGAAGATTGCTATCCAAATGCCGAAGGGGGAACCACAACTAGGAATAGCATATGACAGCAAAGAACATACCAAGAAAATAGTAGTAGCCTTGGAGGAAGGAGAAGAACGATGTACCTTTATAGGACATGATGTCTCAATGGAGGAAGAACAAGAGTTAATACAACTCATAAGAGAATATAGGGATGTCTTTGCTTGGACATATAAGGATTTGAAGGGAGTAGATTCTTCTATTTGCACCCATAGAATCCCTATGACATCAGAAGCCAAACCTTCTAAACAAAGACCATACACATATAATGATGTTTACTCAGCCAAAATTAAGGAAGAGATAGATAAGTTGTTGGATGCAGGCTTCATTTATGAGATTTAAAATAGAGAATGGGTATCACCTTTAGTGGTAGTGCCTAAAAAGAATGTCAAGTTAAGGGTATGCATTAATTTGAGGAAAGTAAATGATGCCACCATATGAGATAGTTACCCATTGCCTATCTTTGATCATCTTTTGGAAAGGGTTTCTGGCAAGGAATTCTATAGTTTTTTGGACAGCTTCTTAGGGTATAATCAGGTAGTGATTGCTCCTAAGGACCAACATAAGATAGCCTTTGCAACTGAATGGGGGGTGTATGCCTTTATGGTTATGCCTTTTGGTCTAACCAATGCCCCAACCACTTTCCAATGCCATGTGCTCAAGGAATTCTTAAGGAAAAGCATGGAGCTGTACGTGGATGATTTATGCACCTATTCAGCTATACGATCAAAACACATCCCAGAACTAGTAAAGATTTTTGCCAAATGCCGACAATATAGAGTTTGCCTCAATCCAAAAAAGTGCGTCTTCATGGTTTGACAAGGGAAGATATTAGGAAACATTGTCTCTAAGAATGGAATTTCCACAGATGAAGGCAAAATCAAAGTGATTTTGGATTTTCCAAAAATCATATGCATAATCCTCACTAAAATTGTTAACAATGGTAGATCCGATTGGGATAAGAAATTACATCATGCTTTATGGGCATTCAGAGTAGCCTATGAAACAGCCATAGGAACCACTCCTTTTAACCTAGTGTACGGACAGAATGCCATCTTGCCAATTGAGTTCCTGGTACCTACTCTTAGAGTAGCTACAAATTATGGATGGATGGGACACGAGTTATCTACTCAATTGGATCAAATAGAAAAGTTACACGAAACCAGACTACAAGCTGTGGCAGGGATTTACTCTACAAAAAGGTGATAGAAGACATATTTTAATGCTCATATTAAAGATAAAAACCTGAAAGAGGGAGATTTAGTTTTGGTCTAAACTTTGAAGCAACATGCAAAAAAACTACAAAAAAGAGGTTATGGCCCTTTGATAATCAATCATATATCTACCAGCAGAGCTATCAGTCTAGTGACCCTAGATGGAGAAGTATTGCCAAACTATATAAGTGGTTGCCGAGTCAAAAAATATTTAGAGCCATTATATCACGACTACTAATGGGTAAAAATAGGTGCGAAGAGGAAGAAAGAATACCTTGCTAGAACGAATAAGGAAACGAAAGGAGTGGATGAGAGAGAGAGACGAGAGATATCGAAAAGGAGAGGAACTCATCTCAATGGCTAACTTTAGAGCCTCTGAAAACCTAGGGCAGCAAGCAAAGCAACCATATTTGAATTTGGGTGTTGGATCGGAAGAGTACCACTTGGTGGATGCTCTCATTGACACAGGAGCAGCCATAAGCTGTATTAAGTCCTCATTGAATCAGAAACTCAAGGTATAATTACGCCCATCAAAGGCACAACTGATTAGAATAGGGGGAAAAGTTACTAAATGCATAGGCGAGATTACCTTATCCCTACATCTTGGAAACAACACTATGGAACAGAAACTCTTAGTGTGTCATGATTAGGACTTATTAGAAGAGCTCGTGTTGGGTCAAGACTAGATATATGAATACGAAGTGACTATTCAATTGGCCCTAGGATACATATCGGCCAAGATAGGACATCGTGAGGTATTTAGCATGTTAGATGAATGACCTGTCAAAGCCAAATGTATAGGCCCGAGAGATCACCCACACAAGCATGATGATGAATGTACATTCACTCCCACTATGGAAACCCCACTGTAGCTCAGTGATGAGTAGCACCTCCTTTAATGTCAATCCGGGAAGACGAGAGGATGGTATGAAGACCTCGAGCAAGTGGAGGCACAAGTGCGTGAGTGAGAAGCACACAAACATGCACACACATACACACACACGCGCACACACGGCAAGACAAAGAGTGAGAAGCAATGGAGTTCTTAGATTACTTTCAGAAAGCTCTTACAAGTTCATTTCAATTACAATCTAACCTGAAAAATGTGCTCTCTAGCTCCTTTTATAGTTTTTGACTAGCTTTGGCCCTGTCCAGACCTAGTGTCCGGCCTAGTTAAAAATTAGGTTCCAGGGCTCTTTTGAGGGCTCAAACGAGATCTAAAAAATATGAAAATTGATATGTAGGTACTTCTAAGGCTCCTCAAGCTCAAGGACTCCTTGGCTTGCACAAAATGGAGCTACAAAAATATGAAATGGTATTTACAATGGTTTTTAGTGATTAAAATCACTTATTTGTGTAGGAATTTTCTCAGTTGATTTGTCGTATGCATCTTTGAGCTCCCTACTTGCTCTTTCTTCTTGTGTGCTCCACTCCTTGATGTCTGAAAAATTTAGATGGCCTACTTGCCAGATCTTCTTTGGCTACTGTGTCTGCTTGTGCTATCTCTTCGTTCCGACCCTCTTTGTCTTGTGGCTCCTTCGGTTCCGTGATTGCTGCCAACACCCCCTCCCACTCTCGCGTCTGTCGCCCCTGACAGACCCTTGTCTCGATGCTCGTTGAACGTAATATTGGACAACGTTGGAAGCGAGGTGATGTTCTTCTAATCTGAGCCCCCGTGCTAGATCTGTTAATAATGCATCCCAATTCACTAGTCTTGGTACGTCCGGATGTGGCACCCGCAGTTGTTCTGAATGGATTGTTCTCTCCACAGCGAATAAGTGGAGATGTGAGGGCCTGGGTACAAATATTTCTGAGTGATATTCCCAAAATCCCGTTATGAACATCTCCTCGAATGTCTGTTTAAAATAAGCTCGGAGGTACTTTATTCTGGCGTGCCAAGCATATATTACCTCTATGGATGGGGTTGTACTCATGTCGTATACCAGATCTTGGTTTCCTGTAAGAAATCCAACACCTGAGAAGTGGGGGTCTTTAATATTCTTGAACGTCCTGAAGGTGATTAGCATGAGTTCAAAGATTTTCATACACATTTGTGCCATCACATCGGGGGTATTCCGTAATCGAGTGCTCCAGTGTCTGATGGTAGAAATCATGTAATTTACAGTGGGAGGGCCTTGTGGCGGTGCTAGATAAACATAATTTAACCACTTTGCACAACCCTTGACGTTCTTGACAGCAATTGTAAACTCTGGCCAAGTGCGCCGGCAGAATACTGGAACATAACAAGGATTGTATTTAATAAAAAGGGGCATGTTAGTCCAGGTACGAACCATTTCCGGGTAGGTTTCAAGAAGACGGATTCTCCAGGTTGGTTGATGAATGGAGCCTTTCTTCGCACTTTCTGGGATATCCTCTGGCCCAAATTGTGTGGCAAAAGTTGGAGGTTTGCCACAACTGTGTTTAATCTCTGCATTGTAATCCGCAAGGAGCACACAATAAGGCACATATTGATCATCATTGGTGCCGATCCATCTATGATGAGACATGCGTTGAAAGTATTCAGACTTGATGATGGTGTCTTCTAACTTTGCCATAGATTGGATTTGAATGGCCACTCTATCTTCATGGGTTGTTGCTGTCTTCTCTAGTGTTTGGAGCCATTCAGGTACTTCAACTTCCAATGTGTCCATTCCTTCTGAGGTCTGTGCACCACCTGGCATCGGCATAGGAACGTATGGTTCCTCATAGGTTTCATCCACCTCAATGGGTACTAAATCCTCCGGTTCGGGTTCTACAACTGGGGAGGGCTGCCTTTCATATTCTAATAACTTTTTCTGGAGTTCAGCCACCTGCTCTGTCAATGCCTTTACTTCCTCTGAAGTCGAGGCCGTTTCTATTACCTTGGTTGGAGCCTCCTTTTCCCTGAGCTGGCTACGTAGTTCATCTCGTTCCCTTTCCAAATCATCATGTGTGTCTAATAAATCCGCATAACTTTCCAAGATGGTTTTCATTGTTTCTGTGGGAACCGCTTTGAACTGTTCTGGATTGATCTCATGGGGGGACCCTTCCATGGCTGCTTCCAGGTTTTCTTCATTTTGTTTCTGCAACCGTTTATTTTCTTCAAGTGTTGTAGCCATATGCTTGCAAAGTAGAGTTAAATTACGTCGGACTCTCAGGTTGTCTGTTTGGTACACCTCCAGCAAGGCTTCATGTTTGACACCACGTTCTGCTGATGGTTGGGGTGTCTCCAGGAGTGTTTGATGGGCTTGCTCGAGAGTGGTGTGGCGTTGGTTGAGTTTCGTATTTTCTTCTTCTAGCCTTATGAGTCGTGTTTGTAGTTGCTGATGGTTTGTTGTCAGCTGATGATGGCGGCCTTCTAGTTCCCTGTACTCCCGCTGAAGTTGATATACGCATTGATGTGATGACAAGAATATACTATTTACATTAAGAGATGCAGTTAAAGATGAAGATGCAGGGGGAATGGGGAAGGGGAAGGGAGTTGTGAATGCGGTGGAGTCAAGTGGTGAAGTAGGTGGAGGGGGTATGGGAGATTGAGGTTGTGTGGGGGGTGGGGGTGGTACTGTGGCGGGTGATGTTTCCATTGTGTCAAATGTGTGTGTGACTGTAAAGATGGGGACAGTGGGTGGGGTGGAAGTGATATTTGTGAAGAGTGTCGTGAAGGTGGGCATGGAAACTCCTCCAAATTGGATACCGGGAGAGAGAGGAATTCCCATGACAACTGTGGTAGTGGTAGAAAAGGGTGTGGTCGTGCTGGTTGGTGAGGTGAATTGTGTAGCGAGAGGTGAGGTGGGTGGGGATAGTGGTTCCTCCTGATGTTCTTCTGTTTGCGTGTTGCCTTCCAGTTCTGATACATTGATGTGTATTTGTTTTCCAGATCGCCTAGGGCGGGCAGGCACACGTTTCTCAAATCGATTAATGTATGTCATGGCCTCATGTATGGCCTCATCCCAGCCGACTGCCTCTGCGTGCAGGTTCATGGATTCGATAAACATATCGTCCACACCTTCCTCACCTAATAGTTGGCTCATGAGCACTTTGCCTGATTCAAGTGACATTTTGTGTTGTTCCTGAACTTGCTTCATCGTTTGGTACAATCTTTTTATTTGTGCCGAATATGTTGGGGCACTTGCTAGCTCTAAGAGTTCATCATATTCTTGAAATTGTTCTTCGTCGGCTTCTTCTTCTTCTCCTCCTGCGTCTTGTTCATCTCCTTCGACTTCTACGACGACTGGTTGTGTCGGGGCTGGTGTTGTTGTGGTGGGGTGTGGTTCCTGGGCCTGGTCTGCTTCTGTTTCAAGATTAGATTCGTAGATCAGCCTGGCAACTTCTTCATCCGTGAGGTCATTGAGAGTAAATCCCTGTGGAAATTCCAAGTCTGATGGAATAGGGGGAAACACCAAGTTGGGTCCTTCTATACTTGGTCTGGGAAGACGAATGGTGAATGGCCGAACACGCCTAGTTTGAGGAGGAGTCACCTCAGGTGTGGTAGTGGCTCCCCTTGGTTGAGCACATGGTAATTGGACGCCCCCTCTCATCTTCTTCGATGGAGGACTCGCTGTTGATAGTCGCCTTTGGAATTCTTGGGCCCTGGACCACACTAGTGCTCTTTGAACGGTGTTGGCAGCAGTCAGGGAACCAAAGGAGTCACAAGACGAAGAGAGTCAGAGCGAAGGGACAGCACAAGCAGACATGGCAGTCAAAGAAGATCTCGCAAGTAGGCCATCTAAATTTTTCAGTCATCAAGGAGTGGAGCACACAAGAAGACAGAGCAAGTAGGGAGCTCAAAGGTATGTATGACAAATCAATAGAGGAAATCCCTACACAAATAGTGATTTTCATCACTAAAAACCATTGTAAATATCATTTCGCATTTTTGTAGCTCCATATTGTGCAAGCCAAGGAGTCCTTGAGCTTGAGGAGCTTTAGAAGTATCTACCTGCCAATTTTCATATTTTTTAGATCTCGTTTGAGCCCTCTAATAAGCCCTGGAACCTAATTTTTAACTAGGCCGGACACTAGGTCTGAACAGGGCCAAAGCTAGTCAAAAACTATAAAAGGAGCTAGAAAGCTCATTTCTGAGGTTAGATTGTGATTGAATTGAACTTGTAAGAGCTTTTTGAAAGTAATCCAAGAACTTCATTGCTTCTCACTCTTTGTCTTGCCGTGTGTGCGCGTGTGTGTGTATGTGTGTGCATGTTTGTGTGCTTCTCACTCATGCACTTGTGCCTCCACTTGCTCGAGGTCTTCATACCATCCTCACGTCTTCCCGGATTGACATTAAAGGAGGTGCTACTCATCACCGAGCTACACCAAATTTTGGCACCGTTGCCGGGGATCGAGCTTTGAGGACGAGCGTGTGATGGTAAGACGTAGATTGGAGAAATTGGCGTTGTAGGTAATTTCTTTACTTTTCCTATTTTTCTCTTTCTTACCTTACCACCATCATCACCATCTTCCACCTCCCTTTCCATCATCGCGAAAATTTCAGTTTTTTGATCATATCTCTATCTCCACCTCATTTCCCTCATTCTACTTGTGAGAGAGAGCGAGAGAGCGATATTGCGTGCGTTGTTTTTTGCATGTTTTTTGAGCATTCTGCAGGTTCTTGCTGTATCACCCTCCCCAGCACTCTGCGCAGGTACGAAACTATACGGTCTTGTCTCTGTGTCGCCAGGCTCTGTCAATCGCGACCGACAGAAAAATTGCTCTATTTGCTAAACAAAGTGCATATCCATGACCTACAGGCATAGAGCTTCCCAAAAATGTGTTTAGTTTTTTGAAATTCCTCAGATTTCTGTCAATCGCGATCGCTCCGTCAATCGCGATCGACAAACCACGACGGACAGACCTGTCAATCGCGATCGACCAGTCAATCGCGATCGACAGCCCATGACGGCTCTGTCAATCGCGACCAACAGAGTCAACGACCGATTGACCACGACTGACGGATCATACGCGTGACACGTGTCAATCGCGATTGACAGTCAACAACCCTTTGACCCACGACTGATTGACTTTTCGAACCACCTGTCAATCGTGATCGACACATCAATTGCGACTGATAGCCACGACGGACCTGTCAATCGCGATCGACACATCAATCACGACTGACCTGTCAATCGCGACTGACAGAACTTGCGAACGCGTTAGAAGGGCAAATTAGGTCAAATTTTTAAGGCAAAAATAATGGTCTAAATTTGGGCCAAGTGTGGGACAAACACTAGGGTGTAGTATTGCATTACGAGAGCATGACCCAAGTAACCCGAGAATTCTTGTTTGCCTGTTAACCTAGTTTAATCCTGTTTTAGTCCCAAAACCCTGAACTAGCATAACTTTCTCATACAAAATCCGTTTGCTGTGATTTTTGTTTTGTTTTGTTAAATTAAGATCAGGAATATTAGATAGGGTATTTTGAAGTTGACCATACCCAGGGGGAACAAAATTCAGGGATCTCTAGAGTTGTGTCCAAAAAGTCATAGTGCAAATTGGTGAAGTGTTACATGAATGAAAGTGATTGGTTCTGCCTTTTGAATTTAAGTCTTGAGCTAACGGTGGGCCTTTTACAGGTCTTTTGAGAGCATCAAAGGGTACACAAAGCAAGAGTAAGTGCAGGCTTGGGAACACGCGTCCTGGGCACACCAGGGCAACAACACAAGGAAAGGAACTCAAGGTTGGAAAACCCGCAACACCCTTTGTCAATTCTTAGTTTAGGCTAAGTGCGGGTAGTGCTAGAAGTAATTCCAGGCAACGATAGGCACGAGATAAATCAAAGACTATCTAAGAAATCAAGTTCAAGTCAAGAGATAACCTGTGTGTGTGAACGACAACCTTAAAGGAAAAGAACCTAACGTGAAACGACCAAACTAAAGTGCGAAATTAAACTCAAGTATTCCTAACGACGTGATATCAGACAAGAGTATAAACACGATAATCAACATAAAAAGGGGATTAAGTAATTGATACAAAGGACTCAGAAACATGGTTGTACCTGGGAAAAATTGGGTTAATCAGTTAGGCATATGAACCTTAGATCAGGACGACATCTAGTAAGGGATAGACAAAGCCTTAGGTCTTCAGAGGCTAGTGTCAACCACACTGCTAGGTCGTAGGCCCAGCAGTTGAGCCACCACTCATACTACCCAAGTTCTGAGACTAGTGAATCCGAGATGTCTCAAGGTATGGAGAGACCTACAAGAAGTTCAGGAGTGCCATACTTAGACAGGGTAGAAGGCCCTTACAAAACGCAGTTGAATACCTTAGGGCCAACCGATTAGGTGCCAGCATCTATGAGGGCGGCCTAGGAAGATCTGTGGTACAGATTAAGAATCCTGATCAATCCATTGGACTAGAGCGCCCAGCTGTCAAGTTCGAAAACGGAGCGTACTTAGACAAAGAAGGAACCATATACGTAGTCACCAGTCACCCAGATAGGACGGACGAATTTGGAAATGTGATCCCAGAAGCGGACTTAGGTGACCTAGAGCAAGGAAACATGAGTACAGAACCTAGAACCCCTCGAGGCAAATCAGTTCTCACTAGGATTATCACACCTGAGTGGATTCCCCAGGATAATAAGAGCATAGATTTGCTCCTCAATCGAGAAACTGACGAAGCCTTTTGGAGGTATAAATCTGATCAGCCAACTGATATAGGAACAATCATGATCTATGAGTTTAAGGATCCTGATAGCCCAGGCAGAGTGACCTACCTAGATCACGCCTCAGAGAGGATCTTTGTGGTTACAGAAAATGATAGGCATGCTTACACTTGGAAGGGTGAATTCGTTTTTCCCCAACCAAGATCGAACATGTCCTTTGGTCACCCAGGAGCTGGAACCTCCCACGCTCACGGAACTCAAAGAGACAGACATAGAGAAAGGTCGGAGGTGAACTTTGCCAACTCAAGGGGCAGAGAAAGAACGAGGACGGAAACAAATAGAGTAGAGCTTGAGGTACTTAGAGCTCACAGGAATCAAAGAAATGCGGATGAGTTCCCTCTACCTCAACCTAGAGAACACACAAGGACTTTGAGACCAACTCAGCTAGTTAAGTCCATGAAGAACTACTTCGATGGCACTGGAGATCCATACGATCATGTGGCTGAGTTTAGACAAGTCCTGAGAGCTGAACAAGTGGAGGATCTATTCACGCAATACAATGCCTTTGGTCTAACCCTTAGGAACACAGCACTTACGTGGTTTCAACCATTGAATGAGAGACAGTTCAGGAGCATAGACCAACTCCTAGAGGCTTTCATTATCGAATTCTCTAAAAGTGGCATAAGACATAACACTTCCTCGCTGATTCACAGCTTCAAGCAAACCCCTCAAGAGACCGTGAGACTTGCAGGGAGAAGATTTAGGCAATACTTAGAGAGATGCCCTGTCCCTGAGCTACCCACACCAGCTAAGCAAGTGGCTTTATTCTTGGATGGATTGCTAAGTACCAAATTAAGATCATATGTGTACTTGAAGGACCCTAGGACCATAGAAGAGTGTGTACGCATGTGTATTGACATTGAGGATAACTTAGGGGAGGAGTTAGAGCTTTCCAAGATATACAAAGATTCAGATAGTGCCTCTAGCCTCTCTTCCACGCAATCCACATCGATTGAGGAACTTGCAGAGAAAGTTGCTTAGAAACTAGGTGTCTCTAGTAAACAAATCCCAAGGTTCGCCCCTGTAAAAAGATGTTATAATTATGGAGGCGACCATATGGCAAATGTCTGTCCCATTATGGCTCAACCCCAAGTAAATCCTAGTGGCCAATACTGCACCATAGAACGGAGATACACAAATCACACAGCGCAAGATTGCCCATACAACAAGCAAGCAGTTAGGCAAACCTACCCTCAGACATACCCTCAACAAGGAAGATATCAGAACCAATATCCACCACAACACTATGCTAGGCCTCAACAAACCTACCAACCCTACCAAAACCAACTGAGACCCCAGCCAGTGCTAGCACAGCAACCACCTGCTCCTACTAATGTGATCCCAGTAAATGCAGCTGCAGAAGAGAACCTGAATAGAGCTATAGTCCCTATAACATCATTGCTTTCTGAAAGTGACCCGAGTGACCATAGCTTTGATTCTACACATGTTGATAGCCCCCAGGCTTACTACATGCAGTCTCCTGAGCATGGTGAGTCTTACTATAGTGAAGAGCCAAATGAACCTAGTTGGGAGTCAGATTACACAAACGTCATGTATGCAAACCCCAACCCTAGGCCTCAACCTAAGCAAGTAAGACCCCCATTCCCTAAAGGACCATGCTATAGATGTCAGGGAGATCATCTCATTCGTGATTGTCCCTTACCTCCACCTATGCAACCCCAATCAGTAACAATTCAAGGCTTTTGCCAAGAATGTGGAAAGGAGCATCTCTTACGAGACTGCCCTAAGAATCCTAATAATATGCCAAAAATCACTCCTATTAATGTTATTGGGTTAGTGGTAGATTCCACAGGAAGTGTCACTTCCACTGCACCCGTATAGGTAGTCACTAGAGCTCAAGCAGTGCAGCAAAACCAAGGGGTAAGCAAGGAAAAGAGCCTAGACGCTAGCGATACTGAGAGCCAAAATAAGAAGAGAACAAGAGCTTGGAGAGATAGCCGTGAACGTATGAAAAGGCAATGGGCAAAGAAGATGAGTGAACTTGAGGAAAGTTTACGAGAAACCAAGGCCAAAATCATAGAGATCACATCTCAACCGCACTCTCACACATTCCCACCGCTACCATCCCCATCACCCTCCATCCCTCCACCCTTTAATACACCCCACGTAACCCACCCACCACCCCAAGTATTAGCTGACCCCACTCCTGAAGATATAGCCATGATGCTTAAAGCATATCAGGCCAGAATCCAAGAAGGGCCAAATGTCACGGATCATGACAAGTGTTACCCTAGAGCTGACCTAGAGATAGAAAGAACCAAGCTTTGCGCGAAAATGGTCGCATTGGCTCAGACTATGTTTGAAGCCAGTCGCCTTTTCAATTACTCGGGCTCAACTAAGACGCAATTACACTTGGATGGACTTCTAGAGAAGTTAGAGGGCATAATTGCAAGATCTGCCAAGGAAGAAAAAAATCAAGAAAGAGATAAAGCAAGCAAAAACATGACCCATCCCCCATCAAAAGCTTATGTGCCCAATTCCACTGAACCAGACAACCCCCCCTCCCTAGAAAGAATAGAGAATCTAATGGCACAATCACAAAAGGAACTCGCCCCTCAACACCATGACAAGGCTAGTGAAAGAGCAGGTCTTCCTACCCAGAAGGCCTATGTGCCTGAGGCCTACGTGCCTAACTCTATGGAGCCAGACACCTCTTCTTCTATGAATCAATACACACCAGAATTCTTGCGAGAGATTCAAGAAGAGAAATGGGCTAAAGAGAGTGAAGTTCCTCCCCCCATTGAACTGGTGGATGACACACACGATCAATTCCCACAAGACCTTCCTTCCATTTATGGAGAACAGGAGAGTGCCCAATCTTAAGAAAGATTAGACTTCGAGTCTAATTCTTTACAAGAACTACCCCATTTCACAGGCCCATGGGAAGCAAAGTCCACCTGTATGAGAGCACCTACAGTCATGGTAAGAAACGAAGATTCAGTCATACCTAGGAACACAGAGGTAGTGAAGAACACCAAAGTGCAGTGCAATCTCACTTTGGAAGAGCTGCTTCAGGTTAGACCAGAAGTGTGGAAACATGTAGCCACTCAAGTGCCCGATATAGCAAAACCTCATTCCCAGGTAGGATCACATAGGACAGTGCCAGAGATACCCTTGGATAAGATAGGAGATATGTGTGAAGGTGAAGAAGGGAACACCTATCTTCCCATTACCTACCAGGAGTACACCACCAAGGCAATTTTGGACTCAGGTGCAGGAGTTGCAATTGCCACCACTTCCCTATGGAAGCGTTGGGGCAAGCCAGCAGTCAGGCCAACAAGAATGAAATTGCAGATGGCCGATGGTCATATTGAGAGACCCTTAGGATTGCTAGAAGGAATAACTCTCACCACCTGTGGTGTCGAGTTTGAGCACACATTTGCTATATGTGACTTCAGCAAAAATCATGCCTATGAAATGATCTTGGGACGACCTTTTATGCGACAGTTGCAAGTGGTACAGGATTGGGGAACCAATTCTTTGTACCTGCAGCACTTAGGTGTTACAACCAAAGTCAATCTTAAGGATTACTCTCATAGAGATGTACCACCTATTCAATGGAATCCCATCCATAGAGCCAAAGATGAGACTGAGTCTATGCATTCCATAGAATCTGGATCCTCGTGGATGCATGAAGACACCCACTTATGGATGTGCAAAGTAGCAGTAGAAGAAGAGAAGAGAGAAAAAGCCAGAGAGGTAGGTGCAAAAGAAACACATAGATCAATTCAAGACCCAGCCTATGCACTTGTAGTTTTTCCGGACGAAGAATTTGAACCCCACGGTTGGGCAGAAATCCTAGCAACAATGGATGTAGCCATCAATGAAGAACAATGGACACCTCATTGTGATGAGGATGGCTATGACATTTGAGTCTTCTCCATAGAGCCAATCATGGGAGAGGCAGTTCTAGAAGAATGCGAACCTAGCCCTGATGCATTTGAGGATGCAAGTGACTCCGATCTAGAGTCAATCATTATGGACCCACCTTTTGCATCAGATGAAGAATACTTTCATGAAGTAGAATTTCAACCCCAGAGGCATGGAGAGCTTACAAATGATGTACGATTAGCCACACATGTGACCCCTAAGGAAGAAGGAAAGAAATGAAAGAAGAGAGAAGTCTCACTAGAAGAGGAAGAATCTTTGTTTGAGGTCCCGGAAAATCTTAAGAAGTATGAGATAGACGACAGGAGAGTCATGATAAGAATGCCTAAATGAGAGGCACAATCAGGAGAGGCCTATGATAACAAAGAAACCACCAAGAAAATAGTAGTGGCCCTAGAAGAAGGAGAGGAGAGATGCACGTACATAGGCCATGACCTAACAGAGGAAGAAGAGCATGCGTTAATAGCCTTGCTAAGAGAATACAGAGATGTATTCGCTTGGAGTTACAAGGATTTGAAAGGTGTTGACCCTGACATATGCTCACACACTAACCCCATGACCTCAGATGCCAAACCCTCTAAGCAAAAGCCATATACATATAATGATAATTATGCTACCAAGATCAAAGAGGAGATAGATCGACTAGTTGAAGCTGGATTTATCTATGAAATTGAGCACACTGAGTGGGTATCCCCCATCGTAGTGGTGCCCAAGAAGAATGGCAAGCTACGTGTATGCATTAACTTGAAGAAGGTCAATGCAGCCACAATTTGAGATAACTATCCGCTTCCCATCACAGAACATCTCTTAGAAAGAGTAGCAGGCAAGGAAGTGTACAGCTTCCTCGATGGATTTTCGGGTTACAATCAAGTAGCCATAGCTCCAGAAGATCATCATAAAATAGCTTTTGCCACAGAGTGGAGTATATTTGCCTTTCATGTAATGCCATTTGGGCTTACCAATGCACCAGCTACCTTCCAGAGACTAATGTGCCATGTATTTAAGGAGTTCCTGAGGAAGAACTTAGAAGTCTATGTTGATGATCTTTGTGCTCATTCCAACATTAGACAAACCCATATTCCTGAACTCAGACAAATCTTTGACAAATGTAGAGAATATCAAGTCTGCCTGAAACCAGAAAAGTGCGTTTTTATGGTCAGGCAAGGCAAGATTCTAGGACACATAGTGTCAAAGAATGGCATATCCACTGACGAAGAGAAAGTGAGAGCCATAGCAGAGCTACCTAGGCCAAGGAATGTCAAGGAAGTACAAGCTTTCATGGGACATTGTGGTTACTACCGCCGGTTCATTCACATGTATGCTGTCATTGCAAAGCCCATGTACGGACTTCTGACAAACTTTGAGTGGACTGAGGAATGTGAGAATTCCTTCAATGAGCTTAAACGGCGATTATGTTCAGCACCAATCTTAACCACACCGGATTGGAATAAGCCTTTTCATGTTCATGTGGATGCATCCAATTATGCCATTGGATGTGTGCTTGCACAACCTACTGGTGAAGGTAATATGGATCTTCCAATTGCCTATGCTAGTCGACAATTGAATGCAGCTGAACGAAATTATACCACTACTGAGAGAGAAGGCTTAGGCATGATATATGCAGTTAAGAAATTTAGACACTATTTGCTTGCAAATAAGTTTAAATTTTTTACTGATCATCAGGCATTGCTATACCTCGTAAACAAGCCATGCAATACAGGAAGATTAGTAAGATGGTTTCTCTTGCTAATGGAATATGATTTTGAGGTTGTGGTAAGGAAAGGGAAGACTCATTTGAGAGCAGATCACCTTTCTAGGCTCACATCGGGAGAAGCCCCACAAGGAGTATCAGATGATTTTCCTGATGCTTACTTGTTTAATTTGGAAGTAATACCTCAGTGGGCTAAGACATTAGTGCCAGTATTGACATACGGACCTAACCATCTAGTAATAAACACGCAGGATAGAGAGGTAGTAAAAGCCCAAAAGTATCACATCATGGCAGGAAGTATGTACAAGCACAGAGATCAAGGAATTTTGGCTTGTTGTGTAGAAGAGGACGAGTACACTAAATGGTTGCATTTAGCACATGTAGGTGCATTAGAGCAACACTACTCAAAGCAACGAACCTTACAGACACTAAGGAGACTAGGAGTACATTGGCCAACTATGGAAGCTGATGTCCAAAAGTTGTGCAAGGAATGCCCAATCTGCTGCACTAAACCACCTGTGGAACATGCCACTCTTTATCAAGTGTCCATAGTGCCAGATTGGAGTGAACCACTAGTATCCTTCCTGAGGACGAAAACATTCCCTCCAGACATGACTCTGGCTACGAAACGGAGTTTAGAACAAGAAGCCCAGGATTACTCACTTATTGGTGATAATCTATACAAACGTGGTAAAGACGGTTACCTGAGACTATGTGTCCATGAGAGTGAGTATCTCAAGATCTTGGACACTGCTCACCAAGGTGTAGCAGGAGGACACTTTGGACCAGATCGCGTGATCAAGGCAATACTATTTGCGGGCTTCTGGTGGCCGACCCTTCACATGGATGCACATACCTATGTGAAACGCTGTGATGTCTGTCAGAGAACTCAATATCCTATACGTAAAGATGAGATGCCACTGAAACCTATGATGGGTGGACGTGCATTCTCTAAGTGGGGAATAGACTTCGTAGGTCCTATTAATCCCCCAGCTAAGGGTTCCCATGCAGAATATATCATTGTTGCGACAAACTATCTAACAAAGTGGGTAGAGGTAAAAGCCACGACGAAGAACGATGCTCAAACAATTGCTAAATTCTTGTTTGAGAATGTATTCACAAGATACGGGCTACCTATAGAACTAGTTAGTGATAGAGGCACTCACTTCTTGAATGAAGTTATTGAAAATCTGCTCCAAGAATTCTTGGTAGTTCATAAGAAGTCTGCCCCCTACCACCCACAAGCTAATGGACAAGCCAAAAGCACAAACAAGATTCTGTGTAATGTGTTGACCAAGTTAGTGAATAATAAACGCTCTGATTGGGACAAACAGCTACACCATGCTGTTTGGGCATACCGAGCCGCCTACAAAACGGTACTCCAAGCCACCCCCTTTCAGATGGTATTTGGCCAAAACGCCATGCTACCTTTGGACTTCTTAATACCTACATTGAAAGTAGCACAAGAGCACGAATGGACGGGTCATGAACTATCCTCTAGACTTTTTGACCTTGAACGATTAGGAGAAACAAGACTGAGGGCAGCTGCAGGGATATATGCAGCAAAGAAACGACAGAAGGCATACTTTGATGCCCACGTTAAGGATAAAGGTTTAAAGGCAGGTGACTTAGTTTTAGTCTACACATTGAAGCAACATGCGAGGAAACTGGAGAAGAGAGGCTACGGACCCATGATCATTAACAGAATCTCAACAAGTGGAGCTGTGCAACTAGCCACATTAGAAGGCGATGTTCTCCCAAGTTATATCAGCGGATGCAGAGTCAAGTTGTATTAGGAACCTCTCACAGATGAAATGCTAAGTCGACTCAATACTGCTAAGAAACGCAAAGAGGAAGAAAAGTGAATTCGAGAAGAAGCTCAAGCAGAAGCCCTAGAGCGCATACGAAGAATGAAATTAAGAAGACAAGGTAGAGAGCACCCTAGGCAAGATGCATATGCAGATCAAGGATATGACGTGGCTATGTGTGAAGTTTCAGGAATTAGCTCACATAGTATAACTGATCGACGTCCTTTCATAACCTTAGATATAGGACAAGGAAAGAGTGCAAGGACTGTAAGAGCCTTGATTGACTCAGGTGCAGCCACTAGTGCTGTTAAATTGTCTTACTGTCAAGAGTTGCAATTAACTGTCAATCCTGTGGAAGCATATCTCATAGGATTGGGAGGCGTGGAAACTCCTTGCATGGGCGAGGTGGAACTTCCCCTCTATATTCATGATGAGGCAATGATAGTTAAAGTACTAGTATGTCAAGATGAGGACCTCACTGAACCCCTTGTCTTGGGTCAAGACTGGATCTATGACCAAGCAGTCAACTTAAACCTAAGAAGTGGACTTCTTCAGGTATGGGTGAATCAAACTAGAATTACAATTGAGTTAAATAATGGAGCACTCAAGGAACTAGGAAAGGCACAGACTCCTGGTCCCTCCAGGGGTACACATGAAGTTGACCATGCTGTTCTTGTCCAAGGCTATGTGATACAAGAACGAAGATCTCAAAGAAGGAGTCAGAACCACAATGGAACTCCCTTCTTTTCCAAAGGCCAGAAGGAGGCAGCAACTAAGGGCAGATCAATCACTGAAGACTCTCCAGGCGAGAGACCAAAAGAACGCGCGAAGCAGAACAACTCAGCCGATGAAACAAATGTGGGTGCGGAAAGACGAGCTGCCGACCGTAACTAAGTCGCAACAACGGTCTCAACTTCCTATTCATAATCCACGACTTGATACTAATAAGAAGAAGACTCCTAAAACCTCTGTTGAGAAAGTGAAATCTATTTGGGTACCCAAGAAGTTGATGAAGGCTAGGCCACAATCAAGACAAATTTGGGTGCCTAAGGCTTACTTGCAGGCTCAAATATCTATCCAGACACCACCCCCTGTACAACATGGTCCATTTCCTCTCACATCTGATACTCATTCTTATACCTTACACACAAACACACATTCACTTGTAAGCACGAGAAGAATCATGTGGAAATGGATCCCTAAAAAACCTCATTTCCAAGCCGATACCCTCACTGTGCTTTCAGGCCCTTCCACCAAACCACGACACAAAACCATACGTTGTGTCTGGCGTCCTAAGATGTGTGACGAACCCCCTGACCCTTCATTGTAAATTCACGTCCAACTACTAACTACATCACTCAGACACCATAGCTTTCCATTTAAGCTCTTCTCGTCACTAACGGCACACACACTCATCGAGCACTCACTGACCCACTGACTCATCATCTACCTCATATTAATGTTGTAACGAGGACAACAACGGTTTTTATTCTGTCCATTACAATGTTAACACATGGTTCTATATTCTCACAGAACCAACAAGCAAGCAGTGCCATGGCAGAAGCTGGAGGTTCCAGTTCTCACGCCGGATCCAGCACACAGATTGTGGATATAGAAACACTCCTCCTCGAACCACATCTCACCGAAAGACCGCAAGAACTTCAAGCTGTGCATGTGCTCCTAGTTCAGGATCCTCCTCAGGGACACACCTCTCAAGTGGGCAAACATGCTCATTGGTTTAGTGATGTTGCAGGACCATTGGGTGATGGAACCTATTTTTGGGAAGCAATATTGGAGTTTAATGGTAAATGGGGACGCTACCATTTTTTCACGCGTGAATTTGAGAGCTATCAGAATGCCGAAGTAATGCGTTCGGTATGGACCAAAGCGGGCTTGGACAGTTGTTTCAGGGCCCACTTACCAAAGCCAGATTTCTTACGTTGTTCTTATCTTATCAGTACCATCACTCCTAGCAGGGCCAAGGGAGGCGACAGCACTTTTGTGTTACCCTCACTGTTGCCGGGCCACGAACTTAAAAGATTCAAACTGACCCTCAATCTGGTACGAGAAGCATTGGATATGCATGGTATGCACATTCCCACTGAAAAGGAAACAATGGTTCCAGGCAGAATGAAACATAAAGATCTCAATAAGCTGAAGGATATGGTAGCAATGACATCGACCATCGCTCTTCACCTACGGACCGTCATGCAGCATTTTGCTTTTCCAGCCCAGGAAAGATTCACCATGCCACCAAAGAAGATATGGTTTAGCTTGTATTTGGCAGAGACAGAAAACCTCCCTATCAACGTACCACACTGGATCATAGATCAGATCCACCTAGCCCATCAACGGTGGAACAAGAAGCAGAAAAATGTGCTCCACGGGTGTTGTGCTCTGACCAAAATAATCTATCGATGTCTAGCCTATGACGTGCCTATTCAGCGGGCACTCGTATGGTCCCGGGCCCAGGAGTTCCAGAGAAGGCTATCAACGGCAGGTCCTCCATTAAAGAAGATGAGAGGGGGAGTCCAATTACCCTGCGCTCAACCAAGGGGAGCCACCACTACACCAGAAATTACCCCTCCCCAGACACGACGCATTAGACCATTCACCATTCGGCTACCAAGACCAAGTACAGAGGGACCCAATCTGGTGTTTCCACCCGTCCCATCAGACTTGGAATTTCCACAGGGCTTTACTCTCAATGATCTCACTGATGAAGAAGTGGCTAGACTGATCTACGACTCCAATCTCGAAACGGAAACAGAGCGAGCTCAGGAACCACAAACCCATACAACAACGTCAACCCCCACCCGACCGCAAGTTGTAGAAGTCGACGTAGATGAACAAGAGACCGAACAAGAGGAAGAAGCCTACGAAGAACAAGAGTATGATGAACTTTCAGAGTTAGCAAGTGCCCCAGCGTATTCGGCACAAATAAAAAGACTATATCAAACCATGAAGCTAGTTCAAGAACAGCATAAAATGTCACTTGAAGCAGGCAAGAAACTCATGAACCAATTGCTGGCACAGGAAGGTGTGGATGATATGTTCATCGAGTCCATCAACCTACATGCCGACGCAGTAGGATTGGATGAGGCCATTCATGAGGCAATGGCCTACATTCACCGATTTGAGAAAGGAGTTCCCGCCCGTCCCATGAGGTCCGGGAAACAAATTCATATCAACGTATCAGCACCAGGAAATACAACGCAAACAGACGAACATCAGGAAGCACCACTGTCACCACCCTCCCCACCTCTCACTACACAACTCACTCCACCACGTGACACTATCACCACCACGTCCAATATCACCACAATCGTCATGGGAATTCCACTCTCTCCGGGAATCCAAATAGGGGGAGTCACTATGCCCACCTTCACCACTCTCTTCACTAACGTCACATCCACCCCACCCACGGTCCCCATCTACACGGTCACTCAAACATTTGACACTATGGAAACATCTCCTGCCACAGCACCACTCCCTTCCCCCATGCAACCTCCGTCCCCCATACCCCCTCCACCCACATCTCCACTTGACTCCACATCATTCACAACTCCCTTTCCCGTCCCCATCCCCCCTGCATCTTCATCTCTCCCTGCATCAGTTAATGTAAATAGTATATTTCTAGCTTTAAATCAATGTGTCTATCAACTTCAGAACGAGTATCGAGCTCTCGACGATCGTTATCATCAAGTGATCACTACCAATCAGAAACTTCAGAGTCGCCTCATAGCAATCGAGGAAGAAAATGCAGAACTCAACCAACGTTACACCACGCTCGAACATGCCCACCAAACACTCCTAGAAACTCCCCAACCATCACAACAGCCGTGCACCAAACAACTTGAGGCCTTACTGGACGTATACCAAGCTGATAATCTCAGAGTCCGGCGTAACTTGGCACTCCTCAGAAAACACATGGCAACCGCCCTTGAAGAGAACAAGAGACTGCAGCAGCAAAATGAAGCAAATCTAGAAGCAGCAATGGAAGGCTCTCCCCACGAAATTGATCCAGAGCAGTTTAAAGCCGTACCCTCAGAGACAATGAAGACCATCTTGGAAAGCTATGCAGATCTATTAGATGCTCATGATGAGTTGGAAAGGGAACGTGATGAGCTACGTGGCCAGCTCAAGGAACAGGAGGCTCCAACCAAGGTAATAGAACCGGCCTCGACTTTAGAGGAAGTGAAGGCATTGACAGAACAGGTGGTTGAGCTCCAGAAAAAGTTACTAGAGTATGAAAGGCAACCCTCTCCAGTTATAGAACCTGAGCCAGAAGACTTGGTTCCCATTGAGGTAGATGATTCGTACGAGGAACCATACGTTCCTATGCCAATGCCAGGCGGGCAACAAACCTCAGAGGGAATGGATACTTTAGAAGTGGAAGCACCTGAATGGCTTCAGCCATTAGAGAAGATAGCGAACACCCATGATGAACGAGTCGCAATACAGATCCAATCATTAGCCAAATTAGAAGACACTATCATCAAGTCCGAGTATTTCAGACGTATGTCCCATCACAGGTGGATAGGGACCAATGATGATCAGTATGTGCCATATTGCATATTATTGGCTGATTACAACATAGAGATCCAACGACAATGTGGGAAAGCCCCCACCTTTGCCACCCAGTTTGGCCCCGACGATATACCAGAGAGTGCGAAAAGAGGATCTATTCATCAACCCACTTGGAGGATCCGTCTCTTGGAGACTTATCCTGAAATGGTACGAACCTGGAATAACATGCCCCTCTTTATTAAGTACAATCCTTGTTATGCCCCAGTCCTACGAAGACGCACATGGCCCGAATTCACCATTGCTGTCGAGAACATCAAAGGCTGTGCCAACATGAGCACCTCCACGAGGACCTCCCACTGTAAATTACATGATTTCTACTATCAGGCACTAGAGCACTCGACTACGCAATACACCCGATGTGATGGCACAAATGTGTATGAAAATATTTGAATTAATGCTGATCACATTCAGGACATTTAAAACCATTAAGGATCCCCACTTCTCAGGAGCAGGCTTCGTTACAGGCAACCAAGACCTAGTTTACGACATGAGCACCACCCCATCAATAGAAGTAATATATGCTTGGCATGCCAGAATAAAGTACCTCCCAGCTTGTTTTAAACAGACTTTCGAGGAGATGTTCATAACGGGATTCTGGGAATATCACTCAGAAATTTTTGTACCCAGGCCTTCACATCTCCTCCACTTATTTGCTGTGGAGAGAACCATACATTCAGAACAACTGCGGGTGCCACACCCGGACGTACCAGGACCAGTGAATTGGGACGCATTATTAACAGATCTAGCACGGGGGCTCAGATTAGAAGAACATCACCTCGCCTTCGATGTCGTCCAATACTACGTTCAACGAACATCTAGACAAGGGTCTGTCAGGGGCGACAGACGCGAGAGTGGGGGGGGGGGGTGTTGGCAGCAGTCAGGGAATCGAAGGAGTCACAAGACGAAGAGAGTCAGAGCGAAGGGATAGCACAAGCAGACATGGCAGTCAAACAAGATCTCGCAAGTAGGCCATCTAAATGTTTCAGTCATCAAGGAGTGGAGCACACAAGAAGACAGAGCAAGTAGGGAGCTCAAAGGTATGTATGACAAATCAATAGAGGAAATCCCTACACAAATAGTGATTTTCATCACTAAAAACCATTGTAAATATCATTTCGCATTTTTGTAGCTCCATATTGTGCAAGCCAAGGAGTCCTTGAGCTTGAGGAGCTTTAGAAGTATCTACCTGCCAATTTTCATATTTTTTAGATCTCGTTTGAGCCCTCTAATAAGCCCTGGAACCTAATTTTTAACTAGGCCGAACACTAGGTCTGAACAGGGCCAAAGCTAGTCAAAAACTATAAAAGGATCTAGAAAGCTCATTTTTGAGGTTAGATTGTGATTGAATTGAACTTGTTGGCAGCAGTCAGGGAACCGAAGGAGTCACAAGACGAAGAGAGTCAGAGCGAAGGGACAGCACAAGCAAACATGGCAGTCAAAGAAGATCTGGCAAGTAGGCCATCTAAATTTTTCAGTCATCAAGGAGTGGAGCACACAAGAAGACAGAGCAAGTAGGGAGCTCAAAGGTATGTATGACAAATCAATAGAGGAAATCCCTACACAAATAGTGATTTTCATCACTAAAAACCATTGTAAATATCATTTCGCATTTTTGTAGCTCCATATTGTGCAAGCCAAGGAGTCCTTGAGCTTGAGGAGCTTTAGAAGTATCTACCTACCAATTTTCATATTTTTTAGATCTTGTTTGAGCCCTCTAATAAGCCCTGGAACCTAATTTTTAACTAGGCTGGACACTAGGTCTGAACAGGGCCAAAGCTAGTCAAAAACTATAAAAGGAGCTAGAAAGCTCATTTTTGAGGTTAGATTGTGATTGAATTGAACTTGTAAGAGCTTTTTGAAAGTAATCTAAGAACTCCATTGCTTCTCACTCTTTGTCTTGCCGTGTGTGCGCGTGTGTGTGTATGTGTGTGCATGTTTGTGTGCTTCTCACTCATGCACTTGTGCCTCCACTTGCTCGAGGTCTTCATACCATCCTCACGTCTTCCCGGATTGACATTAAAGGAGGTGCTACTCATCACCGAGCTACAAACGGCCACGTCATATGCTAGGCACTTGTAAATTATTCTTGTTAGGGCACAACAGCCATGAAGTACATTTTTCTGCTTCTTATTCCAGCGCTGATGGGCTAGGTGTATCTAATCGATGACCCAGTGCGGTATGTTGAGGGTGAGGTTCTCTGTTTCTGCCAAGTATAAGCTGAACCATATTTTCTTAGGGGGCATAGTGAATCGCTCTTGTGCGGGAAAAGCAAAATGTTGCATAACTGTTCGTAAGTGGAGAGCAATGGTAGGCGTCATTGCCACCATGTCCTCCAATTTATTGAGATCCTTATGCTTCATCCTACCCGGGACCATTGTTTCTTTCTCGGTGGGAATGTGCATACCTTGCATGTTCAATGCCTCCCGTACCAGATTGAGGGTCAGTTTGAATCTCTTGAGTTCGTGTCCTGGCAACAATGATGGTAGTACAAAAGTACTATCACCTCCTTGACCTTGTTAGGAGTTATGGTACTTATGAAATAGGAGCAGCGTAGAAAATCAGGTTTAGGCAAGTGTGCTCTGAAATATCTAGCCAGGCCTGCCTTGGTCCAAACTGATCGCATTACCTCTGCATTCTGATAGTTCTCGAATTCCCGAGCGAAAAAGTGGCAGCGTCCCCATTTGCCATTAAATTCAATTTCTGCTTCCCAGAAGTAGGTGCCGTCACCCAATGGCCCTGCTACATCACTGAACCAATGAGCATGTTTCCCCACTTGAGAAGTGTGTCCCTGAGGAGGGTCCTGGATAGGAAGGACATGCACCGCTTGAAGTTCTTGAGGCCTTTCGGTGAGTGGCGGTTCCAGAAGAATAGTTTCAATGTCCACAATCTGTGCGCTGGACCCTGCCTGGGAACTGGTGCCTCCAGCTTCTGCCATCGTTATTGCTTGCTAGCTGGTTCTGTCGAGTATATAGAAACATGTGTTAACATTGTAAAGGACAAGTTAGAACCGTTTTTGTCCTCATTACAACATTATCATGAGGTCCGGGAGAGATTAGTAGGTTAATAAGTGCTCGGTGCTTGTGTGTGTAGTTAGGAATTGGTTGGACCTAAGAACTAAGTGGAATGATGTAGTGTGAGAGTGGCGTAGTTAGTAGGTGGGCATGGATTTACAACTGGGGTCCGGGGGTTTATTACAAATTTTAGGTTGCCAAAGGTAGTGGATGGGCTTTGATCTTGATTTTGTGGAGACTCTGAAGAGTTTGATAGGGGTATCTGCTTGAAGATGAGGCTTCTTAGGGACCCATTTACCAGTGATTCTACTAGTGCTCATGGAAGAATATGTGTCCGTGCGTGAGGTGTAAGACTGGGCCTCAGATGTTCGAGTGAGTGAAACATGTTGTACCGGTTGCGGTCGTGGTGTAGCTATTTGAGCCCGCAAGCAAGCCTTAGGCACCCAGATTTGTCGTGATTGTGGGCTGGCCTTCATTGACTTCTTGGGTACCCAAATAGACTTCACTTTTGCAGAAGAATTAATGAAGGACTTCTTATTAGTGTCGTGTTGTTGATTACTAATAAGAGGTTTTGGGCGTGGGGTTGGCCTGGTCTGAACAGGGAATTCACCTTTTCGCCTCCATACTTGTTTCCATGGATGAAACAATCTGCTTTGCTCCTTTTTTTGGCATCCAGTATCGGTAGTGTTCTGCTTCTTTTGTATTTGATCTGTCGTTGGTTGTTGCAACCGTCTGGTCTTTGGAAAAGAAGGGAGTTCGGTCCTCTCCCTGGCTCCGTTGTTGAGACAAGCCTCTTTCTGCATCATACAGTGTTGGACAAAAATAGCATTGTCAACTTCAGGTGCGCCCCTGGAAGGACCAGGAGTTTGTGCTTTACCTAGTTCCTTGAGTGCCTCCTTTTCCAATTCAACTGTAATTCGGCTATGACTTACCCATACCTGAAGAAGTCCACTTCTTAGGTTTAGGTTGACTGCATGATCATAGATCCAGTCCTGGCCCAAGACAAGAGGCTCAGTGAGGTCCTCATCTTGACACACTAGTACTTTGAATGTCATCACTTCGTCTTGAATGGAGATGGGAAGATCCACCTCGCCCATGCAAGGGGTTTCCACACCTCCCAATCTTATGAGATATGCTTCTATAGGATCGACAGTTAATTTCAATTCTTGACAGTAAGATAACTTGACAGCACTAGTGGATGCACCTGAGTCAATCAAAGCTCTTACAGTCCTTGCACCTTTTCCTTGTCCTATATCTAAGGTTATAAAAGGACGTCGATCAATTATCCTATGAGAGCTGATACCTGAAACTTCACACATAGCCACATGATATCCTTGGTTTGCATATGCATCTGGCCTAGGTTGCTCTCTACCTTGTCTTCTTAATTTCATTCTCCGTATGCGCTCTAAGGCTTCTGCTTGAGCTTCTTCTCGAATCCGCTTTTCTTCTTCTTTGCATTTCTTAGCAGTGTTGAGTCGACTTAGCATTTCCTCTGTGAGTGGTTCCTGAGTGGTTCTTGAATGGAGATGGGAAGATCCACCTCGCCCATGCAAGGGGTTTCCACACCTCCCAATCTTATGAGATATGCTTCTATAGGATCGACAGTTAATTTCAATTCTTGACAGTAAGATAACTTGACAGCACTAGTGGATGCACCTGAGTCAATCAAAGCTCTTACAGTCCTTGCACCTTTTCCTTGTCCTATATCTAAGGTTATAAAAGGACGTCGATCAATTATCCTATGAGAGCTGATACCTGAAACTTCACACATAGCCACATGATATCCTTGGTTTGCATATGCATCTGGCCTAGGTTGCTCTCTACCTTGTCTTCTTAATTTCATTCTCCGTATGCGCTCTAAGGCTTCTGCTTGAGCTTCTTCTCGAATCCGCTTTTCTTCTTCTTTGCATTTCTTAGCAGTGTTGAGTCGACTTAGCATTTCCTCTGTGAGTGGTTCCTGATACAACTTGACCCTGCATCCACTAATGTAGCTTGGAAGAACATCACCTTTTAAGGTGGCCAGCTGTACTGCTCCACTCGTTGAGATCCTATTAATTATCATGGGTCCGTAACCTCTTTTCTCTAGTTTCCTCGCATGTTGTTTCAAAGTGTAGACTAGTACCAGATCTCCTGCTTTCAAGCCTTTATCCTTAATATGGGCATCAAAATATGCCTTCTGTCGTTTCTTAGCTGCATATATCCCTGCTGCCGCCCTCAGTCTTGTTTCTCCTAATCGTTCAAGGTCAAAAAGTCTAGAGGAGAGTTCATGACCCGTCCTTTCATGCTCTTGTGCTACTTTCAGTGTAGGTATTAAGAAGTCCAATGGTAGCACTGCATTTTGGCCAAATACCATCTGAAAGGGGGTGGCTTGGAGTACCGTTTTGTAGGCGACTTGGTATGCCCAAACAGCATGGTGTAGCTGTTTGTTCCAATCAGAGCGTTTATTGTTCACTAATTTCGTCAGTACATTGCATAAGATCTTGTTGGTGCTCTCAGCCTGGCCATTTGCTTGAGGGTGATAGGGGGCAGACTTCTTATGCACTACCAAGAATTCTTGGAGTAGATTTTCAATAACTTCATTCAAGAAGTGAGTGCCTCTATCACTAACTAGCTCTATAGGTAGCCCGTATCTAGTGAACACATTCTCAAATAAAAACTTAGCTGTTGTTTGAGCATCGTTCTTCGTTGTGGCTTTTACCTCTACCCACTTTGTTAGATAGTCTGTCGCAACAATGATATATTCTGCATGGGAACCCTTAGCTGGGGGATTAATAGGACCTACGAAGTCTATTCCCCACTTAGAGAATGCACGTCCACCCATCATAGGTTTCAGTGGCATCTCATCCTTACGTATATGATATTGAGTTCTCTGACAAACATCACATCGTTTCACATAGGTATGTCCATCCATGTGAAGGGTCGGCCACCAGAAGCCCGCAAATAGTATTGCCTTGATCACCCGATCTGGTCCAAAGTGTCCTCCTGCTACACCTTGGTGAGCAGTTTCCAAGATCTTGAGATATTCACTCTCATGGACACATAGTCTCAGGTAACCGTCTTTACCACGTTTGTATAGATTATCACCAATGAGTGAGTAATCCTGGGCTTCTTGTTCTAAATTCCTTTTCCTAGCCAGAGTCATGTCTAGAGTGAATGTTTTTGTCCTCAGGAAGGATACTAGTGGTTCACTCCAATCGGGCACTATGGACACTTGATAAAGAGTGGCATGTTCCACAGGTGGTTTAGTGCAGCAGGTTGGGCATTCCTTGCACAACTTTTGGACATCAGCTTCCATAGTCGGCCAATGTACTCCGAGTCTCCGTAGTGTCTGTAGGGTTCGTCGCTTTGAGTAGTGTTGCTCTAATGCACCTACATGTGCTAATTGCAACCACTTCGCATACTCATCCTCTTCTACACAACAAGCCAAGATCCCTTGATCTGTGTGCTTGTACATACTTCCAGCCATGATGTGGTACTTTTGGGCTTTTACTACCTCTCTATCCTGTGTGGCTATTACTGGGTGGTTAGGCCCGTACGTCAATACTGGCACTAATGGCTTAGCCCACTACGGCACCACTTCCAAATTAAACAAGTAAGCATCAGGAAGGTCATCTGACACTCCTTGTGGGGCTTCTCTAGATGTGAGCCCGGAGAGATGATCCGCTCTCAAATGAGTCCTCCCTTTCCTTACCACGACCTCAAAATCATATTCCATTAGTAAGAGAAACCATCTTACTAATCTTCTTGTATTGCATGGCTTGTTCACGAGATATAACAATGCTTGGTGGTCAATAAAAAATTTAAACTTGTTTGCAAGCAAATAGTGTCTAAATTTCTTAACTGCATATACCATGCCTAAGCCTTCTCTCTCAGTAGTGGTGTAATTTCGTTCAGCTGCATTCAATTGTCTACTGGCATAGGCAATTGGAAGATCCATATTACCTTCACCAGTAGGTTGAGCAAGCACACACCCAATAGCATAATTGGATGCATCCACGTGAACATGGAATGGCTTATTCCAATCTGGTGTGGTCAAGATTGGTGATGAACATAATCTTCGTTTAAGCTCCTGGAAGGAATTCTCACACTCCTCAGTCCACTCAAAGTTAGTCAAAAGTCCGTACATGGGCCTTGCAATGACAGCATACATGTGAATGAACCGGCGGTAGTAACCACAATGCCCCATGAAAGCTTGTACTTCCTTGACATTCTTTGGCCTAGGTAACTCGGCTATGGCTCTCACTTTTTCTTCATCAGTGGATATGCCATTCTTTGACACTATGTGTCCTAAAATCTTACCTTGCCTGACCATGAAAACGCACTTTTCTGGGTTTAGGCACACTTGATACTCTCTACATTTGTCAAAGATTTATCTCAGTTTAGGAATATGGGTTTGTCTGATGTTGGAATGAGCACAAAGATCATCAACATAGACTTCTAAATTCTTCCTCAGGAACTCCTTAAATACATGGCACATCAGCCTCTGGAAGGTTGCTGGTGCATTGGTAAGCCCAAATGGCATTACCCGAAAGGCGAATATGCCCCATTCTGTGGCAAAAACTGTCTTATGCTGATCCTCTGGAGCTATGGGTACTTGATTGTAGCCCGAAAATCCATCAAGGAAGTTGTACACTTCCTTGCCTGCTACTCTTTCTAAGAGATGTTCTGTGATGGGAAGCGGATAGTTATCTCGGATTGTGGCTGCATTGACCTTCTTTAGGTTAATGCATACACGTAATTTACCATTCTTTTTGGGCACCACTACAATGGGGGATACCCATTCAGTGTGCTCAATTTCATAGATAAATCCAGCTTCAACCAGTCTATCTATCTCCTCTTTGATCTTGGCAGCGTAATTATCATTGTATGTATATGGCTTTTGCTTAGAGGGTTTGGCATCTGAGGTCATGGGGATGGTGTGTGAGCATATGTCAGGGTCCACACCTTTCAAGTCCTTGTAACTCCAAGCGAACACGTCTCTGTATTCTCTTAGCAAGGCTATCAATTCTTGCTCTTCTTCTTCCATCAGGTCATGTACTATGTAAGTGCATCTCTCTTCTCCCTCTTCCATGGCTACCACAATTTTCTTTGTGGTTTCTTTGTTATCATAGGCCTCTCCTGATTGTGCCTCTCGTTTAGGCATTCTGATCATGAATCTCCTGTCATCTATCTCATACTTCTTAAAATTTTCTGGGACCTCAAACAAAGATTCCTCCTCTTCTTGTGTGACTTCTTTCTTCTTCCTTTTCTTTCCTTCTTCCTTAGGGGTTACATGTGTGGCTAGCCTTACGTCTTTTGTAAGCTCTCCGTGCCTCTGGGGTTGAAATTCTACTTCATAGAAGTATTCTTCATCTGATGCAAAAGGTGGGTCCATAATGATTGACTCTAGATCGGAGTCACTTGCATCCTCAAATGCATCAGGGCTAGGTTCGCACTCTTCTAACACCGCCTCTCCCATGATTGGCTCTATGGAGAAGACTGAAATGTCATAGCCATCTTCATCACAGTGAGGTGTCCATTGTTCTTCATTGATGGCTACATCCATTGTTGCTAGGATTTTTGCCCAGCCGTGGGGTTCAAATTCTTCGTCAGGAAAAACTACAGGCGCATAGGCTGGGTCTTGAATTGATCTATGTGTTTCTTTTGCACCTATCTCTCTGGCTTCTTCTCTCTTCTCTTCTTCTACTGCTACTTTGCACATCCATAAGTGGGTGTCTTCATGCATCCATGAGGATCCTGATCCTATGGAATGCACAGATTCCGTATCATATTTGGCTCTATGGATGGGATTCCATTGGATAGGGGGGACATCTCTATGAGAGTAATCTTTGAGATTCACTTTGGTCGTAACACCTAAGTGTTGCAGGTACAAAGAATTGGTTCCCCAATCTTGTACCACTTGCAACTGTCGCATAAAAGGTCGTCCCAAGATCATTTCATAGGCATGGTTCTTGCTAAAATCACATATAGCAAATGTATGCTCAAACTCGACACCATAGGTGGTGAGAGTTATTCCTTCTAGCAATCCTAAGGGCCTCTCAATATGACCATCGACCATCTGCAATTTCATTCTCGTTGGCCTGAGTGCTGGCTTGCCCCAACGCTTCCATAGGGAAGTGGTGGCAATTGCAACTCCTGCACCCGAGTCCAAAATTGCCTTGGTGGTGTACCCCTGGTAGGTAATGGGAAGATAGGTGTTCCCTTCTTCACCTTCACACATGTCTCCTATCTTATCCAAGGGTATCTCTGGCACTGTCCTATGTGATCCTACCTGGGAATGAGGTTTCACTATCGCTAGTACTTGTTTGGCGACATGTTTCCATAACTCAGGTCTAACCTTGAGTAGCTCTTCTAACTTGAGATTGCACTGCACTTTAGTGTTTTTCACCACCTCTGTGTTTCTAGGTAAGACTGAGTCCTCATTTCGTACCATGACCGTGGGTGCTCTCATACAAGTAGACTTAGCTTCCCATGGGCCTGTGAAGTGGGGTAATTCTTGTAGAGAGTTAGACTCAAAGTCTAGTCTTTCCTGAGAGTGGGTGCTCTCCTGCTCCTCATAAATGGATGGGATGTCTTGTGGGAATTGGTCGTGTGCATCATCCACCAGTTCAATGGGAGGAGGTACTTCACTTTCTTTAGCCCATTTGTCTTCTTGAATCTCTCGTAGGAATTCTGGAGTGAATCGATTCATAGAAGATGATGTGTCTGGCTCCGTAGAGTTAGGCACATAGGCTTCAAGCACATAAGCTTCCTGGGCAAGAAGACCTGCTCTTTCACTTGCCTTGTCCTTAGGTTGAGACGCGGGTTCCTTTTCTGATTGTGCAATTAGCTTCTCTATTCTTTCTAATAGTCCATCAAAGTGCAACTCTGTCTTTGCTGAACTAGAGATGTTAAAGAGGCGACTGGCTTCAAACATGGTCTGAGCCAATTCCACCATCTTAGCACAAATTTTGTTCGTTCTAGCTCTAGTTCTGCTCTTGGGTAACACTTTTCATGATCAGTTACGTTTGGCCCTTCTTGGATTCTGGCCTTATATGCTGTAAGCATCATATTAAGGTCTTCGGGAGTGGGATCTGCTAGGACTGATCCTACTCTAGGGGGTGGTGGAAGTAGGTGAGGCGGGTTGGAAGGTGGCGGGTCGGATGGAGTTGGGAATGGTGGAGGTGGGGTAGTGTGAGAGGGAGTTTGAGATGTGAGTTCAGTTATCCTGGCCTTTGTTTCTCTGAGGCTTTCCTCGAGTTCACTCATCTTTTTTGCCCATTGTCTTTTCATTCTTTCACAACTATCCTTCCAAGCTCTAGTCCTTTTCTTTGTCATGCTCTCTGTTTCACTAACATCTGGGCTCTTTTCCTGGCCTACCCCTTGATTTTGCTGCAATGCTTGAGCTCTAGTGATCACTTGCACTGGTGTAGTGGACATCACACTTCCTGTGGAGTCTACAACTAACCCAATAACATTAATGGGAGTTATTTTTGGCATATTGCTGGGATTCTTTGGACAATCTCGTAAGAGATGCTCCTTTCCACATTCCTGGCAATAGCCCTGGATCGTCACTGATTGGGGTTGTGGAGGTGGAGGCAAGGGACAATCACGAATGAGATGATCTCCCTGACATCTGTAGCATGGTCCTTTAGGGAAAGGGGGTCTTACTTGCCTAGGTTGAGGCCTAGGGTTGGGGTTTGCATACATGATGTTTGTGTAATCTGACTCCCAACTAGGTTCATTTGGCTCTTCACTATAGTAAGACTCACCATGTTCAGGAGACTGCATGTAGTAGGCCTGGGGGCTATCAACATGTGTAGAATCGAAACTATGGTCACTAGGGTCACTTTCTGATAGCAATGGGGTTACTGGCACTATGGCCCTATTCAGGTTTTCTTCTGCAGCTGCATAGTTTACAGGGATTACATTAGTAGGAGCAGATGGTTGATGTGCTAGCACTGGCTGGGGTCTCAGTTGGGCCTGATATTGCGGTTGGTAATTTTGCTGAGGCATAGTATATTGTTGTGGTGGATACTGATTCTGGTATCTTCCCTGCTGAGGGTATGGCTGAGGGTAGGTTTGCCTGACCGCTTGCTTATTGTATGGGCAGTCTTGTGTTGTGTGATTAGTGTATCTCCGTTCTATGGTGCAGTATTGGCTACTAGGATTTACTTGGGGTTGAGCCATAATGGGACATACATTCGCCATGTGGTCTCCACCACAAGTATAACATCTTTTCACAGGGGCAAACCTTGGGATCTGTTTGCTAGAGACGCCTAGTTTTTGTGCCACTTTCTCAGCGAGTTTCTCAATTGATGTGGATTGCGTGGAAGAGAGGCTAGAGGCACTATCAGAATCTTTATATATTTTGGAAAGCTCTAACTCCTCCCCCAGGTTATCCTCGATGTCAATGCACATGCGTACACACTCTTCTATGGTCCCAGGGTCCTTCAAGTACACATAGGATCTTAACTTTGTACTCAGCAATCCATCCAAGAATAAAGCCACTTGCTTAGCTGGTGTGGGGAGCTCCAAAACAGGGCATCTTTCAAGATATTGCCTAAATCTTCTTCTTGCAAGTCTCACGGTCTCTTGAGGGGTTTGCTTGAAGCTGTGAATCAATGAGGAGGTATTATGTCTTATGCCACTCTTAGAGAATTCAATAATGAAAGCCTCCAGGAGTTGGTCTATGCTCCTGAACTGTCTCTCATTCAATGGTTGGAACCACGTAAGGGCTGTGTTCCTAAGGGTTAGACCAAAGGCATTATATTGTGTGAATAGGTCCTCCACTTGTTCTGCTCTCAAGACTTGCCTAAACCCTGCCACATGATCGTATGGGTCTCCTGTGCCATCGAAGCAATTTTTCATGCACTTGACTAACTGAGTTGGTCTCAAAATCCTGGTGTGTTCTCTAGGTCGTGGTAGAGGGAAGTCTTCCATATTCCTTTGATTTCTTGGGGCTCTATGTACCTCAGGCTCTACTCTATTTGTTTCCATCCTCGTTCTTTCTCTGCCCCCTGGGTTAGCAAAGCTTACTTCTGGCCTATCTCTACTTCTGTCTCTTTGAGTTCCATGAGCTTGGGATGTTCCCGCTCCAGGGTGACCATAGGACACATTTTATCTTGGTTGGGGAAAATAATTTCACCTTTCCAAGTGTAAGCATGCCTATCATTTTCTGTCACCACAAAGATCCTCTCTGAAGCGTGATCTAAGTAGGTCACTCTACCTGGGCTATCAGGATCCTTGAACTCATAGATCATGATTGTTCCTATATCAATTGGCCGATCAAATTTATACCTCCAAAAGGCTTCGTCAGTTTCTCGGTTCAGAAGCAGATCTATGCTCTTATTATCTTGGGGAATCCACTCTGGTGTGATAATCCTAGTGAGAACAGATTTGCCTCGGGGAGTCCTTGGTTCTTCACCCATGCTTCCCTGCTCTAGGTCACCTAAGTCCGTTCCTGGGATCTCATTCCCAAATTCATCAGTCCTATCTGGATGACTGGTGACTACATATATTGTCCCTTCCTTGTCTAAGTACGCTCCGTTTTCGAACTTGACAGCTGGGCGCTCTAGTCCAATGGATTGATCAGGATTCTTAATCTGTGCCACAGATCTTCCTAGGCCGTCCTCATAGATGCTAGCACCCAATCGGTTGGTCCTAAGGTATTCCAACTGCGTTTTGTAAGGGCCTTCTACCCTGTGCAAGTATGGCACTCCTGAACTTCCCGTAGGTCTGTCCATGTCTTGAGACATCTCTGATTCACTAGTCTCAGAACTAGGGTAGTATGAGTGGTGGCTCAACTGCTGGGCCCAAGACCTAGCAGTGTGGTTGACACTGGCCTCTAAGGACCTAAGGCTTTGTCTATCTCTCCCTAGATGTCGCCCTGATCTAAGGTTCATAAGCCTAATTGAATAACCCAAATTTGCCCAAGTACAAGCTCGTTGCGGAGTTCTTTTGTATCAATTACTTGATTCTTTTTAGTTGATTATCGTGTTAACCTTCTTGTCTGATATCACGTCGCAAGGTGTATTTGAGTGTAGTTCCGCACTTAAAGTTGATCGTTCCACGTTAAGTTCTTTTCCTTTAAAGTTCTCGACAGTACAAAGATTATGTTCTTAGCTTGAGCTTGAAAGTTCAGGTATTTTTCAACTTGATACTTGCCTATCGTCGCCCTGACTTACTCCTACCTCTGGTCGTTCTTAGCCTAAGCTAGGAATTGACGAAGGGGAGTTGAGAATATTCCGACCTTTCTTGCTGATCCTTGTTCTTTAGTGCTCGAGAAGTTGATTCTCAAGCTTGCACAAAGCCCTTGCTTGGACGCTCTCAATTGCTTCTCAATAGACCTGCATCAGTCCCAAGATTAGTTCCAGAGTTAAATTCAAATGACAGACTAGACCACTTTCATGCATGTAACTCACCAACCAAATTATCCCTTGCCTTTATAAAAAACAATCCCAAGGAGCCCTCAGTTCTCCTACCTCGGGTATCGTTAACTTCAAAAAACCCTATCTAATAATCCTGATCTTAATAACCCCACGAGCTTTCCAACAAAACAAGAATCACAGCAATTGGATTTTGTATGAGGAAGTTATGTCCGATCAGGGTTTAGGTGCTAAAACAAGGTTCAAAACAGTTTACTCAGGCAGACAGGAATTCTTGAATTACTTGGGTTGCGGCCTCACAATGTAATGTTAAACCCTTAAAAGTTCCCCAAAAAGTTAGACCACTATTTTTTTTTGCCCTTAAAAATTGGCCAAATTTGCCCTTCTATCGCGTTCGCAAGTTCTGTCAGTCGCGATTGATGTGTCGATCGCGATTGACAGGTCCGTCGTGGCTGTCAGTCGCGATTGATGTGTCGATCGCGATTGACAGGTCCGTCGTGGCTGTCAGTCGCAATTGATGGGTCAATCGCGATTGACACGTGGCTCGAAAATCCAATCAGTCATGGTCAAAGGGTCGTTGACTCTGTCAGTCACGATTGATGGGTCGATCGCGATTGACAGGTCGGTCGCGAGGGTCTGTCCGTCGTGGTGAAACAATCGTTGACTCTATCGGTCGCGATTGACAGAGCCTTCGTGGGCTGTCAGTCGCGATTGATGGGTCGATCGCGATTGATGACTCGATCGCGATTGACACGTGTCACGCGTACGATCTGTCCGTCGTGGTCAATCGGTCGTTGACTCTGTCGGTCGCGATTGACAGAGCCGTCGTGGGCTGTCAGTCGCGATTGACTGGTCGATCGCGATTGACAGGTCTGTCCGTCGTGGTTCGTCGATCGCGATTGACAGAGCGATCGCGATTGACAGAAATCTGATGAATTTCAAAAATCTAAACACAGATTTAGGAAGCTCTAGGCCTGTAGATCATGGTTTTGTACTTTGTTTGGCAAATGGAGCATTTTTTCTGTCGGTCGCGATTGACAGAGGTCGGCGACACCGAGACAGTTGCCAAGATTTCCGTACCTGCACGGAGTGCTGGAGATGATGATGCAGCATGTACCTGCAAGACAGCTCAAGAAACATGCAAAAACTGCACACACAATATCGCTCTCTCGCTCTCTCTCACAAGTGGAATGAGGGAAATGGAAGGAGGAAGGAAATATAGTCAAAAAACTGAAATTTTTGCGATGATGGAGATGGAGGTGGGAGATGGTGATGATGATGATGGTGATGAAGAAAACAAAAGGAAATAGATAAAAGTGAAGAAAATACCTATAACTCCAACGCTTCAACTCTACGTCTTACCATCACACGCTCGTCCTCAAAGCTCGATCCCCGGCAATGGCGCCAAAATTTGGTGTAGCTCAGTGATGAGTAGCACCTCCTTTAATGTCAATCCGGGAAGACGAGAGGATGGTATGAAGACCTCGAGCAAGTGGAGGCACAAGTGCGTGAGTGAGAAGCACACAAACATGCACACACATACACACACGCGCACACACGGCAAGACAAAGAGTGAGAAGCAATGGAGTTCTTAGATTACTTTCAAAAAGCTCTTACAAGTTCATTTCAATTACAATCTAACCTGAAAAATGAGCTCTCTAGCTCCTTTTATAGTTTTTGACTAGCTTTGGCCCTGTCCAGACCTAGTGTCCGGCCTAGTTAAAAATTAGGTTCCAGGGCTCTTTTGAGGGCTCAAACGAGATCTAAAAAATATGAAAATTGATATGTAGGTACTTCTAAGGCTCCTCAAGCTCAAGGACTCCTTGGCTTGCACAAAATGGAGCTACAAAAATATGAAATGGTATTTACAATGCTTTTTAGTGATTAAAATCACTTATTTGTGTAGGGATTTTCTCAGTTGATTTGTCGTATGCATCTTTGAGCTCCCTACTCGCTCTTTCTTCTTGTGTGCTCCACTCTTTGATGTCTGAAAAATTTAGATGGCCTACTTGCCAGATCTTCTTTGGCTACTGTGTCTACTGTTGATGTATGAAACACCACAAGAAATGAATTAAGGTGACACTAGAACACCTCTATGGTCACCATTAACTCATTGCCACTCCAAACTTTGAGAAATGATAGCCTAAAGTGAGAACTTTGCTTCTATAGAAATTCCTAGTCACTGAAATGACATACCTTCAGTATTTTGCTAATTTCTCCTAGCTCAAGTATTATTTCTCTATGAAACTTTATAGGCTGAAACTAGAAGAGTAGAGCTTTCCAACAAGCTATCATATGCATCAAACGGAGCTCTAGAACTCAAGTTATGGCCCTCACAAGATGACCATGTATGACCTTCCAAAACTGGAAAACTTGTCTGTTTTAGTAAGAGCGCCTGTTTAAAATTAGAATTTGATGCCTAGCATCGACTTGCAACGAGAATTCGATGCCGGGCATCGACTTGGGATGTTTTTGGCCACTTTTCAGCAGGGATTCGATGCCGGGCATCGACTTCTCGCATAAAGTCTTGATCTTCTGGACACCAAAACTATAGGTGATTTCATGCACACTTAGAATATGACTTATCAACTGGAATTCGATGTCAGGCATCGAGTTGCTCCAACAACATCATGTTTTTCAAACACTTCAGTACTGAATGAAAAATATAAAAGAAAATATGACTTATCAACAGAGATTCGATGCCAGGCATCGAGTTGCTTGGAAAACTTGATCTTTGTAACTCATCACACAGTAGGTAATCATGGAGATGATGGAGAGAGGCTCATACACAGAACTTTACTCAGTTCTTCTCATAACTATTAAAAACTCAGAAGTCTTACAGATGCTTTCTCACTCAAAGAAGCCCGACTATACTCAGTCATACAAAAATGAGTTCTTCTCACTTTCTCATTGTCTTCCTCCTTCTTCTTCTCTCTTCTCTCTCACCGCGTCAGTTGATACTAACTAACTTATATAGATTTTCTCATTCCCGTAACTTTTGAAAAGCTTCTAGAACTAAAGTGAACTAACTTTACAAGTATAATACATTTGTGAATTTGTCCCTTCACATAGGCATGGGATTTTCTTCCTAAGATTTGACCTTCAAATATATGTCTAATTAGTGAGTGTTTCTCCAACAGCTCCCCCTCAATCACTAATTGACATTCCCTATTTCTTCATATCATCTTCTTTTCTTTTACTCCTGCCATGCTTTTGAATCTGCTGGTCTTCACACCATCCAAGCTCTTTGTCATTATGTCTGCTAACTGATCTTTAGTAGAAATGTACTCCACTTCAATCTCCTTCTCCATTACCTTTTCTCTGAGAAAATGATACTGTATCTCTATGTGCTTTGTCCTTGCATGAAATACTGGATTTGCTGCAAGATAAAGTGAACTCATATTATCTCCATGTATTGTAGGTGTACCTTGATCAATGCCTAAGCTCTTGAACAATGTCTGCATCCATATGACTTCCTTAGCTGCTTCCACAAGTCCTTTGTACTCTGCTTCAGTTGATGATAATGCTACTGTATGTTGTTTCTTTGAACACCAACTTACAAGCTTATCACCAATATATATCATGTAACCATGAGTTGATCTTCTGTCATCTTGATTACCTGCCCAATCTGAATCACTATAGGCTCTCAACTTCAAATCTGATGTAAAAGGATAATATAATCCTTCCTTTATAGTTCCTTTGATATATCTGAGAACTCTTTGACCTGCAATCCAATGTGGGTCCTTTGGACAATGCATGAATTGTGACAAAACTCCCACTGCATAACTAAGATCAGGTCTTGTTAGTGTAGCATAAATCAAACTACCCACAAGAGATTGATACTTCCTCATATCTTTGTAGTCTGCACCATCATATTTACTGAGCTTGTGATTAACTTCAAGTGGAGTTGAAGCTTCTCTGCAATTTTCCATATCAAACTTCTTCAACAAGTTCAGAAGATACCTTTCTTGTGATACATATATGCCATGATCTGTATAAGTAACTTCCATTCCAAGAAAGTATGATAACTTTCCTAGGTCACTGATCTTGAATTCTTTTTCAAGCAATCTCTTTACCTCCTTGATTCCTTCATCTGAAGTACCTGTGATTATAATGTCATCTACATAAATACAAATGTAGATTGTACCTTCCTCTGTTCTTCTGATAAGTAGACTTGGGTCTGCTTTTGAACTTTGATATCCAAGATCATTGAGATACTTCACCAGTCTATAGTTCCAAGCTCTTGGAGCTTGTTTCAATCCATAGAGAGCTCTTCTCAACCTGCAAACAAAATTTGGATACCTGGAATCTATAAACCCTTGAGGTTGTTCCATGTATACCTCATCTGATATGTATCCATTCAAGAATGCATTTTTTATATCCAATTGACTTAGAGTCCATCCTTTTGAAGCTGCAATAGCAATGATTGTCCTTATAGTTGACATCTTAGCTACACGACTGAATGTCTCATCATAATCTATGCCATAGGTCTGGGCATAGCCTTTCACCACCAGTCTAGCTTTGTATCTGGCTATACTTCCATCTGCAAGCTTCTTCACTTTATAAACCCATTTATTTCCAATTACTTTCTTACCATTTGGTTTAGGAACAAGTTCCCATGTCTTGTTCTCCTCTAGTGCATTGAACTCTTCCTTCATTGCTTCTTCCCATTGCTTTTTACCTTTAGCTTCATCATAGTTCTGAGGTTCTTCATCATCTTTGACCATATATGCATAGTTCTTCTGAGTTATGTAAGAAGTATCATAAGAATACCTTTCTGGTTGTCTCCTTGTCCTGCTTGACCTTCTTGGTTCACATTCTTCATAAGTTTCTGGATACACCTCTTCATCAAATATAGGAGCTTCTTCATTCATTCTTGTTAATCCACTTCTGGATGTACTTGCTTGCATATAGTCTTCATCTCTATTCACCTGCACAATTGATTTTCCTTTCTCACATCTTCTTACCTCTTCTTCAAATTCTTCAGCTGTATGACTTTGATCTGCATACCAACTTTTCTGTTCATCAAATGTAACATCTCTAGAAACAATAAATTGTTTTGTTAGAGGATTCCACAACCTGTAACCCATCTGCTTTTCATCATAACCAATGAACACATATTTTTCTGCC
Organism: Ceratopteris richardii; assembly: GCA_020310875.1. Lineage (NCBI taxonomy): Eukaryota > Viridiplantae > Streptophyta > Polypodiopsida > Polypodiales > Pteridaceae > Ceratopteris > Ceratopteris richardii. Next base: position 85,888,387 of record CM035413.1, on the reverse strand, counting down.
TTTGGTTCAAGTTTATGCCTAAGCTGTGATGGCACATAAGCATATGCAATTGATCCAAACACTCTACAATGATCTAGTGTTGGTTTCTTACCCCACCAAGCTTCATATGGAGTCATTCCATTCAGAGCTGCACATGGTAATCTATTCACAAGATATGTAGCTGTATTTACAGCCTCAGCCCAAAGATAATTTGGACAATTCTTCTCCTTTAGCATAGCTCTAGCAAACTCAACCAGAGTCCTGTTCCTTCTTTCTGCTACACCATTTTGTTGTGGTGTATACCTGCAAGTTATTTCTCTCTTAATACCTGCATTCCAAAGATAATCATTGAACTCTTGGGAGAAATATTCTCCCCCTCCATCAGACCTCAGTCTCTTAAGCTTTTGACCTGTTACTCTCTCTGCATATGCATGAAAATGCTTGAAGGCTCCAAACACTTCTGATCTTTCCTTCAAAACATATAATGTTATCCATCTTGTAGCATCATCAATGAAAAGAACATAATACCTTGAGCCACTGATAGATCCTTCTTTTGTTGGTCCCCATACATCTGTATGAATGAGCTCAAGTACTCCATCATGTTTGAATCCTTTCTTATGAAATGGTAACCTGTGTGCTTTTCCCATTTGACATGCTTCGCATTTATAAACCATATGTTGACTTTGCACATTTGGTAATCCTAGTACAGACTGATTAGCAACCATAGCTTTAATTCCTCTTTCATTAAAGTGACCTAATCTCTTATGCCAGAGATCAAGTTCTGTAATCACTCCTTCACCATGTGTGAGCAAAGCTTGACCAATGTTCCCTTGCACTCTTAAAGTAAAGAGTCTACCTTCTTTCTTACCAGAGACAATCTGATTATATCCATTCTCTGGATCTTCCACAAATACTCCTTCATTTGTAAACCTGACTTGAAAACCTTTTTCAACTATCTGTCCCACACTAATCAAGTTTTTAGGTATTGTTGGAACATACAAAACATTGGTTAGCAAATCTGCTCCACTCTTGCATTTCACTTTTCCAATTGAATGTACACTATGTCTTGTATTATCACCAGTTTGAATTGTGTGACTAGAAATGCCTTTTTCCAATTCTGACATCAATTCTATGTTTCCTGACAAATGATTAGAACATCCAGAGTCAATGTAAAATACCTTTAGATCTCCTTTATCTGATGTGTTGATTGAATTCATCATCAATGATGTATGACTTTCATTCTGTGTGTCATTTGCATAGTTGTAGTAGGTGGTGTTGTAGGATTGATTCTGTCCCCAACTTCTTCCTCCACCTCTACCATAGCCTCCTCTTTGACTTTGTCTACCTCTTTGAAAATTACTTTGATATCTTCCACCTCGGCCTCTACTATTGTTGTTTTGATTCTGATTTGATCCTTGTTGATTGTGCCAACAGTCATGAGCCAAATGATTACTCAATCCACAGATCCAGCAAGCCTTTTTGTTGTTATTTTGATTACCTCTTCCTCTTCCAAAACCTCTTGCTCTTCCTCTGCCAGTGCCTTTACCTCTTGCATAATAAGCTTGAGAATTAGACTCCTCTTCATCCTTTGCTTTACCTTTATCTCCTTTCTTCTTGTTCTTCATGTACATTGCAGAACTTTGACCTTTATCTCCATCTCCCTTCAAGTCTTGCTCATATGTGAGCATCAAACCAAGCAACTGATTAAATCTGGAACATAATGATTTAATGAAAGTTCTGTTGATAAGACAAAAGGTTTCCACCTTTCATCCCCTCTCAAGCCTGCAAGTAGTTGAGCAATCAATCTGTGATCTTCAACATCTTCATCTATGGATCGAAGACTATCTGCTAGATCCTTCATCTTAGTGACATAATCACTAATGGCTTGACTTGGCTTCTTCTTGAATGTTGTAAACTCTGACCATAGACTTGCTTTCCGTGCTTTAGTAGTGCTTTGGAAATGATATTCCAATGCATTCCATATATCTTCTGATGATTCCAATCCTCTGATGTGTGGTAGCAAATGATCTGAGATTGTATTGTAGATGTAGGCTTTTGCACTTGCATCCTTCTTCTGCCAATGCTTTAAAGCATCAAGTTCTTCTTTCTTTGGTCGGCTTTCATCTTCAAATACTGGCTTCTCTTCTTCACCTGTAACATATATCATGAGATCCTTACTCATAAGTAAGGCTTCCATTCTCATTACCCATGCGGGGTAATTATCCCTGTCCAGTTTGTCAATGGAAATATGATCTGCCATAGTTCTTTCCTTCTACTGCAACCTGTGAGCTTAAAGGATAAAGGATAATACCTTTTGAAGTTCTTTGTGTATGAGGATACTTTTGAAGTAACCTTTTGATGCCTTGTGTCTTCAAATGCTTCACCTTTCAAACTTTAATGGAAAACTTTACAAAACTTCTCGTACCTTTGTCGTCTTCTGCTCTCGAGAATCTTTCTGCTCTGATACCACTTGTTGATGTATGAAACACCACAAGAAATGAATTAAGGTGACACTAGAACACCTCTATGGTCACCATTAACTCATTGCCACTCCAAACTTTGAGAAATGATAGCCTAAAGTGAGAACTTTGCTTCTATAGAAATTCCTAGTCACTGAAATGACATACCTTCAGTATTTTGCTAATTTCTCCTAGCTCAAGTATTATTTCTCTATGAAACTTTATAGGCTGAAACTAGAAGAGTAGAGCTTTCCAACAAGCTATCATATGCATCAAACGAAGCTCTAGAACTCAAGTTATGGCCCTCACAAGATGACCATGTATGACCTTCCAAAACTGGAAAACTTGCCTGTTTTAGTAAGAGTGCCTGTTTAAAATTAGAATTCGATGCCTAGCATCGACTTGCAACGAGAATTCGATGCCGGGCATCGACTTGGGATGTTTTTGGCCACTTTTTAGCAGGGATTCGATGCCGGGCATCGACTTCTCGCATAAAGTCTTGATCTTCTGGACACCAAAACTATAGGTGATTTCATGCACACTTAGAATATGACTTATCAACTGGAATTCGATGCCAGGCATCGAGTTGCTCCAACAACATCATGTTTTTCAAACACTTCAGTACTGAATGAAAAATATAAAAGAAAATATGACTTATCAACAGAGATTCGATGCCAGGCATCGAGTTGCTTGGAAAACTTGATCTTTGTAACTCATCACACAGTAGGTAATCATGGAGATGATGGAGAGAGGCTCATACACAGAACTTTACCTAGTTCTTCTCATAACTATAAAAAACTCAGAAGTCTTACAGATGCTTTCTCACTCAGAGAAGCCCGACTATACTCAGTCATACAAAAATGAGTTCTTCTCACTTTCTCATTGTCTTCCTCCTTCTTCTTCTCTCTTCTCTCTCACCGCGTCAGTTGATACTAACTAACTTATATAGATTTTCTCATTCCCGTAACTTTTGAAAAGCTTCTAGAACTAAAGTGAACTAACTTTACAAGTATAATACATTTGTGAATTTGTCCCTTCACATAGGCATGGGATTTTCTTCCTAAGATTTGACCTTCAAATATATGTCTAATTAGTGAGTGTTTCTCCAACATCTACTTGTGCTATCTCTTCGTTCCGACCCTCTTTGTCTTGTGGCTCCTTCGGTTCCGTGACTGCTGCCAACACCCACCATCAAGTACTTCGTGTGAGCATACTCTGAATCTCGATCTAACCCAATCTCTTAAGCCAGTAAACCACACGACTAGTGTCTTATCTAATAAAAGCCTCAGTAAGGAACCAACCACAAGAGGGACTAGTCAGCAAGACTATCACGAACTTTCACACATTAGAATTTACCCCATTCCTCACACTAGACAAGCTTGGATCAGAAAAGATCAAGTGACACCATATCTTCAACACCACAACTACTCTTGACATTGGAAACAACAACATAACAAGAATGCAAGTCAAGTTGGACACCAAGGTCCACAAAGGATTGCGAGAGTATGGATTCCAAAGAAGGTGATAGCCGCCCACTCGGCCCAAACATAGATATGGATTCCTAAATCATGTGCACAAATGACAATCATTAAAAGGGACGTGTCAAGGCACAAGGAGGATCAGTACGATCTGGAGGTGAAACAACAGGACAGAAACATCTACAGGACATTGCAGGAATCGAAATATGAGACAAACCACATTCAAAGAGTCAAGAAACGGACGAAGCAGAGGTACAACATGAGAAGCACAACATTCACCAGGAATGCTCGAGACACAGTTTACCCCAATGGAGTAAAACAGATTTGGATGCCTATAGGCAAAACAAGTTGCACAAATCGACTAAATAATTCAGTCTGCACACATCTTGAGTTACAAGAGTCCAAAGTGTGCATAATAGGGCCACACTACAAGGCCGTGCATTCGGCACCTACTTCTTCTACTACTGGATAGCAAAGCACATTTCCCTCTTAGGGAATAGGAGAGCACTTGTACAATAATCCCAACTAAAACTAATTAATACTACAATAAAAGCTTTGGCTAGGTACTAATGTTTTTCTTTCTGTCAAAAATTTGAAAAAAATATATAAAGAAAATCCCAAATAATACCTTTCTCACACCCACGGGAAGGGGACGACTCACATCACTCAGAGAATTGCCAAATTTTGGGAAGATAACTAAAGGATAACTCTTGATACCATCTTTCCACTGATTATTGGTATGTATTGAGAGTAGATGGCATCTTCTAATTTCAAGGCCACACAAGAGGAGGAGGTCCGGCTTCTTCCCTTGGAATCGATTACTAAGGCAAGAGGTCATTGGTTCGTTGACAATCAACCAGTGGCAGAGCTCCTTTTCATGGCCACCATTAAGATTATGGATAGGGATCACTACTTTCCAATCATGTCATAAGATTTCCATAATATAATACAAGGATTACAATGCATTACAGATGTATGGACAAGGGCTGGAATTGATGCATTCCTACGACTTCCGATATACTTGCCTGACTTTCAGAGATGCACACAGGTTATGAACACACTCCAGGCTGCAGCAGATAAGCCGTCAATCCCAGAAGCCAAAGTGCTTGATAAAGTTGTTGCATGGGAAACAATTCGATTCACTCATGAAATGATCAACAAAGCTTTTGGTTGGAGTCAGGATGGCCACACTAATGTTAAATATGAATGTCACAATCCAAAAAAGAGAAACTTTTTGGAAATAAACAGGACTGATATAGAAGAATCAGTTTGAGTAGTGCATCAACATTTTTGTTTTCCTAGTATGCACAGATATACAACACCTCAGAAAATCGTAGTACAATTGCTTTCCCATGCAATGAGGCAAGTTGGAAATAAAGTAAATCTTACTCCATATATTCAAGATCTCCTATTTGAAGCTAAGAAGAAGTGGAGTCAGAAGAAGTTTTTGAATGGAAGTTCGGCATTGACCTTGATAATCTATGAGGCACTTGAGATGAAAGAATGCCTACGTCTGATGCAAACCTCCACAGAAATGGAAAAATATGTAAAGGCAGCTACTGTTCCAAAGAAAAAGAAAACAGTCATTTCCATGGAAGAGGTGGGAACAAGTTCCAAGAAACCCATGAGAGGGACGAAGCGTGCTAGAGAGGAAGCACAAGAAACACCATAGTCTAAACGGACACATATATTACCAAAGGTTCCTCTAACACAAAAGCCCATCACAAAACGGGATCTATCAGCGGCTCTCGAAGAAACTCATACGTATATGCGGGGCCAAGTAAACCTCAATGTCGAAGGACATCAATATAGATAGGCCAGACAAAGGCAGCAACCAAAGGACAAAGAACATACTCCAGAATTAACTGCCAGATACAAAGAATTGGGACTGAAGGGTTCAAGTTCTAATGAGGAATCTAGCCCTGACAAGGAAACCTTGGACACTGACATAAGAATAGAAACAAACAATGAGGAATGGATAGAGATAAACCAGATAGAAGTCACACTCGACAATCAAGAATCACAGGTACAGAACCAAGAAGCATCCACTAAACAGGCCCACCTCATTCAATTGAATGAAAAGTAAAAAATTAGCATAAAGGAAGCTCCAATCACACATAAAGATGGAGTGCCACAAGTAAAAGAGGAAATACAAACACACATAGAAAAAGAAGGGTGTTTACAACAAAATATGGAGCAAATTGTGATTGAAGTCCCTGATGATACACCACAAGGTAAGACTGAATAGAGGGAGGTTGAGCCGAGGATACAACTTCATATTCAGCAGCCCCATGACACTACACCATGTGGCACAAGGGAAAGATGTTACCACAGGTGAAGAACCTAGCATCTCGACCACATGGTTAAATGATGATGTTACTCAATTGAAACCCGTAGTCAGGCAAATGATACAAACAGCCATGGACACGCAGCAGCAAATGATGGACACAGATGCAGATTACGACAAGGCCATGAGAGAAAAAAATCAATTTCAAGTAATGAGTGAACAACTATCAGTGCAACTAATCCAAATGCAACACGTGGTTTTAGCTAAAGAGAAAGAACTAAGTGACGTCAAAGGACAATGCACTACATTAATGGAGCAGAACCACAAACTTCAGGAACAACTGATGGAATCACAATGACAACATGAAGCAAGTGAAGCAGACAAAGAGAGGATGAAAGCTAGAAGCAATCTGCTGGAAACACAACTAAAAGCATACATGGAGGAAAATGATAACTTACACAGCATGAATAAAGAATCGATGAAGGCATTGCTGTATGACCAACCTATAGAAAAACAAGAGACAACAACAACTGACCAAAAGGAATTGAATGAACAAATAGAAAAATATGATGATTTGATAAAGGGCAAAGACTTGGAAACAATAATGAAGCCTTTCAACATTCCTATGGACTCTTGAAAGAGAAAATACGACAATACATAAAGAAGATCACATAGAAGGATCCATATGAGCAGCTATACTTCAGAGACAATATTTTCAATTACACTCAAGAGGAATTTGAAGTTGCACAAAACTGTATGGTGGAGAAAGGTTTTGGAGAAAAATCCTACTTTGCGGGTGCACTGGCAAGCAACACCATATTTATTGCCCAACACCACGTCGCAGAGTGGCAAGAGAATTTTTGGATATGCAAAAGAGTGGTATGATCAATAAACAGTGGCTGAATTACCCGCTACTTCCAAGTCCACCTCATAACTATTTACCGACTGAGGAATACATGGTAAAAACCATTGAATTTTGGCTACATCATGATGCAACAATCCCCGATTTAACTATCAAAATGACTAAGAGATTCCTCAGCATGATACTTACAGTTTTGAAAGTATTCAAACACGCGGTGTCAGAAAGTTTTCAACCTTTCCGTTGATGACCAGAGAAAATGAAAAACAATTTTATTGGTGAACTCTATCCTTTTATATCATTGATGATCAGTTGTGTTGAATGGAATTAACTACTTTGAAAGTGTTTACAGGTATGAATGATGAAGCAGAACATATGTTCATATTAGGGTTTACTTTACATTGAATGTTGAATGTGTTTTATAGATTCAACTTTAGGGTTTCTTGAATTCATGTGTTGTTTATGAGATTGGGTTAATGTTAGGGGTTTAGATAATTTTAATGGGTTATCAGTGATTTCCAAAGGGTTTTAATGGGGTTTTGATGGGTTCTAAGTAGGTTTTCTAGGGTTTTCAAATGTTTCAAGGGTTAAAACAATTAATATTTAATGAAATTAATCTATAATTAACATTGGTTAACTTATAAAATTAAAATATGGTCTAATTAGTTACCTTAATAGTTTGTGTGCATTTAAATACTAAGGTCCTAATTAATTAATTTCTTAACCTAAGCTTAATTTAAATGAATTATTAATTAAGAAATTTAGGATAATTAAATTAAAATGAAAATAAAGTGGATAATTAATGAGTGGTATATATGAATAGTGTTTAAAGAGTGGTGTGAATTAATTGTGTAACTAAAGTGGTTAAAGTAAACAATTAAAGATGTGGTAGCTAATTGTGCAAGATAAAAGAATGGATTAGATTATTTATGCATTTAAATGTGGGTTAAAGAATGGTTGAGAAAATAAAGCAAATCCAAAAGAGTGGTGAAATGAAGATCTCTGAGTGTATAAATAGATGGGCTTGCTCCATATTTTGCTAATGTGTTTTTTTGCAGGTACTTTCTCCTGCTCTTTACTTTCTTCTGTTTTTCCTTCTTTCTCAATAGACCCTCCTCGTGCTCGGGATATTAAGCCATCGTGTACTATTGTGTATGATGATCTTGATGTGCCCATGCTACTACATGAATGTTGATTGTCCGGCTGGAAGCATGCCCATGCCTATTCCATGGCTTGGCCTGGGTCCCTGCAGCATTGCGTGTATGTGATGTGTGTATGTACGCGTATATGATGTGATGTGTGTATGTGCACGTGTATGAGGTGTGTGTGTGTGTATGAGGTGTGTGTGTGTATGTGATGTGTGTATGTGCGCGTATATGATGTGGTGGCTTAGACAAGTTCGTGTAGATCTCTCTTTCTCTGATGGATCACGCACCGACGATGGAGGAGGGCGGAGGGGAAAAGTGCAGAAAAAAATCTCTCTCTCACTCTCTCTCTCCCTAGACACATGCACGTGAAAAGAGCATTAGGAAAACATTAACGCTCTCATTATATTTATATACACCTATATCTAATAGTTACACGTGCATGCATTTCAGCTAACTAACACAATCAAATATGCATTCTATTAACTAACTCAGGCACTCGTGGAAACAACTAGGATAACTTCTATTTAACACACACACGTACACACTCTTTCACTAATCCACTTTTACGTATGCTAATTAAAATACATTAATTATATATATTATAGTGTTTTAATTGTTAGATAACTAATCTTATTATTCATTTGATAATCTTTTTTTACTTTAGAATTCATAATTTGTATAATAAACATATTTATTAAACATATATACATGTATAAATATTTATTAATTATAAATATACATATATAAATATATATTAACCTATTTATTCCTAGTAGAATTTTTAGGTACTTAGGGTAATACTCATATTTATAAGCTCACTTATGGAAAGCACATACTTACATATAGTGATGGCCTCAAATATATAGCCGTACTCATGTTTATTCCTGCTCATGCACATGTCACTATATACATGATATTTAGACCCATAATTTATAGGTTTAGTGCACCCATATAAAACATGGATCCACATATATTTACTCATGTTTAGGTAAAGAAAAACACACAATCACATAGACATAAGTGCACACAAATGTATCTTTTTAAGTATACATATGTAAATATATATATATACAACAAAAAACCCACATCCTAATTCACTCTCATAGACATATGAACACATACACCATTAAGTGCATTTCACATATAAATATAGATACATAACCCTATAAATATAGGCACATATATTTAACCATACTTAAATTTATGAATGCACATATACATGATCTCATAAACATATAGTAGACATAAAATGAAAAGTTAAAGTAAGGATCAATTATCCCTTCATTCTGAATATGATTTCTTCTTTTTCCCTTTAGGTACCTAAGAGAAAAGTTAGTCAATTTAAACCAATGCATTACAAAAATATGTGATGGAGATATCAACGAATCAACTTTGAATCAAAACATTTTTATTTTTCCATATGTCAACTCGAGTGAGGAAATCCTTCCGACATCTGCCCCCACCAAACCTGCACATTGTCCTCGATGGGCCAACCTGTAGTTCAATGGAAAGGAGTATCAAATTCTTTGGTAAAATCTATAACTTAACTCTAAATAATATTATAAGAAATGCTTCTAATTTTTAATTATGTTTCTGATAATGAAGACAATTTCTAAAATTACATAAATATGAATTAGAAATCGTTTGGATCAATGCATACAATCAAAATACAAATTTAGAAAAATCCTATAAAGGTTATTTAGATAATTGAGGTACTTACCATTCCATTAACCCTGTTCTTAAGTAAAATTTAATTTATATAAGTATGCTTTCTTTTATTTCTTAGACGTCCACCATAAGATACATCTAACTAATTCTTTTGTAGCAAACCTCTGCCTCATATAGCCCGCATAGGATTTCATAAGTGGTTTCGAGACCACAACTGAAACATATTTTTCTTTCTCTTTTTCTTTGTACTTTTTTTTCTTTGTACTTTTTTTTCTTTTTTCATTTTTCTTTTTTTTTTTCTTTTTCCCATCTTGCAATAGCCATTAATGTACTGCTTGATGTTCTCATGTTTGCTTTCGTGCTAAGTATAATGCTTCAAAATTTATATTACACCCTTCATTCGATTTGACCAAGAAACATCCAATGTAAATGTGGCAGATCCAGATGAAACCTTAAGCCGTTGTCTCGAATGATGTTTGCAAGTGAGTAGAAGCAAACGTAGAGATGAAAATCTCTACGACACCATCAGTACTATATGTTGAAAAACACATCATATGCTCGTAGGGAATAGCTCAAGTGGTATCTTGAGATATCATGTTTCATAGTCAAATATGATTATATGTCGAAGGACAACTATGCGCCCTTCTACTATACCAAGAAGGGAGGAAATGTGAGTTGAGCTCATTGGAATTTTTATAGAATGTATGGTGAACTTATCTTCAAATTAGAGGAACACCTAGGTGAACAGTAGGCTAGTTGCATGTCTAGTAGCACTATTTCATTTTTTATAGAAGGTGGAAAGGAATGAGGCCGTGTGGCCTAATGCACAAAAACAACAGCATGTTTCCCCAATTATTAAGTGGAAGGACTAGGATTGTGTCATTGTGGAGGAGCAACAAGATGACACATACAATACTTTGTTGAAGATGGGATATAAGGTGGCAGAAGTGGAATCTATAGTAAAGAAACTGAATAGTCAGACTTCTAAGGGAATGAGCTTTCATGAGACATCGATTCATATATCAAAGGATGTTCAATAGCACAAGATTAATGGAAGAAGTTTTAAATTATCAAAAAATCATAAATCGGAACCAGTGTTAAAGACTGTAATAGATAAGGTATCTGTGCAATAGTTGCCATAGTCAAAAGTTGAGGTTCGTGTAGAGGTGCATGAAGTACAACAGAAACTAGATGAAGAATATAAGTTTATGTTGAGACAAGATGGGTTATTGAAGGAGGCAAAACTACTTTATGATATACTTAATTTCGACGAGTATCAATTGTAGAAATCCCAGGTACAAAGTTTACAAGATGAGTTGCAGAGGAAGGTACATGAGCATGAAGAAGTTTTGATCTAGTTCCAAAAGCCACAGACATTGGAAATACTCAAAGTTAAGAACACTACAAGAATTTTCTAAATGGATAGGAAAGATGGAGCAACTGGTGGACAGAGAGATACAAAATTTAGCTACAATAAATACATCTTTGCACGTGGAAAAGAAGGTATTGAAGTCTAGAATTAAACCATTACTTGTGCTTGAAAAACAGATGTTACAAAATGAGGAGGTTAAGATGGATGCATTCTTGATGAATGAGATGGATATGGTTACTCTGAAGCAGCAAATGTATAAATGTATGCAAGATTTATGGACTCCAAGTAAGGAAAGGATGCAAGCACTTATTAGGCATCCATATGAACATTTTTTGGATGGATTTGTTTCAATTTATGAGAGTCAGTTGATAGAAGTTATTGAGCAACATAAAAGTGAGAAGGAAACCTTGCTACAACAAATTGCATATCTTAAGGAGCAGCTAGTTTAGTAGACTTTGGATAAGGAGTTGAAAGATCCACTTTAGGAGATAGTATAGCAGTAGAAAGAACTAGTTTCTGGAAGGATTTTGGAGCAAGAGGAAATGCAGATGGGAGCAGGAGAAGTTCATAAAAATACTATAGTTGTAGTGAGGTTCAAGAAGAAAAATCTTCATAGAGAACTTAGTGTCGTAGTTTTCGATCAAGGTAATGTAAATTAAGGTTTGATTTTTGGAAAAACTCCCCCACCAAGCAGTGCTAAGTGTTGAGGGGAGAGAAATTAGAAGAGTACGTAGTGAGTCAAATTTCTCAAGGTCTGCTAATGTTTCTGAATTGGGATTTTGCTAAATCTGATGTTGTTGCTTACTCAGAATTTTAATAAGCAGTTACATATTAGTTAGGTGTGGATGTTATGTGATTATAGTAGTTGTATTCTGTTCATGCGAGTATGTAAGGGGAAGAAGAAGCATCTTTGAAGAGAGAGAAAAACTGAGAGAAGAAAAGAGTAACCATCCAAGAAGAGGTGTTTGTCTGACAAGAAGAAGAATAAAGATTCTTAATCTGGATTGTGCAGGCTGATTACGAATCAGTACTCACCATTATTGTCATTTCAGATGTTGAGATTACGCTCTTGAAATTTTGTAGTGTGAGTAAGTAGTTGTGTGTTGATGGACCCCAATAATTATTCTCTCACCCTCATAATCCTCATCATTCTCCTCTTTTTCTTCATGTTCTTTTTGAATGATTACCATAAATAGGCTAACATCATAACCTTCTTCAACCACACACTCAGACATGGTAATGATTTCCTTATTGACACAAACACCTAGTGGCTAGTATATCCATTGAACCATGAAGTTCAAATGCCTCTGTCGAAAATAATTGTGCCGTATAAGTTGGATCCTCTATTGGCCATTCTCTTTCATTTCGTGGCTTTCAACATTGAAGCCACTTTCCTTCTTTTAGGTTAGCTTTGCAAATCCGTAGTTGAGTGTCTTTATTCATCCAAGATTGGTCACTAGATCCTACACTATGGATTGACATGTCATCTTCCTCTTAATGGATGGGATTCCTTTGGAGAGGAATAATATCCCTATAAGAGAAATTTTGGAGATTTATCCTAGTGGTGGTGTGGTGATGTTGAATGTATATAACATCTATTCCCCAATTCCACAATACCTTTGACTCGCACATAAATGCTCTTCCTAGTATCATTTCATAATTTCCCACTTTTCCAAATTGACATACGAATGAGGTATGTTCAAACTCAACTAAACAAGTTATCAAGGTTACATTTTCTATTAACCTTAGTGGATTTTCTATATGGCCATCTTCCCATTGCAATTTCATTATAATTGGTCTTAATGCAAGTTTTCCCACATTTCCTTGATTTATTTGGTTGGAGTTCCAACTCCTTCACATGTATTTAGTATGGCTCTCTTGTAGCCATTGTATGTGATTGGAAGACATTTGTTTCCTTCATCACCTTCATTGAAATCCCCTACTTTATCTATAGGTATTTTCATGGTAGTAGTCTCATCCTTGGCCTTCTTGTTTTCTTCGTAGGTATGATTGTGAATTCTAAGGTGAGTGGCTAATTTTTCCCGCAATTGAGGTTTTAATTACAATGGTTCTTCAAAGGTTAAGCAACAAAATATTTTAGCCTTTTTCAACTCCCATAGTGTTCCCGACACTTCCTCAAATGTCGTATTGTCCTTACATCTAAGTGTGGGAGCATGAAAAAAATCAGATTTCTATTTGTATTCACCCATGTAATTTGGAAGTGTGGTCAAACTAATGGCTTCATCTATATCAGAGCCTTTATTAGAAATATTTACTAATTCTACTTCCTTGTCCATCATTTGTTGGTTTGGTGAAGTTTCTAGTTCAACAAGGGAGTAAATTCCCCTTCATTCTTCTTCCATCTATCTTCTTGGACTTTGGCCCAAAGATCTTTAGCTAAGATGATTCTACCTTAGGGATTAAAGAGTGTTGAGCCCATAAAAGTCATAGTGGTCAAATTCAACTACAGTCAAAGTCAACCGGTCAAAGTCAAAGTGATCAAAGTGAACAAGGTCAAGGTCAAAGTCAACAAGTGCAAAGCCAAAGTGCTAAAGCGCAGGTGTCAAAGTGCACAAGTAGTGCACAATTAATTGTCCACAAAGGGTAAATTGGAGAAAGTGGGTTGCAGGTTGCAGAGGTGTTTCTCTAATTTCCCTAAGGTTCAAAGTGTTTCTAAAGTGTTTTGGAAGGTTCAGGTGAACCCTCCCTTATGTGCAAAAGTGAAGACTTAAAAGGAAAATGTGAGGGTATGTCAAGTGACAGCGTATGCATAGGTGAAAATATGGCCCCCAATTTAAATTTTTGTTTTAGTCTAAAGTCACTACAGGACAAAACAGGGATTCGTTGGCTGCCACTTGTGAAGAAAATCTTGCGAGATCAAATCGAGCACCAAGATACTCTTGCAGCTAGGAGCCTACGTGAATCAACACACTCAAATGAAGGCAAGGATTATTCTTGGACAATCCTAAGTGTAAGCGGAGAGAGCATAGTCTAAGTGAAGCAAGAGAGAGAAGAGCAAGACACACAGTGTGCGACGCAGAGAAGTGAAGTGCAAGGTGTGTTTGAAGAGTGACTAAGGAGGTGTGCAGAGAGTGCTAAGATAGTCCCCCAAGGATCCCAAGGTCCCATTGTAGTGTGCACGTGCCTATAGAAGGTGTCCAACCCTGCCCCTTATTGGAAGCTTGGTGCAAGGTGTGCACAAGTGCAAGCTTGGAGCAGGTGGAGGTCTGGTGCAGAGGAGGCCTGCAGCAACAAGACCTTGGGTATTTGGTATTTTGTAATTGAGCACTCTATGGGATTTTGCACAGAAGCATTGGTTGTATTGTGCACCACCATTGTATTTGTCCCATTATAATCAATTGACAGAGGCTTCCAGTGTGTAACTTTCTTCTTGTCCTTCCATTTTCTCCTACGAATACTCAAACCCCTTCTTGTCCAAGAATCCCCCAACAAAATTTGGCACACCTAGTGGGACTTCCAAGGAGATTTGAGCATAGGAAAAGACATATTGCAGTTGGAGAAGCACTATTCAAGTGTCGATAGTACTACTTCAGTTGACTAAGAGGTACATATTCTTGTCAATTATCTCATATTAAGAGGGCTATGTTCAGCTCATGACCGCAACCCGGTCCCAAACATTGAGGGTCACTTGCAAGCAAACAAGAAGGAAGGCTTTTGAAGATCCTCTAGTCCCCTTTCATCAACTTCATCAGTAAAGAGCATGGCAGGTCAGGTAGACTTGGAAATCTTACTCTCAAGATTAAATATAAAATTTCCTTCTTTCAAAGGCCTAGCTCAGGAGGATCTAGACGAGCATATTAGAAGGTTTTTGGCACTATGCAAGACTAGAGGCTTAATGGGCAGGGAGGATGCCTTTTTGATACTCTTCCCTGCCACATTAGAAGGATTAGCAGATAAATGATTCAGCCAATTTGCTGAGAACCATTTTACAACATGGAACTTAATGAAAGATGCTTTCAAAAATCAATTCCAGCATGGAAATACTGCAGAGATCATCATAGAAGAATTAGAAAACTTGAGATTGGGTCCAGGTGACAAAATTTCCAGAGTTCGTAACTAGGGCTAAGGCACTAATGGCTAAATTGCCACATCCACCACATGCTTTTTTTGTTAAGATATGGTTAGCTAAGCCACTTCGAGTGGCCACCCAATGCAGAATCAAGGAATTAGTGTTGCCTACAGCCTCCATAGAGGAGTTCATCAACACAGCTACACGACTCGAGCAGATAAGACAACAGTATGGGGCAACTTCTTCTCAACTACAATATTCCACAGAAATGGAGGATCCAGTAATCCAGCTAAGGAAGGAGCTGGAGGGCTTAAAAAGGAATAAGCCCCACAAAGAGGAGGAGAATGTTGTTACTCAGTTGAGAAGGGAGATTGAAGCATTAAAGCTCCGAAAGGAGGAGGAGGCCCAAGCAGAGGAATTGGCCCAACTGCGACAAGAGCTGTAGGGACTCAAAGGGGGTGGCATCAAGAGTGGGATTTGGTGCCCCATGTGCAACAAGCAAGGTCATATAGTAAGTGAATGTCCTCTGTTAAGTGTGACTTGCCAATTATGTAGGAAAGCTAGTCATGAGGCCCAAGAATGCCAATCAAGAGGAATGCCTGCAACAACATATTGGACACAAGGAGGACCCCTACCACCAGCAAATGTGATGGTTGCTGCACCGAACCAAGGTAACATTTATAATCCTAGATAGAGGAATAACCTTGGAAATGGGCCTAGAATGCCAATCATTTGTTTCAGATGTGGAGAATGCGGGCACTATCAAAGTAAGTGCACCCTACCAGAAAATGCCCCTCCTTGCAGGAACTGCCCAGAGGCTAGAGACCACTATACAAATAGTTGTCATAAGAATCAAGCCTCTTCATCTGGGCCCCACATTCAAATGATTTCTGTGCACAAAGAAGAAATGTTAGATCAAGTCAATGAGCCATCACCATCTACCAGGGTGGTGCAATTAGAAGAAATTGAATCCTTGAGTGTGCACACAAGAAGCAAGGGGAAGGCTCAAGTAGAAACTGGTCAAGGATCAAGGATTAATGGATTGAATCAAGACAAAGAGACATCTGAAGGCAAAAACACCACATGTGTAGATACAAGGCACCAAGAAGATCGCATAGGTACCAGTGATGCCATTGGGCACGCATTCAACATGGCTCATGAGGAGTTTGATAAGTCCATTGGAGCCCATAATCTTAAGGAATCAGAAGCTTCACGACTACTGAAGTCCATGAAAAGGGAGGTTAGTATTTTTTATTTAATAAAGATGGATGGGAAATTCAGGTCAGAACTCTTGCAGACAATTGATGAGGCTTCAACTACAAGTTTGGTGGCATAGACTACTGTTATACATAAAGGTAAAATTGTAGGGGAAGCACCTCTTACAGATTATAAGAGTCCTCGGCTCACAGTATCTATCAAAGGTCATGAGTTTCAAGGAGTTATTGTGGATGGTGGTTCTGGCATTAACTTGATGCCTGAACATACAATGGAAAAGATTGGACTCCACCCTTCAAGGCCTTAAAATTTCACTGTTACTTTGGTAGATCAGAGCAAAGTAAGGCCCTTTTGAGTGATCCCAAAAGTTCCACTTGAAGTACAAGGTAATCTATTCATTCTGGATTTTGTGGTTTTAAGACTGCCCTAGGTTGAAGGAGGATTTCCCCTCTTAATTGGAAGACCATGGCTGAGGCATGCAAGTGTCATCCATGACTAGGGCAAGGACACTATGTGGGTACAAAAGAAAGGGCAAGAGCTGACACAGATTCATTTAGAAGAGGGCCCAGATAATCAAGGGAACACCAGTATGATGCAAACAGTTGGTATTTGCATGGAACCAGAATCAGAGGACCAACCCCAAATAGATTTTTAGGAAGAAGAGGATATTCTAAATTGGCTCCAAGCAGGCAACTCTTCCTCTTCTTTTGGAATTTTTCTTAATAATTCTTGCGCAGCTGAAGGTTATGATGAAAACCAGGAGAAAGTTCAGGTTGATGGATTGGGAGAGCCCATCGCATACCACAGAAGGGGCAGGAAGACACCCCTCAAATACAACCTGGAGGAGGATGTACCAACCATAGAGAAGGAAGTTACTAAAGCTAAAAACAAGGTAAAACATACTAATGAAGAATGCTCTTTCCCAATTCAAGAAATCCCTGCAGGATGGATGCAGGATAAGGAAGAATTCATTGAGATCCAAAATAACCCTGCTTATGAATCAAAAACAAGGTTGGAGATGAGCAGGAAGATAATATAGTAGAGAGAAACCCTATCAAAGAAATACAATTAGGCACTCAGGATAATAATCGGCCAGTTTTGGTGGCCACTTGGTTGTGGAACCACCTAGGGCTCCTTGAAAAGGTAAAGTCCTTCTTGACCCACTATACAAATGTTTTTGCATGGCACTATAAAGACTTAGAAGGAGTGCGTGCCAATTATGGAGAGCATAGAATCCCCCTGGTTGAGGGAGCCAAACCAATACGAGGGAAGAGTTATACACTTAACCCAAAATATGTTGAAGCTATCTATGTGGAAATATAGAAGATGGAGGATGCAGGAATCATCATTTCGGTGGAACACTCATAGTGGCTCTCACCTATGGTTATAGTGCCTAAGAAAAATACTAATAAAAATAGAATTTGTGTTGATTTTAGAGCACTAAACAAGGTCACCATTCCAGATGGATTTCCAATGTCGTTTGCAGATCAAGTCATAGAAGAAGTGGCTGGACATGCATTATATAGCTTCATGGATGGCTTTAGTGGCTATAATCAAATATCAATACACACAGAGGATCATGAAAAGATTGCTTTTATCACACCTTGGGGAACATATGTGTATGTAAAAATGCCATTTGGACTCAGAAATGCTCCACCCACATTTAACAGAACTGTCAACCTCATTTTTGGTCCCTTATTGCTGGAAACACTTAGAATTTTCATGGATGACTTCTCTTCATTTTCAGGTTCTCACAATGAGACGCCTTTAGATTGCTTGAACCATCACTTGCCACAGCTGTAGAATGTTTTTAAGAGATGTAGGGAGACTAAGCTAAAGCTCAACCCAAAAAAATGCCACTTCCTTGTGACAAAAGGAACTCTTTTGGGAGATGTGGTGTCGGCTAAAGGTATGGCCCTAGATCCTGACAAAATCATTTCTATATTAAAGTTGCCTAAACCTAAATCCCCTAAAGAGATTCAGAGTTTTTTAGGGCATAATGGATACCATAAAAGGTTTATAAAAATGTATGCAGAGATAGCAGGTGCGGTATTGGCTCAACATAGTGAAGAATTCAAACTTGACATGCCTATTCAGTATGCTAGCAGAGTTTTGACTAAAGCTGAAAGGAATTATAGCACAACAAAAAGGGAAGCTCTAGCAATGGTTTTTGCAGTACAAAAATTTTGTTATTATTTGCTAGGTGTGAAGTTTTTCATCATCACTGATCATCAACCACTCAGGTATTTATTGAATAAGCCACAAGCAACTAGGAGGATATGGAGGTGGCCACTTTTGTTCCAGGAGTTTGATATTTTTGTAGTCCACAGACCAGGTAAAGAAAATGTTATGGCGGATCATCTATCCAGGATCAATATGATGGATCAAGCTAGTGGAGTCAATGATGATTTTCTAGATGCTAATCTGTTCGCTCTACAAGCCCAAGGTTCGTATTATGATATCAGGAATTTCATTAAAACTGGAGTGTATCCACAGAAGGCTAATCCTGTGCAAAGAAAGAGACTGCTAATCAAGAGCATACCTTATACTTTCATTGAAGATAAATTATATAGACAAGGAAAGGACAACAGGTTAAGGAAATGCTTGGAAGAAGAAGAAGTGAGGGAAGTCCTTCAATCTACACATGAAGGAACAGGTGGTGGGCACCTTCCAGGACATATTATGAGTCAGAGGATACTTGATGTTGGTTTATGGTGGCCTAGGTTATTTAAGGATGCAGATGAATGGGGAAAGGCATGTGATGTTTGCCAGAGGTGTGGACCTAAGCCAACAAAGCAGAGGCATAACCCCTTCATTGTTTCCACTTCGTGGCAACCATTTGAGAAGTGGGGGCTAGATTTTGTAGGGCCCATCTACCCTCTGTCGATTCCAAAAAGAGAGAAGAATCTATTGATAGCCACAGATTATGTGACAAAGTGGGTTGAAGCTATTGCCTCCGCTGACTGCACTGCCCAAACTGTTGCTGATTTCATTTACAGTAGCACCATTTGGAGGTTTGGATGTCCACTTGAAATTTGTACAAACCAAGGTATTCATTTTGTGAATAAGGTCCTACAGGAAATTTTCAACACGTATAGAATCCTACATAGGACCCCTTGTGCTTACTATCCAAGAGCCAATGGACAGGATGAATCAACTAATAAGGTATTGATTTCCATGTTTAGGAAGGAATGTATGTTACAACCCACTTCCTGGGGCATTGCTTATCAAGGTACCCTATGGGCATACAGTTTAGCTTACAAAGAGGCCACGGGATATTCTCCATTCCAACTAGTTTATGTCATATTGCCAATTGAGCCCTTTGAATTTTTACATGGATCACCTAAAGTAGCATTCATGCAGGGAAAGAAAGATTGTAATGTCTCTCAGAGGCTTGGAGCACTACATAAAGTGGAGGAGATTTGTCTACTAGCAACAAAAAATTGTTAGAGACTCAGATGAAGAGGAAGGAGGCACATGATCGAAATCTGTGGAACAACAACATAGAGCCATGCATGTTAGTTCTTCTCCATAGACCTCATCTTCAAACACAAGTGTGAGAAAAATGGCTTCCACACTAGGAAGGACCTTATCGAGTTAAATCAATGCTGAATTGGGGTGTTGTGGAGTTAGAGACACTGAAAGGAGAGGCCTTGCCACTGATCAACATATCGAGGCTCAAGGCCTACCATCAACACACTTGAAGAAGTATGGATCACCTGGAACTGCACATAATGTCGAGGTTGTACATAGCTTTCTCATTTCATTTTGCTCAGTTTTAGTAGTTTTCTTTTTCCATTTCATGCTTGTTCCTTGAGTTTTTAGCTATATTAGAAGGCATTTCATAACCTCTGCAAAAGTACAATTTCTGGGTATTTTTGGGAATTTTTTTAGGCATTTTTAGAATTTTTTAAGCATTTTTTATCCTTTTTCGATTGTATTTTCTTGCCAAATAGGAGGAATAAAGGAAGCTCTTTGTGGTTTTGAGTAAGAAAATTGGGCTAGCCCTTTAGAGAATTTTTTTAGATTTTTTTCGCATTTTTTTGGATTTTTTCTCCAATTTTCTCTAATTTTGGATAATTTTTCACAAAAAAAAGCGCCCCTTGGATTTTTCGGGTTTGAGGGTTAAAAAAAAAATCACCCCTCTCTCTCTCTGTGTCTCTCTCTCCCTCTCTCTCTCCCTCTCCCTCTCCCCCTCCCCCCCCACCCCCCCCCCCCCCCCCGCCCCCTCCCCCCCCCCCCACCCCCCCGCTCCCCCCCCAGACCATTTTTTTATTTTTAGTTTATTTTTGTTTCTTTTTAGTTTGCTTATTTTATGTTATATTTTTTTATTTTCTTTAATTTTTATCTTATTATTTTCATTTTATTTTATTTTTATTTTTATATTTTCTTTTCTGGCAGCGTGTTCCCTAAAAAAAAAAGAGAGAACATTTTATTTTTCATTTATAATTAAATTATATAAAAATTATATATATATATATTTTTTATTTTTATTGGCTTAAACCTTTTGGCTCTGGATCACACCTAGAATGGCCATTTTTTTCAAACTTGGAGTCATTTTCATGTATTTTGGCACCTCTGGATTCATTTTTTGCATTCATTTTTCCAAAATTCCACCTCTTCTCTGGCATTTGGTCAAAAACCCATGTTTTGAGCTCATTTCTCACATGTTTTTATTTTACCGAATGGTCCACATGGTGTATTCTCTCTTTGTTTTACCTTATGTTTCACTAATTCCCATATGCCCCCTCTGTAGCTCTCCTGTTTGATCATTTTGCCCCTCTCCAAACCCCATTCTCCTACTCCCTCACCCTCCCCTTACCCTTCTACCCAGCCACATCCTTACCCCTCCCTGCCATATCCATCTCCCCCCCCTCAGCCCTCCCTTCCCCCTCTATCTACCCTCCAATTTCTCTCCTTTGCTTTTTAATTGCAACAATTCCACTTTTTGGTTCTTCTTTGGTGCTAGTTCTCTCCTGTTTCTGGTGGACTTGGTATAGGTTCAATGTCCTTCTTCCAAATCTTGTAGCTCATGTATTATGGTGTCCCATCTCCTCAGAGTTTTGGTTGTAGCTCTCCGAGACGGAGAGCACATTAGGTGGTAGGCAACTGTTGAGCCCATAAAAGTCATAGTGGTCAAAGTGAATCGATCAAAGTCAAAGTGATCAAAGTCAACAAGGTCAAGGTCAAAGTCAACAAGTGCAAAGTCAAAGTGCTAAAGTGCAGGTGTCAAAGTGCACAAGTAGTGCGCAATTAATTGTCCACAAAAGGTAAATTGGAGAAAGTGGGTTGTAGGTTGAAGAAGTATTTCTCTAATTTCCCTAAGCTTCAAAGTGTTTTTAAAGTGTTTTGGAAGGTTCAGGTGAACCCTCCCTTATGTGCAAAAGTGAAGACTTAAAAGGAAAATGTGAAGGTATGTGAAGCGGCAGCATATGCACAGGTGAAAATATGGCCCCCCAATTTAAAATTTTGTTTTAGTCTAAAGTCACTACAAGATAAGACACGGACTCGTTGGTTGCCACTTGTGAAGACAATCTTGGGACATCAAAGTGAGCACCAAGATACTCTTGCAGTTAGGAGCGTACGTGAATCGACACACTCAAATGAAGGCAAGGACTATTCTTGGACAATCGTAAGTGTAAGCGGAGAGAGCATAGTCTAAGTGAAGCAAGAGAGAGAAGAGCAAGACACACAGTGTGCGACATAGAGAAGTGAAGTGCAAGGTGTGTTTGAAGAGTGACTAAGGAGGTGTGCAAAGAGTGCTAAGCTAGTCCCACAAGGATCCCAAGGTCCCGTTGCAGTGTGTGCGTGCCTACAGAAGGTGTCCAACCCTCCCCTTATTGGAAGCTTGGTGCAAGGTGTGCACAAGTGCAAGCTTGGAGCAGGTGGAAGTCTGGTGCAGAGGAGGCCGACTGCAACAAGACCTTGGGTATTTGGTATTTTGTAATTGAGCACTCTCTGGGATTTTGCACAGAAGCATTGGTTGTATTGTGCACCACCATTGTATTTGTCCCATTATAATCAATCGAGGGAGGCTTCCAGTGTGTAACTTTCTTCTTGTCCTTCCATTTTCTCCTACAAATACTCAAACCCCTTCTTGTCCAAGAATCCCCCAACAAAGAGCCAATTTTGGTGTCCTTCAACCTCGATTCCCCTCTAAATATGTTTGGCTCTTCTTGTGTTTTTTGGTAATAGTTTCTTGCATAAATCTAATCTCTCCCTTTTTACATCTCCTCTAAGGTAAGATTTGTCATGTTTCTCTAGACTAGGTTCTATTGCTATTCACATTGGATAGGCTTTTAGCCACATTTGTACATCTTTAGCCATGGCATGTGCTAGAATAGATCCTCCCTATTCTCATGCAATCTTCTTTTACCACATCTATTTGTTCTTTTGTTTGTATATTTTTTGTAGACTCTTCATTTTTTGAGGTCTTTTTCTTTTCTTAAGCTAGTTTCTTCATCCAGTTATTCTTGATATTTTCCCTTCTATTTTTTCATTCTTGAGCCTTCCTCTTCTTAGATCTATCTAACAACTCTTCACCTTCCTCTACCATAGGATTCTTCCCGCTGTTTACTCATTGAGATTTTCGACATACTTTCACTAAGGGTATCTACCTTTTTCTTAGCTTGGGCTTGTGTTATAGCTTTCAAAGGTAGCATGTACCCTTTATAACTCCTAGAAGAATCAATTACCTCAAACACATTGATTTGAGTAGTTGATGATGCTTTGGGAGGATTCTTTGGACAATCTAGGAAGCGATAACCCTTTCCACATTCCTTAAAATATATTTCCTAAAGTCTTTGTGCTCGGGATGATTCGACATCATACATTCCTTAATAATATGATGTCCACCACATCTACAACATGGTCCTCTCGGGGTAGGTGGTCTTACTAGTTTTCTTACCTATGCTAAGGATCTCAATGCAAGATACATCACATTGGCATATTTGGACTCATAAGAGTCTCCATAGCCATCACAATCATAGTAGTTCATAAGTTGCCTTGCATTCTATGGGATTATGATCATACATGTAATATTCACCATAGTTGTGTTTGTATCCTTGGCTTATGTTTTGTGGACTAATCAAGGGAGTCATTGGTGCCATTTCTCTCTTTAGGTTCTCTTCTCACTGTGTTTATTTGACTAGTACAACATTTTGAGGATGGGGTGGTTCTTGTTGCAACACAGGTTGAGGTTGAGGATATCCTTGATACTCAAATGGACTTTGAGGCAATAGAGATCCCTCATATGGAGCATATTTTTGAGCCTCCCTAACTTGTTCCATTAGCAAATATATTTAAGGTCTATAAGGCTGAGGTTGAGGTTGTGAAGCTTTCAATTACAAGGATAGTTTCAAGTTGTATGGTTGGTTTATTTCTAGTCAATGTGGTAGTAAATGCTTGGCCCTTGTGTGGGCGGTCATCCATAAGAATACTATTGTGGTTGAAAGGTGCTTCTCTTGCATAAGTTTGAAATGGATGATCACCTCCATAATTTAGACATCTTCTCAACATTGCCGTACTCATAGGCTGATCCTGATAGGGTTTTCACCCTAGTTGGTTTTGAAGATTTTTATCAACCAATTTAACCAATTCTTTCACAATGGTAGAATGACAAAACACATGCCTGGAAGAATCTTCAAAATTTAATAAAATCTCAGGAATTTTCAAATCATTAGGTAGATTGTCCTCTAGATCTTTGCATTATTTAAGACATGTCTCCAAGGATTCTAGCCATTTGAAATGCACCAAAGCACTTTTTCATGCATTTAGCAAGCTAATATGCATATATCCATTTAAAAATGCATTGTTTACATCTAATTGAGATAGCTTCCAACCTTTACATGTAGCAATAGCAATTATAGTTCTGATTGTAGACATCTTAGCCACTGGACTAAAGGTTTCATCATGTCCACTCCATGTGTTTGGGCATATCCTTTGACCACAAGTCTAGCCTTGTGTCTAAACACTTTTCCATCTGCAAACCTCTTTTTGTTATACACCCACTTGCATCAACTTACCTTCTGATTCTTTGGTCTTGGCACCAATTCCCATGTCTCATTCTCAAGTAGAGCATCATACTCTTCATGCATTGACTTTTCCCAATTTTCCTTTCCTTTGGCTTCATCATATGTGGATGGGTCTTCATCTCTCTTCACAATGTAAGCATAATCTTTGGTTGTCAAGAAAGAGGTATCATAACTATACCTTATAGGTTGTTTTCTTTCTCTTGATGATCTTCTAATTTCTGCACTCCTTGAAGTCTCTCCTTCATTTTTTTCTTAATCAAACTTTTCTCTATCTTCATAATTGTCTTGCATTTCATTTCTACAAACATCATCATCAATATCTTCTTTATATACCTTCATCTTTGACTTTCCTTTCCTTTTGATTTCTTCAAGATCTGTGCATACATTGTTTGATCCTATCGACCATGTGCTTTGCTCATCAAACGTAACATCTCTTGAAACAAGAAATTGTTTTGTGGATGGGCTCCACAACATGTATCCCATTTGTCTATCATCATACCCAATGAACACATACTTTTTTGCTTTAGGTTCTAGCTTATGTCTCAATTGAGATGGAACAAAAGCATATGCCAAACATCAAGATATTTTGCAATGATCAAGAGTAGGTTTCTTACCCCACCATGATTCATAAGGAGTCCTTCCCTCCAAAGCTTTGCAAGGCAACCTATTCACAAGACAAGTTGTTGTATTAATTACTTCTGCCCACATATAATTGGGGTAATTCTTTTTTTTCATCATTGATCTTGCAAACTCTACAAGAGTTCTATTTCTTCTTTCTGCAACTCCATTTTGTTGTGGGGAGTACCTGCAAGTCACTTCTCTTTTTATACCTGCATTCCACATATAATCATCAAATTTGTTAGAAAAATATTCTTCCCCTCCATCTGATCTAAATCTCTTGAGCTTTTGTCCTGTAATTCTTTCTGCATAAGCATGGTAGTGTTAAAATGTCTCAAACACTTCAGATTTATTCTTGATTACATACAAAGTAATCCACCTGGTTGCATAATCAACAAATAGCACATAATACCTTGATCCAATTATGCTATAGTCCTTTGAAGGACCCCACACATTTGTATGAACCAATTCAAGCATATTTGAATACCTGTATCCTTGCTTATTGTATAATTTCTTTTGAGCTTTACCTAGTTGACAAGCCTCACATTTGTATATCATATGTTGACCTTCAATATTTGGTAGACCAAGAACTATACCATTCTTTGTCATCTCTTTTATTCCCCTTTCATTGAAATGTCCTAACCTCTTATGCCATAGATCTAATTTCGACATCTTTTGACTTCCATAGGTAAATAATGCATGTCCCACATTACCTTGGACTTTGAGAGTGAATAATCTTCCTTCATTTTTCCCTGTAACAATGCTTTTATATCCTTGACTTGGATCTTCAACATAAACACCATCACTTGTAAATCTGACTTCGTATCCATTCTCAACAATTTGCCCTACACTTATTAGATTTTTAGGAATTTTTGGAAGATAAAGTACCTTTCTTAGAAGTGTGCTTCCACTCTTTTTCTTTACTGATCCAATGCTCTCAACTTGTGTTTAGTGTTGTCTCCTTTTTGAACTATATGTCCATTCACTTTAGCTTCTATATCAGTCATTAAGGAGATATTGCCACTCAGATGGCTGCTACATCTTGAGTCAATATAAAACACCATTTGATCCTCATTGATTATTTCATGTGTTGCATTCAAGATAAGAGCCGTCTTCCTTCTGATCTGAAGCATAATTGTAATAAGTGTTGTTGTAGGATTGAGTTTGGTAACTCCTTCCTTCTCCTCTTGCAAATGAAATCCTACCACCACTTCCTCTGAAATTGCCTCTTTGATTTCTGCCTCCTCTTCCTCTAGGAGTTAAATTCTTATTATGAATTCCACCATTTTGATTATTATACTAGCAAGCATTTGCCAAATTATTTGTCCTTCCACAAATCCGACAAGCTTTAGCATTTTCTTTATTCTTACCTCCTCTACCTTTACCTCTGAAATTCATCTTTCCTTTCATGAAGTTTACTTGGCTTGAAGGTCCTTCTTCATCATTTGTTTGCTTACCTCTAGCATTCTTCTTCTTCTTGTCCTTTGAATACATTGCTTGGCTTGAAATTTGTCATTCTCTCCTTTAATGTCCTGCTCAAATGTTAGCATATGTCATAGCAATTGATTAAGATTAAAACTAAAATGATCTAATGATAATTCTGTAGACAATATGAAAGGCTTCCACTTTTCATGTCCTCTTAGACCTCTAAGTATTTGCCTTACCAACTTGTCTTCTTTAATATGTTCATCTACTGCTCCCAAACTATTTGCAATGTCCTTCATCCATGTAACATTTTGCATCATGAAAGGTACTACTGCATGTTGTTGTACTCATAAATTTATGTAAAAATCTCTAATTTGTATGAAAATTCATACGATGGTAGATAATTATGTGCATAACATATTCACCAATTTTCATGTCTTTTGAATTTTTTTCTTGATAGGTCAAATGGTTCAAAAATTCAGACCTATTGTGTCAAAAGTTACCCTCTAGAATGTATAAATGAGTAACTTTACACGGCCATATCTCATCAGAGGCATGTCCAATAGCTATGTTTTTTGTTGGGTTTTAAATCCTATATATTTTTATTATTGGCATCCAAATTTTATTAAATTTAAAATTTTGAATTAAGAGAACAATGAAAATATCTCAGGCCATTGTGTCGGGAATTCTCTCTGGCAATTTGTTGTAGGTGTACAGAAACTTGGGTATTTCTCTCACACCACTTGTCCAAACGATATGAAATTTTGATATGTGCTCGAGAATAGTGTTATGTCTATTATAGTATCCTTGGTGAGGAATCACCAAAGAAGTGCATAGTGGTTTGGTAATTATTGTATTTCTCTTAATTGGAATGTCCAATTAAATAAATTCTTTTTGGTAAGATTTAGCAACTTAGCATCATAATGCTCACGAAATTTAAAGTTATTTGGATTTCATTTGGGGAGTCTATGAATAGAACCTTTCCTTTGGTCTAGTTTTTGAGTAGTGCAAAATGTGTAGGTGTTGTAGACAATATTTTTCATGTTTCTCTCATTTCGAGAGTGGTATTCTAATGAACCTTGGTATACAAATAGGTGATTAGATAGTGTTTGAGTGACCCAAATTTCACTAAATTTGGAGTTCATTGGATTAGTCTACTCAGTGGCTCTTGGGAGCTATGTATCACTCCCAAGACCTCCTATACATAGGTATAGGTCTGTCGAGTTTTGGTCATAAATGCATGAGCATAGATAGATTTCACTTGATTTTACTTGAAAGTGAAGGATAACTTCCAAAGCTATGTTTATACAAAAAATCATTATTTTTTAATATGTTTAAGTGCTTCTAGCGTTCTGGTCTTTTTGCAGGTCTTGTACTTCTTGACATAAGAAGTTAGGGGGAGTTATCAAAGACCTCAAATTGTAAATTTTTAGGGAAACTTATTTGAATTTAGCTTATATTAGACGTTTAGTTAGTATGGGCTCATTTATAATCATTGTTGGAATTGTCTAAAGATTTAATAACTTGTTCATGGCGCTTATCACCAGATGTATTTTAGAATTTACCATAACTTAAGGATGACTGCGCAAAAGAGTATAATGATGGATGCCTCATGGATCAGCATGCGGTGGATTGCATCCGATGACATACAATGAGTGAGATGGACGGAACAACGTTGATCGCGCAGAGCCATTAGATATCCAATAAATGGAGGGACTCGATTGACTGCGCAACATTTCTTCTCTCTCTATTGTGCAACTGAAGCCTCCATTCAATAATTGATAGTTCTTTTCATCCTAGCCCTTCAAGCTTCGACATCCAATGGCTTCAATTGAGTTTGACTGAGCATTCCTTTTAGATCTTTTTTCTCTTATATTTTAATTGAGAAAACCACCGATGGTTTTTCTTGTCCCCTTAACCCCTTACAATCTTAATCTTAATCCCTAAAACTTAGGGATCCTTACAAGGCCCATGCAAGGCTCCCTTTTTTCCCTAATGTATTGCATTTTATATTCAAATGACTTATCAATTATGTTTATTTAGAACGAGTTTGGACGAGACTGTAACTCCCATGGATGAGGTCGAGCTTAGGCGACCTTACACTACAGAGATTATGGCTCTTATTGCCAAGGTTAGAGGCATGGAGGATACTCTTCAGATGATCCTCGAAGAAATTAAGAGACTAGAGGTGCCGCTAGTGGCTACACATCTAGTTCGCACATACCACTTGCAGATGTTGGGGGTGTCTGCTAGTAGAGAGGTCAAGTGGCAAGTAAAGGACTTGAATCCACCAAAATACCATGGACAGGTTAGTGCCAAGATGACAGATGCGATAGAGGAGTGGATAACTAAGTGGGAGCAATGCTTCTGGCTTTGCAATATTGAGGATGAGAAACAAAAGATAGAGCCTACCACTTACAATTTGATGGATGTTGCTCATCAGTGGTGGAGGAAAATAGAGTAAGCCAAGGTAGAACCTACCACTTGGGCAGATTTCAAGATCATATTTTACAATGATTTTGTTCTTCTAGATGAGCGTATCAGGGCTCTAGATGCATGGTTTTTCCTACAACAAAGAAATCTTTCAGTGCAGGAGTATGCAAAAAAATACAGGGAAATATTGTTTAAGATTCCAGATCAGGTGCTTGATTTTCTTCAGTGCATAAATTTGTGCTCAGGCTTAAGGAGATGTTGCATCCACTTGTGTGCAAGGAGCGCTCCCACACCTTAAATGAGTCTGTCGAACTTGCCTTGGTGTTGGAGGATGGCTGATGCTCTTGATTGCAACCTTCTGGACAAAAGACTACTTGGAAAAGATTCAAGAAGCCCATAACTTCAGTTCCAACATCTAACAGAAAGATGAATGTCATTCAGACTTCGAGCTGTGGAAGAGAAAAATGTATGCACGGTAGATAGAGCTTTTCAGAGATCCAATTTGACACAGTCAGAAAAAAAAGGCTCACCATGAGGGCCTCTGTTATGAATGCCTAGGTCAGCATGCTTATAGGATGTATCCTAAGAAGAAGAAGAAGAAGAAGAAGAAGAAGAAGAAGAAGAAGAAGAAGAAGATATCTGCAACGATGGTGGTGGAGAGGCAACACTCCTCGCTGTCCACTCCATCATCTCCTTCAAATTTTGATCGTCTAGCTACAAACACTAAGATGGATCCTCCATCTAAGAATAAACAACCCATCTTAAATATAACAGTCACTAAGAAGGTGAAAAATGTTCCAGATGTGGTGCTATCCCCACTTGCTCAGAAAGGGTATCAGTTTCTAGACACCGAGTTGGTTGTCATGAGTGGGGAAGTTCATGACTATCTCGTTAAAGTTCTATTTGATACAAGATCCACACATAAAGTTTTTAAGTCTTCTCAAGTGAAGAAACTAAAGTTGAAGACTACTCCATCTGAATACACCTAGAGAGTAGAAATGGCCGATGGGAAGGGATCTGAGACCTGGGATTGATAAGTGGTTGAATTACCACTCTAGATACAGACTTACAAAGATGAGCTAGATTTCAAGATTGATAGGTTGTCTAGGTTTGATCTCGTCCTCACTAAATAGTGGCATGCAAGAAAGAAGCCAACTATTGTTTTTAAGACTCACATATATCAATATAATCATAATGGTCATCGCATCATCATACGTGGTGATCCCGATATTAAGGTGTATAGACGAGCGTCTACCACTGCTAGTGTAAGTATTTATATTTCTTATATTTTGAACATAAGAAATTTTTAAGTTTACAGATTCAAACTAGTTTGGAAGCTCAGCTAGCTTCTAAAATAAAAACTGAATTTCAACACTTGTTTCTTTCAGAGTTACCTTGAGGTCTTCTGCCTCATTCAAAAGTGGAGCTCACTCTCACTCTTAATCACAAGGTAATCTCAGATTTCTATGCATCCCCAAGGTGATACACTCGGTCTTATCAGGCCTTTCTTTAGAAGATCATCTAATTGAATCTTAAGCTCCTTTCATTCCTTGATGTTAAATCTATAGGGTGCTCTAGAATATGATTCACTCCATGGATATAGGTCGATGGCATGGTCTATCTTCCTAGGTGGAGGTATACCAGGCAACTCTTCTAGAAATACATCTGCGTATTCTTTCAAAAGATTTTCTACATAATTCGGAACATTTTCCTCATTATCTCCTTCCCTATGCTGTCAATGCAAGTCACATGTTAGAGTCCAAGTGAGTACCAAAGACAACAGCCCTCTTCGTCCGTGACCCGCTCTTCTTTCGTAGCTCTCCTACATCTAGCCTCGAGTGGGTGGAAGCATGATGTCATAGGTAAAGTTTGTCATGAGGCAATAATAAAATTCTTGGCATTGTGTGCTTTTTTTTTTTGAAATCGCTCTCTTCATAAGACAAGGAACCAAGGACTGCAATAAGGAAGATGAACTATCTGATGATTTTGAACTGCATCCACAAACAGTCAATAATTTTGGTATTCATGTGTCAGCTCATAACTCTAAGGATTTTGACAAAGAGGAAGAGCACGATGACGTTGACGACACCAATGGAGATGATGGTGATGGCGAAGGTGAAAAGGACACTAGGGATGGTAATGAGGACTGATCATTGGGTGACGATGAGGTAGGTAGCGAATATCCATTCCTGATAGTTGATTTCTGTGGAGGGAGGGTCATGGATCGTCTTGAAGTGACGAATGAAAGCACTGATTCTATTCCATCAAGTTTCTCCTCGTGAGTGGAGATGCTGTGCATGGAGGAGGTAACGATTTCTCGCCTGATATAGAAGAAGGTGACATAGATGCTTCTAATTGCGGAGATTGACACGTCGGCTGCTAGATTTCCGCTACCTTGAAGTAATTGACGATAAAATAGACATGGCGTAAAAGCATAAAATCATGTGTGTAAATAGCGATAACGCTTTTGCATGAGCGTCCGTTTTCTTTAACGTTTGGTCTTTCATTATTCTATTATATTTTAATTTTCGCTTTAGAATTTTGTTTTAGGTTCATATGCGATTTCATGCACACTTAACTAAGGGCAAATATTCACATACACATATGCAACATATCATCAAGTATTCGATTAACCCTTTGGGTTCTCTGAAAATTTTCTCTTTATTGTATTCTAATTTTGGATTATTTTTGGTTTTTCTTTATCTTTCTTTTCCTATTTTTGGTTTTTCTTTTTATTTTTTATTTTACTCTTTTAATTTTTATAATTTTATTTCTTTTTCTTTTCCTTTTTATTTTTGATTAAGGTTTTAATCCTTTCACACCTATGTGCAAAGGTTTTTATCTAATAAAGCTAAAGGGGTCCCAATCAAGGCATTTTAGGCAATATTTTTAGGGTTTTCTTATGGTAACAATCACCAACACATAATCAATGGTCACAAATGTACGTTGAGAGTCAAATCCCCAGGTTTCTAAGGGTTATAAACAAGTTTCCATGGATTAGAAGTTAGTTTTGGAGGGTTAAGATTTGGTTTGAAGGGGTAAAACTTGGTTTCAAGGGTCAATTTATAAATTTTCTACTAGGTTTTCTTGTTCCATGGTCTTCCAGCTCATAAAAAATATACAAAGGGTCAAAAAATCATGGGTTTCTAAGGGTTCAAGTTAGGTTTTTCAAGGGTTAGGGCTAGGGTTTTAGGGGTTTGAAAGAGGTTAATGAACTTTAAACAAATAAATATACAAGTCTAATGTATATGTGAAATATTTTCAACAGTCAATCAATCAAACAATTTACAACTCTTCTTGTCATTTTGCAATCAAAACATCAATTCTCTATTAGAAAAGCTAATCCCACAAGATGTGAGGCTAACTACAAATTCTAATTCAACTAGAAATGGCTTTTGATGACTCTGAAGCGATCCATCAAGAAGAGATCTTGGAATTCCCCTTGGAAAGTGCAATCAAAGCAAGAGGACATTGGTTCCGAGAAGATCAACCAATGGACCATCATTTGTTTTTATCACGATCAAAATCATGGACAAGGATCATTAGTTCCCTGTGATATCTCAGGATTTGAAAGTATTGCATGAACTACAAGGAACAATAGATACATGGACAAAAGCTGGCATTGAGGAATACTTAGTCTTGGTTCCGAGAAGATCAACCAATGGACCATCATTTGTTTTTTATCACGATCAAAATCATGGACAAGGATCATTAGTTCCCTGTGATATCTCAGGATTTGAAAGTATTGCATGAACTACAAGGAACAATAGATACATGGACAAAAGCTGGCATTGAGTTGGTCTGGTTTTAGTCTTGGTGTTTGGTTCTGACCCTTGCCCCCCCTTGGCTTCTTTGTTGCGACTTTTCCCATGTAGGAGAGCATAGATTGTTGTGTATGTAAGAGCTGCTTGGGTACCCATATTTGCAATTGTCCTTATTGAACTTCAGCTAATTTCTTAGGCAGTCAAATATCTTGTGGTTGAGCTCGTCCTAGCTTCTTCATTCCTCTTCTAGCCTGGTGGGAGTCCCTCGAGGGGAATTGTGGGGTTAAGGCTAGCGGCCTTTTCGTATCCAGATCTGCTTCATGCCCGGCACTACTTTCCTCTGGAAATCCCGTTGTCTATTTGATATAGCAGTTGTCTTGTTCTGTTGTGCTTGCCTTGTTGGTTGAGTTGTAGTGGCGTCATTAGTCCTTGCACCAGAGGAGGAGTCCGCTTGCCTTTGAGCCTGTTCTTCCATGATTGAATTCTCCTGCAACGTCGAGCTTTTGACACATACAACATCTTTTTTGCTAAGATTAGTCCTATGAGAACTACAAGATATGACATCTAGATTTGTGAGCATGCCATTGTCTAGTTCTAATGTAAGGCATTGTCCCTGGATCCAAACTTGAAGAAGTTGACTTCTTAGGTTCAAGTTGACTGCATTGTTGTAAATCCAATCTTTTTCCTAAGACAAGTGGCTCTGTGAGGACATCATGACACACTAGCATTTTGACTATCATTGGAACATGATGTTCAACTGCAGGTCTTGGCAGTACAAAATTCTAACTACACTAGTTGTTGCACCTGACTCAATCAATGCTCGCATAGTCCTTAAATTCTCTCCATGTCCTACCTCTAAGGTCACAAAGGGACGTCGGTCAATTACTCGAGAAGTAATTATGCTTGATTTTTGGCACATGTCCATGTGATATTTTGGGGCTTTCGGGTTGGCATCTAGGCCAAGTCGCCTTAACTTATTTCGCCTTATGCGCTCCCTAGCCTCTACTTGTGCTTCTTCTCTGACTCTCAACTCTTCTTCTTTTCGTTTCTTAGCAGTGTTGAGTCTCATTAGCATGTCCTCTGTAAGAGGTTCTTGATATAATTTGACTTGACAACCATTGATATAGTTTGGCAAGATGTCACCTAAAGTAGCCAATTGAACCGCACCGTTAGTGGAAAATCTATTAATGATCATGGGTCCATATCCTCTTTTTTCCAAATCACGGGCATTTTGCTTTAGCGTATAGACCAGCACTAGGTCTCCCACTTTCAATCCTTTATCCTTGATGTGTGCATCAAAGTATGCCTTTTGTCTTTTCTTTGCAGCATAGATGCCTGCTCTCGCTCGTAGCCTCGTCTCGCCTAAGCGTTCTAGATCAAAGATTCTAGAGGACAAATCATGTCCATTCCACTCGTGCTCTTGTGCTACCTTTAATGCTCGGATTAGGAAATCTAATGGTAGCACAGCATTCTGTCCAAAGACCATCTAAAATGGGGTGGCATTCAGTGTTGTTTTATAGGCAACTTGATAAGCCCAAACAACATGATGTAGCTGTTTGTCCCAATCAGAGCGTTTATTATTTACTAGTTTCTTCAATATGTTACATAGGATCTTTTTTGTGCTCTCAGCTTGTCCGTTAGCTTGTGGATGATAGGGGGCGGACTTCTTATGTACTACCAAGAATTCTTGGAGCAGATTTTCAATGACTTCATTCAAGAAGTGTGTGCCTCTATTACTCACTAACTCTATTGGTGGTCCATATCTTGTGAACACGTTCTCAAATAAGAACTTAGCCGTAGTCTGGGCATCATTTTTTATGGTGGCTTTCACTTCTACCCACTTGGTCAAGTAGTCTATGGCTACAATAATGTCCTCTGCATGGGAGTTTCTAGCTGGGAGTTAATAGGGCCTACAAAGTCTATACCCCACTTTGAAAATGCATGTCCTCCCATCATTGGCCTCAAAGGCATCTAATCTTTTTGAATTGGATATTGTGTACGTTGGCATGTGTCGCATTTCTTCACATAGGTATGTGCATCCATATGAAGAGTTGGCCACCAAAAGTCCTGAGAAAAGAATGGTCTTGATTACTTGGTGAGGACCAAAATGTCCACCTACAACACCACTGTGTGCAGTTTCTATGACTTTCAAATAGTCTGATTCATGAACGCATAGTCTTAGGTAACCATCTTTGCCTCTTCGGTATAGGTTGTCGCCTACTAAGGTATAGTCGTGAGCCTCTTGCTCCATACTTCTTCTTCGTGCTAGGCTAGCCTCTTTGGGTAATGTCCCGGATCTCATGAATTTTACCAATGGAGCACTCCAATTTGGAACTAATGATACGTGATAAAGAGTCGCATGCTCCACTAGGGGTTTTTCTTGGCACACGACAATTATTTATCCACTCATATACTTCTTTATCCATGCTAGGCCAATACACTCCTAAACGTTTCAAATTATGCAATATTTGTTGTTTTGAATAGTGATTTCCTAGCAATCCTTCATGGGCTTGTTGCAACCACCTGCTATGTTCGTCGTCCTCAACACAACAAGCTAATACACCCTCAGTACCTTGTTTGTACATGCTTCCTGCCAATATGTGATATTTTGGTGATTTTACAATTTCTTCTTGTGATGTTTTCACAGTCTTATTTGCGGGTCCAAAGGTTAGGACTGGTACCAGCTTATTTGCCCATTTAGAAACAACTTCTAAATTGAACAAATAAGCATCCGGTAGGTTGTCAGAAACTCCTTGCGGTGGCTCTCCTGAAGTGATGTGAGAAAGGTGATCTGCCCTGAGGTGGGTTCTACCTTTTCTAACAACACCTTCAAAGTCATATTCCATTAGTAATAGGAACCATCTTACTAAGCATCCTGTATTGCAAGGTTTATTGAACAAATATAACAAAGCTTGATTATCGGTGAAAAACTTGAACTTGTTGGCCAATAAATAGTGTCTAAACTTCTTCACAGCATATACCATGCCTAAGCCTTCTCGCTCGGTTGTGGTATAAATTCTTTCAGCTCATTTTAGTTGTCTACTAGCATATGCTATGGGCAAATCTAAATTTCCTTCACCTATGGGTTGTGCTAGCACACATCCGATGGCATGATTGGAGGCATCCACATGGACATGGAATGGCTTATTCCAATCGTGAGTGGTTAGTATTGGTGCCGTGCAGAAAAGTCTCTTCAGTTCATTGAAGGAGTTTTCACATTCGTCATTCAATTCAAAATTTGTTAGCAAGGCATAAAGAGGTTTAGCTATGATTGCATACATGTGGATAAATCTGCGATAATATCCACAATGGCCCATAAAGGACTCTTTAACATTCCTAGGTCTTGACAATTCTGCTATGGCTCTAACTTTGTCCTCGTCTGTTGATATTCCATTCTTAGAAACAATGTGACCTAATATTTTACCTTGTCGTACCATGAATACACATTTTTCTGGGTTCATACACACTCGATATTCTCTGCACTTGTTGAAGATTTGTCTAAGCTAAGGGATGTGGTATCTTCTTTCTTGGGAATGAGCACATAGATCATCCACATAACACGAAATGCAAAGATTCCCCACTCTGTAGCAAAGGCCATTTCGTGTTGATCTTCTAGCGCAATGGCTACTTGGTTGTAACCTGAAAATCCATCAAGAAAGCTATAAACTTCCTTGCCTGCAACACACTCCAATAAATGTTTAGTGATTGGAAGCAGATAACTATCTCTGATCGTAGCCGCATTAACATTTTTAAGGTTAATACACACTCGCAAATTTCCATTCTTCTTTGGCACCACTACAATGGGGGACACCCATTCAGTATGCTCAATCCCATAGATAAATCCAACTTCAATCAACCCGTCAATTTCTTCTTTTATCTTGGCCGCATAAGTGTCATTATATGTGTAGGGCTTGTGTTTGGTGGGCTTGGCATCAACAGTCATGGGGATCCTATGAGAGCATATTCTTGGATCTACCCCCTTCAAGTCTTTATAGTGCCACGCAAAGACATCCCTATATTCCCTTAATAGAGCTACGAGTTCCATTTCTTCTCTTGCACTTAGGTCATGTCCTATATACCTGCATCTCTCTTCGTTTTCTTCAATGGTCACTACAATCTTCTTGGTCTTTTCTTTATTATCATATGATTCTCCTATGATGGCCTCTCTCTTAGGCATTCATACCAAAATTTTTCGATCTTCCACTTCATATTTCTTGAAGTTTTCTGGTACTTCAAACAATGATTCCTCCTCTTCTTGTTTCATAGCTTTTCTTTTCTTTTTTTTTGACTGCTCTCACTTCCATCCTTTGAATTTACCGTTTTAATACTTGTGAGAGGTGCTTCTTCTTTCTGGGTGAACACTCCTATATCTTCTAGATAGTGCTTCTCTGAGTAAAGCAACTATCCATCACAATGGACTCTAGATCATCATCATTCTCTACTTCTTCTATGACATCACTAGGGTCACATTCTTCCAGCAGGGGTTGACACATGAACACTGAAATATCATAACCCTCCTCATCACAATGAGGTGTCCATTGTTCTTCATTGATTGCAATGTCCATGGTAGCTAAGATTTATGCCCAACCATGAGGTTCAAATTCCTCATTTGGAAAGATCATTGGTGTATAGGCTGGGTCTTTAGTTGGTCTATCTCATGGAGAAGTTCCTTCTTCTCTCGCTTTTAAGCATTTTTCCTCTTCCTCTGTGACCTTGCACATCCACAAATGTGTATCTTCATGCAACCAGGATGGGTCAAGAGAACTTCCGGAATGCACAGAGATTGAATCTTCTTTTGCTTTGTGGATAGGATTCCACTATAGGGGTGACACATCTCTGAAGGTGTAATCCTTCAAATTGACCTTGGTGGTAACCCCTAAGTGCTGTAAGTACAAGGAGTTGGTTCCCCAATCTTGTACTATTTGCAATTGTCGTAGGAAGGGTCTTCCTAGGATCATCTCATAGACATTATTTTTCTCAAAGTCACATATATCAAATGTATGTTCAAACTCTACACCATAGGTGGTTAGAGTTCTTCCTTCTAACAATCCTAGAGGTCTTTCAAAATGATCATCAGCCATTTGAAGCTTCATTCGAGTTGGTCTTAATGTGGGTTTGCCCCATTGCTTCCACAAGGAGGTGGTTGCAATAGCAACACCAGCACCTGAATCTTTGATTGCTTTGGTTGTGTAACCTTGGTAGGTGATTGGAAGATAAGTATTACCTTCTTCACCCTCACACATGTCCCCTATTTTGTCTAGAGGTATCTCTGGTACTTTCTGTTTAGAGCCTTTTTTTTTGCATATTGGAATCGAGTTCTGGAACTTGATCCTTCACATGATTCCATAGCTCAGGTTTTGCTTTGAGCAGCTCTTCTATAGTGAGATGACATTGAACCTTAGTGTTGTTCACAATTTCAGTGTTTCTTGGAACCACTGAGTCTTCATTTCTTACCAATATTGTGGGAGCTCTAATCTGAAGAGATTCAGATTCCCATGGGCCTGTGAATCGTGGAAGCTCTTCTAAAGTGTTAGATTCAAAATCTAATCTTTCATCTTCTTGTTGTTCTGCTACATCTCCGTAAATAGATGGAATGTCTTGGGGAAATTGATCATGAAGGTCATCAATCTCACGAATAGGAGGGGAATTACCCTTCTCCTTCGCCCATCTCTCCTCTTATAT
This sequence comes from Ceratopteris richardii, assembly GCA_020310875.1. Classification (NCBI taxonomy): domain Eukaryota; kingdom Viridiplantae; phylum Streptophyta; class Polypodiopsida; order Polypodiales; family Pteridaceae; genus Ceratopteris; species Ceratopteris richardii. The sequence continues at coordinate 85,849,937 of CM035413.1, read as the reverse complement.
TTCCCACAAGAACTCTTGAGAGTACTGTTGAATTGAAGGAGGTGTTCCAGCATCCGTGGAAGTAGGAACATAAGCTCCCATTGGTGGTGAGCTTCCTCTCTCAATAACTGGTTGAGCCTGTGGGGGTAAAGAAACTTGTGGTTTGTTTACCAACTCCTCTAACCTTTCTAGTAAGCCCTGTAAATGCAAATCTGGTTTGATAGAGTTTGTCTAATTGAAATTTTGACTAGTCTTGAGCATAGCTTGAGCTTGTTCTACCATTTTTATGTACATTTTCATCCATTCAATCTCTAAATCCGCTCTAGGGTAACTCTTGTCTAGGTTTGCAGCTGTTGGCCCTTCTTGAAGTCGAGCCTGGTAGGCCTTGAACATCATGTCCAAGACTTATGGGGTTGGATCTGCAAGAACAGACCCTGGTTGTGTTGTGTTTACAATGGGTGGTGGAATGGGAGTGGATGGAGTTTCCGCATGCAAGGGGTTTTGAGATGCAATGTCTTCTATTTTTGTTTTTGCATCTTTCAGGCTTTCTTGGAGTTTTGATAACTTTTTATTCCACTTGCAATTGGCCTTCTCTCTGGTATCTTTCCATGTTCTTGTTTTCCTCTTGCTAGACTCTCCTGATTCACTTGACTCTAATTGTTCATCTGGTTTATCCTGTTTTAATGCTTGGGCCCTAGTAACAGCCTATACAGGAGCCACATTGCTACTACTTGAACTTGAATCCACCACTAAGCCTACCACATTAATGGGTGTAACCTTGGCGCACTAGAGGGGTTTCTTGGACAATCTCTGGGGAGATGGTCTTTGCCACACTTAGGACAAAAAGCTTGTATTGTGATAGCCTGACCTTGACTCGGAGATGGTGGGTGGGGATAGTCACGAATGAAATGGTCACCCTGACATATGAAACAAGGTCCTCTAAGGGCTTGTGGTCTCATTTGTCTCAATTGGGGCCTAGGGTTAGGATTTGTGTACATGAAATTGGAGTATTTTGGCTCCCAATTTTGCTCCATAGGTGGTGCCTCATATTGATACGAGTAAATCTCACTATGCTTAGGCGACTCAGTGTAATAAGCATGTGGACTACCTTCATGGGAGTAGTCTGAACTATGAGTGTGAGAGTCATTTTCTAAGATTAGTGGGGTCACTGGCACCAATGCTCTATTAAGGTTCTCTTCTGCCACTACATACTTAACTGGAATTACATTGGTGGGAGCTGGTAGCTTCTTTCCTAGGACTGGGTGTGGCCTGTATGGTGCCTGATATTGTTATTGTGGTCTATAATATGGATGTTGGTATTGGTTCTCATACCTCCCTTGTTGGTACGGTTGCTAATAATTCTCTCTAACAACCTGTCTATTGTATGGACAATCTTCAACCGTGTGGTTCGTGTATTTTCTCTCAATAGTGCAATATGGAGCACCCCTTTCTCTCATATTCTGGTTGTGCAATGGGCATACATTAGCCATGTGGTCGCCTACGCAAGTATAACACCGATTCAACGAGGTGACTCTTGGTATTTGTCTATTTTGAATTCCTAGCTTCTTGGCAACTTACTCAACTATCTCATCTATCTCATTGGAGGTTTGGGAGGTATGACTAGTGGAACAATCAGAGTCCTTATAGAGTTTGGATAGTCCTAACTCCTCACCCAAGTTGTCTTCTATATCTATGCACATTCGCACACACTCTTCTATGGATCTAGGCTCTTTCAAGTACACATATGATCTTAACTTGGTGCTCAGTAAGCCATCTAAGAACAAGGCCACTTGTTTGGCTGGTGTGGGTAACTCTGGAGCAGGGCATCTTTCTAGGTACAGTCTGAACGGTCTACTTGCTAGTCGCTTTGTTTCTTGGGGTGTCTGCTTGAAGTTGTGTTATGCCTCATTTTACTCTTGGAAAATTCTACAATGAATTCGTCTAGCAGTTGATCTATATCATGATAATTGCGACTACTCAGTGGTTGAAACCAAGCTAAGGCAGTGCCCTTAAGAGTCAAACCAAATGCCTCGTACTGATTGAACAAATCCTCAACCTGTTCAACTCTTAACACTTGTTTGAACTCAACCACATGATCATAAGGATCTCCTATCCCGTAAAAATAATTCTTCATTGCCTTGATCACTTGAGTGGGTCTAAGAGTTCTTGTGGGCTCTCGGGGTCTAGGCAATGGAAAATCATGTTCATCTCTTTTTTGCCTATGTACCTGATGTCTCTCTCTTTCAGGTCTTTCATTTTCAAATCCTGATCTATTTCTGCCCACAGTGTGTGCAAAACTTACCTCAAGTCTCTCTCTAGTTCTTTCTCTCTGGGCTTCATGAGCGTGGGATGATCCTACTCCTTGGAGGCCATGTGAAACATTGGATCTTGGTGGAGGAATAATCAATTTACTCTTCCAAGTACATGCATGTCTATCATGTTTTGTTACGAAGAACATCTTCTCTGATGTGTTATCTAGGTAGACAACTTCGCGTGGTATCTCAGGATCTTTGATTTCATAGATGATGACTATGCCCAGTTGGCTAGGTTGATCTGGCTTGAATCTCCAAAAGGCTTCCTCTATTTCTCTATTCAAGAATAGTTCTATGCTTTTGTTGTCTTGAGGGATCCAATTTGGAGTGATCACTTTGGTCAAAACTGACTTACCTCTAGGATACTAGGGTCCTTGTCGTACATTTCTTTGTTCCAGGTCTCCTATGTCATTCTCAGAAATGATATTTCCAAACTCATCAGTCCTATTTGGTAGGTTGGTGACCGCACACATGGTTCCTTCCTTATCAATGTATGAACCCTCTTCGAACTTGACCACCGGGTGTTCAAGTCCAAAGGGTTGATCTAGATTTTTGAGTTGGACCACTAATCGCCGCAAGCCATCCTCATAGATGCGAGCACCTAATCCGTTGGTCCGAATATATTCCAATTATGTCTTATAGGGACCTTCTGGTGTTTGTAGATAGGTAGTTCCTAAGCCACCTACAGGTTTCCCCATGCTAAAAAACATTTCTGAGTTCTGAGTCACTTGTGTCTGAGCTTAATACGTAAGGATACCCCCTTAGTTGTTGAGCCCAAGACTTAGCTGTATGGTTGACACTATCCTTAGAAGATCTAATGCTTTGTTTATCCTTGCCTAGGTGTCTACTAGACCTCATGTTCATAAGCTTTGTCTTCTAGTCCCAAAATTCCCCTTTGTATTGCTCAAAATCCCTTTGAGCCCCCTTGGTTTCCTAGTCCCACTTGAGGGTCAACTTCAAATTATCCTATCTGAAAATCAATGCATTATTCTTATAAAACACAGTTGAGGCCGTGTAGGATTCGAAATGAGATTTCTAACGAGCTATAGAGCTAAAAAAATGGACTTTTGATGAAAAAGTTATGTCAAATCAGCACTACAAGGAATACGGGCGTATAACGACGGTTAAGGCGATAGAATTTCATCGCTATAAAATTGCAACATGCCTCGTAATTAGTGTCGCGTGCGGACCCTTTATTAAAAGACGAATTGAACGATGTTTTTTGCGACTTGTGGCACGACGGGGTGCGACGCTCCCATATAGCATCGCTAACACGACGCATATAAAAGCGTCGCATAAGCGACACTCTTTTACGTCGCATAAGCGACGACATTTTTCTGTTGCATAAGCGACGCTAAAACATGTCCCTTATGCGATGACGGGTAGCATCGTTTACATGACCGTCTATTGACGGATAAAAATTAAAATGTTGGAGGCTCTTCGATCGGCATTTTCACGCATCCGATCGAAGAGCTCTCCAAAGTTCGCAATTGCGCTGCGCTTACGACTGAAGCAAGTATATGCAGAATTGTTGTTTTGCCTAAGCTCTCTCTTATTGTCTCCCTCTATCTCTGTTTCTCTCTTTCTACATCTTTCTCTCTTTGAATTATCTCTCTCTCTCTGTCTCTCTCTCTCTCTTTATTGCAGGTAATTCAAGAAGCTAACCAAGCAAAAAGTATGGCTAACTATTGAAAGTAAAATTTCTATTTTTTGTATATCCTTTGAATTGTGTTATTTTCATTACATAGCATACTCACACTTATTGATATGCACTTATACACTTATACATCATGAAGATGCACTTTCACACATATACACATATACACATGCACATACACACACACATATATATACATAGATACATGTGCACATACACTTAGACATACACACATATACACATGCATATGCACAAACATTTCTACAACCACATAAAAAGATTTACATGCATGCATTATTGCATATATACACACACAAATATATATATATATATATATATATATATATATATATATATATATATATATATATATATATATATATATATATATATATATATATATATATATATATATATATATATTTACACATACACACATTAACATATACGCAAATACATGTATATGCACATCCACATGCATGCACATTCAAATGCATGCACATGGATGCAAATGGAAATGCATCCACATACACATGCATGTTTCATACATATACACATGTTTATACATACATTATACACATATATACACATATATACACATATATATATGCACATACGTACACACATATACACATGCACACACACATGCACATACCTACATATACACATATACATGCACATACACACATATACACATAGAGTTACACATATACATGCACATACATATACACACATATACACATGCACATGCACATACTCATACACACATATACACTTACACATGCACATGCACATACTCATACACACATATACACTTACACATGCACATGCACATACTCATACACACATATACACTTACACATGCACATGCACATACTCATACACACTTATACATTTACACATGCACATGCACATACATACATATACACACACATACACATGCACATACAGACATATACACACACATACATATACACTAAGGTACACACATATGAATGAATTATATAATTAAAGTATTAAAACACATATACACATGCACACACACATGCACATACCTACATATACACATATACATGCACATACACACATATACACATAGAGTTATACATATACATGCATATACATATACATGCATATACATATACATGCATATACATATACACACACATACACATGCACATGCACATACTCATACACACATATACACTTATACATGCACATGCACATACATACATATACACACACATACACATGCACATACATACATATACACACACATATGTATACACTTAGGTACACACATATGAATGAATTATATAATTAAAGTATTAAAACACATATACACATGCACACACACATGCACATACACACATATACACATAGAGTTACACATATACATGCACATACATATACACACACATACACATGCACATGCACATACTCATACACACATATACACTTACACATGCACATGCACATGCATACATATACACACACATACACATGCACATACATACATATACACTACATACATATACACTTAATTACACACATATGAATGAATTATATAATTAAAGTATTAAAACACATGCTTAATATAAACAATAATAACAATGAATAGAACAAAACTCTTCATTAATTAATACCATACACATAATTCAAAACATAAGTGAAATGAAACATATATAGATAGTATATATATATATATATATATATATATATATATATATATATATATATATATATATATATATATATATATATATATATATATGTATATATATATATATCAATGTAAATACATATAATCCAATGTCATAATCAACTAAAATCATAATCATTGTCATCATGATCATCATCATCATGAGCAATATCATGATCATCCTGATCTTCCTCATCCTCATCGTCATGATCACCCTGTGACGGTCAAGATCGTCCCTCCTGTGTCTGTCTCTCCACCTCATCCATATTTGTCTCTCCATAATACTCCTATATTACATATAACAAACATAAATAAATAAAACAATTAAACCATTCATAAAAATAAAATAATTATATAAAATTTAAAAATACTCACAAAGGCATCAGGATGATCTTGCATATACTCGCTCAAACGCCGATATCCAAAATGTGTAGCATACTCAATCTCATCTTTCGTAGGATATCGGCCATAATCCTTCCGCTGCAATGAAACAAATAAAAAACATTACTTACTTTTAGTTTAACTAAAATAAAAATATACTCACAATAACACATATACGTACAAATGTAGCTACAAAACCATTATGGCCCATTTGGCCTAGGTGTGATGTGTGGCCTGACTCCACTCTCTTCTTTGAAGCAACCTGTTTATTCAAGAAAAAAAATACATAAATTAAATGTAAAAAATTACTAAAATTTATAAATATAAACTATTAATTTGTGTACCTTCTACTGAGGAAATGACTCCTGAAGACGTAGCTATCTACGAAAAAACTGCCACGACTCAGGTGGTATGTTAGCTCGCCTCTTATTTTTTGCAACCATACAATATCTCCTGTTAATTTAATCTCAAACAGAAAAAAAAAATCAGAATACATACACATATATACACACACATACACATACACATACCCACATACACATATATATGCAAACATATACGCATATATATGTGTATACATATACACATATACATACATATAACATAAACACACATATAGATATCCACATATATACGTACACACACATGCATGCATATACACTCATTCATACAAAATACATGCATTTATCCCACAATAATGTGTAGTGTATATGTGAATATATGTGTATGTGTAAATGTGTATATGTGTATATGTGAATATGTGTGTATGTGTAAATATATATATGTGAATTTTTTCTGTATGTAGATAATCAAATTATTAATATCAAATACCATTATTTGTAGATTCTGATCAATCAGATGGAACTCCACCACCATCTCCTCATCGTGCAATGACTTTATACTGTAAGTATATCAAACATTTAATTTTAAATATATTTGATGGATACATAAGTTATATTTTTTTTGTTTCTTATTATGTGCAGATTCTGATCAATCAGAGGGTACTCCACCACCTCCTACCCATGCAACGACTTCACATGTGTCCTCCGATAGGAATTATGATGAATGTTACTATGAAGAGAATATTATATGTTGGTGTAACTCTTGTTATGGCACGTATCAAAGACCACGATTGGAATGTATTGAACATGCACCATCACCTAGTCAATGTGATAATGCTTGGGTATGTAATTTTTATATATATTAATGTAATTATTTTATTTAAAAACCATATATAAAATCAAATTATTGTTGATATTGAAGAATACTTGCTTGATGATGATGATGATGATAATTTTTCTCATAATGTTAATATACCTCGTACATGTCATGGACTTGTTGTTTATCAATTACAAGTAGAGGTTTCTAGAAATCCTCTACCTCCTGATTTAGAGAATGAAACGGCTGGAGATTATCCATTGCCAGCTCGTGATCGTTCTTTAGTACAAACATATGATGGAAGAAGATATGGAGGATGGAATAGAGGACCACTTTCTTTAGATGGAGAGGTTTTCAACTTTTGGGGTAATCGCTATATGATTGCTCCATCCACTATTGCTAATGCTGGTCGTGGTCTCTTTATTGTAGAGGATTTGTATGTGCCTCCGAACTCTGAAGTCACTCTTATGTCATTTTGTGGTCCTATATATGGATGGGGAGATTGGCATCGACTTTCACGTTATGTTCAAAGCATGAGTACTTATGGAATATGCTTGAATGCAGCATCCCTTACTAGTAGAAGGATTTTACATGCAGAAAATGAAAGATTATATATTGATGGAAGACCTTACACACATGGAAATATAGCAGGTTCAATAAATAGTAGTCGAGGGTTACATAATAGTTCAAAGACTAATTGCACATTTGAGGAGCATGAAAATAGTCATGAATCACCATACATGAGTAGAGATGTATAGTTTTCAATGCTATTACTACATTACATGCTGGTGATGAACTATTACTGATGGCGTAGACCTCCAAGAGCACCTTTTAGCTAGAGAGAATAAAAATTTTTTAATCCATATTTAATAAGTTATATAATTAAATTTTTATTTAAAGTTTATTGTTTATTCATTTATGGAATACTAATGAATTTTATGTATATGTGTAGATTCCAACATATGATGTTGATGATATTCCTCCAAAGCATTCACAATTACCAGTAAGACCTCATTTATCAGAAGCTTCCATGAGGAGGCTACGCAAAACTAATCTTGTGCAATATCAAAGTTGAGAGATCTATATTGAAAAGAGGATAAAGTACAAGATTTGTGTGACAATGATGAAGATGATGGCATGAAAATTTTTATTGAGGATTGGTATCAAAATGACGGTGAGAGCATTGATATTTCCAAAAAAGAGAAATATCTTCGAGAGAAATGTCTAAAGCATGTATATGATGGAAGTCATTTGAAACAACTAAGTGCGAGCTTACTTATTCTCAACCTTCAAAATCATTTTGGATGGAGTGATGTATCTGTTTCGACACTATTAAGGTATAATTTTCAATTTTCTATCTCTCTCTCTCTCTCTATATATATATATATATATACATATATATATATATATATATATATATATATATATATATATATATATATATATATATATATATATATATATATATATATATATATATATATATATATATATATATATATATATATATATATATATATATATATATATATATATATATATATATATATATATATATATTATCTTTCAAAATATTCACGTAAAATTTGATTGTTTGGATGGCAGGATACAATTGTTTATTTTGGAGGATATGAAGTATGTACCTTAATTGAATGATTTGTCGATTCTATCATATGTTCAGTTTGAAAGTGTGAGAAACAAATTTATAATTGCTATTCAAGATTTTGGCACTGTTTATAGGCCATACAATGGTACGTGACTTGGATGAATCACATGCACAGAGATTACTCAAGATAGAGCAATCTGACTATAATGGACTAGTGCCAGCATGATTCCTAGGGTATGCAGTAAACCTCTTGCATGTCAATGATGAGCATTTGAACTTTAGGATACAAATTGGAAATCATGGTGGCTTGAGAGGATCACTTTTATACAGCTTGTTCAAAAAACTTCAGTGTCATAAACCTGAAGTTCTTTGAACAAGCTATATAAAAGTGATCCTCTCAAGCCACCATGATTTTCACTTTGTATCCTAAAGTTCAGATGCTCACCATTGACATGCAAGAGGTTTACTACATACCCTAGGAATCCTGCTGGTATAACTAGTCCCTTATAATCAGGTTGCTCTATCTTGAGTAACCTCTGTGCATGCGATTCATCCAGGTCACCATCGTATGGCCTATAAACAGTGCCAAATTCTTTGAATAGCAATTATAAACCCACTTCTCACACTTTCAAACTGAACATATGATAGAATCCACAAATCATTCAATGAAGGTACATACTTCATATCCTCCAAAACAAACAATCGTATCCTGCCATCCAAAACAATCAAATTTTGCGTGAATATTTTGAAAGATGCACATAAGCATACACTTATATAAAATAATATGCATATATATATGTATATTTATTTATTTACTTTTTTCAATATATGTTTTTTTGATAAACTTACAGGTTATTATTTGAAAAGTTTTTACCAAGTCAGAATATTCTTCCTACCTCACATGATGAAATGAAGAAGATAATCAACAATCTTGGTATAGATTATCAATGTATACATGCATGTCCTAACGATTGTATTTTATATAGAGGTGAATATGGAGACTCTTTGACATGTCCCAAATGTCAATCTCCTCGATATAAGGGCGAAGAAGGTAAAATCTCACAAAAAGTATTGAGAGATTTTCCATTGGCTCCACGGATTAGACATATGTTTCAAAGCCGCGAATTATCAAAGCTTTTGACTTCGGGACATGATCACAAAAGTACTGATGGAATAATCAGAATTCCTCATGATAGTGTTGCTTTTCAACATATTGATTCTACATGGCCTGAATTTGCACAAAATCCACAGAATCTAAAGTTAGGAGTTGCATTCGATGGGGTTAATCCATTCTCCATGAAATCCAGTAAATGGTCAACATGGCCAGTGGTAGTCATAAACTATCTTTATAATTGTTTTTATGATATGTATAGGTGGATTAAATCCAAAGAGATTGACAAAAACTCAATCCCACAAAAAAAACTTCAATGCAAAGACCTACTATGTTTGATGGAGAAAGAACTTCCTACTTCATTTTTTGATATTCAGGTTCATTTATTAGTCCATCTTGTAGATGAAATAGAGATTGCAGGTGTTGTCAACACTCTATGGATGTTTTGGGTCGAGCGATTTATGGGAGTATTAAAAGGTTATGTGCGACAAAGAGCGAAACCAGAAGGATCCATGGCAAAGGGTTGGATGCTTGAAGAGTGCATGTATTACGGTAGTGAGTACCTTGAAACACGGGGTTCCATTCTTATTTACATTTCAAGAAAAAAATGATGTTTCTACTTTTGTAGCATATAATAGCGAATGCATGCAAGCATTCCTTAGCGAGTACGAGGAACTTCAAAATCTCCGAAGTAAAAGGCGAAAAAACAAAAGACTTAGACGTAATCTCGATAATAATGAGATTACAGATATATCTTCTTTCACGGATTGGCTATATAGTCGTTTGCAATGTGCCAATGCAAATAATGAAGAAATTTGAGATGAGCAAAGAGAGTTAATGATAGGTTGTGATTTTTAGGTAATTTTATTAAAATAATATTTTATTTTTGCTAATTGAATTTATTTTGCAGGCTCGAATGTTGACTAATATGTGGGCTTTTGGACAACATATTAGAATCAAAGCCATTGATTCTTTAGTATTGTTGCTTCTTTCAAGCAACTATCATGTGCTAGCTCAAAAGACACGAACCTTATAGATAGCGAACTTGGTTACGTAGGAACTATTGTTGGTATCTACGAAATTTCATTTCATACATTCAAAGAGGTAGAAAAAAATTTATATTTTTTTTATAGAGTTAGTTATTTTTTTAAGCATCTAATAATGGGTTTTTGTTGTTATATATTTTGATAGGTCATATTGAAGGTTGACTGGTTTCGAGCGGAGTATAAAGGTAGTAAGTCCACATTAAGAAAGGAATTATCTAGGTTTTGGGCAATTGATTCTTCCAAGGTAATGCGATCTACTAAAGAACCATATATTCTTCCTAGGCATATTGAACAAGCATTTTTTTTATAAAAACCCAGATGCTCATCCTTGGTGGCAAGTCATTCATGTGCAACCTAGAGGTAGGTCATTGTTTGAACAGTTTATTGTTAGAGAGATCGAAGAAAGTCCTCTTGATGACTCATCATCAGATACAAATACATCAACATCTGAAATAGAAATTAGAATCATTATACGTGATAATGATACTAATATTTTTGATGAAGAGGATAATTCTCTACATGCTGATTCTAGTGATGAGGAAGAGGAATTACCAGAAATAGATATTAATCCATCAATAGATGATGTGATTCATGAGAACATAGATTTAACAATAGAAGAAATAAATGAAATCAATAAGGATAATGAAGATGAGACTATATTGATGTCTTACCAAAATGATGGCAATAAGGAAAACATATGAGCTTCTGAATGGATATCAGATAATAGATTTTTTTATTAACTTGAATAACGATGAATCCTACTAGAGAGATGAAATCATGTTCTTCTAAGTTAGAACATGAAGCTCGAGGGTATGCCTAATTATTTTATATATAGCTTTATCTTTGAGGAGAAAATTTTTATCATGTATGTATGCATATGTGTGTGTATTCATGTGTATTATATGTATATATATGTTAGTATGCATATATATGTATTTCATGTATATGTATGTGTTTGCATGTGTGTGATATATGTATACATGTGTTAAATATGCACATGTGTATATATGCATATGCATTTATGTAAAATATTAATGTATTCATGTAATATATGCAATTGTTTATAATTGTGTACATGTATATATGTATATGTGTCTATGTGTAAATATGTACATGTAAATATGTATGCATGTATACATATGTTTATGTGTGCATGTAGGCATGTATATGTGATATGTACATGTATATATGTATATATGTCTATGTGTAAATGTGTACATGTAAATATGTTAGTATGTATATATATTTTTATGTGTGCATTTAGGCATGTATTTGTGATGCATAATATATCTACTCCATTTTATATTTATGTATCCTATCTACATGATGTGTATATATCTATATATATATATTATGATCCTCGTTGATTCGAGTAGCTATATATAGAGGCATAAGGTTGGTAGGAGAGACATCTCTCTAGTAGGATGTCGGAGGAATAGATGCAATGTGTACATATACTTCAAACATATGGCTAAAAGGTTGAATTAGAGTTTTTAAATTAGGGGTTTTAAAACCCTAATATCGAAATTAGTGTTTTCAATTTAGGATTTTTGAAACAGGATTTATTTATTTATTTATTTATTTATGCGTATGCATGTGTTGTGTATGTATGTGTATCTATATGTGCATATGCATGTGTTGTGTGTGTATATATGCATGTGTATATGTATACATGCATGTAAATATGATTATATGAGTCTATGTGTGTGTACATATGATTATGCATGTGTATGTGTATGTGAGTATGTGTACGTGTATGTGAGTATGTGTATGTGTCTATGTGTATTCATTATATGTGTGTAACTGCATGCATGTGTATGTGTGTGTAAAAATGTGCATGTACGTGTGTGTATGCATAAATGTGCATGTATATGTATATGTGTGTAAATGTGCATGTATGATGTATATGTGTGTGTATGCGTGTATTTATACCTCTAGTCTCACTCTTTTCTCTCTCTCTCTCTCTCATATACATACATACATGCATAAACACACATACTCATATCCACATATATATACATAAAAGCAGTGCATACCGTGCATTATCGCGACGATGAACCATAAGTGTATGCATATGTATGCATATATGTGTATGTGTGTGTATGTCTCTCTATGTGTGTGTATGGATATATGTGTGTGTATGTGTGTGTATATGTGTCTGTATGTGTGTATGCATGTGTAGTATGCATCATTATGTGTGTATGTGTGTGTGTCTATGTGTATATGTGTGTATCTATGAGTATGTATATGTCTATGTGTGTATGTGTCTATGTGCATGTATGTATGCATATGTATGTGTATGCATGTGTATGTGTGTGTATGCATCATTATGTGTGTATGTGTCTATGTGTGTATGTTTTTGTGTATATGTGTGTGTATGTGTGTGTGTCTATGTGTATGTGTCGCTATGCATCTATGAGTGTGTATGTGTTTATGTGTGTGTATGTGTCTATGTGTGTGTATGTGTGTATGTGTATGCATGTATGTATACATAGGTGTGTGTATGTGTGTGTATGCATTATGTATGCATATGTGTGTGTATGCATTATGTATGTGTATGTATGCATGTAAGTATGTATGTATGCATATGCATATGCATTATGTATGCACATGTATGCACATGTATGCACATGTATGCATGTATGTGTATGTGTGTGTATGTCTCTCTATGTGTGTGTGTATGCATATATGTGTGTGTATGTGTGTATGTGTGTATGTGTGTGTGTATATGTGTGTCTATGTGTGTATGCATGTGTATGTGTGTGAATGCATCATAATGTGTGTATGTGTGTATGTGTCTATGTGTGTGTGTATATGTGTGTGTATGTGTGTGCACGTCTATGTGTATGTGTATGTGTCTATGAGTGTGTATGTGTGTATGTGTTTATGTGTGTGTATGTGTCTATGTGTGTGTATGTGTCTATGTGTGTATGTGTATGCATGTCTGTATGCATATGTGTGTGTATGCATTATGTATGCATATGTGTGTGTATGTGTGTATGTGTTTATGTGTGTGTATGTGTCTATGTGTGTGTATGTGTATGCATATGTGTATGTGTATGTGTATGCATGTATGTATGCATATGTGTATGTATGTGTGTATATGTGTTTATGTGTGTATGTGTCTATGTGTGTATGTGTATGCATGTATGTATGCATATGTGTGCGTATGCATTATGTATGCATATGTGTGTGTATAAGTGTGTATGTGTTTATGTGTGTGTATGTGTCTATGTGTGTGTATGTGTATGCATATGTGTGTATATGTGTATGCATGTATGTATGCATATGTGTGTGTATGTGTGTGTATGTGTTTATGTGTGTATATGTCTATGTGTGTGTATGTGTCTATGTGTGTATGTGTATGCATGTATGTATGCATATGTGTGTGTATGCATTATGTATGCATATGTGTGTGTATGTTTCTATGTGTGTGTATGTGTTTATGTGTGTGTATGTGTCTATGTGTGTGTATGTGTCTATGTGTGCATGTGTATGCATGTATGTATGCATATGTGTGTGTATGTGTGTGTATGCATTATGTAAGGAGATGTGTGTGTATGCAAGTAAGTATGTATGGATGTACGCATATGCATATGCATTATGTATGCATGTATGTGTATGTGTGTGCATGTCTCTCTATGTGTGTGTGTGTGTATGCATATATGTGTGTGTATGTGTGTATATGTGTGTGATGTGTGTGTGTATGTGTGTGTATGTGTGTATGTGTGTGTATATGTATGTGTATATGTGTGTGCATGTGATGGTACCCGTTTTTTTTCAATTTGGGGGCATCGGTAAGCCCCCCTATTTCTTGTAGTGCAGGCCCCTAGGGGTCAAAACAGGGAAACATGCACTTATGGGAAAATCACGATGTTGAATGAAAATCACGATTTTGTGAGGTCAGAAAATTGCGATGTTGAGCTCTGATGAAAATCACGATCTTGAGGGATCATGAAAATCGCAAAGCACTTATGGAAATCGGGATTCTGAGGGATCATGAAAATCGCGATGTTGAGCAACCACAAAACTCACGATTTTGTAAAATCATGAAAATCGCAATGCTGAGCACTAATGAAAATCACAATTCTGAACAATCCCAAAAAAGTCGATTTTGAGTGAGTATCGTCAAAAACATGGTTTTGAGAGAGAATCGTGAAAAAAGCGATTTTGAGAGTGATCACAAAATCATGATTTTGAATGAAAATCGTGTTTTTGACATGAAAATCGCGATTTTGAATGAAAATCGTGTTCTGAAAAATCGCGATTTAAATTGTACCTTAGAGAAAATCATGTATTCTGAAAATTGTGAAAATTGTGATTTTCATGCCAACAGAGAAGCGTGTTTTTCCCAAAATCGTGTTTTGCTGAAAATCGTGATTTGTGAAAATCGTGATTTTAAGCCCACTGAAAATCGTGTTCTGTCAAAGGCGTGGTTTTGACATGAAAATCGCGATTTTGAATGAAACTCATGTTTTTGAAAATCACGATTGTCAACAGAGAATCGTGTTTGATCACAATCTTGTTTTTGGCTGAAAATCATGATTTGTGAGAATTGCGATTTTGAGCCCACTGAAAATCGTGTTTTCTTAGAATCATGTTTTTTGAGAAATTTAGAGAATCACGATTTTGAGCACAACCAGAGAATCGCGATCCTGAGAATGAACCCAGAATCGTGTTCTTTTCAAAAGGCTTTTACGTGGGAAATAGAAAATCGTATTTTTTTTAACACTAGTTCTGTACTAGGACACTTGAGTGTCCTGGGACACTTAAGTGTCCTGGTTTTACACCAAATTGATTGATTTTTCTTGATGACATGCTTGAGGCTTTGATGGCATACTCACTTGGATTTGATAGCCCACATCATGTACTTTTAGAGAAAAATATAATCTTTAACATTTTACAACTTCACATGGGTACTTAAATGAAGAAGAAAATAGGAATTTTTA
Organism: Ceratopteris richardii; assembly: GCA_020310875.1. NCBI lineage: Eukaryota > Viridiplantae > Streptophyta > Polypodiopsida > Polypodiales > Pteridaceae > Ceratopteris > Ceratopteris richardii. The sequence goes on along the minus strand of CM035413.1, from coordinate 85,834,036 downwards.
GAAACTCAATTTTTAGCATAACTGAAAAAATAACACAATTCAAACATTTTGACAAATTGGATATGTTCTAGGAAATGGAAAGCTATTCATGGACTTTTTTAGTGTAAAGCAAGTGTATAGGGATCTCTAGAGAAGGTTGAACACTTCCATAAGTGATAAACATGGACTCAAAACTTTTCTTCTCTAGATCACTGCCATTTGTCGCTCCTTTTAAAGAATCGCTCACTATAATTTGTATGTAAATGAGATTGCAGAGAATTGGCAAGTTCTCAATGGATAGCCTTCATAATAATTGAATGCATATTTTTATTCAAAGTTAGAAGGCTTCTGCTTTGAACTAGTGGCCATTGCATTTGGTGCTAACTTTCATGCTGAATTGGCAAAGCATATATTTCTATGTTCATGAAAAGAACATGGCTCCAAAGGTGGAATAAAAAATTAGGATGAAAAATAATTATTATTTAAATCCTATTCTAAGCATTAAACCTTTCAAAATATTCTTTCATGCCATGTTTCAATATTAATCTCATCAAATAATATGTGATCCGCAATGGTGATTATGATAAGAATGAAAAAGATTGGCATACATATTTCATTTGACAAAAAGAAGATGGCATCCATGATAGAAATAATGAAACTTTTTCAAATGATCCTTATCATTTTATGATATCAAAAATTATATCAAATACTTTTGAGTTTTATTTTTAGTATGTGTTGATGTGTGCAAGGAATTGTGTGTTTATGCATATAACAACTATCAAAAAAGTATTTTGACTAAATATGGTTCTTTTGATTCTATATGTACATGACTCTTGTTTCTTGGTCGGATCTAATTTATTTTCTTGGATATCAAGCTAAATGTTTGTAATTTGGCATTATTCCAATTGGATGTTAATATTTATATGTGGATATATTGGTTGGTGTCCACACATATATCTACTTTGTTTGGTGTACATAGATATGAAAACTTTGGTTGATTTTTAAACACTGGTAGTTCCCTTATGTGTACACCTTGTTTGATGTCTTATTTTCTTTCTTCATGTCAAGAAACTGGATCTCTTCCATAATTGTACATGCTTTGTTAGGTGTCCACAAACTATTCATGATTGTATCTGTAGAATTTGGTTGATGCCCACACAATAGAAGATTCTTGGTTGTGTCGAAAGACGTGAAATTTTTGATGGATTTCAATAAAATATTTAGCCTCGTATGTGTAAGCTTTGGTTTTCTATGTCACACATTTTCTACTTGGTAACTTAAATGTGTACACCTTTGATGATGTCCATAAATTATTTTGAGTCATATATGTAGGCTTTAGTTTTTTGTTTTTGGTGACTAGAGTCATAGCAATTGATTTTATATGTGTATAATATGATTGTCCTCTTCATACCTTGTTTGATTGTTGCCATATTTGTACATGTCTGTGTATTCTCATAAGTTTGTTTGAACCATGTTTAGAACTAGTTGCTGTTTTTGGTGTACAAAGTCAAAATAATTGATTTTATTTGACTTGAAATGATTTTTCTAAGTGAGTTTGAGGTTCATACTATGTGATCTATGTTTCAAGGAATGTGTATAATTTTTTCTTTCATATGATGCATTTTTTTCTTTTGATAAAAATACATTTGATTAGGAATTTTCATCTTGTTCACTACCATAGCATCTTGAGAGGCTATTTACATGAACATAAAACATGATTTATTGTGTTTTATAATTTTGCATTAACCTCTAAATTATATTTAATATGTGTGTTAAAGGATTTTCTCAAATTCTCTTTGTAGAAGGTGTGTGATTTTTTGGAAGATTGTCAAAAAAGAACACTTAAGTGTGCTGTTTTGGTACCAAACTAGTGTTAAAATTTGAAGTTTATGAAAATCACGATTTTCTATGAGAATCGTGTTTTTTGGCGGGAAATTCAAATTTCTGAGTGCTGAGCAATGACGAGCTTCGTATGCAGTTCTACTCATGAAAAAACACAAGTGCTTGCTCTCTTTTGCACTTCCTAAACTCCTCCTCGCACAATAATGCATGAAAGATGGTATGAAAATGGTGAAAATGCACTAAAAAACAAGAAATTTCTATGAAGAAGAAGATGGAGATGGCGATGATGATGACTTACCATCACAACGCTCATCCTCGAAGCTCTCTCCCTGGCAACGGTGCCAAAATTTGGTGTAGCTAAAGCGTAAGCACCACCTCCTTTACTTGTCAATCCGTGGAGATGTGAGGACTGGTATGAAGACCACAAGCAAGTGAAGGCACAAGTGTGTGAATGAAAGCACATAAAAACATGCACACACATACACACACATGCCCACAAGGAAAGATCAAAGAAAGGAACAATGGAAAGCTTCTATTGCAAAGGAACTCTCTTATAAAAGCTCTATTCTCTCACAAGCTAACCCCAAAAATGAGCTCTCTAGCTCTTTTTATAGTTTTTGGACTAGTTTTGGCCCTGTCCAGACCTAGTGTCCAGCCTAGTTAAAAATTAGGTTCCAGGGCTTATTTGAGGGCTCAAACAAAGTCTAGAAATTATGAAAATTGGTAGGATGATACTTCTAATGCTCCTCAAGCTTGAGGACTCCTCGGCTTGCACAAAATGGAGCTACAAAAAGGTGAAATGATAATACACTCCTTGGAGCTCCCTACTTGCTCCTTCTTCTTATGTGTCCACTTTTCTTATGTGCTTCCATGCTTGTGCTTGACCTTGAGTTCCAACAGAGTCACTCTAGGGTTTCTCATACTTTCATAGGACTCTTGTATATGCCATATCATAGCATTGCTAATGTGTTGTGATCATATAAAGATGAATCGATTATCCCTTTCATGCAACTCTTTGAAGTTTGGTGGTTGATTTGGAGTTGGGTTTTCTCATAATCTACATCTGGCATATGTGTCACTAATGAAACCCCATACTCCTTCTCCCATAAGATAGCTAGAGATCCTAAACTTCCATGATTGATAACTCTTCTTAACCAATTTCTCGATTTAAGTGTTATATTCTGACATGTTGTCCCAAAGCACTCTCTTAGATCCCTTTAATATAGAGGAAATGAATGATAACAAGAGTTTTACCTTTGGCCTTCAAGATGTATCAAATAGATGATATTTATGTCTTCCTTCTTCACTAGTAGGCTCCCCTTGGCTTGATGTGTGCCTTTGAGCTTGATCGAACAACTCTCCTTTCGTCAAAATTCTTTAGCCTATTCTCTTGCTCGTATTGGATGCTTCATATATGTCAAATAGCTCTGATACCACTATGGTGAGAATTTGAAACTTCTCTATGATACTTTGAAGCAATAGTCGCCTCACATGCACTCTCACAAGACCTCTATTTATTGAAACAACCAAATCTCTAAATCAATGAAGATTGAACTTGAAACCTTTTGTACCCATAAAATAGACTTTTGAACCTCACTAATGCAAGATATTTTAGTTAAAATGGTTGCTCATAATAGGAGAAACAATCTCTCCAAGATAGACAATTTATGGTCTTCACTAGGCATACATAGATAGACACCTGCTCACTCTTAAGCTCTTGTTCTCTCAAACTGTGCAAGGAAATGAAACCAGCTTTGAGCTAGCTTTAGAACACTTGATAAGATTTCTAAAAATACAAAGATTTCAAGAAATGAGCAAGGTATGACTAATGAACACTGCTCCACACTCCGAGCAATCTACAACACTCACATAGAAATCTGTGTGTCAGCTATGGATCCAAAAAAATTATTCAAATAACTCAAGCAAGAAAGGAGAGGGATTTCTTAGCTTAGGGGCCTACTCGCTTGCTATTGAAGACTTTCTAAGAGCACACATACATGGGATCATACATTTGAAGTACTTTGAGATAGAGTTGGAAAGGTTCCTTACAAGTTAGAAATCACTTTTCCTAAATTGTAGGCTTTTCTAATCACACCTAAGTGTGATTCAAATTATGGCTATCGTAAGGAGGATTTTAAATTCGAATTAAAACTTGATTCCTTGTATGTGAGGGATTTCTCCATGTATCTTCAAGTGGCATCCATTTAATGGTGAATTTCATGATGAAGGTTGAATCTCGAGATAAAAAATTGAGCTATCATTCCAACTACATGTGAAATATCCTTTCTTGTCATATTATCATACAAGATTGAACCAATAATTGGCCTATACATGATGACATCCTTCAAGTCTTCACCCTCATGGGCACTTAGTTTACTATTTACGTGTAATGTATTTGAGATGGGCTTGCAATCACACAATCCAAACTTCTTCAAAAGATATAGAATGTATTTCCATTGCATCAAATAGATACCTTCTTCTTTGTACATTATTTCAATACCAAGGAATTACATTAAAATCCCTTAAACAAATATTGGTAAATCACATCCAAGATTCCTCTTTGTTTACTTGATGTTGGCTTCATGATCTCCTATAATAATCAAATCATCAACATGCATACAAATGAAAACAATTTTGCTATCTTCCTTCTTCACAAAGAGTGATGGGTATGCATGACTCTATTTGTGTCCACATTTTACCAAGTAGCTCACAAGTCTTTGGTTCCAAGTCCTTGAGGCTTGATTTAGTCCATAAAAGGTGAACTTGAGCCTACATACATGCTATGAAAACCTCTCTTCTTCCAAGCCTTGGGGCTGCTCCATGAGGACTACCTGTGCTAGCTCTTCATTTAGGAAAGCATTCTTCACATCCAATTGGTACATCTTCTTACCTTTTGAGGCTGAAATTTCTATCAAAATCCTTTTGCTAGACATTTTGGCTAATGGACTAAATGTTTTGCCGAATTCGATTCCATAGTTTTCATAAAAATATTTGGCAACCAACATCACTTTATTACTAGAGATGCTCCCATCTACATGTCTCTTTACCTTGTACACCCATTTGTTGCCAATGACTTTCATGTCCTTTATTCTAAAATTAATGAAAAAGTTTTATTTTCTTAAAGTGACTTGAATTCATCCACCATGGTTTCATTCCATTCCCTATGCTTATTTTCTTCTCCAAAGACTTACATTCCTCACAAGCTATGACTTGACTAATATGGGCATAGTGTCTTATAATGAATGAATCATAAGTTAACCTTTGAATAGGGCACTTAACCTTATTGGATGATGTTACCTCACCATTAGGTGGTAGGTATATCCTCCTTCTTGTTTTGGATGTTTTAAATCCTAAACTTTGTAATTTCTCCATGTCCTTTGTAGAGTCCATATCAACTCATGAATGGTCTTCATTATTTTCCTTTTGTTTCCCTTTGTTACTTCCTTCACTTGAAGAAGCTTCATTTCTTGTCCTCCCTTGCCAATCTAATGTATTACTCTCCTCTGATGATGTGTCTAAATGGTTCGACCACTCTTCTTCATGCTTTGTTGTTGCTCTTTGAACTTCTTCTCGGCTTCTGGATCTTCAACCTCTAACACATTTTTGTTGTCGTACCAAGGTAGCAACACATCAAATATTAAATCCCTAGACAAGTTAAGCCATGTGTTGTTTGTTGTATAGCATATCCAATAAATATACACATACTTGCCTTTGGGTCTAACTTGTGTTTCAATTCTTGAGGTATATGAACACAACACACACAACCAAATACTTTGAGATGTGAAAAGTTGGGTTTCTTACCACAACAAGATTGAAAATGTGTGAGTCACTTTACTCTTGAGTTTGCACACCTATTCATAATGTTTATGGCTATATTTGCTACATCCTCCCAATAAGAATTAGGAAAATTCATTTCATTTAATATAGCTCTAGCCACTTTTGCTACATATCTGTTTTTTCCTCTCTACTATCCCATTTTGTCTAGCTATATACCTTCAAGTGAATTAGCTTTTGATGTCATGGTCATGTACAAAATCTGAAAATTCATTTAAAAAATACTCTCCTCCTCCATCTATTTTGAGTTTCCTTATATATTTCCCTATCCCCTTCTCTAGTAGGTTTTTGAACTTCTTCAATTGCTAAATAGATCTGATTTTGTCTTTAGGTAATACATCTAAAAAAAGTTATAATGACCATATATATATTTGACAAAATATCTATTATCGCCAATGGATGGATCCCTTGTAGGTCCCCATACATTTGTGCGTATGAGATTCAACACTTATTGCTGAGATATGCTCTCTTCTTGAATGGCAATCTATTTTGTTTCCCTAATTGACAAGCATGGCACAAATGTTGCACATTCTGAGATTTAACATCAGAAAGATCAATCACCAAGCTCTTCCTTTGCATGTCCTTCATTCTTTTTAACTTTATGTGGCCCAATTCTTTTATGCCACAAGTATGTATCTGAAATCTCTTTATTTCCAATTGATAAGTACATAGTGAGGAGTTGATGGCTTTACCTCTATGATGAAAAGTCTTCCTTGATTCTTTCCTTTTGATAGGATCTTGTATTCCTTCATGGACTCTTCAACATCCTTTACTGTTAAACCTCACCTCATAACCTCTTTCAACCATTTGACCAATTGAAACCAAGTCCTTGGTGATGGTTGGTGCATGCAACACATCTTTCAACACCTTAGAGCTTTGAGATCAATTCAATGGAACATCTCCCACATGTGTAATCTTGTGTTTGGTGTCATTACCTATCTGTAAATATCCTTGAGTGGTGAGTGAGTGTAAATGAAAGAAAACATTTTTTGTCAACTTATAAGGTTCCTACAACCTGTGTCTATGTACCATGTAAATGTGAATTAACTCTTTCACTTGATCCATACATCATAGGAAAGTTCTCATTTTTTATTTTGTTGAAGTACTAGCATAATCAACTTAGTCCCTTTTGTATCCTTGATTGCTCTTTCTATACAAAATCTTGTATTGGTGCATGAAGCAAGCCTAATTTCTTAGCTAATCAAAACTCTCTTAACTTATGAGGTAGAAATGTGCATCCATTATAGTATATGGTTTGGAAGATTCAAAGGTTAAATATTTAGTTTTATCTTAGAAAAAGATAAAAAGAGATAATGGAGAGATTGTCATGAACTTAGTACGATCCAAAAGCCATGAATCCACTTGGAATTAAAATCTCAAATCATCCCCTAAAAGTTACAATAATTTTTAGGTCGAATCTCTAATACTCATCAATTCAAAAAAGGTATATATGAATACATTATGCCTGAGTCATGGGTAAGAGAGAAGATTTGAGTTGATCATCACACCCACTTTGTAAAAACTAGAGAAGTCCTCCACATTGTCCTTGTATTACATGTCCATTAGCAATACATTTTACAATTCATTCTCATTGATATTTGAAGCTTTGTTCTTTGTTACAATACATTGAGCAACTCTATCAAGTTCTCTGAGTCCTTTATCTGTGTATAAGTAGCCATTGTCCAATCCATTTCTTTGAACACTAAACTAGGACTGCATGCCCATTTCTACAAAGTTTCATAACCATTGGATACATATATCTTGAGTTATGATTAAATCTATGTGTCAAGGTCTATGTATCATCTTCTTCCTGAAAAGTCGGGATTTACCCCCTACATTTGTATGCACATTGCTATGATTTTAGGCATCTTATATTCATGAAATAACTAGGTAAGGCTTGTTTAACACTTCCCCTAAAAGTTGTCAAAAGGTCTTGATTCAATTGCTGCAAATTTGTGAGCTTTGAGTAAAACAATGAGAGCCTTTTTCCATAAATAAAAGGTTTTCTCAAGGTGCTTTGTACTCATAACTTATTTGTTTTGATACAAACTTTTTAGAATCATGCTCCAACATATTATAGTGTTCTAAATGCATATATTGGAAGCTTAGGGAGACATTAAGGTTCTCTAAAGATATCAAGGCTGGTCTAGAGTAGGATTTTTCCAATTTTATCTCATCTTTGTACATTGTTCATCACCTCCTCAAAGTGGTATCAGAGCATAGTCAAAGATTAAATATTATGGGTGATGGATTTCTCTCTTTTTTCTGTTGCCAAATTGGATCAAATAAAGTACTCAACATGGTCTCTAAGGATACAAGCTTACTTGCAAGGAAGAAATCCATATGGATATATGGCAAGAGATGAGATGATGATAGTATTCACAAACAAGGTCCAACCAACTCAAGAGCAAGAAAGGTTGAATACATGGTGTGCAAAGGATGCTTTGGCAAGGCATATGTTCTCAACACTATCTTTTGATTTCTTACTCCCTCATATTAGGAGCTATAAGGCCTCTCAAGAGACATGAAATGCTTTGGAAACTTTCTTTTACTCAAGTTCTAAAACAAGGAAAAATTAGTTACGGATGGAGTTCACAACACTCCAAAAGATGCTCGAGAAAAGAGTGACTGATTTTGTCACCAAGATGTAGGACATTGCAGGTCAACTTTAAAGAATTGGAGAAACCATTTTTGAAGTGCAAATTGCAATGCAAGTCATCAATGGGATCAAAGCTAATGACAAATGGGAATCTTTCACCACAACCATGGATCTCTACATGAGTATGCAAGTGCTAGATTTCAACAGATGCATGGTGCAACTCTTCACACATGAATCCAAGCTCATGAAGAATGGTGATAACTAGAAAGGGCACCAATCCTCTACCCTTCATACAAATAAGAACAAAGGAAAGGAGAAAAAAGGGAAAGGTAATAAATATGATTAAGAAGTAAGCACCTCTCAAGCTAATTTTCTAAGTAAAGGTAGAGGTTCAAGAGGAAGATGCAAAGGAGGTACACAAGGCAAGGGGAGAGATCAAAGCTAATCACCCCACACCATACGTGGTCTATCAAATCACATCATAGAAAATTGCTTTAAGAATCCAAGGAATTAGAGAGGAAGAGGACACAAGAGAGGAGGTTATGGAGCTTGAAGAGGAAGATCTAATAATTGTTATGGACACAAAAGCAATTCCTACAACAAAAACAACAACTATGAAAAATGATAAAAAGGAAATGGAGACTACAAGTATTACACACATGATCAAGCTCAAGAGTCTTTGTATGCTTGGACTGCTAATTTCCAAGCTATGTTCAACCCTAGCTGCATATCTCCTCTTTGCCTCTTCAATACCTTCATATTGTAATGGAGCTCTTGAAGCATACCATGGTTTGAGTTCATCAAACACTACATCTCTAGATACCTTTAACTCATTTGTATTAGGGATGTACCACCTCTAACCTTTTTGCTCCAAATCATATCCAGTAAGCATATATCTTTCAGCCCTTGCATCGATCTTACCTCTATTTCGTATGGCACATGTGTGTAGCATACACACTCAAATATTCTCGTCTATGAAAGCTCTTGTTTCCTTCCACCCAATGCCTCCTTAGATCTCATGTCATGTGCCCCTGATATAGGAGAACGTTTTATCAAGCACACACGAATAGATAGCTAATATTTCCAATATGTAAATGACACATTGATTTAATTTATAATACTCCTAGAAATTTCATCAATATACCTATTCTTCCTCTCTATCACCTCATTTCCTCGAGGAGTATACGTGAAACTGATTTGACTCTTTATACCTTATTCCTACAAGAAGTCATGAAAGGGATGGAAGAAGTATTCAGCCATTGATCTAGCCTTAGGATTTTGATGTAGCAACTTACTACCTTCTCAAGTTGTGCCTTGAAACTTTTGAGCACATCAAAGACATCTAGTGTTTTTCTTTGTACTACACAACCATAGTTTTCTTTAGTACTCATCAATGAAGGTTACAAAATATTTGTTACCTATAAGAGAGGGCTTGCTGTCCCACAACTTTGTGCATAATACAACATGTGCTACATATCCACTCTTCTTGAAGGGTTCTCTAGTATACTTGCCTTTTTGGCAAGCTTCAAACATCTCCTGCAACATTTGTAATTAGAAGTGTGGAAAAGCTCTCACCAATTGCCTCTTCTTCATGTCCTTGAACACTTGAAGGTTGATGTGGCCACACCTTTTTCACCACATATCCAAGTCTCCCTCCTTCTTTCCTATTGCTATCAGCTCATAGCCATTCCTTCAATCTTCAATAGAGAATTCTCCACCGTTGAACTTTACGTGGTTTACCCTTTCAACCATCTATCTACTAGAGATTAAGTTCTTTGTAATTATAGAAACATGCAATACCTCAGATATTCCTCTTGTTTTGTGTTTGCATTGAAACTTCAAATCTACCATTTTTTATATCCCATGCTCTTTATTGTCTCCTATTTCTAGAAAGCCTCCTTTCTTGGGTGCTTGAAGATTGTTGAAATACTCCCTTCTACCTAACATGTGTTTTCTACAACCACTACCTATATACCACACCTAGACATGTGTGTGCTATTCACTACTATGCTTCATAGCTAAGAAATTCTCATTTTTTTAGGATTGGTTGAGGATTTAGCATAATTACCTTGCCCATTGTAAATTTTCTCACCTTGTTTTTGCCAAAACTCTTTTGCATATTGTGCTTGCTTCCTAAAATTGAAGCATCCATTTGAATTGGAGTAGAATCTACCTCCATATGTTCCTCCTCTACCTCTCCCTTTTCCTCTTATTCTTGATGATTTTACTTCATCTTGGCTTAGTTTAATCCGTTGATAACTTCCACTATATTGTTGGTCGTTGCTTGTACCTCTTCCTCTTGAACCACCTTTGTAGTCTTGGCCTCTTTATGCTTTTCCTACATAAAAGAGTTGGTATTGGCTGCTCTTTGACTTGTTCCCTCTATAGTTGAGATCTTCAATCACAATAAGAGAAGTACATTTCTCAAAACGAGGTAATGAGTCCCTTTTATACAAAGAGGATGTGAATGCCTTCCATTTATCATCTTCCCTCAGCCCATTAAGCACATGGGCAACTAGATCATCATCATATATGACACATCCTATTGATCCAAGTGCATCACAAACCTCTTTTCATTTTATTACAAAGTTGTCAATTCTCTGGCTTGATGACTTCATAAGATTTTTGAGTTTATTCTAGAGCTTAATTCTCAAACCTTCTTAGATGTATCTAGGTCTTGGATATGACCTATCATGGAGTTTCTTAGGTATTGATATAGAATGTATCACTCTTATATCCCTTTCTCACCTCTCTCAATTGTCTCTCTTATGACTCTTAGAAAGTTTATATAGGTATATGTATGGCTTTATGAGTGTACCTAATCCCACTAAGTTTTAGGGACTTGTTATGAACGAGACAATACCTCAATCATCAACAAGTGCATATAGTGGTGGATTAATACACGCTTTAATTTATCAATCCGTGGACATAGACATATGGTGTATGAGGACATGTGCTTACGTAATGACCAATTAAGTGAGTATGCAAACAATGCATGTTACAATACTTGCTATAGTGGTAAGCACAAATTAGGCCATATCTCTTAGCTTAAATACTTGAATATAGTAGGATTCATTTCCAACCTCTCGATGAGATGCATCCAATCGTGGATTTTTTAGCTTAATTGGACAAGTGCACTCCGAGTTATGAGCAAAATATTGAGTGGTGCAAAGCACAAACTCTTGCTCCACAGCTCACCAAGCGTCACACACATACTATAATTGTGAAAATAGAAAGGAAAGGGGTAGATAGCACCTCTAGACACACATTTCAAGTATCTCACATACATACAAGCTCATGGAGAAGAAGATATATGTGGAAAGAAGAAAATTTAAAATTTTCAGCTTGTTTCTTCACAATGGCAAAAAGTCTTTACAAAGTGTCAACAAGTGACTTATATATATGTGTCCTAAAAATGGTCCTTTCACATAGGAGACGAGCACTTTCTTTAATAATCACTAAGTTCCTACTAATGTGCAAGGCTAATGTTACAATTTTCAAGAATCATGCATCTAAAGGACTCCTCTAGACCATCTACATGGCTCTTTGAAGCTTTACAAAGAACTCTGAAAGAAAATGGGCTCAAAAAGTGAAAACTTTGGTGCCCCTTTTTCTTCGTTTCTTTCTTTTGAAATGATCTCCCCCTCTTAGTCTCTCTCATCCCTTGACAGGCTTCTACAGGTTTCCCTGACATGCAACAAGTGGCTGAACCTAGGATACATGTGGAAAGTGAGGCTTGCTATCCTCCTACACCTCTTGCCAACTTCTTCCTGTTTGACTTGATGTTGTAATTTCCCTATGTGTATTTTTAACTGCACATAACCAACCAAAGAGGAGTCCTTAAAGATTCAGAGATAGTGTCTATTTCTTTTAACTCCATGCCACAAATAGTCGAGGAGGCCTTCAAGAATTTAAAAAAATGTGTTACCTTATTCGAGTGCCAATGCAATGCTTCCATTTGCTCCTTGATATTCCTATTATTCATACATTAGGGTACTGTATTAATTCGAGTTTCCATGCAAACACGCATCCATAAACATTCTATCTTTTTTAGTATAGGTGGTGCTTCAAAATTCATGTTATAAATCTTTGTTTACATCCTTCGGGACCTATTGCATTATTTTATCCTATGTCTTTTCTTTCCCCGTGTCTTCTTTAGCTTAGTTTGTGCCCCGACGAGGCTTTCGATAGAGGGTGAGCTTCTTTATTGAACCACTATGTCTTTTGGTTTTCTTCTTCTTCTAAGTATATACCCATTATTATGAGGTGTCTTGGCATAATAAATAGGTAAAAAGCTAAGGTGTCAGTGCCCTGATTGATGTTGATAAAATTAGAAAATGTGTACTCAGCATGTTTAAAAACTTTTATTACTGTGAGCAGCATGCTAAGTACTTTATTTCTCATCTTTATGGGTATGTTTGGTATAGAGGCATATCTAGATAACCAAAATTCTATGGCTCACACCATGTATTCTTCATTTGGTAGATAATTATATGGCAGCCTTGGTAGCAAGGGAAAATTGAACCATTGATTATTTAGCTTACCATTACATTGTTCTTCCCAAAGTTGTGTCCATGTTCTTCGATGTGGTACTCGTAAAAAAGTAGATTTACTTGTAATAGATATGGTGCCTCTTGCCAATGCAGGCACAAGGTAGGATTTTCTCCTTAACTTTTCTTCTCCAGATAGGATTGACCTTTTCAAATTCTTCTTGAGTGTAAGATAAAGTTGTTGCCTCAAAGTTCAAATCTTGATCTGGATCCTTTTGGGTCGCTTTCTTTATGTAACAACACATTTCTTCTTTCATGATCCCACATGGTACATTGAACGGTCTTATGATGCTATCCAAATATTTGCTCTTTATTTTGGCATCTTTCATTATTCTTACCACTACATCCTCAAAATTTTGTGTGAGTCGTGACACTAGTGGTGCCTGCCCTCTCTAGCTTATTTCTACAGTATATGGCATTGGACGGACATCAACTTGTATATCCTCTTCATTTTGTATCTATGAATGAACAATGGGGGAAGAAAGAGGACATACCTCAGTGTCCTTAGTAGCCACATGAGCGCTTGGAACTATTGGTGTCCCCATGTTCATTTACTACAATAATTGTGCATGTAAAGTCGCAATCACTTGATCTTTTTCCTTTATCTATTTTTTATGCCGTTTTGAGTTCTTCCTCACTTTTTGTTTTGCTTTCACACACTATAGCCATTTGATTGGCATCTTGTTTGCATTGTTCTATGTACTATTTATTTCATAGTTCATTTGTATCATGCACGTATTTTTATCCCATTGAGCATGCAATGTTTGCTCTTGAGTGAGTTGATCAACATACCTTTTGATTTTTGCTCGTAGTTCAACAATACCTTCACTTGCAAATCTTGATGCTTCCATAGGTTGATTTAGTAAAATTGAAGTAATCAGATCTTTGTTTCTATTTTGGAGCACATTAACTTCATCCATGTATATCTTGATCTCTGTTTGGAGAATTTCGCTTCGATTAGTGAGACGTGTTTTATCTACTTCTCTTGCTTCATTATTCTTTGTGATTTCCATTAGTTAATTTTGCAATAGAGCATTCTCTTCTTTTGACTTATCGATTTCTCTAGATGTCTCACTGACTTCTTCTTCCTTTCTGGTGAGTGCCAGTTGTGATTTCACTAGTTGATCAGACAATTATTCACTTAAAGCTTTGAATTTTCCTTTCTCTATGTTGGTTTGTTTGTATTCTTTGTCTACTTTCATTAACTACTCTTGTGTGTCCATGGCCATTTGAATCATATTTTAGAATACTCGCTTCAACTAATTCATTTCCACATTGAGCCATGTTTGTGGTATTATTGGTTCTTCTCTTTTTAGTACATCCTTGCTGCTATTGACATGTAGAGTTTCATTAAAGGGCTACCAGATTTGTAGTTGAATTTGCAACTCAGCCTCTTTATCTTTGACCTTCTTAGAACAGCTTCCTTCATATGTTATTTCCATCGAGGATGGCTCTGCTACTATCCTTATGGGCTTGAAAGTTTCCTTGGCTTCAAACTCCTCTTCTTGGACTTCTTCTTTTGGATGCACCATGATTTTTGGTCCTCAAAACTAATCTCTTTGATTTGTAGTCTTGTGGCCTCATTCACACAAAGTGTATATACATCTTCTCTGATATGAGTGCCTTTGGGTTGTTCTTCATTTACCATGTTTTTATCTGCATCTTTCGCTTCACTTACTACCTCTTGTTGGTCGACCAACTGATCTAGCTCATCCCATTTTCTATCCTCATTTGTTTCTATATGAATATCCACATTCATATTGGATTGCTTTTTATCCTCTTGAGATTTTGAAGATCAGCTTGAGTTTGTCAAACCCAACTCTTTGTATTGATCCATTTGAGATAACCTTTTACCCAATTCACTTTTCTTTAATTTATTTGTATGGTGATAATGGTGACTTTGCACTGTAAGGTTCACAAAAGGTATGGACACATTAAAACACAAAGGTTGAAGTACATGGAGAAGAAGAGGGTAGTATAGGATTACCCAATCTCTATAATCAAAATCTCAAAAATTTGTGTGAAGCTTGTCAATTTTATAAGTAGACAAGGTTACCCTTCAAGAAGAGTATTTATGTGAGCTATCATCTGCTTGACCTCATTCATAGATATGTTTGGAGACCAATAGAGGAAAGTTCAATTGGAGGTTATAGATGTTTTGTAAAAATGATTATACAAGGATGACTTGGCTCTACTATAAATCAGGTGTCTTTTATTATCTCAAAAAGTTCAAAGCTATGGTTGAAAGAAAATGTGATAGGTACATCAAGTGTATAAGGTCAGATGGAGGGGAAGAATACTTCTCCCATGAGTTCTTTTATTTTTTTTGAGATTAATGGTATCAAAAGAAAAATCACATGTACACACCACAAAAAAAACTGGTATGGTAGATAGAAAGAATAGATATATTGTAAAATGTGCTAGGACAATAATGAAGGAGATATTTATGCCAAATTTTTATTGGGTTGACATGGAAACCAGAGTTATATACATCATGAGCAAAGCTCCCACATCAGGTATACATGCTACTACACCTTATGAAGCTTGGTACAATAGGAAGCCAAATTTTTAACATTTGAGAGTCTTTGGTTGTACATGCTATGTACTAATTCCAAATAAACTTAGGACCAAGCTCGATGATAGATCAAAAAGTGTGTCTTCATAGAGTTAGTGGGTGAGAAAAAGGTTTATATGGGTTCTACAACAAAGGAATTAAAATTATAATGGGATGTCAGATTTAATGAAATTCTAACTTGGTATTCTACAATTTTATCTATGCAAGGCAATGAAGATGAAGAAAAGAAGATGTGAAGAGATGAGCTAGAGAGCATGGCTTAGTGGACCAAACGATTTGAGTTCTCAATCGTCTGGGGATAGAAGCAACCCTACATCAAGGAAATTAATCGATGCAAGGAGTGAACGTAAAGCCAAAATCATAGAAATAGAATAAGATGAAGATGTATGGATTCAGCTTAACACATACCAACAACTACAAATATCTAAATCAATGGGGGGAGAGCTCAAGGACCAACAACAACCAATATCCAAAGGAATGGAATGGTGATATAAGAAAGTCTAATAGGGTAAGGTATCCAGTTGAAAGAATTACCTATGATTCATTTATGGCTAGAGATTATGATTATATGAGCAAATTCATTGAAGAGCCCACATGCTTTGAAGAAGCCAACACATGCATGGATTGGCAACAAGCTATGCAAGAGGAAATAAAAGCTTTGGAAGATAGTCACACTTGTACTCTTGTACCAAGAAAGAAAGATATGAAGGTAATTGGAAACAAGTGGATTCATAAGGCTAAGAAACATTCAGATGGTAGTATTGCTAGGTAAAAAGCTAGACTTGTAGCCAAAGGCTTGGCAATACTTTTAGCCATGTGGATAAGATGACTACCATCACAACTATCATTGCAATTATAGTAATCAAGAATCAGAAGATGTATCAATTTGATGTGAAGAATGTTTTCCTCAATGGAGAGCTAGAGGAAGTTGTGTACATGGATCAACCACTAGGGTTTTAAGACAAAGTGAAGGAAGATTTATGTTTTTAGGTTGAAGAAAACATTATATGGTCTTAAGCAAGCCCCAAGGGCATGGAAGCAAAGGCTCCTAAACTATCTGATGAGTTGTGATATAATTAGAGCAAATCATATCCATCATTGCTCTAAAGAAGGTGAATTATCTATATATTTATATCTATATGTAGATGATTTAATTATTACAAGAGATCATGAAGAAGGTATCAAGGAAATCAAAGAGAAGTTTGGAAAAGGGTTCAAGATCTAAGACCTTGAAGATCTAAGTCATTTTGTAGGTATTAAAGTTATATATAAGGACAATCACATTTGGAACATGCAAAGAGAGTACATCTTTGATGGCTTGAAGAAGTATGGAGTTACTGGATGCAAACCATGGAGCAATGCTATGGAGGTAAACAAAAAAAGGTTAATTAGATATATCAAAGGTACATTCAATGAAACCTTCTATGTATGAAAGAAGCTACTTGGAAAGCTGCTCACTACTCTTAAAGTACAAAGAATTGAGTAAAATTCTTTTGCACAACTTGTAAGAGGATGGTAATTGAGCTATCCCAAATTATACATTGAATTTAGAATGCCTAGGATAATAGAAATATACTTAAGAAGTCACGTGTAATCCTCACATTTCAAGAAGAAGAAAATCTGCACAATCAATCATAAAGAATGACTCATATATGTGAATAAAAAGCTTCAATGACTAAATCCTTTTGTACACAAGTTCATAAGGATGTACGTTCATGATCCATGCATTGACTTCTGATACCATAGATCTTCAATAACTCTAAGAAGTAAGCTCACATGAATAGTTTATAGTCAAATGTACTTAGTAGCTTAAACATGATCATGAAAATTCAAGTATAAGTATTGATATCTAAAGTAGAATTCTTGGAAGTGTTGGAGGACTTGTATGACTCCAAAGAAGAGTAGATGGGCACTCTTTAAGTGGGAGACATCCTAGTCACTGTTTGTCAGTACAAAACTTGAGTTTATATAATCACTTTCCCATAAATCTAGTTGGTTGGTATTGAATGACTTTACGAAAAGATTCGAAACAGCTTTTCAACCACTTATTTGAGTTTAATAGAGCTAGTGGATTTTGGATTGTTATAGTTTGGTTTAAGTCTTTATTTTAAGGTTTTGGAACCTTCCTACAATAGATAAAATAAATGAATGTTTATTTGAAATAGGTGCTAGGGGAAAATGTGCTTGTTATACAAATGTTCCTCTTGGCTCATAAAAGTCCAAATATATTGTCAAGGTTCTAAGATTACCATATGTACCAACAAATCCCCCTCAAGCCTTACATGTTGGATTCTTCATTCTTTTGCAATCTAGCAAATTCAAATCATTTTTTTGAAGTTGTTTAGGTTTACTACATCCAAAGCTTTACTCATTGTGTTTTCACATTGTTGGTGAGTTGAAATGTAGGAAAGCTCAATTTATTTTCTTGTGGTCTTTTCCATTGAAAAGTGGTAATTGACCTCAATGTGTTTGGTCATCACATGGTAAATAGTATTTTCTCTAAGATGTAAAGAACTCATGTTGTCTCCAAATAGATGGGGAGTAGAAGCCTTGAATCCTAGATTAACATATATTGCCTTAAGACACATAGCTTCTTGAGTTGCATTTACTAATCCTTAGTACTCAACTTTTGTAGATGAGAGAGAAAAATTAGGTTTCTTCTTTAATGACCAAGAAATAAGTTAAAACTTGCAAATTAAAGGTACCATGATTTAATTCTCCTATTATCTCGTGATCTTGTCCAATCTCATGAGAGAAGATCTCAATATCTAATAAGGAAGTATAAGAGTAGAACAGTCCATTCATTATTACTTTGACATACTTGTTTGGCCACCTCCATATGTGGCTTCCTAGGTAAATGCATAAACGCACTTAGAACCCTAACACTATAGCTAATGTCCACTCTTGTGAGAATAGCATAGTTCAAAATTCCAACCTAGATTTGATATCATGTCACATTGTCAATGATTTCTCCTTCATGAGCACTGAGTTTGGAATTTTCTCCATGGGGGTACTTGTAGGCTTTGTATTTTTCATCTTGAACTTTGAAAACATATCTTTAATGTACTTTCTTAGTGAGATACATATCATTTTCTCTATATATAACTTTGAAGCCAAGGAAATATGTTTCCTACCTTAAATTACTTATCTTCAATTCTTCCTTCATTTGATGCTTAATATTCCTTATGCATTTAAGATCATTACCTATTACAATGCTTTCATCTATATATATGTAGATTTGAATCACTTCTCCATGTGCTCTTTTGATAAATAGAGAAGGATATACCTTGATCACCACATAAGCTTTATCCTCTAGGCAAGTGACTAATCTAGGATTTCAAGCTCTTGGAGCTTGCTTCATCCTGCATAATGCTCTCTTCAATATGAAATCATATTCAAGGTATTGTAAGTCTTCAAAACTAGGAGGTTGAGCGATGTACACCTCTTTGGTGATCCGTCCATTGAAAAATGCATTCTTGGCATCCATGGGATATATTTTCCAATAGTTTGTGGCTACAATACCCATGAGTATTTTGAATGTGGGCATCCTTGCTACAAGAGTGAAGGTCTCATCATAATCAATGCCTTGAGTCTGAGCATACCCTTTTGCTACTTATCTACCTTTGTAGCTCTCTATGGCTCCATCATATTACATCTTTACCTTATAGAGTTATCTTGATCCAATGACATTCATGATTGAGGTCTCTAGAACCGAATCCCAAGTGTTGATCTCATCTAATGCTTCAATATCGTCTTTGAGACCAATGAGGTGTCATAAACCTACCTTTCTCGCTTCTTCTTTTCTCTTACATACCTTCCGATTGTATGTCAAGATGATTCAACTACATCCCTTAGCTCTGCAATTCGGCTTTTACTTTTGAGTTCCTTGAATTGATGTCTCCCATTGGTGTAATTTGATCATCCTCTGACTTACTCAATTCTTCTAATTTATGTTAGCCTTTATTTGATAGAGTCCAAATGTCTTCTTCCAAATCATACGGCAAACTAACTTTCCTATAGTCAACTTCAAAACCAGATCATCAAATACTACATCATGAGTTAAAATTAATTATTTAGTACTAAGATCATAAAGCCTATAACCTTTCTTATTTAGTTCATAGCCTATGAACACACACTTCCCTACTTTGGGATCAATTTTCCTTCTAATTTTGTGAAGGTATGTGTGCATATGCAATGCATCCAAATATCTTGTAGTAATCGAAGATTCATCTTCTTCCATTCTAAACTTCACAACATCTCATTACTTACAAGTATTTGATGGTAACCTATTTATAAGATATATGGTACTGGATGTTTCCTCTCCCCATAAATAATTTAGAAACTTTTTCTCATTGAGCATTGACCTTCCTGCTTCCACAATGGTTCTATTCCTTTTTTTTACTACACCATTTTGCTATGATGTATAACCTAGTTTTAATTTCTCTTTTGATCCCTTTTCCTTGTAATAAAGATTCATACACATTGATAAGTATTATCTCCCTTCATTCAGAAATCATTATCTTCAACGTTCTTGCTATTTGATTTTCTACAAGTGCAAGATAATTCTTGAAACAAGAAAACTCTTCATCTATATGCTTCATGAAAGATAATATGGGCCATTTGCTACAATCATCAATGAAAGATACATAATACCTCGACCCACAAGATTGATAGTTGTCTACTTGGTCTCCAAACATCACTGTGGACAAGCTCCAAGTTGTCTCCATGTATGTACCCCTTCTTGGTGAAACGTTCCCTATGAGATTTTCCAATAGGGCATGCATTGCATTTATAAATCATGTAAAATTTTGTAATGTTTGGTAGTCCATGTACACTCTGAGCTCAAATAAAGCTTTAAGTTTCTATCTCAATATGAGCTAAATTTTTGTGCCAAACTTCTAGCTCTAATGTTGTTTGTGTATCATAATTGAACAAAGTTATCCCTCTTATGTCTTGGAGTTCAAAGATAAGTAGTCTACCTCTCTTTTTCTTCTTTGGCAATCTTCTTGAAACCTTTGTATGGATTTCTAAACCTATGAAAATTTTCCCTAAAGTTCAACGCAATCATAGGTAGGAGAAATTGGATTTTGACAATCGTTTTATTCCAAAACGTTTCCTAAGAGGCTTGTTCAAACCTTGGACTTATGAGAAGTTTAATATAAGCTTTCAAAGTTAACAAATTACCTTGGACAATTTCTCTTCTCTTCTTAGAGAAATCATGGATGCTCCAAAATGGAGCTTTTTGGAATTTTAACTCATACAATGGTTTGGACTTGAAGTTCAAAGTTACTTGAATATATGACAAGATCCCTTAGAACATTACCCACGGAGGTTGAACAATTGTGAGATGAACGTTGAGCTTGTTTTTTCTTGGATTGAACTTCTTATCTTACTGTTTTGAGAGGATATGCTATGCGTTCGTTAAGAAAATCCCCAAAACCTCAAATTTTGAGCCTAACTTCCCAGACAATTTTCTACGACGTTAGAGCATTGTTAGATCAGTATTTGGTCTTCTTTGCGAACTTCTTCGGGGTTTTTTTCTCTTAAAACTTCTTTACAAGCCTTAAGCACTTGTGTACTAGCAAAATATGTGTTACAATCAATACTTTAATACTTCACACACTTCTTTAGGGATTTTGTATCACTTGGGAAATAAATCTTGACACAATAAATACCTTTTTCCCTTGGTTAATTGCCTTGCTAATCTAGGGAAATCCTAGCTAATCCTTGTCTTTCTATAGGCCTTTTCCCATGAAATTCTACATGTGCATAGCTTTTGGCTTGGGCGACCCTATGGACTTTTGAGCACTTTTGCATATGGACGATTTCTGTGACAACCTAGGGAAATTGTTTGCAATTCTGAGATTTCTTGGGCCTTCTTGTGACAAATTTTTCAAATCTTGTTAAAATTTGGACAACTCACTTCGAGGATTTTTAGAAGGAAAATTGATTTGCACTTCTTGTTCTTCTTTTGGCAATAATTGTGAGTAATAAATGAGGCTCAAATCACATTATTCTTTGTAATCAACTATTAAAACTGATAGATCTAGTTCTTTAGAGGCTCTAACACACTCTGAAGTGAAAGAATGCTCCCTTTTGTGAGGATGATTTCACTAGATTTTTTCAACTTTTTAGCTTGTTGAATCTTGGTTGTTCCCCTCTCACCTCCTAAACACTTATTATATTTTCCTGTCACTTAGATCCATCATTTCATACCCTTTAAGAAAGTAAAAAGAGCTCAAAACGCCACTTACCACCACTTTGCACACAAGTGATTGATTTGCTACCTAAATACTTCGTGACTTGAAACAAGCTCTCAATGCCTTGTCTTGAGCTTGAATATCACTCTCCAAAGATGATTTGGATAAAGAGCTAGGATGCCAACCCCCAAATGTGTTTAGAAAATGAGGAAAAGAGGAAGTAAGTGTAGGAGACAATATCAAATGTGAAGAAGAAGAATATGAAAATTGAGTTCTAATGGAAAACCTTGAAAAACCATAATTGCTAAACTTAGAATTTTAATATTCCTAGATATCTATTGTCCTAGATAGCTATCTACAGTGATGAATAAAATTGAGAAGTACCTAGAACACATGAAAGAAGCACCGAAAGTACATATCATCACACAATTTTCACAAGATCTCTCTCAAACAATGGCATGGAAAGTGTAACACCTTCCTCGTCATGCTCCTAGTTCCCACATTATAAGAAAAATGTCATATCCATGGAGGGAAGAATTAGTGGGTATGAATATTTGCATGTTAGGTGATGGAATCACACACACATAGAAGAAGAGCATGGAAAGCATGGACGTGTGCACATAGACACATGCACACACTCACTCACGGGTAGTCAAGAGGATGATGATCCAAGAACCTCATTGTATTGCAAAAGTCTAGTACAAAAGCTCAAAAGAGCTATTAACTCTCTAAGCTCACTCCTAAAAATTAACATTAACGAAGTAAACCTAACAAATGAGACCCCTTTCACTTATATAGGCTTCTTAAGAGCTACAACCACACTATAATGTCCAGCATAGCTTTAACTATAGTATCAAGTGGCTATTTGGAGTAAAAAATGATGCCAAAAAAATAGACATTTGGTGTGCCTATCCGACAAGTTCTCATGAAGCTAGAGTATGACTCACCTATTGTGTGATCACTGTTTAAAATAGGAACTATGAAAAATTAGGTATTCTTAGATATATTTTTGGGTAAAAATGAAAAATAACATAATTTGACGAGGGATTTGAGATGACAAGAACTAGAAGGGTGATCATTGATTAGGAATACGAATGCCTAATTTTTATCACATTGTTCATCCACAAACTGAGCATTGATTGGTTTGACTTGTCTATTTACACACACACACACACACACACACACACACACACATATATATATATATATATATATATATATATATATATATATATATATATATATATATATATATATATATATATATATATATATATATATATATATATATATATATATATACATATACATGTGTGTGTGTATATATGTATGTATTTATGTATTTATGTGTGTATGTATGTATGTATGCATGTATCTATGCATGCATGTACGGATGTATGTCTATAAATATGTATGTATATATGTATGTATGTATGCATACATGCATGCATGTATGTATGTATGTATGTATGTATGTATGTATGTATGTATGTATGCATGTATGTATGTATGTATGTATGTATGTATGTATGTGTGGTTCTCTCTCTCTCTCTCCCCTCTCTCTCTATGTATATATAATTGCAGATCAAAAATTAAATATAAGTGTCTCTTACAAGCTTAAGCTAATTGCTAAGTACTTCTATATTTCTATTGGAATCCATGATTTTGATGCTTACATATTGTCATGCACATTACGGATGTCTTCACATATGTCTTTTGATTGCTTTTCTTCTATGTTTGGATAGGTACTACTACAAAAAATGCATGACTACTACAAATACATGATTTTGCAAACATTTTGTGGAGAATCGCCTTTTTGCATAAAAGAGAAGGAAGCAAGAAGTTAGAGAATTATGTTGTGATTAAGAGTGAGAGTGTGACTTAGAGTGCAAGTGTGAATGAGATTGTGATAGCTCGAGGGTGTTCAAGAGGTAGAGGCTTGGTCAAGAAGTTATTTTCCAAAGCTCTTGTATCGATTAATTCACATCTATAATATCATAATTTCTCTTTCTTTGAGTCATATCTTGTCTAATATTCTATGTTGGATTTTCCCTTACCTTATGAAAATTCTTTTTCTCTCTTCCACTATCCTTGAGTGATCAGAAGCTTGTGATTGAGGATAGATTGTGATTGAGGAAACATGTTAAGTGGTATTAGACCATAATCGATCCTCAAGAATGATGGAAGGTTTGATGCAAAAGTTCTGTGAGCAAAAGGAGCTTATTTAGAAGCTTCTTGGAGAATTATATAGAGAACGAGGTGGAAAGAAATGACAAGGTGCAAAAACATTGTTTGTGGAATTGAGTGATGAAGTGGATGAAGGTGCACAAACATCTAGTGTGCCTAGAGATAACAAAAAATATAATTATGAAGATATGGAGGTAGGTGAGATTGCATATAAACAAGTCTTAAAGAAGGCAAAATTGAATGATTTTTATGGTGAGAAGAAGAGTGGTGAAGATATGGAGCTATGGATTGAAGATATGGAGGATTTCTTTGATATTTGATAATTTAGTGAGGAGTCCAAGGTAGAAGTTAGGATCGTGCACTTGGGTGGCATCATAAATCTATGGTGGAGGTCTTATATGCTAGCGTGGACATGTTCTTGTCCGGTTCTATGGAAGGGATTTAGAGAGCAAGGAGAAAAGTGCTATTTTTCTCCACACTAGCATATGGAGAAGAAGATGGATTTCTACAATTTTGACAACATGAAAGTGACAAGCATAGCTTGTTTGTTGATGAGTACAAAGAGAAGTTCCTATGTCTTCACAAAAATTCATTGGAGTTTAGTGGTCAAGCTCTAAAGAGCAAGTTTATTGAAGGGCTTCATGAGGATCTTTGCTATCAAGTGAAGGGATCTAGATGTGTTGAGTTTCTGGATGCTATTGTTATGTTCACGAATCTTGAGAAGATGGAGAAGTTTAATTTGTAGAAGGTGAATAGAGCTAGATTCATTGCAATGGACATAGGCAATAGAGAGCTACCGCCACAAACATGAATAGTTCAAAGACGAATTTATCTTCTAATAATCAAGGTAAGAAGCCTACTTAAGTGCAAAATCTAAGGCGGTGTCAACCCATTTATTGGCAACAAGACCCTCATTTTATTGAGTGCGCAAAAAGAGTTGGTGTGTGTTTTCATTGCGGGGAGCAAGGGCATTAGATATATGAGTGCCCGAACAAGGCAATATTTCAGCGTACACAATTGAAAGTGATAAACATCATTGAGGAAGGTACATACAATTGAGCAAGAAGATGATGGAGGTAAGTGCCCTAACTCAATGTTGCATGGTGACTACTTCTTTCCCAAAGGCTTATCTAATTACAATTTTGGGTATGATTTTTATGCATAGAATCAGATTTTTGCTCGATTCAGTTAGTATACATTATTTTCTATCTTTGAAATTGGTACAAAATTTAGGGATATCACTAAATATGCAGATAAGTAGACTTGTAGAGATGGCCAATGGACGAGTACACTATATGAAAGGATACATTCAAAACCTTACATTTAACTTTCTTGATTGAGATGATATAGGTTTTTTATGGAATTTTTCATGTGATTGAGATGATATAGAGTGATGTAGTCATAGACATTGTTTGGTTAGTTCAGAACTTTGCAACAATTGATTGCAAACAAAGAACAATCACTTTAAGGCTAGACGGTGAATCTATCCACATTCAAGGTGATGTGTATAATACTAAACCTATTCTTATTTCTTCTATGCAGATAATTAGAGGTATACATGATGGCTATAGAACATTTGTAGTATATGTGAATAATGTTCATGAGGAAGATAATGATGAAAGCCTTCCAAATTATGTAGAAAATCTTTTCAAAGAATATGCAGATGTATTTCCAGAAGACTTGCCTAGTATACCTCCAGCTAGGTAGATTGACCATGCCATTGACTAATATCTAGGGAGTGAAGTATATTCTAGAGCACCCTATTGATTCAACAAAGATGAAATAAGAGAGCTTAGGATTCAATTAGGTTATCATTTAAAGGACGGCTTGATAAGACTGAGTGTTTCACCTCGGGGTGCACCTGTTTTGATTTCATGAGAAGAAAGGTAGCTCTTATGGATTACACATTGACTATAGGGGGTTGAATAAAAGAACAATTATAAATAAGTACCCACTCCCTCATATAGATGACTGATTAGGTCAATTAAGTGAAGCCACTGTATTCACTAAGATTGACTTAAGATCCATATATCGAAACAAAAGATATACCCAAGATGTTGATATATTTAGGTAGTGATGTGTGTGAACACACTAGGACCGCCAGGGCACTTTTTCCCTCTTTAGGAGGATTTTTTCCCCCGGCTTGTATATACGCCTATTGCCCTAATGGGCTACTCATCTTTGTACATTCTCTAGTAATACATTCAGTATTGTGTGTTGTGCTCCAAGCTTCTTCTTCTTCCTTGTGTTGTTCGCGTGCTTCTGCAGACATCTAACTCCAACAATTGGTATCAGAGCAGGTCGTCGCTTCATCTAGGGCACCGTCGAAACTCCTCCGTTTGTAGTCTCAGAATCGCACAAATTTTGGTGAGCATACTCATGGTGTTTCCGAGATCAAAACAGCTTCGCTGTGTGGTGTCGAAATCACAATCTGAGCTCGTTTCGGCCTCCGAACGCACTATCGTAGTGCTTGTGCAGGCTATTTTGTCTTTTTGTGCCAAAGGTATATACCATTTTTTGTTCGCCAGTATAAGCGTCTCAAAGTCTGCTACAGGTCTAGCAGAATTTGTTTGGGCAGTTCTGTTCAACTTTTTGAGATAGAGTCAATTTTTTGCATCAAGGTATTTTACTCACCGGCCATGGCTGAAAGTAGTGATGTATTCCATATGTTGGTTGTTGAGGATAAGTTAGATGGTACCAACTACACATTGTGGGCTTATATGATGCAACATGTATTAATTGCAAAAGGACTGTGGAACATTGTGCGGGGTGTCGAAAAACTTCCTATCACACCTGCAATTGTTACAACTGCAGGTACTAAAGCTGATGCAGAAGGTCTCGAAGATGATGATATTCTGCATATTCATGTTCGTGCTCCGATTGCACCTACTACAGAGCAAATTCACTGGGATGGCAGAAATGCCCAAACACATGCATTGATAGCTTTGTCTGGAAAACGTGCCATTATTCCTCACATTCGCTCTTGCAGAACAGCTAAGGATGCTTGGGATACACTTACCACATTGTACCAAGCTAGGAATGAGGCTCGTGTTGCTTACCTCCAAAAA
Source organism: Ceratopteris richardii (assembly GCA_020310875.1). Taxonomy (NCBI): domain Eukaryota; kingdom Viridiplantae; phylum Streptophyta; class Polypodiopsida; order Polypodiales; family Pteridaceae; genus Ceratopteris; species Ceratopteris richardii. The sequence goes on along the minus strand of CM035413.1, from coordinate 85,807,202 downwards.
CAGTTGGAGAGTGAGCACATGAATGAAGGTGATTCTATGGACAGTTTCCTAACAAAGATCAAAGATTTGAAGGAACAGTTGATCTCTGTTGATGAGGTTATACTAGATAGCTCACTTGTGCAGACCGTTCTGAATGGTTTTCCTGATTCACTTTAGAGTTTTGCTTCTACTCTTCGGTTGATGATGAAAGGCAATCCGAATGCCTTATCATTTGAGGAGTTAGTCTTTGTTCTGTTGCAAGAAGATCAGTCCAGGCAGAATAGGTCCATTATGCGAGTTGTAGATCAAGCTTTCCTGGCTAGTCAAAAGGGCAAAGGAAAATGGAGCTCTTCAACTAGTAAGCAGAAATCTGCTAATTTTGCATATTCGAAGAAGGAAGATAAAGATGAGAAGAAATCAGAAAAGCAGAAATTGTTTTGTAAGTACTGTAAAGGGAATGATCATATCATAAAGAACTGTTCAAAATTGGCTGCTAAAGAGGCAAAGAAGAAAGAGGCTGGAATGGCTGTTGTAGAGGCCTCTACACCAAAACAGAGTCTCCTAATCTTGTGCAGGAAGAAGAATGGGTGTTTACTACTGTCTGCAGTTTTGACCCATCTTCTCATGAGCAGTGCATGTCTACAGTAGACTCAGTGTGTTCTTTCATAGGATGGTAAGATGGTTGCATATTAGTCTAGAAAATTAAGAAAACATGAACTTAGTTATCCTACTCATGATCTAGAAATGCTTATTGTTGTACATGCACTTAAGCATTGGAGACATCTAGTGTTAAGGGTTAAGTTTGAATTGAAAATAGATCATCAGTCCAAAATACATTTTCACACAACCATTGCTTAACAATTCAAAATGGGACTTTATATTGTAACAATCGATTATGCATATCTTCTGAGCCTCCATTGAAAGCCCAAATATTACATGATTGTCATGATGCACCTTTTTTTGGACATCTAAGTTATTCAAGGTCCTATGTTAAAATGAAGTATTCTTACTTTTGGCCATGTATGAAGAAGGATATTAGAAAATATGTTAATGAATGTTTAAAGTGCCAATAGGTGAAATCTGAGTTTAAGAAAATGCTGGGAATGTTTCAACCTTTGGATGTTCCAAATCAAAAGTGGGAGTCTATCTCTATGGATTTTATCACTAAATTACCTATGACCAGAAGTAAAGATGATACCATATTTGTGGTAGTTGATCGACTTACCAAGATAGAACATTTCTTCCCTATGAAAAAGACTTATATTGCCTTGAATGTTGCAAAAATATTTGTTAAAAAAAAAATTGATTGCATGGAATGTCTAAACGCATGATTTTTGATAGAGACTCTATGTTCACATCAAACTTTTGGATAGGAACATGTGAATCAATTGGAACTCAACTTTGTATGAGTATACCTTTCCATCCACAAACTGATGGGAAAATTGAGAGGGTTAATTGGGTACTTGAAGATATGTTGGGTATGTATGTGAATGAAAAGCAAGATAATTGGAGTGAATATTTTGACCTTCGAGTTTGCATACAATAGTGAATGGCATGCATCTATAAAAATGACTCCGTTTGAGGTTATGTATGGTTATAATTGTTTGACTCCAACTTGAATTTTAGGTTTTCCAAATTAATTAGAAGTGTCTAAAGAAATGCTTGAGAAGATGAATGAAGAACTTGGAAAACTTAAGCAACACATGAAAGAAGCTCAAAAAAGACAAAGGAAATTCCATGATTTGAAGAGAAAACCACTTGAATTTCAAAATAGATGACATGGTATTTCTTGAATTCAATCCTCATTGACCTAAATTTTTGCTAGGGAGAGATCATAGACTTTATCCTCCATAAGTAGGTCCTTTATATATTTTGAAAAAGATTAGATCTCTTGATTATTTGTTGGAATTACCTGAACATTTGAATGTGCATTTGTATTTCATGTTAGTTTACTTAAACAATATGTACCTAATGTTGCTCATGTTTTGCAAGACAAGTATAAGCTGAAAGATGATGGCTCTTTTGAGCTTCAGCCTAAAATAATATTAGATAGGAGGGAAAGATTACTTAGAAATAGATCTATAATAGAGATTTTGGTGAAATGGCACACATATCTGGTAGAAGATTCGACTTGGGTGAACTTAGATAATTTTTTGGCACATTACCCTTCTTTCAAAATCTATGGATAGAGTTCCTAAAAGGGGGGGAGGAATTGTAATAGGCCTTTTGATAGTGAATTAATTCATTTTGAACTTTTCGAGTTACATTGTGGGAATAATTCTTAGAAAGAACAATTAGGTCATTTTATGCATGTAAGAAAAATTTTGGGATGACAAATTTTATATTCTCTTTGAAATGTTTTTTGGTTAAAAATTGAATGTAAAGATGAAACAATTAGGAAAAAATATGTATGAGAGAAAGGTAGAGCATGCATAAGAGAATAAAAGTTTCTTTGTGAAATTTTTTGAATCCTGTTTGAAGTACCTCTTTAGGGCTCTACATTTAGTTCATTGTAAGAAAATGCCTTGATTTTATTCTCTCTCTAGAATTTCTAAACTTGTAGGGCTCAAAAGTGATACTTGGAGGCGGCTCTAACATTATTGTTAAGATCAAAAAATTGATTAGAAGTTTCTTTCACAGTCTTAAGCTGATTCCGCACCGTTTTTGAGTTACAAGGCTTAATAAAGTGCCATTTGTATGTTTACATGTTATCATGCACAATTATAGATGTCTTTGAATATGTCATTTCATTGCTTTTCTTCTATTTTTGGATAGTTACCACCAAAAAAAGTGTTTGAGTACTAGAAATGCATTCTTTTGTGAAACTTTTGTGAAGAATTGGCTTTTTCTAAATTTGGTGGATTGCACACTTATTTGGATAGTGATCAACTCTGTTATAAGAAGACTTGTGCATCAAAGAGAAGGGAGCAAGAAATTAGAGAATTACCTTGTGATTGAGAGTGAGAGTGATAGTGTGATTGAGAGTGTAAGTGTCAATGTGATTGTGGTAGATCGTGAGTGCTTGGAAGGTAGAGGCTGATGGAGTATATCCACTCCTAGTTGTAGCAAAATAATGCTAGGATCTTCCTAAGACCAAACAATTCACTACCATAGTCCACCAAAAATTGAATTGCTCTCTGGACCCAATGATTGAAACTATGAAATTTTGCATAAATAAATTAGACATTATGTTCTTTCCAAAAAGCCCAAGATCATTCAATTTAGATAATATTAGAGGTATCAAACTTCCTTCACAAGATAGACCAGAAATTGTCCAAACTAGTAGCTTGCACCTATATGTAACTTCCAACACACATACACTTGGGAATATGCAAAGATCAAACCAGAGAGCTTTCAATCTCAATATACTCAAGGATATTGAACACTTGATACTAATATTATAATCCAAAAGAAAGTTTACAATCATAGGAACAAAATGAGCTATGTTGCAAATGAATCGGACTACTACACAAAGAGATATGGGTGATCAAAGATCACTTCCTATGAGAAAATTCCAATAAGCAAGGGGATTGCTTAGCTAGAGGCTAGCTTAGACCTTGATTAAACACTCCTAATGAGAGCCTACAAGTTCTCAAATGGTAGACGATGAATAGCCATGACTTTGCTGCATGTGTTTGCTTATATAATGCTCAAAAAGGTAGTTGCACATTTGGATTCAAAAATGCCCTCCAAATGATCCCGACTTTTATCCACCAATTAGGTGAGTAAAGAGCTGAGAAAACTTATGGAAAAGTGGTTGTATATCCTACCAAAAAATGTTAGTGATATGGCACTTCAACGTAGCATGAATTCCCACACTTGAGATTGCTAAAATTCTAACACTCCCTCTCAAGATCAAGTATGAGTCTCCATTGAGCTCCTTCAAGTTGAGGTTGATCTTGAACTTCTCCCACTTTGGTGCATCCATAAACTTGCTCATGATATCTGTTATCTGATCCTTGGTGTTGATGTACTTCACGTCTGCTTCTTTTGCGAGTACCTTCTCTCTGATGAAGTGATAATAGATCTCTATGTGCTTGCTTCTTGCATGGAACATAGGGTTGCTTGCTAGATGAATGCTTGACATATTATCTCCAAATAGAGTGAAATTTCTGACCTCCATATCCAAGTCTTTGAGGAGCTTATTGAGCCAGATGATCTCACATGTAGCAAGTGCTAAAGCTCTATACTCAGCCTGAGTAGATGATAATGCAATTGTAGGTTGCTTCTTGGACATCCATGAAATCACTCTTTGACCTAGCATGAAGACATAGCTAGATGTGCTCCTTCTATCCTCCTTTGAACCAACCCAATCAGCATCACTTAAGCCTTAAGGTTGTAATCCATCTCCATAAGGGTACTACAACCCTTGGTTGATAGTGTTGTTGATTTATGTAAGCACTCTCTTGGCTGCATTCATATGAAGATGAGTTGGTGAATTTAGAAATTGAAAAAAACTCCTACAACATAACACAAGTTAGGTCTTGTGAAGTTAGCATGATTAAGGCTTCAAATTGTGCTTCTATATGTTGAAATATCTTCAAGAGAATGTCCTTCACCTGCACATAACTTAGTGTTTTGATCCATAGATTGTGTGAGAGGCTTACATCCAGTCACACAATACTTATAAAGTACGTATAGAAAGTATTTCCTTTGAGCAAGGTAAATAGCATTTTCCACATAAATAACTTCAATCCCAAGAAAGTATTTAAGAACTCCAAGATCTAAAATCTTGAATTCATTTCTAAGCTTGGCCTTGATCCATGTGATACCTGCATCATCACTTCCTATTATAATCAAGTCATCCACATATATGCATACATAGACAACTAGTCCTCCTTCCTTCCTGAGGTATAAGGAAGGATCTCCATCACTTGGCTTGTATCGACACCTGCATAAATACTCCACAAGCCTTTGATTCCATGCCTTAGGAGCTTGCTTTAAACCATACAATTCTTTTCTAAGTTTACAAACAAAATTTGAATATTTAGGGTTCTCAAACCCTAATGGTTGAGTCATGTAGACTATCTCCTGCAAATCAGCATTAAGAGAAGCATTATTTACATTCAATTGATATATTTGGCCACCTCCTAGATGTCGCAATCCCAATGATTGCCCTAATTGTTGTCATCTTTGCAACTAACTGAATGTTTCTCCATAGTCAATCCCATAGGATTGAGCAAATCCCTTTGCCACAAGGCTTGCTTTGTACCTAGCAATTGATCCATCAGAATACTTTATAGACCCATTTGTTGCCAATTACCTTCATCCCTTCTTGTCTTAGAAATAGACTCTATTTGCTGTTGTTTTCAAAGGTTTTGTACTCTTCTTCCATAGATTCTTGCCACTCCCTTGCGTCTTTGGCCTCTTCATAGGTAGAAGTCTCATGATCTTTGATAACCTTAGTCATGAAAGCACAACGCCTAACAATGTATCTATCATAAACAAGCCTTGAGATTGGATGTTTTAACCTTGTTGACCTTCTTTCTTCTCCTTTTGATGGAATGAACCTTCTTTTCCTTGGTGTCTTGATCTCCACTTTTGATGTAGCTCCCCCTTCTAACATAGGTTCTTCAAAGGCTTCAACTTCATGTTCATCTTCATGTTCATCTTCAAAGAGATATGGGTGATCAAAGATCACTTCCTATGAGGAAATTCCAGCAAGCAAGGGGATTACTTAGATAGGGGCTAGCTTAGAACTTTCCTAAACACTCCTAATGAGATCCTAGAAGTGCTCAAATGGTAGAGGAGGATGGCCATGACTTTGCTCCATGTGTTTGCTTATATAATGCTCAAAAAGGTAGTTGTGGATTTGAATAAAAAAATGACCTCCAAATGATCCCAACTCTTCTCCATCAATTAGGTGAGTAAGGAGATGAGAAAACTTATGGAAAAGTGGTTGTATATACTATCAAAAATTATGATTGATGTGGCACTTCATCGTAGCATGTGTTTCCACACTTGAGATTACTAAAATTCTAACAGTCCTCCTCAAGCTCAAGTGTTAGTCTCCATTGATTTCCTTCAAGTTGAGGTTGATCTTGAACTTCTCCCACTTTCTTGCATCCATAAACTTGGTCATAATATTCCATCCAATGCTTTGGTGAGTATATCGGCACATTGCAAATGATTTGATACATAGGATAATTGAATATCCTTGCTAAGCAATTTCTCCCTAACATAATGATAGTGCACTTCAATGTGCTTAGTCCTCGCATAGTATGCAGGATTAGCAACCAAATGAAGTGAACTATTGTTATCTCTAGATAATTGGAGTGTAGGAATTATCTCCAAATCTACATAGAATTTCGTAATCCCCATAGCTTCCTCAGTTGCATTTGTCAAACCTCTATATTCTGCTTTTGTTGAAGATAAGGCCACAATTGGTTGCTTCTTGGATGACCATGATATGAGTTTTGAACCTACAAAAGTGCTCCTCCTATCATCCTTGGAGCCAATCAAATCTGCATCAGAATACATCTTTATATCTATGTTAGAAGTGAAGGGATAAAAAAAACCCCTCATTCATTGTACCCTTTAGATACTTAAGCACCCTCTTTGCAGCTTGCATGTGTGGCTTCCTTGGTACATGCATGAACTGACTTGATGTGCTTACTGCATAGGCTATATCTACTCTCGTTAAAGTCGCATAATTAAGACTAGTCACAATTTGTTGATAGCTTCTAAGCTCTTCAATTAGTTCACCTTCATGTGAACTTAGCTTATGATTGATCTCCATAGGAATACCTACAACTTTAATGTTCTCTATCTTAAACCTTACCAACATATCATGTATGTACTTCCTTTGTATGATGAATATACTTAAGTTTGTATACACAAGCTCTAAGCCAAGGAAATAGTTTAATAACCCTAGATCACTGATTTTGAATTCCTTCATCAATTGAGAATTGACCTACTTGATACCATCAAAATCGTTACTTGTAATAATGATATCATCTACATAGACACATAAGTAGATGACCTCTAATTTATTCTTCTTAAGAAATAAAGAAGAGTTTGCCTTGCTTGCCACAAAACCTTGATCCTGCAAATAGGTAATAAGCCTATGGTTCCAAGCTCTAGGAGCTTGCTTGAGACCATAGAGTGCTTTTCTAAGCTTGCATGCATACCATTCTTTTTCTTTATCTTCAAAACCTAGTGGTTGTGCCATATATACTTCTTCTGATATCCAACCATTTAAAAATGCATTCTTGACATCTAACTGATATAAATTCCAATTTTTTGATGCAGCAAGCCTTACCAATACCCTGATTGTTGGCATCTTTGCCACAAGTGAAAATGTTTCTTCATAGTCTACTCCATGTGTTTGGGCAAATCCCTTTGCCACTAATTTGCCTTGTACCTATTTATGGAACCATCAAAGTTCTTTTTAATTTTGTATATTCACCCTGAATCAATTAACTTCATATCTAGCTTCTTGGGAACTACATCCCAAGTGTGGTTTTCTTGCAATGCTTTCACTTCTTCCTGCATGGCTTCTCTCCACTCTTTCTTCTTCTTAGACTCTTCAAATGAAGAAGGCTCTTCTTCCATGGAATCTTTAGTGCTTTGTGACTAAAGATGTATCATACCCATACCTTATGGGCTTCTTACTTTCTTTTTGTGATCTCCTTAAGTCTTGATTGGAAAACTCTGGTAGATCCTCGAATCGCTTGTATTTGAACTTGCCTCTTGAATTCCAAGCTTTGAAGTCAATATCCTCCTCATCTTTTAAGTTGATGTCCTTTGCTTGGTGTTGATCTTCTTGAGTTAGGGTTGGAAAATCATTTTCCAAATCATATGGTAATTTGACCTAGAATCATCTTCAAAACATGAATTATTCTCATCAAATTCTACATCCCCACTAACTATGGATGCCTTGTTAGTAGGATTGTACAATCTATATCACTTTTGATTCTGATCATACCCAATAAATGTACATTTCTTAGCCTTCGGGTCAAGCTTCCCTCTGATTTGTGATTGGATGTGTGCATAGGCAATGCACTCAAATATTTTGTAATGATCTGATGAGGGTCTCTTGCCATTCCATGCTTCATATGGTGTCATACCATCCAACCATTTGGATGGAAGCCTATTGACCAAATGGGTGGCTATGGAAATAGCCTCTGCCCATAAATAATTAGGTATTTTTTTCTCATTTAATATAGACCTAGTTGCTTCAACAATTAACCTATTCCTTCTCTCTGCCACTCCATTCAATTCAGGAGTATACCAGTTGTTACTTCCATCTTTATGCCTCTGTCATGTAGAAATAAATCAAACTCATATGAAAGTACTCGCCTCCTCCATCAGACTTGATTCTCTTCAAGCTCCTTCCTGTTTGGTTTTCAACTAGTGCCAAAATACTTCTTAAAACATGTAAATACCTCATCCTTATGGTTCATGAAATAGAGAATTGTCCACCTACTATAATCATCAACAAAAGAGACATAGTACCTTGAACCTGAGATGGATGGGTCTTTGCTAAGACCCCACACATCAGTGTGTACAAGCTCCAAATAATCTTCATGGATGTATCCTTTCATGTTGAATGGTTGCCTATGAGCTTTGCCAAATTGTCAAGCTCCACATTTGTATATCATGTGCTGCTTGGTCACATTAGGAATGCCAAGCACACTTTGATCCCTGCAAATTTGCTTCAGAGTTCTCTCTCCTATGTGCCCTAGACTTTTGTGCCATATTTCCAACTCAGATAGGGTTCGGTCTCTATAACTGAATAGTGCTATGTTCCTTGTGTCTTCAACTTCAAAAGTAAACAATCTACTTGACGTCTCACCTTCGGAAATCCTTTTGAATCCTCGTTGAGGGTCTTCCACCTATGCTCCATGCTTAGAACCTCACCTGTAGAGCTTATTCTACAATTTGCCCAACACTAATTAGGTTTTTGGTTATAGTAGGTACATACAAAACTTTGCTCAAAAGGTTCATACTACCATCAAATGTTTTGACATTTCCAATTTGCTTGACTGAATGTTTAGTGGCATCACCTCTTTGTACTTCATGCTTCCCCTTGGGTTTTTCAAGATAAGATAATAGAGCTACATTTCGTGCCACATGATTGGAACAACCTGAGTCAATGTAGAAAAGATGCTCATCATCTTATCCTTGCTTGGATGTCATGTTCATGATGAGCAAAGAGTCTTCTTCATCTTCAGATAAGTTGTTGAAGTCCCTTCTTCCTCTAAAGCCTCCTTGATGGTTGTTATTGTTGTAGCCTTGATTGTAGTTATGGTTGTAGTTGCCTCCACCATTGTTGTACCTGCCTCTAGATTTTCCATAGCTTCCTCTATGGAAGCCTCTTCCCCTTTGATTCCTTGTATTTTGTAGCATTCCTGTATAGTGTGGTTGTTGAGACCACATATGTTGCATACTGAATTGTTGTAGGGTCTCCCCCTACGTTGTTTTCCTCCTCTGCCCCTACTTCTAGCACCTATTCCTCTTCCTACATAATTAGCTTGAGAGGTACTTGCCCCTTCATTATGTTTCTTACTTTTACCTTTATCCTTAGCTTTATTCTTATCTATATAAAGGGTAGAAGATTGGTTACACCTTGAGTTGTCACCATTTCTATTGAGCTTTGTCTCATGGGTGAAGACTTGTACCATCAAGGTGTTGAGATCAGGTATTTGCATATCCATGTAGAGATCAATTGCTGTCGGGAAAGACTCCCACTTGTCATCAGCCTTAATTCCATTGATGATCTGTGTTGAAGCTCAAGGTCAAGGACAAAGCATGGAAGTGCATCAAAGAAGTGGACACACAAGAAGAAAAATCAAGTAGGGAGCTCCAAGAATCACATGTCAAATTTTCAGAAGAAATCCCTATAAAAATAGTGATTTTTATCACTAAAAATCATTGTAAATACCATTTTTTATTTTTACAACTCCATTTTTTTCAAGCCAAGGAGTCCTTGAGCTTGAGGAGTATTAGATGTATCATACTACAAATTTTCATAATTTTTAGATTCCGTTTGAGCCCCCAAATAAGCCCTAGAACCTAATTTTTAACTAGGCCAGACACTAGGTCTGGAGAAGACCAAAACCACTCAAGAACTATAAAAAGGGCTGGAGAGCTCATTTTTGGGTTAGCTTGTTGTAGATTTCAGAATTGTAAGAGAGTTCATTTGCAATCGAAGATCTTCCATTGTTCCACTCTTTGCTCTTACCTTGTGCATGTGTGTGTGTATGTGTGTGCATGCTTGTGTGCTTTCACTCACGCACTCGTGCCATCATTTGCTCACGGTCTTCATACCGGTCCTCACGTCTCCACGGATTGACATTTATGAGGTGTATCTCCCCATGTTGGTACTTGCCATTGTGCTAGAGTGACACCAAATTTGGCGTCGTTGCTAGGGAGAGAGCTTGGAGGACGAGCGTGTGACAGTAAGACGTAGAGTAGCTACGTTGGAAGGTAAAAAAATCACCATTTTCAGTTCAGTTTCTGAGTTTTTCTTCTCCTTCATCTTCATCATCATCACCATCTCCACCCACCTTCATCTTCTCGGTTTTTCCCATTTTCTAGAGTACATTCACCTCATTTTTTACTTGTGGTTGTGAGAAACAGCCTTAGAGAGGGTGCAGAACTGAAATGCAGAGGAAAGACACCTCAATATACCCAAAAATTGAGTGAACAGCCCCGGACATGACGTGACCTGCGCCAAGTATCGTGAGTGCAATATCATGGGTTTGAATAGAGATTTTTCATCTACAGGCACATAGGAGTGATAAGGAGGACACAAGGTACTCATATTTGCAAAAAATTTTGAATTTGGACTCCAAAAAATCCAAGTATCATGTTTCTCCCGCAGTTGAGGTATCGCGATACCTGAGTATCGTGAAACTCATGTGGTCGAGTATCGCGATACTTGCAGTGATCGAATATCGTGTATCACTGAGGAACACTCACGATACCCAGCAGATATCGTGTATCGTGAAGTACTTCTCACGATACTTGGGAAAGATCGTGTATTGTGGAGGCAGCTTCTCGCGATACTTGTTGGATATCCAGTATCGTCGGAAAGTTCTCGCGATACATGTGAAGTATCGAGTATCGTAGGGATCAGAAAACAATACTTGACGGATATCGGATATCGGATATCGTTGAATTCCCAAGTATCGTGTATCATGATTTTTTCGCGATACTAGCCAAGTATCATATATCATGTATCGCAAGATCCCTGATCGCGATACCTACCAAGTATCGAGTATCGAGTTGCTCAAGTATCGAGTATCCTGTTTATCCAAGTATCGTGTATCACTTTTGTGCAATATCGTGTATCGTGAAAATTCTCTCACGACACTTGTCAGATATCATGTATCGAGAGTTTGTTCCCCGCGATATCTATTGAGTATCAAGTATCGTGGACATCAAGTATCGTGTTTCCTCAAGTATCGTGTATCGTGACCTTCAGAGTCAAGTATTGAGTATCGTATTCTTCAAGTATCGTGTTTCGTCAAGTATCGTGTATCGTGTGTTGGTCGAGTATCGTGTATCATCTGCTTCCAAGTATCGCGATACTTGATAAGTATCGTGTATTGCCTGTTTTGAAGCATTTCTTGGGAGGTCCTGTTTTCCTGTTTTAACCCCCAGAACCCTGAACTGGCATAACTTTCTTATACGAAATCCGTTCGGAGTGATCTTGGGTTTGTTGGAAAGCTCGTGAGGAGTACAACAAAAAGTGGTTACGGTAAAATTAATAGCAGGATTATTAGATAGGGTATTTTTAAGTTGACCCTTAGGTTGGACTAGGAAGCAAGGGGTTCCACAAGATTTTGAGCAATTCAAAGAACAAATTTTGGACTTGTAGGCAAGGCTTATGAACCTAAGATCAAGTAGACACTTAGGAAGAGATAGATAAAGTACCATATCACTTGAAACTAAGGTCAACTACACAACCAAATCAGGGACTCACAACTCAGGGGTTAACACTACGTGCTGAGTTCTTAGACAGTAAAAAATGCCACTTAACTAGGAGAGACTCTTGGCTTCTGAAGACATGCATAGTTTCGTACCTAGGGAAGGCCTTATTTCCACAATGGAAGGGGAATATAGGACGTCTCTTCAATACATATCCACCAACTTGCAAGGAATACCCATCTACCTTGATGGTCTATAGAGGACAGTAGCAAGAATGATAAACACCACAGAATCTGAAATAATTCCAAGACCAGCTGTCACGTATGAAATTGGAGTTTATAGGGACAAGATGGGCCACATATACGTAGTAACCGAAAACCCTAATCAGATTAATGAAAGAGGAGAGTTAGCTCGAGATAAGGCAACTACCTCACAAAACCCATTTGAGACCTAGCAAAGAACAGAAAATGTGATGTTAGGACAAATGAGCCAAGGTAGTATACCCAATGGACCACATGAGCAATTCATCATGCCAGGAATTAAACCCCATGGCCACACTAGCCAGGGAATGGGAAATCTGAATAGAACCACATTTAGGACAGAAATACCCCAAGATGTAGGAGCTCGAATACACCTAATAAAATCTGCTTATCCCATCATAAATCAAACCCCAGAGCCCGGCAAAATACTGAGACCAATCCAACTGGCCAAATGTATGCGAAATCGTTACGATGGCACAAGAGAGCCATATGACCACATTGCAGAATTCAAGCAGGTATTGCGAGCGATTCTAGGAAGGCCATTCCTACGACAACTGCAAATAGTACAGGATTGGGGAACCAACTCCTTGTACTTCCAACGCTTAGGGGTCACAACAAAGGTCAATTTGAAGGATTACACCTACAGAGATGTACCTCCCCTACAGTGGAATCCTATCCACAAGGAGCAAAAAGATTCAATCTCTGTGCATTCTAAGAGTTCATCTGATACATCTTGGATGCATGAAGATACTCATTTGTGGATGTGCAAGGTCGCAAAGGAAGAGGAAAAATGCTTAAAGGCTAGAGAAAAAGGAACTTCTCAAGAAGATAGACCAGTTCGAGACCCAGCCTATACGCCAATGATATTTCTAGATGAGGAATTCGAGCCTCATGGTTGGGCAGAAATCTTAGCTACCATGGACATTGATGTCAATGAAGAACAATGGACACCTCATTGTGATGAGGAGGGTTATGATATTTTAGTTTTCATGTGTCAACCCTTGCTAGAAGAATGTGACCCTAGTGACTTCATAGAAAAAGAAGAGAACGGTGATGATCTAGAGTCCATTGTGATGGATAGTTGCTTTATTTTAGAGGAGCACTATCTAGAAGACATAGGAGCATTTACCCAAAAGGAAGAAGAACCTCTCACAAGCATTAAAACGGTCAATTCAAAGGATGGAAGTGAAGGAGGCCAAAAGAAAAAGAAAAGAAAAGTAGTGAAACAGGATGAGGAGGAACCATTGTTTGAAGTACCATAAAATTTCAAAAAATACGAAGTTGAGGATCGAAAAATTTTGGTACAAATGCCTAAGAGAGAGGCCACAATAGGAGAAGCATATGATAACAAAGAAAAGAAAAAAAAAATCGTAGTCACCATCGAAGAGAATGGAGAGAGATGTACATACATAAGAGATGACCTAAGTAAAGAAGAGGAAGTAGAACTGGTAGCATTATTAAGGGAATACAGGGACGTGTTTGCATGGCACTATAGAGACTTGAAGGGAGTAGATCCAAAAATTTGCTCTCAAACGATCCCCATGATAGCAGATGCCAAGCCCACCAAACATAAGCTCTACACATATAATGACACTTATGCAGCCAAAATAAAAGAAGAAATTGATAGATTGATTGAAGCTGGATTCATCTATGAGATTGAGCATACTGAATGGGTGTCCCCCATTGTAGTGGTGCCCAAGAAGAATGGAAAGTTACGTGTGTGTATTAACCTTAAAAAAGTTAATGCCGCCACGATAAGAGATAGTTATCCGCTTCCAATCACTGAACATTTATTAGAGCGTGTTGCAGGCAAGGAAGTTTATAGCTTCCTTGATGGATTTTCAGGTTACAATCAAGTAGCCATTGCCCCAAAAGATCAACACAAAACAGATTTTGCCACAGAGTGGGGGATCTTTGCATTTCGTGTGATGCCATTTGGGCTCACCAATGCACCTGCAACATTCCAAAGACTCATGTGTCATGTCTTCAAAGAGTTCTTACGAAAGAGCTTAGAAGTATATGTGGATGATTTATGTACTCATTCCCAAGAGCGAAGATACCACATCCCTGAGCTCTGACAGATCTTCAACAAGTGTAGAGAATATCGAGTGTGTCTGAACCCAGAAAAGTGTGTGTTCATGGTACGTCAAGGTAAAATCTTAGGTCATATTGTTTCTAAGAATGGAATATCGATAGATGAGGACAAGGTAAAAGCGATAACGGAGTTGCCGAGGCCAAGGAATGTTAAAGAGGTACAAGCCTTCATGGGCCATTGTGGATATTACCGTAGGTTCATTCACATGTATGCAATCATAGCTAAACCTCTTTATGCCTTGTTGACAGATTTTGAGTGGAATGAGGAATGCGAAAAGTCCTTCAATGAGCTGAAGAGACGCTTGTGCACAGCACCAATACTGACCACTCCTGATTGGAATAAGCCATTCCATGTACACGTGGATGCATCCAATTATGCAATAGGATGTGTGTTGTCACAACCAACTGGTGAAGGGAATTTAGATTTGCCTATACCATATGCTAGCAGGCAATTGAACTGTGCTGAACGAAACTACATCACAATCGAAAGAGAAGGTTTAGGCATGGTATATGCTGTGAAGATGTTTAGACACTATCTATTGGCCAACAAGTTCAAATTTTTCACTGATCATCAAGCTTTATTATACTTGGTCAATAAACCTTGCAATACAGGATGCTTAGTAAGATGGTTCGTCTTACTAATGGAATATGACTTTGAAGTGGTTGTTAGGCAAGGTAAGACCCACCTCAGAGCGGATCACCTTTCTCGCATCACTTCGGGAGAGCCACCGCAAGGAGTGTCTGATGAATTTCCCGATGCTTATCTGTTCAATCTAGAAGTTGTTCCTAAATGGGCAAATAAGTTGGTGCCGGTCCTAACCTTCGGACCTGCAAATAAGAATGTAAAAACAAAAAAAGATGAAATTGTAAAATCACAAAAATATCACATATTGGCAGGAAGCATGTATAAACAAGATACGAAAGGTGTTCTAGCTTGTTGTGTTGAGGACGATGAACATAGTAGTTGGTTGCAACAAGCCCATGAAGGATTTCTAGGGAATCACTATTCTAAACAACGAACATTGCATAATCTAAAACGCTTAGGAGTGTATTGGCCTAGTATGGAAAAAGAAATTCATGAGTGGATTAAGAATTGTCCAACGTGCAAAGAGAGACCCCCCGTGGAGCATGGCACCCTTTATCACGTGTCATTAATTCCAGATTGGAGTGCTCCATTGGTAGAATTCATGAGATCGGGAACATTACCCAAGGAGGCTAGTCTAGCAAGGAAACGAAGCATGGAGCAAGAGGCTAAAGACTATGCCTTCGTAGGAGACAACCTATATAGGAGGGGAAAAGATGGTTACTTAAGATTGTGCATTCACAAATCAGACTACTTGAAAGTCTTAGAAACTGCCCATAGCAGTGTTGCAGGCAGACATTTTGGTCTTGACCGAGTAATTAAGACTATTCTCTTCTCAGGACTTTGGTGGCCCACTCTTCGTATGGATGCACATACCTATGTGAAGAAATGTGACACATGTCAACGTGCCCAGTACCCAATTCGAAAAGATGAGATGCCTTTGAGGCCAATGATGGGGGGATGTGCATTCTCGAAGTGGGGCATAGACTTTGTAGGTCCTATTAACCCCCCAGCTAGAAACTCCCATGCCGAATACATTATTGTAGCCGCGGACTACCTTACAAAGTGGGTAGAAGCCAAAACCACAATGAAGAATGATGCTCAAACAACGACAAAGTTCTTATTTGAGAATATGTTTACGAGATACGGATTACCAATAGAGTTAGTAAGTGATAGAGGCACACACTTCTTGAATGAAGTGATTGAAAATCTCCTCCAAGAGTTCTTGGTAATACATAAGAAGTCTGCCCCCTATCATCCACAAGCTAACGGCCAAGCTGAGAGCACAAACAAGATCCTATGTAAAGTATTGACAAAACTAGTGAATAAAAAATGCTCTGATTGGGACAAACAACTTCATCATGCTGTTTGGGCCTATCGAGTTGCCTACAAAACGGTACTCAATGCCACCCCATTTCAGATGGTCTTTGGAAAAAATGTTGTGCTACCATTGGACTTCCTAATCCCAACTTTAAAAGTAGCACATGAGCATGAGTGGAATGGACACGAGTTATCCTCTAGGATCTTTGATCTAGAACGCTTAGGTGAGACAAGGCTACGAGCGGCTGCAAGAATCTATGCGGCAAAGAAAAGGCAAAAGGCATATTTTGATGCACATATCAAGGATAAAGGCTTGAAAGAGGGAGACCTAGTGTTGGTTTATACACTAAATCAACATGCCTGTAAATTGGAAAAAGGAGGATATGGACCCATGATCATTAATAGAATTTCCACTAGCAGTGCAGTTCAATTGCCCACACTAGAAGGTGATATCCTGCCAAACTATATCAGTGGAGCTATATCAAGAACCTCTTACAGAGGATATGCTAAAGAGACTCAACACTGCTAAGAAGCGAAAAGAAGAAGAGTTAAGGGTTAGACAAGAAGCACAGGCAGAGGCTAGAGAACGCATTAGGAGAAATAAGTTAAGACGCCTAGAGGCCCCCAGATACCACATGGCCATGTGTCAAACATCAAGTGCAATTGCTTCTCGAATAATTTATCGACGTCCCTTTGTGAACATCGCAGTAGGACAAGGGAAGAGTGCAAGGACTGTGAGAGCCTTGATTGACTCAGGTGCAGCAACTAGTGCAGTTAGACTATCCTACTGCCAAGACTTGCAATTGAATATAAAGCCCATAGAAGCCTATCGCATAGGTTTGGGAGGTCTGGAAACCCCTTGTTTGGGCGAGGTGGAACTTCCCATCTACCTTCAAGATGTTCCAATAAAAGTCAAAATGCTAATGTGTCATGATGAAGACCTTAGAGAGCCACTTGTCTTTGGTCAAGATTGGATTTACGACCACACAGTCAACTTGAACCTAAGAAGTCAAATCCTTCAAGTTTGGGCACATGAACAATGTATTACATTAGAATTAGACAATTGCATGCTCACAAATCCAGAGGTCACACATTCTCCTTGCTCTTCCGAAACAAATCTTCGTAAAGAAAATGTTGAGTGTGTCAAAAACCCTACGAAGCAAACAGAGCCAATCATGGGAGCACAGGCTCAAAGGCCAACAAACCACTCTTCTTCTTCACAGACTAATGCAAGCATAATTTGACCAAAGAGGCAAGAAAAAAAAACATCTACTATATCAACTAGACAGATGGAATTCAAGACGAAAGAAGCTCAAGGCATGAAGCAGATTTGGGTACGAAAAGAAGAACAATCACCAGCTTTGCCACAACCCTTCCCAGTGAGGAAAGCCAACCATGCTGAAAGAAGCATCAAGAAACGAGGACCAGCTCAATCCTACGGTCTTCGACAAATTTGGGTACCAAAGCAATCGAGGGAGGCCGACCATGATAACGTATGAATTTGGGTGCCAAAGAAGTTAGTTGCAGCTCAAAAAGGGCGATTACAAATGTGGGTACCCAAGACAATCTTACATGCACAAACACCACAAATCTCCCTCACAAGCAAATCTTCCACAAAGATGCCACGGAGAAGCAAGGGTTACCGCTAAGCACAAAGAACCAAAGCCGATCAACCCACCTCTTCGACAATCATAAAAAGGCAACCGAAAAGGGTCTGGGTGTGGAAGCCCAAAGTACCACTAGCTTCTAGAGAGCCAAAGAGCCAACAACGTTGGATACCAAAATTTAGAAAGCACCCAAAGATACAGAGGACATAGCTTATGTCTATACGGCCAAACACTACTCTGAAATGGATCCCTATAAGGAGGCTTACATCATTGCAAGATTCAATCGACACCTCCAAACAAAGGGTGCTTCAAGTCCACACGTAACATCAAAAGCTTGGACCAACAACAGCCATGTGCCTTTGGCATAAACTTGTCTTTTGCACCATTCAGGTCATGCATTTCCAAAGTATGCATCAATATAGGGCCACATTATACGGCCGTGCATAGACACAATTGAGAATCCCAGGCACATGTTACACATCTGACATATGTAAAATATTTTATTGATGCTAACACCTTTCTTCTTGTCTTGTTCCAAAAAAAAAAAAAGAGACGAATAGGTCCATGCACTCGACGACACTCATTGGTGAACCATCAGCAAGGATGTTCATCAACCAGAAAGACAAGCCAATCGTCAATCACTGTGATGGGCATACAACACAAAGAGACACAAATCGACCGACCTTTCACCATGGTAAGTACAACCTACTTTGGCAACATGCTCACCATGATAGATTAGGAAGCCTCTTCGTCAGCATACCCTTGAGCACTTAGCTCAAGATCCAATCTCTTGCACCATACTTCTTCCCATGCATTTCGAAAGTACGCATACATAGAGCCACATTACAAGGCCGTGCACAAGGCACATATCTTGTCCAACCCATGCACTAATGCACTAAGCCATCATCCATTATGGGTTACAAGTACTTGATATGGCAACTAGGGAAGCCATCTTTGGAAGAACCAGAGGACATCACGGCGACAACAACTAGAGCCAAGAAGCAATCCACCACAAGAGTTGCTCATAATCAACATTGACAACCTCTTTCGAGTAGCTCACAATTTTTGAAAGCTCACAAAGACACCATCCAACTGGAATACACAGACGAAGTCCATACAAAGGTCGCAATGACAAAATGATGAACCTGACAACTACCCAAACTACAATGGGAAGATGAACCGTTCCTACTGATACATGAAGGATACTACCTCTCAATGTACTACATGGAACAACCACTACAACAAAGGGTCTGTCAAGGACGACAGACTCAAGAGGGGGGGGGGGAGTGTTGAAGCTCAAGGTCAAGGACAAAGCATGGATGCGCATCAAAGAAGTGGACACACAAGAAGAAGGAGCAAGTAGGGAGCTCCAAGAATCACATGTAAAATTTTCAGAAGAAATCCCTATAAAAATAGTGGTTTTTATCACTAAAAATCATTTTAAATACCATTTTTTATTTTTACAACTCCATTTTGTTCAAGCCAAGGAGTCCTTGAGCTTGAGGAGTATTAGATGTATCATACTACCAATCTTCATAATTTTTAGATTCCGTTTGAGCCCCCAAATAAGCCCTAGAACCTAATTTTTAACTAGGCCGGACACTAGGTCTGGACAGGACCAAAACCACTCAAAAACTATAAAAAGGGCTGGAGAGCTCATTTTTGGGTTAGCTTGTTGTAGATTTCAGCATTGTAAGAGAGTTCATTTGCAATCGAAGATCTTCCATTGTTCCACTCTTTGCTCTTACCTTGTGCGTGTGTGTGTGTATGTGTGTGCATGCTTGTGTGCTTTCACTCATGCACTCGTGCCATCATTTGCTCACGGTCCTCATACCGGTCCTCACGTCTCCACGGATTGACATTTATGAGGTGTATCTCCCCACGTTGGTACTTGCCATTGTGCTAGAGTGACCATCTAGTCACTATGTGCTCTTCCTATATCTCTTCTCCAATGCTTGCAAGATGAATTGCAACATCTTTCATTTTGGTTACATAATTAACCACTCCTTGCTTTGGTTGTTTCTTCACGGTTGTGAATTCCATCCACAACTGGTTCTTCCTAGTATTCATCCACAACTGATTCATCCACAATTTCTAACATGTGGTAACAAGAAATTAGAGATTGAATTTAATACATATGATCTGGCAAGAGCATCCTTTGCACACCATGCGGTCAGCCTTTCTTGCTCTTCCTTTGTTGGTTGATTCTTGCTCTTGAAGATTGGCATGTCTTCATCTCTTGAGATGTATCCAAATAATCTTCTCCCCTTGGAGATATGCTTGCATCCTTAGGGACCATTTTGAGTAGTTATTCTTGTTCAATTTATCAATGAAGTATGGAAACCCATCTCCCATCTTCATTGAACTTGCTTTGATCCCATTGTTGGAGGAGATGGTTGATAATCACAAGAGATGAGTTGGTGTAGCTAAAACCTGCTTCACACGTGCTATAAGTGATGGCTGGAGAGTGTTGTCAGCCTCTTTAGCTAGGTAATAAGCATAAATAATCATATATGTTTCTTAGAAGATGATGCACTAATAATAGGATCAAAACAGATAGGTATGCATATGATCCAAGGTCCAAAACTTGCTATTTTGGTTGAGACACCTACTGAGAGTTTTGCACCATTGTCTGAGTATAGCAACAATTAATAAAATTCCTTTTGGAGAACTTTAATTAGCTCAAAACGCTACCAATCATGAGTGAATTCATAAAAAATGATCAACTATATGCAAAGAAATATGTTCAGCAAGTTAAACATCCATCTCAACTTTTACGGGCCTTGATAGTCACAGACCAGTGAGTAGAGATTGATTGATATCTGGTGATCACAAGAAGCATTATCAATGAAAATTTTTAGAATTAAAGTAGATAGTATGCTGAAGATATCCTGCTTTAAATGACAAAAATTATCCACTAGAGAGTGAGAATAAGCTCAGACAAATTCACTATTCTGATGGAGTGTGATAGAGATATGAGAGTAGGAAGTAATGGACATGTATGTATTAAATCATGTAAAAGTACAATGTCATTGGCAATAATTCATTGCTGAATGAGTGAGAAATGAGTGAGCTATGATGTGAGCTCCTCTTTGCAATGAAAGTACATGAACATGAGCTCTGAAGCTTGAGATACACACCAACATTTCATATCCTCTTTTAAAGCTTTTTGTTGGACACAAAGTTTGAATTCAAATTCAAATATTTACCAAAACATGCATCCTAAAGTATAGGATTGATTCTCTCTTGACTCAACTACAAAAGTTAGGAGATTATATGCTTCCTAAATCCTCGTGGGTTTAATGACCTTTTCCAAATGTAATTTAGAAGCAAAGGTACAAGAGGTTGTACATATGAAGCCTTCCATGTGTAATGTCAATACATCAAACTTATGTGAGGTTATCAAGTGTGTAGGCTTGGGCTGGTGCACCAACAAACTCTCTCCTACAATCACATTAAGAAAAGCATTCTTTACATCCAAGTATATTGGCCACCTCCTAGATGTGGCAACCCCAATGATTGCCCTAATTCTGGTCATTTTTGCAATTGAGCTGAATGTTTCTTCATAGTCAACCCCATAGGATTGAGCAAATCCCTTTGCCACAAGCCTTGCTTTGTACCTAGCAATTGAACCATCAACATTTCTCTTCACTTTATAGACCCATTTTTTGCTAGTTACCTTCATCCCTTCTTGTCTTAGAACTAGACTCCATGTGTTGTTGTCTTCAAGGGCTTTGTACTCTTCTTCCATAGCTTCTTGCCACTCCTTTGTGTCTTTGGCCTCTTCATAAGAAGAAGGTTCATGATCTTTGATAACCTTAGTCATGAAAGCATAATGCCTAGCAATATAAATATCATAAACAAGCCTTGAGATTGGATGTTTTACACTTGTTGACCTTCTTTCTTCTCCTTTTGGTGGAATGAACCTTCTTTGCCTTGGTGCCTTGATCTCTGCTTTTGATGTAGCTCCCCCTTCTAACATAGGTTCTTGAAAGTCTTCAACTTCATGTCCATCTTCATCAAGCTCTACCAATCTTGCCTTTCCTTTATTCATTGATTGATGGTATGAATCCATGCTTGAATGCTTTTGTATGCTTGGACCACTGATTTCCAAACCTAGCTTCATACCTCCTCTCTGCCTCTTCAATATCTTCTTCTTGCAATGGAACTTTGGAAACATACCATGGTTTGAGTTCATGAAACACTACATCTCTAGATACCTTTAACTCCTTTGTATTTGGGTTGTATCTCATTTAACCTTTTTGCTTTATAGCGTAACCAATAGGAATACATCTTTCAGTCCTTGCATCCATCTTATCTCTCAAGTCTTGTTGCACATGTGTGTAGCATAAACACCCAAAGATTCTAATGTGTGAGAGGTCTGGTTTCCTTCCACTCCATGCCTCCTCAGGTTTCATGTAATGTACCCCTGATGTGGGACACCTATTTATCAAGTACACAATAGTAGATATAGCATCTGCCCATTATGTCAAAGGTACATTCATTTCATTTAACATACTCCTAGCAACTTTAGCAATATACCTATTCTTCCTCTTTGTCAAACTATTTTGTTGGTGAGTATACCTGCAAGTGATTTGCCTCTTTATACATTGGTCCTGCAAGAAATCACAAAATGATAGGCCCTTCCTAGGACCAAACAGTTCACTACCACAGTCCACCAAAAATTGAATTGCTCCTTGGACCTGAGAATTGAACCTATTAAATTTTGCACCATACATGTAGATAGTATGGGCTTTCCAACAAGGCAAAGATCAATCAATTTGGATAATATTAGAGGTATCAACCTCCCTTCACTAGACAAACAAGAAATTGTCAAAACTAGTAGCTTGCATCTATGTGTATGTTCCAAGACACAAACACTTGGGAATATGCAAAGATCATACTAGAGAGTTTTCAAGCTCAATATAATCAAGGATAATGAACACTTGAATCTAATATTATATCCATAAGAAATCTTACAATCATAGGAACAGAATGAGCTATCTTGCAAATGAATCGGACTAATACACAAAGAGATATGGGTGATAAAAGATCACTTCCTATGAGAGAATTCTAGAAAGCAAGGGGCTTTCTTAGCTAAGGGCTAGCTTAGACCTAGATTCAACACTCCTAATGAGAGCCTACAAGTGCTCAAATGGTAGAGGAGGATGGCCAAAACTTTTCTCCATGTGTTTGCTTATGTAATGCTCAAAAAGGTAGTTGTAGATTTTAATTCAAAAATGCCCTCCAAATGATCCTGAGTTTTCTCCATCAATTACGTGAGTAAAGAGCTAAGAAAACTTGTGGAAAAGTGGTTGTATATCCTACCAAAAAGTATGAGTGATGCGGCACTTCAACATAGCACTAGTTCCCCCACTTGAGATTGCTAAAATTCTAAGAGAGGCTTCATCAAGAAATTATTTTTCAAAGCTATTGTATGGATCGACTCACATCTATAATATCATAATTTCTCTTTCTCTCAATCATATCTTGTCTACTCTTCTGCACCAAATTTCCCCTTATCTTATACAAGTTCTATTTTTCTCTCTTCCACTATTCTTGAGGGATCATAAGCTTGTTATTGAGGATAGATTGTGATTGATATATATATATATATATATATATATATATATATATATATATATATATATATATATATATATATATATATATATATATATATATATATATATATATATATATATATATATATATATATATATCATCTTTTAGATTGAAAGATTCTAGTTTTTACGTGGAGTCAAATCTTATAATCTTACATAGAACTTAATCCAACCATAAACGTTGAAAAGACTAGAACAAAGAAAAACCTTTAAAATATTTCTTTTTCTATAAGTTATTATCTTCGATAAAGAGTGTGGCCATAGTATTTTTCATATGCTATTTTAATATGGGAAATAGGTTGTTACAACTTATGAAAGCAAGTGAACATGGATTTGGGAGAGAAACGTGACTCTTAAAAGCTCAAAAGGGTTTTTTTTTATGTCTTTAAATTATAAATATTAAATATTTTAATAATTCGAACTTATATGGTACAACTTGAAAAATCCTAAAAATGAGTTAAACTAGTTCAAGGACCTTCCAAATATTCAAGATTGTTGAAATGAGTAGTTTTTCGTAAGGGGTTGAGTTAAAATATTCAAGTTATTGTGTAGTTTCTCAAAATTAAGATAAGCTGAAATTATAATGGATGCACTCATATGAACTAATGTCCTTCCATGAACATGCTTTGTGGAAGTGATACGATTGGTAATCATCTTGCTCTTAAGAAGCCTCATAGTGTTTGGTAACAAGTTCAATTGCGAGAAGAAATGAAAAAAGACATGCTATCAAAGATTTAATAAGAGACGTAAATGAGGGGTTCTTACAAAATTAATTGGTGTTACATGGAGAGACTTATAAATGAAAAGTAGCCATATCACATCCATTGGAAAAACATCATCACTCATCAAAGCCATTACGTAAAATTGTTTATAGGAAAATCTATATTAGATAATAAATTGTATAATCCTATTAATCATAATATATCATGGACACATGGATGAAAAAACAGTTGTAAAATTCATGCTATGGATGATATAAATAGGTTTAAAGTATCTTTCAATGGTAGATGGAACATAAAATTATCACGAATATCATTGGATTTGATAAATCTCTTTTTATTAAGTTCATGGTTACACGTGGATTAGTGGTTATGGAGAGATGATGAAATGAAAGGGGTTGAATATGAGATTGAACCTAAAGGCAAACATGACTGAATTAGTTATTTTAGAAGAGACACAATAAAAGGGTGGCTACGTAAATGCATTTCAAGCAGCCAGAACAATCCTTGAACTCAAGAAGTGGCCAAAAAAGCCTGAATTCAAAGCTATCAAAGATTAGTTAAAGGAGAAAACATTGAGAATATTTTTCCTAAATTTTTACTCTTTCTTACAAGAGAGAGTCATCAAAGGCGAGATTACAACTAGATATACACCAAATTAAAATTGTAATGTAGAAAGGAGAAATAGAACCGTTGTGGAAGTAGTTAGCTCGATGCTTAATCACAAGCAGTTACCCAATTATCTATGGGTAGAGGTAGTATCCACTACCATATACCTCATTAACAGGTTACCATCAAACTCCCTTGATTGAGTTAAACCTTATGAATCTTGGAATGGAACAAGACCAAGCTTGGATCAATCTAGGATATTTTCATGCATCGCATATGCACACATACCTTCACAAATTAGAGGGGAACTTCATCCTAAGGCACCCAAATGTATGCTCATAGGCTATGCCCTAAATTAAACGGGTTATGAGCTATACAATCATAGTACTAAAGAATTTATTATTAGTTTTGATGTGGTATTTGGTGAAAATAAATCTTCTTTTGAAGATGATTGTAGAAAAATCAAATTTTCTATGACTTAGAGTGTAACTTCCCAACTCTATCAAACAAACTTCCACATACACTTGAAGAATTGAGTGAATAAAAAGATGAAAATATGACACCTACATGATATATCATGTCATGGAACTCAAAAGGTTAAAGCCAAAGTGTAGGAATTAAGAGATGTAGTAAAATCATCTCATGAAACAATCACAAGGTCGACAAGGGAAAACAAGAAACTCTAAAGGTATGGATATAATATAAGATCACAAGAAAAGACGTTGAGCTTTCATATATCTCAACTCAACAACCATTTTCACACATGATGAGTAAAGCTTTGGATGGACCAAAGCTAAGTAGGTTCAAATGAATAATTGGACTTCAAGAGACTGCAAAAGGAAGAAGTAGGTTCATCTTAGGCTTAAATGAGAGTTGTTGGTGCATATGGAAAGCCTAACAACATCACCATATAATTGGAACTCTATGAGCTATGAGGATTATATATATATAACAAGCACTTAATTTATTCCTAGGTCATAGTTAGAGAAAATATCATAAAATTTACTTTTCCTATAAACTTCTTAGACCTTTAATCCAAGAATAAATATACAATAAAGGGATAAAAAGAGAAAAAAATCTTATTTCAATTCAAAATTCAAATAAGTAATTGAAAAGAAGATGGGAATCTTTGGTAGAATCATGAAAATTGACCAACAAGAATCACTGGAAAAATTCTCTATATATTTGAGTAAAGAAGTTGTGAACGTAGGCTGAGCTCTCGCACACATCAAGAGTGTTTATTGTCCTTTCCTCATAACCATATGAATTCTCCAATAGCTCTAGGAATTTTACTTTACATATCAATACATATACTTGAATTTTTCACCATGAACTAGATATTGTTCATGTCTAATGACTTCTAAGAGTCATTGAAGTGAAGCTATGGTCTCAATCTCGCAACCAATGCATAGATCATAAATGTAACATCCTTGTGAACCTATGTGTGGAAGGCTTTCATCATTCAAGTTTTGTGACTCTATATATGCATTGTCTTCTTCTTGAAATGTGGGGATCACACTTATGACTTCTTACATATATTTATCACATCCCACATAGTCAAAATTCAATAGATAATTTGAAATAGCTCATTTTCTTCTTATTATAGGCTATGTAAAAGGATTTCTTAATTCATATCAGGTTAAGCATAATGAAAATTTTTCTGTGTCTTCTCCCATAAAGAGAAGGTTTTCTCTTCATCCTCATAATAAAAAAATAGTCTATCTTGATACAAACTTTAGAGTACATTGCTCCAAAGTACTATGATCGTATTTATGCATCATTAAAAATTTTATGAATTCTATTACTATTTTCAAGAAATAAATAGATGGGTATAGAGAAGGATATTGCAAGCACCCACTAATCTTTTTTCTCTTCCATCACCTCCTCAAAAGTATCCCGGAGAGCCCATAGGTGTTATGTGTAGATTGTGTCCAAATATCAAGTGTCATGGACTAAGTGTTGTGACACCACTCAATTATTGTGATATTCAAGTATCACAAACACTTATCAAGTGTTGTGACATCTGATAGGTATCCTGGGACAAATATCTTCATACTTTTGTGGTATTCTTTGTCTCAAGTGTTTGTAAAATCCAAGTATTGCTGAATTTTATCGATTCTTGTTCAAATTATGAGGGGATAAATGCATATTTTAAAGGGGAAATTGGGAGGGTTTATGCATTAAACAAGGACCCCTAAACTGTCTTTTTGCCTATTTTTGAACTCTAAGATCTTGATTTGACATGACTTCTTCACCAAGAGAATCTACTCTTGATATCTAAAGCTAATACAAAATCTTGCTGATTTTTGAAAATGTTGTTTTGAACTAAGATTGGGGATCACTAGAACCTGTAAAGAATTTTCATTATTAGAAGGGGGAAAAGACCATTAAACGTTACTTTAATCTTATCCAAAGCAAAAACAGAAGAACTTCAAAGGGAATAGACAACCTCTAGGGATAGGGGAGTTTTTAAGTATCAACTCAGCAAAAAAATCATTGTAAAATATTGATCATATATATCAACCCTATCATACTAAAGCACATCAATTTTTTTCTTTCAAGGTGTGTATAATCTTGTGATATATTTTCTTGCAAGTGTATGTATTCTTGAGTGTTGTGAGCTAAAATGATCCTTCCAAATGAGCCTATTAAGCATTGTAATTAATCATTGCAAGATTCAAGTAGGAATCTTATCTTTAATTCATATTGAGCTAAGAAAAAGAATCATTGCACTACATAGGTTGATTTATTGTTTTAGTGAGTTTGCATGTACATGATCCCTAAAAAGTAGAATCTCTACTGTAGAGAGTGATATAGGCTCAATTAGAAGTGCCTATGAGACATCAAGTGACTTGGAGAATGAAATTGAAGCAATGGCTTCATTCAACTCTTTACATATGCAAAATCCTAATCCCAATTTGCAGATAGATTAGATATCGAAGCCTATGGGTGAAAATTCTGAATTTGACTCATCTTCATGCACACTAATGAATTGGAAGCCACAATCAATCAAGATGATTCTTGATAATCTATTGTGGAAATTGGCAAGATCAAAGACGTAGGTCTCCCAAACATCATCTTGGTCAAAGTAGAGGGAGAGTTGCTAGTAGACAAGATTGGAGCCTACTACATTGTCACATAAAGGCCATAGAGAATCACTCCCCATGGGTAGAAATCTTGAAATAAATAACTTCGAGTCAAAAGCCACAAGATGCTCAAAGTACAATTAATCTTAATATGAAACCATCTATAACAAGGACCATACATGTAAGCAAGGTAATTCATGATGGATTATCTCTTGAAGTTTACTTTGCGACAAACTCATAAGAATCCATCTGAATAGCATAGGCCAAGAAGTGCCTATTGTGCAACACGTCTCACCCATTTCTCAAGGCTAGGCACAAAAATCATAATTTCCACAATTGCAAATTGTAAGACTAGACTATGGCAGAAGGCTCCAAGATTCCCAAGTGGAAAAATGTATGCAAGAGTATTATGAGGGAAAAGGTGATCCTTGTGCACATAAAGGATAATTTAGATAAGTCTTGTGGGTTAAAAAACTATATGATTTCTTTACTCAATATGAAGTCTTTGGACTCAACTTGAAATGAAATGTTTTAATGTGGTTCCAATCAGTATGCATGGAAAATCTCAAAGATATAGATAATCTCCTTAAAGCTTTCACCAAAACAATAGTTAGACATATCTCGATGATGATAATGAGCTTCATGAAAAAAGAAAATGATGACTTAAGATTCAATGCTCATTGCTACAAGCCATATGCAGAAGAAGGCTCTACTCAGGACATTCCATCATGGGAAAAATTGATTGCACATCTTCTTGATGTCTTAAAAGAGTGATTAGTTACAAATTGCCTCCTACTTGATGAATCGAACCATTTTGGAAGATTGCTTAAAAAAGTGTACCCATATTGACAACGACTTGTGTAATTCTATTCACGTCTTATTACCTTCCACAAAGTCTACTCCTGTGCCAAATCATATTCCTCAATGATTGATGAGATGGGAGAGGCTTTTTCCAAGAAGCTAAACCTACAAGACTCTAGGCTTGCATTTAGGAAGTGCTTACATTGTGGACTAAATCATGCCTCACATGTGTCTAATAGAAGACCACCTCCTCTAGCACAACCATAGTGGAAATATTGATAACTTGAGCATGGATCAATCACTTAACTCCTGAGTGCTTTTACAATAAGAAACCCATGTAGCAATATCCTAAACAACAAGGATATTGGCAAAATAGACCAAGTGTGGGAAATTACCAGGTCTTGAGGCCTAGTTCACAACACCACTACAAGTATCTCTTATGATAATTTAATCGATAAGGCCACAAACACCATATGTACCTACATCAATGTTAGGTTATTCAACATACCCACCTAGAACTATGTTGAGAAAGCATCCACTTGCTCCTCAACATACAATACTAATGAAGTGTGGACAAGCCCAAGAGATAATTGAGTAGGCTATATTGTCATCAACTCCTATTATACTAGAGATTAGTTGTCAAGAAATTTCCATAGAAAGTAGTCATCAAGAGGCATAAAATCAGCAGTATGACCCAACTAGTAGTTATTTAGGTTATCCTAGTTATTCAAGTGGATAAAATGAATACTACAATCACCATTATGGGTATAGTGAAATTGACTATAGACAAGTATATTCTACACATGTTCCACAATGAAACACGGCTAGAACATAGTTAAGACCTACTCGACCAAGAGGTCTGTGCCACAAGTGTAGTGGAATGGTGTATTAAATTCCCCAATCTCCATCCATACCACCAAAAAATTCATCACGTAATGTTTGTTGCAAGGCTCATCTATTTTAAAACTATCCTAAAAATCTAGATAATAGCAAACCCACATCAATAAACATGTTGATTGTAATCTCGTTCAGTAGTGAGCGAGAGAATGAGAAGATAGCTCTAGTGAAGGTAGTCAAATGTAGTCAAAGATTAGAGAAGCTTAAACCCGAATCTACTGATACGAAAGTGCTTGATTCTACTAGCTTTGAAGGCAAAGAGGATCCTACCAAGGACTATTCATCTAGAAAGGGGGCTTGAAAGAATCAAACATTAAGATAAACGGGAAAGTTGAAGAAACAACTACCTAGCTTGAAGAAGCAATCAAGCAATCAAATGATGAAATCATCGAAGTATGTAATGAAGCTTAGGATAGATTATTGCATACTGTACCAAAAGTATCAAACGTCCACCCATACCCATATCCTAACTTAACCACACATGAGTTATATACGTTTGTACATGCATCTAATAATAGGATTCAGGGATGGCATCCAAGAGAGCATCCTAACAAATGTTACAAAAAGAGAAAAATAGACAAGGAATGACTACTTCCACAATGTCCTTCTAATACTTATTCTTTTACTTTTAATTCATGGAAGATCTATTTCCTTTTTATTCATCATAGCACACATAACCCTTCAACCTTGATCCAACATATTTTCTTTTTTCTTTTTTCCATGCATCCCTTTTTTTTTGTTTTTGAGGGTTCACAACTCACACATACCCTCATTCTGAAATACTTTATTTTCTTTAGCGCATCATTTATTTTTCTTGTCGAGGCTATACATAAAAGATATTCAAAGAAATCCAAAAATAGTTTTAGAATTCTTCAATCTACCTCTTTAAGAGGTTTTTGTGGGTGTCCACTACTATATTACAATGCGAGTATACAACACTTGATATCTGTGCATAAATTCCCACACTTATCCTTAATGCCAAAAAGAAATCTCTCGAGGAAGAATGAAAGCACGGAGGGGGAGTGTTGGACGAAGCTTAGAAAGTGGCCAAAAAGCTCAAAATCAAAGCAATCAGACGTTACTTACATGAGAAAGAGTGTGCTAAAAGGAAATCACAAACATGGAGCTAAACAAGGAAGGAGTCTACTAATTTTCCCATCTCATATCCCTTCTCAAATTAGGATTTCTTCCAATTTTACCCAACAAGATAGTCAAAAATGCTAATTTTTGGAATTACTTCATATTTTTTCATAGTAAATTAGAACATATTGTAAAATCTTACTAGTGCAACAACTTTAGTGGAATGTAGAAAAGCGATAAAAAATTTTGTTATTTTCTAACATCATTTCAACCTCCAAATAGCTTATGGACACTATTTGTAAAATTAGTCTGAACACTATGATGTGGACAAAGCTCTTAAAAAGTCTATATAAGTGAAAGAGCTCTCATTTTTTGGGTGGATCATTTGTACTTAGCTCCAATGAGTCTAGAAATCCCATGAGTTTTGTACTTTGATCTTGAGCAATACAAGATCTTCTTGGGGCACATTGCCTCTTGCCTATTCGTGAGTGTGAGTCTGTGTGAATGCATGTATGTGCCTATATGTGTGCTTATCTTGTTTTTGTTGTAGGTGAGTTTACTTCCATTTTGCCACATACTTTCTTCATACCAGTGGTTGGTCCCTCCATGGATTCAAACTTTCATTATTGTGTTCGTGTGGGACCTATGACAACATGGGCTTACATCATTGTAGCAATTGCATTAAACTAATGCAAAACAATATCCCATCAAAAAACAATGTTGAATTGCAAAATTGATGCATGAGAGTTGTGGTTCCCATTACATAGATTCTACTTCAATAGATTATGATAGCATTTATAGGTGCCATCATAGCTCGCTCCATATTCGATGACTTAGCTTTTGGATATTTGCAATAGATGATTTGCATTGTCATAGGCACTCTATAGGCACTCTTTGAGCTATCATGATAGGATCCCTCTTTCAAAAGACATCACCCATGTTTATTACAATTGGAACATTCCATGGGATGAAGGTGATTGACAACAAGTGGGTGTTTAAAGTGAAGAGAAATTATAATGGTTCAATTACTTGGTACAAGCAAAGCTTGTGGCAAAGGGATTTGGTCAATCCTACCGGATTGACTATGAAGAAACATTCAGCTAAGTTGTAAAGATGACCACAGTTAGGGCAATCATTGGGGTTGTCACATCTAGAAGGTGTCCAATATATCAGTTGGATATAAAGAATTCTTTTATTAATGGCGATTATTAGGAGATAGTCTACATGACTCAAACATACGGGTTTGAAAACCCTAAATATTTAGAATTTTTTATAAAACTAGAAGAAAATTATATGATCTAAAGAAAGCTCCTAGTCATAAAATCAAAGGCTTGTGGACTATTTGTGCAGGTGTGGATACAAGGCAAGTGATGCAGATCCATCATATACCTCAAAAGGGAAAGAGCATGCATATGCATATATGTAGATGACTTGATCATAACAAGAAGGGATGATGCAAGTATCAAATGGATTAAGTCCCAGCTTGGGAAGGAATTCAAGATTGAGATCTTGGAGTGCTGAAATTGTTTCTTGGAATTAAAGTTCTTTATGTAGAGAATGATGTTTACCTAGCTCCAATGAAATACTTTCAAGATGTACCTTATAAGTACGATATGAGTAGATGTAAGCCAGTCACACATCCTATGGATCCAAACACTTAGTTATGTGCATGTGAAGGGTAAGACTCTTGAAGATATCTTATCATATCGATACATAATTGGAAGCCTCAAATATGCTACTATCAAAAGATCTAACGTATGCTATGTTGCAAGAATTCTTTCTCATCTTTTGAATTCACCAACTGATGTTCATTTAAATGCAGCCAAGAGAGTGCTTAGGTACATCAAGCACACTCTCGACCAAGGGTTGTACTACTCTTATAGAGATGGATTACAACCACATGGCTTTGGTGATGCTATATGTATATGTATATGTGTATACATATACATTTACATATACGTATACACACACAAACACACACACACACACACACACACATATATATATATATATATATATATATATATATATATATATATATATATATATATATATATATATATATATATATATATATATATATATATATATATATATATATATATATATATATATATATACACACACATATACATATACAACAGTAATCTTATAAAGGCCGCTGCAAGACTATGATGGTCACAACAGTGTATGTGTATTGCTTCCATGTATTGTACAAGTGATTTAAAGTCTCTATATAGACTCTAGAAGTGATTCAAGACTTCTACAAGTGGATTTTGAGTTCAAGTGAAGGTGGGAATGGTTGTTGGAGGGAATCAATTCACTTTCCTACAATGTACGAAAAGTGAAGATCTAGTTTGATCTACTTTTAGGTGATTGATTGCTTGATTGATTGCAACCAAACTTCCAAAAATTCGTCAAATTTGGGCTTTCTCTTTCTACTTTTACATGTGTAAAGCTCAAGGCTTTTACAATAGTAAAAGATCAATGAAAACTCCTTTAGAAAAATACAATAAATGGGCATAAGTAAAAGAACTCTCCAACAGATATTCTTTCGATGTAATCCAAGCAATATCTTTGATGTAGATCAAATCCACCTCAATTATAGTGTAAGCTTGATGTTCCAACATGTCCCCCTCAAGCTAAGGTATGCTTCAGTCTTCATTCTCTAATAGGTTGAATACCTGTAATATCTTTGAATCTACAAAGCTTTAATCCATTAAGTGCCTTCATCATCATATCTACTACTTGCTTTTCAGTTGGAACAAAAGAAATATCAATATCCTTTGCCATGAGCTTCTCCCTGATGAAGTGGTAATGCACCTCTATGTGTTTCATTCTTGCATGGAAAATAGGGATTGCTGCTAGTGCATGGAGCTTACATTATCTCTGAATATTTGAGGTTTGGAACTCACAAGTCCCAAATCTATATACAATGCGTTCAACCATATTGCCTCTTGAGTTTCTATAGTCAAACCTATGTACTCTGCTTCAGTCAAAGATAAAGCAACTATAGGTTACTTCTTTGAACTCCATGACACTAGCTTTGAACCTACAACTGCTAAATAAACAGAAGTGCTTCTTCTATAATCCTTAGCTCCCACCTAATCTACATCTAAATAGATTTTGATATCCAAATCTGAAGAGTAAGGATAGAATATACCTTCATTGATTGTACCTTTGAGATACTTAAGTACTTTCTTAGCTGCATCCATGTGTGGTCTTCTCGGTGAGTACATGAATTGACTAAGCACTCTGACAATATATGAGATTTCTACCCTTTTATAAGTAGCATATATCAAGCTACCTACCAAGCTTTGATACTCTTTAATGTCTTCAATTTTTTCACCCTCATAAACACTAAGTTTATGATTCATGTCCAAAGGTGTACATGCAAGTTTAGTGTTCTAAATTTTGAACTTGAGAAGTAGATCCTAAATGTATCTTCTTTGAGTCAAATACATTCCTTTATCTGTGTAAATCACGTGCATACCTAGGAAATATGTGAGCTCACCTAAGTCACTGATTTTGAACTCCTCTTGCATGTGTCTCTTAATCCTTTGAATGCCATTCAAATCATCACCTGTCATAATAATATCATCTACATATAAACATAGATAGATAACCTCATTGTGATCCCTTTTGATGAATAGAAAAGGATCTAAGTTGCTAGCTTTGAACCCTTGATCTTGAAGATATGTAACCAACCTATGATTCCAAGCTCTTGGAGCTTGTTTCAATCCATACAATGCTTTCTTAAGTCTGCAAACATAAGATGGATGATTAGGGTTTTCAAAACCTGGTGGTCGTGACATGTATACCTCTTATCTTATCCAACCATTTAAGAATGCATTTTTCACAACAAGTTGAAGGAGTCTCCAAGTCCTTTCAGGAGCTATACTTATCAATGTTCTGATTGTAGTCATCTTTGCAACTCGTGAGAACGTTTCCTCATATTTTATACCATGAGTTTGTGAGCATCCTTTGGCAACTAATCTTGCCTTGTTTGTACAAATTGATCCATCTCAATTTCTTTTAACTTTATATACCCATCAGCAACCAATTACCTTTTGATTGGATGACATTGGAACCAAATCCCAAGTATCTATCTCCTTCAATGCATCTATTTCTTCTTTCATGGTCTTTTCCCAATTAGGGTTTCCCTTTGCCTCTTCATAGGTTGAGGGTTCCTTTGAAATTGGATCTTCTTCCAAGTAGATTGAATGTTTCGTAATAAATGTGGAATAATATCCATACCTTTCTGGCTATTTCATCTCTCTTGGTGGTCTTCTAGGTGCTTGTTTGGAGAATTCTCCAACCTTTTGCACCTTTGCTTTGCCTCTTGACTTCCATAGTTTGTAATCCTTTTCTCTTTCATCTTGATCATCATCTATATCAGTTCTTGGATCTTGGACCAGTGTATTATGCTTGCTTCCTAATTGATGAGAATCAGAATAAGATCATATGGTAGTGTTACCTTTTGTTTGTGTTCATCATACCAAGACCTCTATTCTTCAAACACAACATCTCTACTCGTAGTGAATTGCTTGGTTGGAGGATTATAGAACCTGTAACCCATATGAGTTGAATCATATCCAATAAACACTACCTTTTTTGCCCTTTCATCTAGCTTACCTCTTATTTGTGATGGTACATGAACATAAGCTAAACAACCAAAAACCTTGCAATGTCCAAGACTAGGTTTTCTTCCATGCCATGCTTCATAAGGAGTCATACCTTGAAGTGATTTGGATGGTAGTCTATTGACAAGGCATAGAATAGTTCAAATAGACTTTGCCCATAGACAATGTGGCAACTTCTTCTCTTCAAGCATTGTTCTAGCTGATCCAACCAATGTCTCGTTTCTCCTCTCGGCGATTCCATTCAGTTGAGGAGATTACATGGTAGTCACTTCCCATTTGATACCTTTGACCTGCAAGAACTCATCAAACTCTTTGGAGAAGTATTCTCCCTCTCCAGATTTGAGCTTCTTGAGTGATCTACCTATATGATTCTCCACATGTGCTAGATACTCTTTGAAATAATCAAACACTTCATTCTTACTTTTGATGAAGTATAGAATAGTCCATCTACTATGGTGATCAATAAATGAGACATAATACCTTGATCCTACCAATGAAGGTTCCTGACTTGGTCCCCATATATCTATATGTACTAAGTCCCATAAGTTGTTGTGGATGTAGCCTTTGTGGTTGAATGGTTGTCTTTGTGCCTGCCCAATCTAACATGCATCACACGTGTTGATCATGTGTTGCTTTGATATGTTCCGTAGTCCTAGAACACTTTTATCCCTACATATATCCTTCAACGTTCTTTCATTCACATGAGCAAGTCTCTTATGCCACATTTCAAGCTCACTTAGGGTTTGAGACCCAAAGTTGAATAGAGTTATGTTCCTGGTTTCTCCTACTTCAAAAGTAAAGTGCCTAGCATCCTTCTCACCTCTGGCTATCTTCTTGAAGCCTTGACATGGATCTTCCACAAAAGCTCCATGTTGGGTGAACCTCACTTGCAAGGCTTTTTCAATTATTTTGCCTTCACTTATTAGGTTTTGAGTGATAGTGGGTATATAGAGAACCTTACTCTAAATGTTTGTCCTACCATTGGAAGCTTTGACATTATCAATCTTCTCCACATTTTGCTTTGTGTCATCCTCTTATTGTACTTCATGTCTATGCTTTGGACTTTCCAAATTAGATAGAAGAGCAATGTTGACTGCTTCATGATTTGAACATCCTGAATCTATGTAGAACAAATGATCATCTTCTTACCTTCTTTGTGGCTTAGATTCATAAGAAGCAATGCGTCTTTATGTGGTTGATCTTCTGAATAATTGTTGAATTCTCTTCTATTATAGCCTCGATTGTTATTGTTGAATTTGTGTCCACCTATACCTCTATTGCTACCATATCCACCTCTTCCACTTCCTTTCTGGGTCTTCCCATTGAACTAGCAATTGTGAGTGGTGACTTGCTCTTGCTTAGGAAGTTGTCTTGGGAAGTCTCCTATTCATCTTCTTCCTTGGTCTTGCCTTTCTAGTTATTATCATTCTTATCTGCATATAAAGCACTAGTTGAATTACCATGATAAGTGTGACCTTCCTTTATGCTATTGTTGGCCTCTTGATTGAAAAGTTGTCTAAGAAAGATGTTGAGGTCTGGAGTTTGCACATCCATGATGAGATCATAAGCTGTGGTGAAGGATTGCCATTGCTTATCGCATCGAATCCCTTTAAGAATTAACCTCATGATAGCCTCTTCTTCAATCAGCTCTCCAATGGATGCTAATCGATCCATAACCTCCTTGAGCTTGGTAACAAACTCTGTGATGGTTTGTTTAGGTGTCTTCTTCATTTGGATGAACTCGTTCCAAAGATGATTCTTTCTTGCTTTAGTACTAGTAGAAAAGAAAGTCTCTAGGGCATTCCAAGTCTCTTGAGATGTCTTGCATCCTCTACTATGTGGTAATAGAAAGTCAGAGATAGAGTTTAGTATGTACAACCTTGCTTGAGCATCCCTTGCACACCA
>CM035413.1:85745118-85750118 GCA_020310875.1 Ceratopteris richardii | reverse complement strand
TAGCAAATGGATAGATAGAGAAGGAGAACCAGCCCTTACAACAGAGAGCAAAATATTTCCAACAGAGCCTACACAAAGAGAGAGATATCAATCACACAACTTCACTAAAATGAATGTTGCTCCCAGATTACTCAGAGAATGCTCCAGAGAATTGGTAAGCATAAAATAGACTCTTATAGCTATCCAATGAGACAAGAATTACATCAAATGGATACCATATGAGGGAGAACCAATGCTAACAACTCAGGGGTAGAGAGTTGCAACACTGCCTGCGCACACACATAGATATGCCTACTAAAAGAAAACAAACAAGCAAGCAAGGGGGTTGCTTAAGCAAGGGGCTTGCTTATCACAACTCCAGCACTTAGTGCTCACTTTACATGAGCTAAAACTCCAAGAAGATGGCCCAAAAGAAGTCGGGATACATGCTCCTTTTATAGTGAGAGGTGTGCCCTAAAATCTAGGAACTACCTTTCCAAATCAGCCTCTTAACTTGGAGGAATTAGTTGAGATGACTTGGGGAGTGGTTGAGTGACTTTTCTTGATGGAATCTTGTGGCTTTTGGCTTCCTTTGATTGCTCCACATGTCCATAAAAGATTCCCCACGAATTTTTAGCTTGAAGCTTGACTTTTAACACTCCCCCTCAAGCTTCAATTCTTCATTTTTTTCCAAGCTCCTTCATGTTGATGCATTGCTTGAATTTTGAAATCTTCATCCCATCCAAAGCCTTTGTAAACATGTCCGCAACTTGGTCCTTAGTACCAATATGATGTACTGAAACTTCCTTGGATATCACCTTTTCCCTTATGAAGTGATAGTGCACTTCAATATGCTTGGTTCTAGCATGATAGACAGGGTTCGATGCTAGATGAATGCTACTCATGTTGTCACAAAAAATTGGATATGTGTCAACCTGCAAATTAAGCTCCATAAATAACTTCTTAATCCACATTAGCTCACATGTGACTTGAGCCAAAGCTCTATACTCAGCCTCGGTGGAAGATAATGCCACCGTGGGTTGCTTCTTTGAAATCCATGAGATGATCTTGCTACCTAGCATGACTAGGTAACCACTTGTACTCCTTCTATCTTCCTTCGAACCGGCCCAATCGGCATCGGAATAAGCTTTGACCTGCATATCATCATCAAATGAGTAGAACAATCCTTCATTTATAGTGGCTTTGAGATATCGCAACATTCTTCTTGCAGCTTGCAAGTGTGTAGTCCTTGGACTATGCATAAATTGTGATAACACTCCAACTCCATATGCTATGTCAGGCCTGGTGATTGTGGCATAATTGAAAGAGCCTACAATAGATCGATACAAAGTTACATCCTCTAATGGCTCTCCATCAATGGAGCTTAGCTTTACATTAACTTCCATGGGATTTGAAATAGGCTTGCAATGTAGCATCCCAAACCTCTCAAGTAGGTCTAGAATATACTTCCTTTGTATGAGCATAATACCTTCTTCTTTGTATACAACTTCAATGCCAAGAAAATACCTAAGATCTCCAAGATCAGAGATCCTAAACTCCTTTCCAAGCTTTGCCTTGATCTCCTCAATGCCCTTTGTATCATTACCTGTAATGATAAGATCATCTACATACACACACATGTAGACCACAAGTTCTCCCCTTTGTTTG
Organism: Ceratopteris richardii; assembly: GCA_020310875.1. NCBI lineage: Eukaryota > Viridiplantae > Streptophyta > Polypodiopsida > Polypodiales > Pteridaceae > Ceratopteris > Ceratopteris richardii. The sequence goes on along the minus strand of CM035413.1, from coordinate 85,748,471 downwards.
ATGAAGAGAGATGGATCCGCCTTGCATTGATTGTAACCACATTTGATCAAATAGTCCACCAATCTTTGGTTCCAAGCCCTTGGAGCTTGCTTTAGGCCATAAAGTGCCTTCTTCAACCTACAAACATGATGTGGAAACTCTTTATGAACAAAACCTAGTGGTTGCTCCATGTATACCTCTTCTTCCAAGTCTCCATTGAGAAAGGCATTCTTGATATCCAATTGGAAGAGCTTCCATCCTTTGCTAGCAGCCATTGCAATGAGTGTCCTAATGGTGCTCATCTTTGCCACGGGGCTGAATGTCTCTTCAAAGTCCACTCCATAGGTTTGTGCAAAACCCTTAGCCACCAATCTTGCTTTGAACCTAGAAATAGATCCATCTGAATTCCTCTTTACTTTATACACCCACTTATTACCTATTACCTTCATGTTCTCCTTCTTGGGCACTAGAGTCCATGTTTGATTTTCCTCAAGTGTGTCGATCTCTTCTTGCATTGCCTCTTTCCATTCGGTGTACCTGCTTGCATCTTCATAGCAATCGGGCTCATGGTCTTCTACTACTTTGTTCATATATGCATAATGTGTTGCCATGTATGAATCATAAGTAAACCTTTGAGTTGGATACTTAACTCTAGAAGACTTCCTTTCTTCACCTTTTGGAGGAATAAACCTCCTTTGCCTTGGGAACTTGATCTCTTTCTTTGACGTGGCTTCTTTCTCCATCATGTGTCCTTCATCATCTTCAACTTCATTACCTTCTTCATCCAACTCCACCAATGTTGCTTTGCCTTTGTTGATTGATTGTGCTTCATAGCTTGATGAAGGTCTCCCCCTCCATGGTGAGTTCATGCTTGAACTATCTTCATTGATGGAACACCTTGGGCCGCTTAGCTCTAGGTCGATTTGTTCTTCATCATGTCCATGCTTTTCTTCTTCATAGTCCTGCATACAATCATACTTCTTATACCAAGGGAGTAGCTCATCAAATGCTACATCCCTTGATATCCTCAAGTCCTTTGTATTTGGGTTGAAGCACCTGTAACCTTTATGATCATTTGAATATCCTAGAAACACACACTTTTCTGCCTTTGGTTGTAGCTTGTGCCTCAATTCACTTGGCACATGTACATAACAAGTACATCCAAATATCTTCAAGTGGGAAAGATCAGGTTTCTTACCATAATAGGCTTGATATGGTGTCAAGCCATGGATCCCTGAGGTAGGAGCCCTATTCATTAGATACACGGCGGTATTTGCTGCATCACTCCAAAACATGTTAGGTACATTCATCTCATTAAGCATTGCTCTAGCAATCTCGGCAATGTATCTATTCTTTCTCTCTGCTACTCCATTTTGTTGGGGTGTGTACCTGCATGTTACTTGCCTCTTGATGCCTTGATTCATTAAAAAATCAGAAAACTCATTTGAGAAATATTCTCCCCCTCCATCGGACCTTAGCTTCTTGATATATGTACCTGTTTCCTTCTCTACCATTGCCTTGAATCCTTTGAAACATGTAAACACATCTGATTTGTTTTTGATGAAATAAACCCAAACCATCCTTGTGCAATCATCTATAAAAGTGACAAAGTACTTGTTACCTCCAATGGATTGCTCTTTCGTTGGCCCCCAGACATCTGTATGTATCAACTCCAATGGATGTTGGCTTATGTAGCCACTCTTCTTGAATGGAAGTCTCGCTTGCTTCCCTAGTTGACAAGATTCACATAAATGCTTCATACCTTGTCCTTGGAAGTTGGGAAGACCTTCAACCAGCCTCTTGAATTGCATTTCCTTCATTCTTTGTATGTTGATGTGACCTATCCTCTTCTGCCACAAGTCCAACTCCGAAATCCTCTTGTTTCCATATGTGAAGTAGACATGTTGAGTAGAATGAGAATTTACCTCCAAAGTGAAGAGTCTCCCTTGCTTCTTTCCTCTTGCTATGACCTTGTAACCTTGCTTAGGGTTCTCCACAAAGCATCCACCTTTGTTGAACCTTACTTGATAGCCTCTTTCAACCATTTGCCCAACGGACACCAAGTTCTTTGTGATGGTAGGTACATGCAAGACATCCTTGAGACATCTTCCTTCCTCCTTGTCATCCAAAGCTACATCTCCAACATGGGAGATCTCATGGGCTGTATCATCACCTGTTTCTACATGTCCTTTACCTTTGGGAACATGTAGATTAGTAAACCAAGAAGCATTGCAACTCATATGGTTGCTACATCCACTATCAATATACCAAGTGTTATCTACTTTGCTTGAATTCCCATTCATGTGCATCATCAAGAGATTGTCATTTTCTGAACTTGTAGAAGCATAATTACCTTGGCCTTTGTATGAAGAACCTTGATTATAGTTCCTTTGGTTTCCTCCTTGGTAGCAATCTCTAGCATAGTGGCCAAACTTGCCACATATGTAACATCCTTCGCCATCTTGATTCCTGTTTTGTTGATGTCGTCCTCCTCTTCCTCTTGATCTTCCTCTCCCTCTTTGTGATGAGGTGCCTTGGTCATGTCCTTGATTTCTTGAGTGGCCTTGCCTTCCTCCAAACCTTCCTTTGCCCCTTCCTTGTCCTTGTCTTCCTTTGCCCCTTTGATTACCTGCATAGAAAACTTGTGCATCTTTGCTTTTAGTTGAACTTCCACCTATGTTCATTTCTTCGGTGACCATGAGAGCAACCAATTGCTCAAAATCGGGAAGATTATCCCTTACATAAACTGAAGTGGTAAAGGGTTTCCACTTCTCATCATCTCTCAAACCATTGAGAGTATAAGCCACAAGATCTTCATCGTCTACGTGGCTTCCAATGGATCCCAATGCATCTGATAACTCCTTGACCTTAAGTATGTAGTCATTTATGCTACTCCCTGAGCTCTTCCTAAGGTTGTTGAGCTCATTCTTGAGTTGGATCTTCCTTGCTTTGGTGCTTGTTGAATAAAGCCTTTCAAGTGTCTCCCATACCTTCATGCTTGAATCCAGGTCTTGGATATGGCCGATCATGCTATTGCTAATGTGTTGGGAAAGAATAAAGATAACCCTCTTGTCTCTTTCATTCCATTCCCTAAAGGCCCTTCTCTGGTCATTGGTTGGATTCTCATCCAACCTAGGTCTTGGTTCACTTCCACTAATCAACCCCCAAAGGCCCTTGCCCATAAGATAGTTGGAGACCCTAAATCTCCATGGTTGATAGTTACCTTTGTCTAGCTTTTCAATTTGAGTGTTGAAGTCTCCCATATCTAGTCTTTGATACTTGACCTAGCCCTTGGCTAATGCTCCAATGTGTGTAAAATGAAAATGAGGCTCTGAGGTTACCTCAATCCAAAGCTTTCCTTAGATGGACACCTT
>CM035413.1:85697618-85730118 GCA_020310875.1 Ceratopteris richardii | reverse complement strand
TGGGTTTTCTCAAAAAAGGAAATAAGAGAGAGTTCCTATGAAGAACTTGTATACAAAAGGAAAAAGTGGGAAATTCGAGAGACTTCCACACAAGGCTTTTTAACCTCCAAGTATCCTTAGCTTCAAGGGAGGTCTCCAAGTACTCCATGACCTTCATAGCCTCATGGGTCCTTCATAACTTCACAGTTCCTTTATAACTTCACAGTTCCAACACCCTCCCCCACCTAGTCTTTGTCGTCCTCGACAAAGCTGAGAAATGAGAAGCATACATTGCTGGACTGGTTCAAGTTTTGAGTCTTCCACATTGCTGCTTTGCAGCTGTTCAAATCTGAATTGTGCAAAGCTGCAAATCTTTGAATCAGCAGGTCGTCAATATTCAAGTCTGCAACCCATATTGCTGAGCGACACAATCCCCTTGGGGGGCAGTCAGCCCAGCCTCCATCCAATGTTTCTTCTCTTCAAAGCTCCAATACCTGAAATTTAAACATACATAACAAGTAGATTGAACTTGAAAAGACGTAGCCACAAGATGTAATTCCATTTTTAGTTTCCACTTTAGGAAACATATATTGCTGCAAGACTTGCTCTTCTCCATGAAAATCTTCTTGCTCCTGCAAAGAAAATATAGTCCTCAAAAAACAAGGAGCCCAATCAAGACCCAAAGTGCCTATCCCTTATGTCTCAATGATTCCACTTTGTTATTCTCAAGTGAGAGTGATATTTGGCAATGTAAAGCATGAGGTGAATGTAGCCTAAAGTCCTGCCATCGTTTATACTATACACCTAGTCAACAAGCTTTAACATGAGTGTGATGTGTTCACAAAATGATTAGACCATAGTGAGATTTTGCAAGCATTCGTGAGATTCAAACAACTTATCCAACACTATTCCTGCAAAGCACAGTAGCAAATCATCTATAGGAGGTAAGGAGGATCAATGTTCTAAATATGTTGGCCTGTAATGCAAAACATAAGCCTTAAATGAGCTTTGTGAAACTAGAGAGTTACTTCTCTAGCAAAAACAGTCACTCATATATGACTCCACACTTAAGTCAGAACTCTCAATCCCCAATGTGCATGTTCTCCTGAAAATATCTTTTAAAGAATACATGCTTACATCATGAAGAGCAATATGCCCACCACCCTAGGAACTTTTCTAGAAGCAGACACTTGGTTTAATAAAGAATGAGTCCAGAGAAATGCATTAGCAAGTAGCAAAAGTTTGTACAGTCTTGAACCTGATTTCTGTTAGTGGGTCAATAGACACAGAACATCAAGCAGCATGCATACCATTGTGACTTTTGTACCACACAAACATATGAGCATTTTATTCATTTCCAATGATCATGACAAGCATGCAATAGAAACTTCGTAGGACCAAGAATCACCTTCCTCATTCTTTCAAACCTGTATACTCAAAATCTGGAGAAATTCAGCACACAGTCTAGCAACAGAAGATAAGCTTCTTAATTAAAGATCGGCAAGGGAGAATTCGGTAACCCCAAAAAACCTTTTAATCATCACAAGGGACTCCTTCCCCCAGGAGATGAATCAATATACTGCAGTCACCTGCAAGCTTTCCATCAAGCAAGAAGATCACACATAGATATGATGTGCCTAAAGGAAACTCCAAGAATTAACAAAAAGAACATGTAGCTCTTGAAAGCAAGTGAACCACGTGGCATCCAAGTTTATCACATGCAACATGTTTTACCCTTTGCACAATACCATAGTGAAGATCATACTTTGGTCATAGATGACAAAAAGTGCATAACCTGCAAAATATAAAAGATCCTGGCACATTCGAACCACAAGAGCAACAAGTCATACTTACGCTTTCCATTCTGTGATGGCCCCAAACTTATCAAGTTTCTGCAACAATTTGCTTTTAGCGATCATATCAAATCAAAGCATTAATCATTCATTTTGGTCATCTTCTAAGTGAAGATTGGACAAAGCTACTCTCGTAAGGGCGTGTCACTCAATTTTTGCAATTCGATCATTGCCACTCAATTTTTGCAAGAGACACCAACAATTTTTTCCAAAAGAACGGAAACTATTTGTGCACAAGTGTGGATCCAAACATTGATCTTAAATTATACAAGAAGATTTCCATAAGATGGTTAGTGGAAACAATGCCCTATTAGAACTCAACATATCAGTGTATCATATCCTGTCAAACCTGTGACACATATCAAGTAATAAGTAGCCCTTGTGCATCTAGACAATTAGACTGTCGTGTAGCAAGCCCCTTGAGTCTGCGTTGCCCTGTAACACTTAGGGAGGAGTCAAGGTGACCATTTAAAATGACAATACCTATAGCATGTGAGAGATAGGACCCCAAATTCAAACGTGAGCCATCTCCAACAAAAATTGCAATCCCTATATACACCCTGCAAAAAAGAGCAATTGGTGATCATAAAGGTGATTCAAATATGCATAGGGTCCAACTCCAATTGTCAAGGTTTTGGTGTAGAGTGTATATGTGACAACTTAATAATACAAGCTTGGTTAAATGCATTACACTGTGGCTGTTTGCTAGAAAGAGCGGCCATCCAAACATTGTCCAAGAAATCATGGGCATGAGGTCAAAGTTAATGCATATGTTATAGCCATAATCTCCAATCCTCACAACTTCTCGCGTCAATGAAAGTGCATTACTGAGTGTGGCTTATTAGAACATCAAGGAGAGAATGTAGTAATGTAGCAATCTTATCTAAGAAGCATAATAGGTCAGGGTCCAAAATCTGTGGAGATTCATTGAGCTTCATAACACCTCTTTCAATGCACCACATGTAATTAAGTTATTCTATCATGTAATGCCAACTCATGGTAAGAAAGACTTGATGCACGATCCGAAGGAACCTCCAAAGCCACAGCATGCCTGCGTTGATTTTTAGAGAATCTTTTGTGAACCTAGGTAAGCCTTCCAAGCCTCTTCACTTTTAGGGAAGTGATATTTATGACCATTGAGTCCAACTTCAGCCTATTGCTTTATCAAAATCACAAGCGGCAAGTAATCACAACAAACGTTTTTTGGACAATTGTTTGGTTTGATGTACAATAGCTAGGCATAGTTATCCCCTTTATGCCCAGGTGTCCTTAGTCATTGAAATGTGGTTTGGGCATGCTGAATTTACGTGAGGCAGTAAGCATGCTCAAACCCAGCCCTGGGAGGCAAGTGTAGAGCCACGACCCAATTCCTATGGGAAGTATGAGCTTGATCCATGAGTACTAGAGAAAGGCCTGTCTCAAGAGTGGAGTGAATGGAACAATATGGGGAGTATGGTAAGGGCCGAAGCCCATCCCTACAGAGGTGAAGGGTGAAGCAAGACCGGAATATAAGGAGAACGTAGCAAGCAGGCAAGAAACACCCATGATGGTTTTCCCCGACTGAAGCATACCATAGCAAGGGTGGCACAATGGAACAGAGAGGCCAACATTAACCACAATAACCTATTTTTTTGCCAATATCAACCTCTTAGAAATTCTTCCTACCCATCGTGCAAAGCAAGTGAATACGAGATGAGGGGAATTCATGCAAGCATATCAGAGAAATCTTAAAAAATTATTCTTGATGGGAACGAATCTCTACGTTTTTGGGTTCTATTCGTGTGATGCAAGCATGCCAAAAGCGAGGGAAAAACATTTTTGTTTCTCATTTGACATTTAACGAATATCGCAAACAAAAGAAATACTCTTTGGAGTCACGGCCTTCAGAATACTAAACAAAATACCAAGTGAATGGTAAGTCATAAAAGTCAGAGACCAAAATCAACCACCGAATGTAGTCATACCTTTGACAACAAGAAAATCTTATTACCACACCTGTGAAAAAGGAGAAAGGCACCGCCCCTGTCAATATGGCATACAATGTAAAGACCATAAGAGAATTAGATCCAAACCCTAGTGGTGCATTCCATAGGCACGATACACCGTGAAGCACAAAATCTCGTCATAACATTTCTGCTTAATTATCTAGATGCTCAAAAAGATATATAGCTTTGTCCTTGAGCAAAGTAGGTACAATAGCAAGAGACATGAGAGGGGTGGACCAAGCCACCATCAACTCAACCACATAGCTCCTATGATGCATCTCACATGCATATGTAACAATAAGCATGCTCAATCCGAGAGTCAATAGACATACAAACCTCTCAACCATGATCCTTTGGAGTTCATCTCCTGCCGAACTTCAACATATGGGTGCAAAAATGACAAATGATCCATGGTGGCAGAAATGTGTGGATGATCCCATAAGAAACATACAAGTTAATCAAATGAAGAACATGAGCAGAGACTACCAAGATATGCAGAAGTTTGAGATCTTGCCATTTTCGTGAAGGTTTTCTGCAAACAAGCTTTATGTACAGAAAATGGAAGAATCAACTTTGCATGTGTGTTATCAAGGATGTCGGGGTGTAGCCAAGATGTCCACAAGATTTTCTTACGGCGAATTGCCAAAAGGGGAAAAAAGTGCATGCAAGGGCCACAACATCGAGAGTGAGCATGGACGCATCACCACAGATCTCAGAGGTTGCCAAGGTAGGTACAGAACATTATTCCGCAGTTGAAGCAGTAGCCAAGTGAGCCCAACAGCGATTTGGTTCATCGTCAGGTGGATTGACGGGCCGGCAAGCACACATGGAGATCGACCTTAATATAGTTGTCATTCAAAGCAAGAAAGCTTGCAAGACATATGACCCATAGCAGCCAATAAGCAAGCCAACCCGAGGTATTGAAAGAAGAGGGGCAGGGAGCCCGATCGCTCAGCCCTACCATGGAAGCACGGGATGGAGGCATTAGCTAGCTCGATGGACATGTGTTGAAGCTCAAGGTCAAGGACAAAGCATGGAAGCACATCAAAGAAGTGGACATAGAAGAAGAGAGAGCAAGTAGGGAGCTCCAAGAAGTGTATGTCAAATTTTCAGAAGAATCCCCTACAAAAATAGTGATTTTCATCACTAGAAACCATTGTAAATACCATTATCTATTTTTAGTAACTCCATTTTGTTCAAGCCGAGGAGTCCTCGAGCTTGAGGAGTATTAGAAGTACCATCGTACCAATTTTCATAATTTTTAGACTTCGTTTGAGCCCTCAAATAAGCCCTGGAACCTAATTTTTAACTAGGCCGGACACTAGGTCTGGACAGGGCCAAAACTAGTCAAAAAACTATAAAAAGAGCTAGAGAGCTCATTTTTGGGGTTAGCTTGTTAGAGAATAGAACTTTTGTAAGAGAACTCTTTTGCAATCTAAGCTTTCCATTGTTCCTCTCTTTGATCTTACTTGTGCGCGTGTGTGTGTATGTGTGTGCATGTTTGTGTGCTTTCACTCACGCACTTGTGCCTTCACTTGCTCGTGGTCTTCATACCGGTCCTCACGTCTCCGCGGATTGACAAGTAAAGGAGGTGGTGCTTACGCTTGAGCTACACCAAATTTTGGCGCCGTTGCCGGGGAGAGAGCTTCGAGGACGAGCGTTGTGATGGTAAGATCGTAGATTTGCGACGTTGGAAGGTAAAAAAAACTGTCATTTCAGTTCATTTTCTGTTTTTTTCTCTTCATCTTCATCATCATCATCATCTCCACCTTCTTCCATCTTCTTCTTCATAGAAAATTCTTGTTTTTTAGTGCATTTTCACCATCTTCATACCATTTTTCATGCATTATTGTGAGGGAAGGAGTTAGGAGGTGCAAGGGAGAGCAAGCGCTGCATTTTTTTCATGATTTTCTGCTCATACGGAGCTCGCCATAGCCGGCGCTCAGAAATTTGAATTTCCCGCCAAAAAACGCGATTCTGTGATGAAAATCGCGATTCTGTGAAAATTCAAAATTTTTTGAAAAATCACGATTTTCAGTTTTCCCGCCTAAAAGTTGGTTGAAAAAAATCGCGATTCTGTGTTTTTCTCAAAAAAAACACGATTCTCTTCTCAAAATCGCGATTCCAAAAAAAAAAAAAAACACGATTCTCTGCTCAAAATCGCGATTCTCACCAATCACGATTTTCAGCAAAAACACGATTTTGTGAAAAAGGCGATTCTGTGAAAACACGATTTTTTGCTCAAAATCGCGATTTTCATGTGAAAAATACGATTTTCAAAAAACACGATTCTCTGCTCAAAATCGCGATTCTCACCAATCACGATTTTCAGCAAAAAAACACGATTTGGTGAAAAACACGACTTTGTGCTCAAAATCGCGATTCTCACAAATCACGATTTTCAGCCAAAAATACGATTTTGAGAAAAACACGATTCTGTGGGACAAAATCGCGATTTTCAAGTCAAAAACACGATTTTGAGAAAACACGAATTTTTGCTCAAAATCGCGATTTTCAATTCACGATTTTCTGCTCAAAATCGCGATTTTCATGTCAAAAACACGATTCTGAGAAAACACGATTTTCAGTCAAAAACACGATTTTGTGAATCACGATTCTCTGAGTCAAAATCGCGATTTTCAGAAACACGATTTTGTGATCAACATCGCGATTCTCAGAAACACGATTTTGTGATCAACATCGCGATTCTCTGAAACACGATTTTGTGACCAACATCGCGATTTTCAAATCACGATTTTCTACTCAAAATCGCGATTTTCAGAAACACGATTTTGTGATCAACATCGCGATTTTCAGAAACACGATTTTGTGATCAACATCGCGATTCTCTGAAACACGATTTTGTGATCAACATCGCGATTTTCAAATCACGATTTTCTGCTCAAAATCGCGATTTTCAAAAACACGATTTTGTGCTCAACATCGCGAATTTTTTGACTTCACAGCATCGCGATTTTCAGAAAGTTCACAAAATCGCGATTTTCTCCAAAGGTCCTGTTTGCCTGTTTTGACCCCCAGGAGCCTGATTTGACATAACTTTCTCATCCAAAGTCCATTTTTTGAGCTCTATAGCTTGTTGGAAAGCTCGTTTCAAATCCTACACGATCTCAACTGTTTTTTTCAAGAATAATGCGTTGATTTTGAGATAGGATAATTTGAAGTTGACCCTCAGGTGGGACTAGGGAACCAAGGGGGCCCTAAAGAATTGTGAACCATACCAAAGGGAAAATTTGGACTCTTGACTAAAGCTTATGAACCTGAGATCTGGTAGACACTTAGGCAAGGATAAACAAAGCATTAGATCTTCTGAGGCTAGTGTCAACCATACATCCAAGACTTGGGCACAACAACTAAGTGGTCATCTTTTACTCAGATCAGACACAAGTGATTCAGAAATGTCTTTTAGTATGGGAAAACCTGCAGGTGGCTCAGGGACTGCCCATCTACAAACATCGGAAGGTCCCTATAAGACACAGTTGGAATATATTCGGACCAACCAATTAGGTGCTCGCATCTATGAGGATGGTCTGAGGCGATCAGTGGTCCAACTCAAAAATCCAGATCAATCCTTTGGACTTGAACACCCGGTGGTCAAGTTCGAAGAGGGTTCATACATTGATAAGGAAGGAACCATGTATGTGGTTACCAGCCAACCAGATAGGACCGATGAGTTTGGAAATATCATTCATGAGAATGAGATAGGAGACCTAGAACAAGGAAACGTAGGACAAGGACCCCAGACTCCTAGAGGTAAGTCAGTTTTGACCCGAGTGATCACTCCGGACTGGATCCCTCAAGACAACAAAAGCATAGAACTATTTTTGAATAGAGAAACAGAGGAAGCCTTTTGGAGGTTCAAGCCAGATCAACCTAGCCAATTGGGCATAGTGATCATCTATGAATTCAAAGATCCTGAGATACCAGGCAAAGTTGTCTACCTGGATAACACATCAGAGAAAATTTTCTTGGTAACGGAACATGATAGACATGCATATACATGGAAGAATGACATGATTTTCCCCCCACCAAGATCCAATGTTTCCCATGGCCTCCAAGGGGTGGGATCATCCCAGGCTCATGAAGCCCAGAGAGAAAGGACTAGAGAGAGACCTGAGGTAAGTTTTGCACACACCGTGGGCAGGAATAGGTCAGGATTTGAAAATGAAAGACCTGAAAGAGAGAGACATCAAGCACATAGGCAACAAAGAGATGAACAGGATTTTCCATTGCCTAAACCCCGGGAGTACCCAAGAACCCTTAAACCCAGTCACGTGATCAAGGCAATGAAGAACTATTTCGATGGGACAGGGGATCCTTATGATCATGTGGCCGAGTACAAACAAGTGCTGAGAGCCGAACAAATTGAGGACTGGTTCACCCAGTACGAGGCATTTGGTTTGACCCTTAAAGGCACTGCCTTAGCTTGGTTTCAACCATTGAGTAGAAGCAGCTATCGCGATATAGGTCAACTGCTAGACGAATTCATTGTAGAATTTTCCAAGAGTGGTATCAGGCATAACACATCGTCCCTGATCCATAGTTTCAAGCAGACACCCCAAGAAACAGTGCGACTAGCAGGTAGAAGGTTCAGACAGTACCTAGAAAGATGCCCTGCTCCAGAGCTACCCACACCAGCCAAACAAGTGGCTTTGTTTTTAGATGGCTTATTGAGCACAAAGTTAAGATCCTATGTATACTTGAAAGATCCTAGATCCATAGAAGAGTGTGTGCGGACGTGCATAGACATAGAAGATAACTTGGGTGAGGAGTTAGGATTGGCCAAACTCTACAAAGATTCGGATAGTTCTACTAGTCATACTTCAAAGATCTCCACAGAAATAGAAGAGATAGCTGAGCAAGTTGCCAAGAAGCTGGGAGTCCAAAATAAACAAACACAGGGAGTCACTTCATTGAATCGGTGCTATACTTGCGGAGGTGACCACATGGCTAACGTATGCCCAATGCAAAACCAAAACATTAGAGAAAGGAATGCTCCATATTGCACTATTGAGAGAAAATACAAAAACCACACGGCTCAAGATTGTCCCTACAATAGGCAGGCTGTTAGACAAAATTATCAACAACCTTACCCACAAGGTAGGTATCAGAATCAATACCAACAGCCATATTACAGACCACAACAGCAATATCAGGTACCATATAGGCCACAACCTGTCTTGGTGAACCAACCACCAGCTCCAGCTAACGTGATTCCAGTCAAGTATGCTGTGGGAGAGGAAAATCCAAATAGAGCTTTGGTGCCACTAACCCCATTGATACCAGATAATGACTCTCATGCTCATAGTTCAGACTACTCCCATGAAGGTAGTCCACATGCTTATTACACAGAGTCACCTGAACATAGCGAGATTTACTCGTATCAATATGAGGCACCGCCTATGGAGCGAAATTGGGAGCCAGAATACTCCAATGTCATGTACACAAATCCTAACCCTAGGCCCCAGTTGAGACAAATGAGACCACAAGCCCCTAGAGGATCTTGTTTCAGATGTCATGGTGACCATTTCATTCGTGACTGTCCCCACCCACCATCTCCGAGTCAAGGACAGGCTATCACAATACAGGCTTTTTGTCCTGATTGTGGCAAAGACCATCTCCCCAGAGATTGTCCAAGAAACCCCTCTAGTGCACCCAAGATTACACCCATTAATGTGGTAGGCTTAGTGGCAGATCCAAGTTCAAGTAGTAGCAATGTGGCTCCTATACAAGCTGTCACTAGAGCATAAGCCTTAAAACAGGATAAACCAGTAGAACAATCAGAGTCGAGTGAATCGGGAGAGCCTAGTAAGAGGAAAACAAGAACATGGAAGGATACCAGAGAGAAGGCCAATCGCAAGTGGAATAAAAAGTTATCGGAACTAGAAGAAAGCTTAAAAGAAGCGAAAACAAAAATAGAAGACATTGCATCTCAAAGCCCCTCGCATGCCGAAACTCCATCCACTCCACCTCATCCCACCCCACCACCCATTGTAAATAGACCGCAACCAGGGTCTGTTCTTGCAGATCCAACCCCAGAAGGCTTGGACATGATGTTCAAGGCCTACCAGGCTCGACTTCAAGAAGGGCCTACAGCGGCAAACCTAGACAAGAGTTACCCTAGAGCAGATTTAGAGATTGAACGGATGAAAATGTGCATGAAAATGGTAGAACAAGCTCAAGCCATACTTGAGACTAGTCAAAAGTTCAATCAGACAAACTCTATCAAATCGGATTTGCATTTCCAGGGCTTACTAGAACGATTAGAGCAGTTGGTAAACAAACCACAAGTTTCTCTACCTCCACAGGCTCAACCAGTTATTGAAAGAGGAAGCTCACCACCAAGGGGAGCTTATGTTCCTAATTCCACGGATGCTGGAATACCTCCTTCTATTCAACAGTACTCTCAAGAGTTCTTGCGGGAAATACAAGAGGAGAAATGGGCCAAGGAGAAGGGTAATTCCCCTCCTATTCCTGAGATTGATGATCTTCATGATCAATTTCCCCAAGACATTCCATCTATTTACGAAGATGAAGCAGAACAAGAAGACGAAAGATTAGATTTTGAATCTAATACCTTAGAAGAACTGCCTCAATTTCCAGGCCCATGGGAATCTGAATCACTCCAGATTAGAGCTCCCACAATACTAGTAAGAAATGAAGACTCAGTGGTTCCAAGGAACACGGATGTCGTGAAGAACACTAAGGTTCAGTGTCATCTCACTGTAGAAGAGTTGCTCAAAGCAAAACCTGAGTTATGGAATCATGTGAAGGATCAGGTCCCAGAACTTGAGTCCAATATGCCAAAAGTAGGCTCTAAGCAAAGGGTACCAGAGATACCTCTAGACAAAATAGGGGACATGTGTGAGGGTGAAGAAGGTAATACTTATCTTCCAATCACCTACCAAGGTTACACAACCAAAGCAATCATAGATTCAGGTGCTGGTGTTGCTATTGCGACCACCTCCTTGTGGAAGCAATGGGGCAAGCCCACATTAAGACCAACTAGAATGAAGCTTCAAATGGCTGATGGTCATTTTGAAAGACCTCTAGGATTGCTAGAAGGGATCACTCTAACCACTTGTGGTGTAGAGTTTGAGCACACATTTGCTATATGTGACTTTGAGAAAAATAATGTCTTTGAGATGATCCTAGGAAGACCCTTCCTACGACAATTGCAAATAGTACAGGATTGGGGAATTAACTCCTTGTACTTACAGCACTTAGGGGTCACCACTAAGGTCAATTTGAAGGATTACACCTTCAGAGATGTACCACCCCTACAGTGGAATTCTATCCACAAAGCAAAAGAAGATTCCATCTCTGTGCATTCTGAAAGTTCACCTGATCCATCATGGCTGCATGAAGATACTCATTTGTGGATGTGCAAGGTTGCAAAGGAAGAGGAAAAACGTTTAAAGGCAAGAGAAGAAGGAACTTCGTTAGGAGATAGACCAGTTAGAGACCCAGCCTACACACCGATGATCTTTCCAGATGAGGAGTTTGAGCCTCATGGCTGGCCAGAAATCTTAGCCACCATGGACATTGCTGTCAATGAGGAACAGTGGACACCTCATTGTGATGAGGAGGGTTATGATATCTCAGTGTTCATGTGTCAACCCTTGCTAGAAGAATGTGACCCTAGTGATGTCATAGAAGAGGAAGAGAATGACGATGATCTGGAGTCTATTGTGATGGATAGTTGCTTTAACTCAGAGCAGCACTATTTAGAAGATATAGGAGTGTTCACCCAGAAAGAAGAAGAACCTCTCACAAGTATTAAAACAGTAAACTCAAAAGATGGAAGTGAGAGTAGTCAAAAGAAAAAGAAAAGAAAAGCAGTGAAACAAGAAAAGGAGGAATCATTGTTTGAAGTACCAGAAAACTTCAAGAAATATGAAGTTGACGACCGCAAAATTTTGGTACGAATGCCTAAGAGAGAGGCCATCATAGGAGAATCATATGATAATAAAGAAAAGACCAAGAAGATTGTAGTGACCATTGAAGAGAACGAAGAGAGATGCACATATATAGGAGATGACCTAAGTGCAAGAGAAGAAATGGAGCTCATAGCTCTATTAAGGGAATATAGGGATGTGTTTGCATGGCACTATAGAGACTTGAAAGGGGTAGATCCAAGAATTTGCTCTCATACTATCCCCATGACTGCTGATGCTAAGCCCACCAAACAGAAGCCCTACACATATAATGATACCTATGCAGCCAAAATCAAAGAAGAAATTGATAGGTTGATTGAGGCTGGATTCATCTATGAGATTGAGCATACCGAATGGGTTTCCCCCATTGTTGTGGTACCCAAGAAGAACGGGAAGTTGCGAGTGTGTATTAACCTTAAAAAAGTTAATGCCGCTACGACTAGAGATAGTTATCCACTTCCAATCACAGAACACCTTTTGGAGCGTGTTGCAGGCAAGGAAGTTTATAGCTTCCTTGATGGATTTTCAGGTTACAATCAAGTGGCCATTGCCCCAGAAGATCAACACAAAACAGCTTTTGCTACAGAGTGGGGAATCTTTGCATTTCGGGTGATGCCATTTGGGCTCACCAATGCACCTGCAACATTCCAAAGGCTCATGTGTCATGTCTTCAAAGAGTTCTTGCGAAAGAGCTTAGAAGTGTATGTGGATGATTTATGTGCTCATTCCCAAGAAAGAAGGGTTCACATCCCTGAACTCAGACAAATCTTCAACAAGTGTAGAGAATATCGAGTGTGTCTGAACCCAGAAAAGTGTGTGTTCATGGTGCGTCAAGGTAAAATCCTCGGTCATATTGTTTCTAAGAATGGAATCTCAACGGATGAAGATAAGGTACGAGCCATAGCGGAGCTGCCAAGGCCAAGGAATGTTAAAGAGGTACAAGCCTTTATGGGCCATTGTGGATATTACCGTAGGTTTATCCACATGTACGCGATCATAGCTAGACCCCTTTATGCCTTGTTGTCTAATTTTGAGTGGAACGACGAATGCGAGAATTCTTTCAATGAACTGAAGAAACGTTTGTGCACAGCACCAATACTGACCACTCCTGATTGGAATAAACCATTCCATGTCCATGTGGATGCATCCAATCATGCCATAGGATGTGTGCTGGCACAACCCACAGGTGAAGGGAATTTAGATTTGCCCATAGCATATGCTAGTAGACAACTAAACCCAGCCGAAAGAAATTATACCACAACCGAGCGAGAAGGGTTAGGCATGGTATATGCTGTAAAGAAGTTTAGACACTATTTATTGGCCAACAAGTTCAAGTTCTTCACTGATCATCAAGCTTTGTTATATTTGGTCAATAAACCTTGCAATACTGGACGCTTAGTAAGATGGTTCCTCTTACTAATGGAGTATGACTTTGAAGTTGTTGTCAGGAAAGGTAGAACCCACCTTCGGGCAGATCACCTTTCTCGCATTACTTCAGGAGAGTCACCACAAGGAGTGTCTGATGAACTACCTGATGCTTATCTGTTCAATTTGGAAGTTGTTCCTAAATGGGCAAATAAGTTGGTACCAGTCCTAACCTTCGGCCCTGCAAATAAGAATGTGAAAACATCACAAGAAGAAATTGTAAAATCACAAAAATATCACATATTGGCAGGAAGCATGTACAAACAAGATACTGAGGGTGTATTAGCTTGTTGTGTCGAGGATGATGAACATAGTAGTTGGTTGCAGCAAGCTCATGAGGGATTGCTAGGAAATCACTATTCTAAACAACGAACATGGCAGAATTTGAAACGTTTAGGAGTGTATTGGCCTAGCATGGACAAAGAAATACATGAGTGGATCAAGAATTGTCCAATGTGTAGAGAGAAACCACCAGTGGAGCATGCGACCCTTTATCAAGTATCATTAATTCCAGATTGGAGTACTCCATTGGTAGAGTTTATGAGATCGGGAAGATTACCCAAAGAGGCCAGTCTAGCAAGAAGACGAAATATGGAGCAAGAGGCTCAAGGTTATGCCTTAGTAGGAGAAAACCTATACCGGAGAGGTAAAGATGGTTACTTAAGACTGTGCATTCATGAATCAGACTATTTAAGGGTCTTAGAGACTGCACACAGTGGTGTTGCAGGTGGACATTTTGGCCCTGACCGAGTGATTAAAACCATTCTATTCTCAGGACTTTGGTGGCCCACTCTTCATATGGATGCACATACCTATGTGAAGAAATGTGACACTTGCCAACGTGCACAATATCCAGTGAGAAAAGACGAGATGCCCTTGAGGCCAATGATGGGAGGACGTGCATTTTCGAAGTGGGGCATAGACTTCATAGGTCCTATTAACCCCCCAGCTAGAAATTCCCATGCAGAGTACATCATTGTAGCCACAGATTACCTTACAAAGTGGGTAGAAGTCAAAGCCACAACAAAGAATGATGCTCAGACTACGGCTAAGTTCTTATTCGAGAATGTGTTCACGAGATATGGACTACCAATAGAGTTGGTGAGCGATAGAGGCACACACTTCTTGAATGAAGTCATTGAAAATCTTCTCCAAGAATTCTTGGTGATACATAAGAAATCCGCCCCCTATCATCCACAAGCCAACGGACAAGCCGAGAGTACCAATAAGATCCTCTGTAACGTATTGACAAAATTGGTAAATAATAAACGCTCTGATTGGGACAAACAACTTCATCATGTTGTTTGGGCTTATCGAGTTGCCTACAAAACGGTACTCAACGCCACCCCATTTCAGATGGTCTTCGGACAGAACGCTGTGCTACCATTAGATTTCTTAATCCCTGCCTTAAAAGTAGCACAAGAGTATGAGTGGAATGGGCATGAATTGTCCTCTAGGATCTTTGATCTCGAACGCTTGGGTGAAACGAGGCTACGAGCGGCAGCAGGCATCTACGCTGCAAAGAAGAGGCAAAAGGCATACTTTGATGCACACATCAAGGATAAGGGATTGAAAGAGGGAGATCTAGTGTTGGTATACACACTAAAACAACATGCCCGTAAGTTGGAAAAAAGAGGTTATGGACCCATGATCATTAATAGAATTTCCACTAGTGGTGCAGTTCAGTTGGCCACTCTAGAAGGAGATATCTTGCCAAACTATATTAGTGGCTGTAGAGTCAAGCTATATCAAGAACCTCTTACTGAGGATATGCTAATGAGACTCAACACTGCAAAGAAGCGAAAAGAAGAAGAGTTAAGAGTGAGAGAAGAAGCACAGGAAGAGGCCAGAGAGCGTATTAGGCAAAATAAGTTAAGGCGATTAGGCCTAGATGTCAACTCAAAAGCCCCAAAATATCACATGGATATGTGTCAAAAGTCAGGCATTGCGACTTCTCAGGTCATTGACCGAAGACCCTTTGTGACCATAGAGATAGGACAAGGGAAGGGTGCAAGGACGGTGAAAGCATTGATTGACTCAGGTGCAGCAAGTAGTGCAGTTAAACTTTCCTACTGCCAAGACTTGGGGTTGAACATCAATCCCATAGAAGCTTATCTCATAGGATTAGGAGGTGTGGAAACCCCTTGTTTGGGCGAGGTGGAACTTCCCATCTACCTTCAAGATGTTCCAATGAAAGTCAAAGCGCTAGTATGTCAAGATGAGAACCTTACAGAACCACTTGTCTTGGGTCAAGATTGGATCTATGACCATGCAGTTAACTTAAACCTAAGAAGTCAAATTCTTCAAGTTTGGGTACATGAACAATGCATTACATTAGAATTAGAGAACTGCATGCTCCTAGATCATGGCACCACACACTCTCTTAGTTCTTCCAAGACTAATCATATGAAAGAAGATGTTGTATGTGTCCAAAGCTCTATGATGCAGAAGGAGTCAATCGTGGAAGACCAGGTTCGAAGGCGGGTGGATCTTTCTTCTTCTCCAAAGACTCAAGTAGCCACAGTAGTGAGCCCACCACACAAGCAAACACAACCGTTCACGACAACTGCTACATCAAATAGAAAGACACCATTCGATAAAAAAGCGGTTCCGGGCATGAAGCAGATCTGGGTACGCAAAGGAGAGCAACCACCAGCCTTACCCCCACAAATCCCATCCATGCACACTAACCAAGCCAGAAGACGAAGGAAGCAGCTCAGACAAGCTCCGTCACAAGATATCCATCAAGTTTGGGTGCCTAAGAAGTTAGCTGCAGCTCAACAAGGGCAATTACAGATGTGGGTACCTAAGAAGATCCTACACCCACAACAACCTTTGTTCTCCCACATGCAAAAGGTTTCCACAAAGAGGCCAAAAAGAGAAAAGGGTAAGAACCACGTACAGAGACCAAAGGAAGATCAAATCAGCTCTTCAACATTAGTAGGAAGACATGCAAAAAGGATATGGGTTTGGAAGCCAAAAGTGCAAGTAGCCTCCACCGAACCAAAGCATCAACCACACTGGATACCACAGTTCAGAAAGCATCCAAAGAGAAAGACGCCTGAAGTGACCTCTACAGTGCCAAATGATGTTCTAAAATGGACTCCAATAAGGAGGATTACATCAGTTCGAGACTCAATGGATACCTCCACTAAGGCCGGCATCAACCTCCACAAATAACATCGAAAGCCTCGAACGAGCAACAACCATGTGCTCCTTGCACAACCCTGTCTTTTGCACCATTTAGGTCATGCATTTCCAAAGTATGCATTAATATACGGCCACATTACACGGCCGTGCATAGACACACTTGAGAATCCCATGCACAAGAGCACAGTGACATATGTCGAACATTTCTATTGATACTAACTTTTGTGTTCTTGTTTTGTGATATCCTGTTCCTAAAAAAAAAAAAAAAAAAAAAAAAAAAAAAAAAAAAAAAAGGAGCAAGAAGTGGGAGAGAGCTTGTTCCCAGTGTGTCTCGGCCAGCAGTGAGATTATTGCTGCCTTATCTGGTAGAGGACAAGCATTTGGCATGAACATGGCATCTACAGCTATGATTTTCTCTTACCATGGTAGGAATGAAGAGCTTGAAGGTCCGCAACTTGCGTGATGCTTAACTACTTCATGTACCAGAGCATCCAAGGAGATATCTGCAAAAGGTAGTTCTAGAGGAGAAGACTCCTGCATATGGTGAGCTAAAGAGTATATGTGAAACACAGCTTGGTGTAGTTATCCGATGTTGCTTGCCAAGGAATATAAAGCAATTCAATTCTCAGTATTTCCTGAACCAGTATGGAACAGTAGCACTGGTGAATGGTCTATGTCAATCAGCATGGTAATCTCTTAGAAACCGGCACGTGTCCAATATTCCTCTGAGTGTCAATATAGGGAAGTGAACGTGCATGAGCCCAAGCTCAGAAATGCACATTGTTAGTGACAAATGTTGCTTTGAAAAGAGGAGAGGGGATCCACCACTCAAAAGATCTCATCAGTGGACAATCAACATGGACATTCATCAACAAGGTTCCACCCCAAAGGCCGAGTGTACCACACGAAGAGGCAAACATCCATCAACCTTCGCCATGGTAAGTATCTTTACTCTGGAAACACCATAACCATGATAGTTTAGGAAACCTCTTCGTCAGCATACCCTTGAGCACTTAGCTCAAGACCCGCAATTTGTGCACCATACTTCTTCCAATGCATTTTCCAAGTAAGCATGCGTAGGGCTACATTACAAGGCCGTGCACAAGGCACATACTTTTTTCAACCCATGCACGAACACACTTACCCATCACTCAATATGGGTTATGAGTACTTGGCTTGACTACTATGAAGATCAACTTTGGAAGATCTAGAAAACATCAACGGAGACTCACAACGACACAGTCATGCTGGAATACAAGGCAGAAGCACATACCAAGAGACTACAACCTGCAAAGACTCACAGTGATAGATGAAGAACGTCGGACGACTTGTGTTCATACAGAAGGGACACTCCCTCTCAAGGCACTACTTGGAACAATCACTACAACAAGGGTCTGTCAGGGACGACAGACTCGAGAGGGGGGGGAGTGTTGAAGCTCAAGGTCAAGGACAAAGCATGGAAGCACATCAAAGAAGTGGACATAGAAGAAGAGAGAGCAAGTAGGGAGCTCCAAGAAGTGTATGTCAAATTTTCAGAAGAATCCCCTACAAAAATAGTGATTTTCATCACTAGAAACCATTGTAAATACCATTATCTATTTTTAGTAACTCCATTTTGTTCAAGCCGAGGAGTCCTCGAGCTTGAGGAGTATTAGAAGTACCATCGTACCAATTTTCATAATTTTTAGACTTCGTTTGAGCCCTCAAATAAGCCCTGGAACCTAATTTTTAACTAGGCCGGACACTAGGTCTGGACAGGGCCAAAACTAGTCAAAAAACTATAAAAAGAGCTAGAGAGCTCATTTTTGGGGTTAGCTTGTTAGAGAATAGAACTTTTGTAAGAGAACTCTTTTGCAATCTAAGCTTTCCATTGTTCCTCTCTTTGATCTTACTTGTGCGCGTGTGTGTGTATGTGTGTGCATGTTTGTGTGCTTTCACTCACGCACTTGTGCCTTCACTTGCTCGTGGTCTTCATACCGGTCCTCACGTCTCCGCGGATTGACAAGTAAAGGAGGTGGTGCTTACGCTTGAGCTACAACATGGGAGGGGGAAACCCTACCAGCTGGATTACCCAAAAAAAAGGGGCAAGTGAAGATACGCACAGGGCCATGCTCAACTCCATAGCCACCGACCATAGATTCAACATGCAGGAGGCCGTAGCTTACCCTGAAATGTGAGACTGCCTGAGAGAAATAGTCTACTTTGACACCCCAACCTCGATCGAAAACACAGCTCTCAACAGTCATGAGAGAGCACAATGGCACCTAACACCATCAGATGAGCGCAACCGGAGCAGCATCCATCTGAGGAGCAATGGAGACCGCGTGAGAGAATAGACCCGAGAAGGGGGAAAGCCAAGCATAGAGCCTCCGAAGGCGAGAGAGCATACCGCAGAAGGGGAAGTAGATGAAGCTCGACCCCAGCACACAGACGCGAAAGGGGGAGCAGATGAAGCTCAACCCCGACACAGAGACGCGAAAGGGGGAGCAGATGAAGCTCAACCCCGACACAGAGACGCGAAAGGGGGAGCAGATGAAGCTCAACCCCGAAAATTGGAAAGAAGGGGGGTAGGGGGAGGTTAGGCTCCTCCAACCACCCTCCTCAAGACTTAATGAATGCGGGGGAAAACGAATTGGCCAACGACAACATGCAGGTACAAACAGCTCATTCAATGCGCAGGGGCTCGTCAGTTTCTTCTAAACTTTGAAAAAGATGTCGCGTTCACATGGGATAATGGGATCCGATGTGCCAAGTTTTTTCATGAAGTTATTTATTTCCTTATATATTTTTTTTCTTGGGTTTTCTTGGAAAGAGGGAGGACGAAGAGGGATGACTATCCTTCCCCCAATTCAAGACAGGCATCCTCACTAAGAGATGACAGAGATGGGAGAAAGCCCAGAGAATGAGTGCGTGGAAATGTGTAGATGTGAAAGAGAAAGGGAGAGAGAAGGGGGGTAAGGGGATGTTGTATCAAACAAAAAATTGAACTAAAACTACTCAAAAATTAAAGAAAAGAGGTTCCCTAGGCCAACCGAAGGCCACATGTATTCATCCTTCTCCAAGTGTCAAGGTGCATCTCACAAAGTATGGACACGCAAACTTGGAAAAACCAATGGCTAAAGGCCGACGTACCCGGCAATGGCGCCAAACTGTTGAGAATAGGGGAACAAAAACCCTAACCGCCTCACATGGAAGTGAGAGGTTTCTCCAAGTTGGGGCAAAGAATGAGAGGAGAGGTTCACCCACGCTCATGGAGCAATGGCAACAATGGCCAACGTCACAAGGAGCAAAAGGGAACATCCGCCCAACCATGCACACACACATGCAAATCCATACACCAAGACCAACGCCATTGCACACAAGGAGGCAAGAGAGTAACAAATGACACCTTCTTCCATTACCAAAATGGAGGCCAAGGCCATGGCCCAGGGACCTCCCTTTACAAAATGAGCTCCTCCTTATATAAGAGGGGAGGAGGAATCCGTTGAATAAAAGTGGCCAAAGGCTTCATTAATTTGAGAGATCCTAAAAATAAAAGGTAGGTGGGAAAATCAAGGAGAGAATCTTTCAAGAGAGAGAGAGTCTTCTTCGTGCGTTTCCAAAAGGGCTCCTTATTTCTAAAATAAAGCAAGAGTTCAAAAAGAAGCCTTTTCCAAAAAAAAAAAACAAAGAAGGGTAAGGTTGAGTTTTTATGGGTTCTCTCAAAAAAGGAAATAAGAGAGAGTTCCTATGAAGAACTTGTATACAAAAGGAAAAAGTGGGAAATTTGAGAGACTTCCACACAAGGCTTTTTAACCTCCAAGTATCCTTAGCTTCAAGGGAGGTCTCCAAGTACTCCATGACCTTCATAGCCTCATGGGTCCTTCATAACTTCACAGTTCCTTTATAACTTCACAGTTCCAACACATATACATATACATATACATATACATATACATATAAATATACATATACATAAACATATACATATTCATATACATATACACATACATTTACATATACATATACATATACATATACATATACATATACATATACATATACATATACATATACATATACATATACATATACATATACACATACATATACATATACATATACATATACATATACATATACATATACATATACATATACTTGTACATATACATATACACATACATATACATATACATATACGTATACATACACATATATATATAATTACGTATACGTATACATATACATATACATATACATATACATATACATATACATAAACATAAACATATACATATACATATGCATATACATATACATATACATATGCATATAAATCTACATATGCATATACATATACATATATAGATAAATTTACACACACACACAAACATGTTAAAAGTCAAGCTTCAAGCTACAAATTCATGGGCAATCTTTTATGGACATGTGGAGCAATCAAAGGAAGCCAAAAGCCACGAGATTCCATCAAGAAAAGTCAGTCAACCACTCCCCAATTCATCTCAACTAAATCCTCCAAGTTAGGAGGCTGATTTGGGAAGGTAGTTCCTAGATTTTAGGGGCACACTTCTCACCATAAAAGGAGCATGTATCCCGACTTCTTTTGGCCCATCTTTGTTGGATGTGATGGCTGGATGCACTCAGAAGATCAAGCTGGTGCTGCAAATCCTGCTTCACACCTGCCCTCCTTTCTCTTCAGATATGCTTAGGAGACTCCTTGATCTTCCAAATGACACCAAGAAACTATATATGTGCTTTACAAATTAATTGTGTAATAACCAAATCAAAACAGATGATTTTGAACCTTCACAAGTCCAAAAACTTTCTATTCCTGTAATGATACCTGCTCAGTCTTAAGCTTAGTGTGACCAGCACACTTACAATTGGATTAATTCCTTCTGGGAGTATTAAATTAACTTAACAAGCTACCATTAGCAAGTTAAATCACTCCAATTGATAAACTATGCACTGAGAATGATCTTTAGCAAATCAGAGACACCCCCGACTTTTTAGGATCTACACAGAAAAATACCAGAGACTGCTTCGTCTGCAATTTCTCCCCAATGGCTGAATGGAATGACTTGAAACTTTGTAGTGTTGTAGATTACTTTGAGCGGATTCCAATGAGATTTGAATCATCCAATTTGGTTCAGTAGATCTTGAGATATGCCCTGTTGAAGTTGACAGACTTGAGGTAGATGACTCAGAGAAAACAGAGTTGAGAAGTATGAATGTATCTATTGATTAATGTAAATGTACAAGCTCATTAGCATGCCAAGCATAGCTAAATGAGGTGTTGTGGTGTAGGCTAAGATGTAGCACTATCACACACACAGATACAGAAGTTGAATGCCTCGGGAAGTGAGCTCAATGAGTGAGTTAGTCCCGCGAGTTTTTTCCTAGTCTTTTATATGGTATCACTTGAGGTTTGAATTTCAAATTCAAATGTAGGCTCCCTCAAATCTCTCATCTAAACATATGGAGATATTCTCTCCATTCATACCTTCCAAATTTCACGACTTCTGAAGGTGGGTGTGATTACATGAAGTCATATTGACTTTTACATGAGGTAGAAAATAACTAAGCATAGGCATGTGTTCCTATGCTCTTCCTTCAAATGAAGTCTTCATGAAGTAATCCAAATTCTTGCAAAACCTTCAAGGTTGATATCCAATGCTAAGCTCTCAATGTTCAATCTTTATGTTGAATCTTCAAGGTACAAATCAATGCCAAGTGTGAAGGCTTGTTTGCACCAACAGCCCCCCCTCAAGCCAAACACTTTGGCTCAAGTCTTCATCTCTAGTCTTCAATTATTTCCTGCAATCCAATCATGGATTTAAACCTGCATAGCTTGCTCCCATCCAGAGCTTTAGTAAGCAAATCTGCACATTGTATATTAGTAGACACATATGATAATTGAATTTCTTTGCTAAGTAACTTCTCCCTCACATAGTGGCAATGAACCTCTATGTGTTTTGTCCTAGCATGATAAATTGGATTAGCTGCTAGGTGAAGAGAACTTGTGTTATCACCAAATATGATTGGTGGCCTTGTGTATAGGCCCAATTCTGAATATAATAGCTTCAACCATATGGCTTCTTGAGTGGCATTGGCTAGCCCTCTATACTCTGCCTCAGTAGATGATAGAGCTACTGTGGGTTGTTTCTTGGATGACCAAGAAATTGGTTTATCACCTGCAAAGCATATGTAACCAAATGTACTCCTCCTGTCATCCTTGAAACCTACCCAATCTGCATCTGAATATACCTTAATATCAATGTCTGATGAATATGGAAAGTACAAACCATGATTTTGTGTTCCCTTTAGGTACTTTACTATCTTCTTGGCTGCCTCAAAATGTGGTATTCTTGGTTTATGCATAAATTGGCTAAGTACACTAACACCATATGATATATCAATCCTGGTTAAGGTAGCATAATTAAGACTACCTACCAAACTTTGGTAACCTGTAATATCCTTGAGTTCTTCTCCTTCATGTGCACTGAGTTTGTGGTTGACCTCCATAGGAATGTTTGAGACTTTAGCTTCCTGCAAATTAAACTTCTTGACCATGTCTTGAATGTACTTCTTCTGAGTAATAAAGATACCTGAATTTGTGTAGACTAATTCAAGTCCTAGGAAGTACTTCAATAATCCAAGATCATTGATCTTGAATTCCTTCATCATTTGTCCTTTGATGTGTCTAATCCCCTGAACATCATTTCCTGTAATAATGATGTCATCAACATAGACACACAAGTATATTACCTCTGAATTGTTCCTCTTTATAAATAATGAAGTATCTGCTTTACTCATCACAAATCCTTGATCTAGGAGATAGGTTGTCAACCTGTAATTCCATGCTCTAGGTGCCTGCTTTAATCCATACAGAGCCTTCTTCAATTTACACACATGATTTACCTTATTGGGATCCTCATAGCCAGGTGGTTGTGACATGTAGACCTCTTCAGATATCCATCCATTCAAGAATGCATTCTTCACATCCAATTGGTACATGTTCCAATTCTTGGATGCAGCTACACTCACCATAACTCTGATAGTTGGCATCTTGGCCACAGGAGAAAATGTCTCCTCATAATCAATGCCTTGGGTTTGTGCAAAACCCTTGGCTGCCAACCTAGCTTTATACCTGTTTATTGTACCATCTGAGTTCCTCTTGAGTTTCTAGATCCATCTGGATCCTATCACCTTCATGGAGTCCTTCTTGGGTATCAAGTCCCAAGTATCACTCTCGTTGAGAGCCTCCATTTCTTCATCCATTGCTTCCTTCCATTCTGGTTTAGTAATTGCTTCTTCAAATGTACCTGGTTCTTCATTCAAGAGATCCTTTGCAAGATATACAGAGTGCTTGGTTACAAGTGAAGTATCATACCCATACCTAATAGGTTTCTTCTTTTCTCTTTGAGATCTCCTCATAGCTTGAGTTGAGGATTCTGGATTGTCTTCTAATTGCTTCATCTTCATCTTCCCTTTGGATTTCCAAGCCTTGAACTCTTCAATGTTGATGGTGTCTTCATCATCTGAGCTTGTGTCCTCCTTCTGAGTTGGTTCTTGTCTGATAAGCTTTGGAAAGTCTTCTTCCATATCATAAGGTAGGCTAACTTTCCTGCACTCATTTTCATACCATGAATCATTTTCATCAAATATAACATCTCTGCTTACCTTGAAGCCTTTGTTTGAGGGGTTATAGAACCTGTATCCTTTCTGATTCAAATCATAACCAATGAAGATACACTTTTCAGCCTTAGGGTCTAGCTTTCCCCTTACCTGTGAGGGAATATGCACATATGCAACACACCCAAAGATTTTGCAATGATCCAGAGATGGTCTCTTACCATGCCAAGCCTCATAGGGTGTCATTCCATCAAGTGTCTTTGATGGCAACCTGTTGATTAAGTATGTGGCAGTAGATACACTCTCCGCCCAAAGATAATTTGGTAGTTTTTTCTCATTAAGCATAGACCTAGCTGTCTCTACAATGAGTCTATTCCTTCTCTCAGCTACCCCATTTTGTTCAGGTGAGTACCTTGTAGTAATCTCCCTCTTGATGCCTCTTTCCTGCAAGAAATCTTCAAAGTCATTGGAGAAGTATTCTCCACCACCATCTGACCTTAGCCTCTTCAAATGTCTACTTGTTTGATTCTCAACTAATGCAAGATACCTTTTGAAACAATTAAATACTTCATCTTTATGTTTCATGAAGTACAAGACGGTCCATCTGCTATAGTCATCAATAAAGGACACATAGTACCTTGATCCAGATATGGATGGCTCCTTGCTTGGTCCCCAAGCATCTGTATGCACCAATTCCAAGTAATCTTCATGCATAAAACCTTTCTTGGTATAGGGCAATCTGTGTGACTTACCAAATTGACAAGCCCCACACTTGTATATCATGTGTTGCTTGGATACATTAGGTATCCCAAGCACACATTGATCCCTGCTCATTTGTTTTATGGTCCTCTCTCCAATGTGACCTAATCTCTTGTGCCACATCTCCAATTCTGATAGGGTTTGGTCCTTATAGTTGTACAATGCAATATTCTTAGTATCCTCAAGTTCAAAGGTAAACAATCTACCTGATTTCTCTCCCTTGGCTATCCTTCTGAATCCATGTCTTGGATCCTCCACATATGCACCATGTTGAGTGAACCTGACCTGTAGACCTTTTTCAACAATCTGACCTACACTCATCAGATTCTTGGTGATTGTTGGAACATACAACACTTTGCTTAGTAAATTCTGATTACCATCACTTGTTTTGACATTGCCTACTTTAACAACTGAATGTTTAGTGTCATCACCTGTCTGCACTTGGTGCTTGCCTTTGGGTTCTTCCAAATCAGAGAGTAAGGCAACATTTCCAGCTACATGGTTAGAGCAACCTGAATCAATATAGAACAAATGATCATCATTGATACCTGATTTGGATGTCATGTTCATGATCAACAAGGAATCATCTTGATCCTCTGCATAATT
Source organism: Ceratopteris richardii (assembly GCA_020310875.1). Lineage (NCBI taxonomy): Eukaryota > Viridiplantae > Streptophyta > Polypodiopsida > Polypodiales > Pteridaceae > Ceratopteris > Ceratopteris richardii. The sequence continues at coordinate 85,704,771 of CM035413.1, read as the reverse complement.
GTTGTAATCCTTCCTATTCCTGTATCCACCTTGATAATTGCCATTGTGATTGTAGCTATTGTTGTAATTATTGTTGTAGCCATGGTAGCTTTGAGATTGATTGAATCTGCCTCTGCCTTGAGAGTATCCTCCTCTTTGGTGACCTCTTCCTCTTTGGTTCTTGTAGTTTTTGTAGCATTCATCTGTAGTATGGTTAGACAAGCCACAAGTATTGCATGGAGATTGATTGTAGGGTCTCCCCCTACCTGACTTACCTCCTCTGCCCCTACCTCTAGATGATCTACCTCTCCCTGCATAGTTTGCTTGGGAGGTAGAGCCTTCTTCATCAACCTTCTTGCTTTTACCCTTGTCTTTAGACTTCTTATCAGTATATAGGGCAGAGGGATTGTTACCTTTTGATTGCTCTCCATTCTTTGTGATCTTTGCTTCATGTGTAAAGAGTTGTCCAATCAGAGTTGTTAGATCAGGTGCTTGGATGTCCATGTACAAGTCCATTGCTGTGGTAAAGCTCTCCCACTTGTCATCTGCCTTTAGTCCATTGATCACTTGTCTGACTATTTGCTCCTCCTCAATTTCTTCTCCAACACTTGCAAGTTGATCTGCAATGTCTTTGACTTTGGTGACAAAATCTGAGACACATTGTTTTGATTGCTTCCTAAGAGTTGTAAACTCAATCCATAGCTGATTCTTTCTGGCCCTTGTGCTTGATGAAAAATATGTTGACAAGGTTTCCCAAGTCTCTTGGGAAGTCTTACAGTTCCTTACATGAGGTAGAAGGAAATCAGAGATAGAGTTTAGAAGATATGACCTTGCCAAAGCATCTTTAGCACACCATTGGTTGAGCCTCTCATGTTCATCCTTTGTAGGTAGGCCTCTGGTTTTGAATGAGGGCAACTCCTCATCTCCTGATATGTATCCATACAAGCTTCTCCCTTGTAGATAGGTCTTCATTCTCAATGACCAAGCCTGGTAATTATTTCTATCCAATTTGTCAATAAAGGAAGGGAAACCATCACCCATGATTACCTTATTTGCTCTGATACCACTGTTGGATGTGATGGCTGGATGCACTCAGAAGATCAAGCTGGTGCTGCAAATCCTGCTTCACACCTGCCCTCCTTTCTCTTCAGATATGCTTAGGAGACTCCTTGAGCTTCCAAATGACACCAAGAAACTATATATGTGCTTTACAAATTAATTGTGTAATAACCAAATCAAAACAGATGATTTTGAACCTTCACAAGTCCAAAAACTTTCTATTCCTGTAATGATACCTGCTCAGTCTTAAGCTTAGTGTGACCAGCACACTTACAATTGGATTAATTCCTTCTGGGAGTATTAAATTAACTTAACAAGCTACCATTATCAAGTTAAATCACTCCAATTGATAAACTATGCACTGAGAATGATCTTTAGCAAATCAAAGACACCCCCGACTTTTTAGGATCTACACAGAAAAATACCAGAGACTGCTTCGTCTGCAATTTCTCCCAAATGGCTGTTTGGAATGACTTGAAACTTTGTAGTGTTGTAGATTACTTTGAGCTGATTCCAATGAGCTTTGAATCATCCAATTTGGTTCAGTAGATCTTGAGATATGCTCTGTTGAAGTTGACAGACTTGAGGTAGATGACTCAGAGAAAACAGAGTTGAGAAGTATGAATGTATCTATTGATTAATGTAAACGTACAAGCTCATTAGCATGCCAAGCATAGCTAAATGAGGTGTTGTGGTGTAGGCTAAGATGTAGCACTATCACACACACAGATACAGAAGTTGAATGCCTCGGGAAGTGAGCTCAATGAGTGAGTTAGTCCCGCGAGTTTTTTCCTAGTCTTTTATATGGTATCACTTGAGGTTTGAATTTCAAATTCAAATGTAGGCTCCCTCAAATCTCTCATCCAAACATATGGAGATATTCTCTCCATTCATACCTTCCAAATTTCACGACTTTTGAAGGTGGGTGTGATTACATGAAGTCATATTGACTTTTACATGAGGTAGAAAATAACTAAGCATAGGCATGTGTTCCTATGCTCTTCCTTCAAATGAAGTCTTCATGAATTAATCCAAATTCTTGCAAAACCTTCAAGGTTGATATCCAATGCTAAGCTCTCAATGTTCAATCTTTATGTTGAATCTTCAAGGTACAAATCAATGCCAAGTGTGAAGGCTTGTTTGCACCAACAATCTTCTTGGAGTTTTAGCTCATGTAAAGTGAGCACTAAGTGCTGGAGTTGTGATAAGAAAGCCCCTTGTTTAAGCTAGCTCCTTGCTTGCTTGTTTGTTTTCTTTTAGTAGGCATATCTATGTGTGTGTGCAGGCAGTGTTGCAACTCTCTACCCTTGAGTTGTTAGCATTGGTTCTCCCTCATATTGTATCCATTTGATTTAATTCTTGTCTCATTGGATAGCTATAAGAGTCTATTTTATGCTCACAAAGTTTCTAGATCATTCTCTAAGTAATCTGGGAGCAACATTCATTTTAGTGAAGTTGTGTGATTGATATCTCTCTTGGTGTGTAGGCTTTGTTGGAAATATTGTGCTCTCTGTTGTAAGGGCTGGTTCTCCTTCTCTATGTATCCATATGCTATGATTTTGGTGTCATTGGGTAGTTATTAGAGTCCTCTAAAGTTGACCCAAGTTTAAGACTCATTGTCTGTATCATCTCTGAGAAAAGCTTGCTGGAGTGAAGTTGGGTATCTGCTTGACTGGCAGTTGTGAGCATTCAACTAGCTCATGTTGTAGACATTGTTTCTCCTTGTGTAAGCATCCATTTGAAGTGAAATTTGTTTTGTTGGAAAGCTCTTGGTGTCTACTAGAGGTCTACAAAATCGCACTGGAGTTCTCCTCATAAGCTCTGAGTAAGAGCATTTTTTGTGTGCAGAGGTCAAAGAAGGAAACCTGTGGAGGTCATTCACGCTTCGTCGTTGCTTAGGGGTTGAGATACTTCCCCTCTCAGTGGTATCAGAGCATTTGGGCATCTTGGAGGTATCACATACAAGCAAGAAGACCTCTTGGAGTTGGTGGTTGAAGATTTTCATCAACAAAAGCTTCTTGGAGGTAGCTCACATCAAGGGGGAGCTATTCTACTCAAATTTGCAAAAGCACAAGGTGTCCATCTAAGGAAAGATTTGGATTGAGGTAACCTCAGAGCCTCATTTTCATTTTACACACATTGGCCAAGGGCTAGGCCAAGTATCAAAGACTAGATATGGGAGACTTCAACACTCAAATTGAAAAGCTAGACAAAGGTAACTATCAACCATGGAGATTTAGGGTCTCCAACTATCTTATGGGCAAGGGCCTTTGGGGGTTGATTAGTGGAAGTGAACCAAGACCTAGGTTGGATGAGAATCCAACCAATGACCAGAGAAGGGCCTTTAGGGAATGGAATGAAAGAGACAAGAGGGTTATCTTTATCCTTTCCCAACACATTAGCAATAGCATGATCCGCCATATCCAAGACTTGGATTCAAGCATGAAGGTATGGGAGACACTTGAAAGGCTTTATTCAAGAAGCACCAAAGCAAGGAAGATCCAACTCAAGAATGATCTCAACAACCTTAGGAAGAGCTCAGGGAGTAGCATAAATGACTACATACTTAAGGTCAAGGAGTTATCAGATGCATTGGGATCCATTGGAAGCCACGTAGACGATGACGATCTTGTGGCTTATACTCTCAATGGTTTGAGAGATGATGAGAAGTGGAAACCCTTTACCACTTCAGTATATGTAAGGGATAATCTTCCCGATTTTGAGCAATTGGTTGCTCTCATGGTCACCGAAGAAATGAACATAGGTGGAAGTTCAACTAAAAGCAAGGATGCACAAGTTTTCTATGCAGGTAATCAAAGGGGCAAAGGAAGACGAGGACAAGGAAGGGGCAAAGGAAAGTTTGGAGGAAGGCAAGGCCACTCAAGCAATCAAGGACATGACCGAGGCACCTCATCACAAAGAGGGAGAGGAAGAACAAGAGGAAGAGGAGGAGGACATCAACAAAACAGGAATCAAGATGGCGAAGGATGTTACATATGTGGCAAGTTTGGCCACTATGCTAGAGATTGCTACCAAGGAGGAAACCAAAGGAGCTATAATCAAGGTTCTTCATACAAAGGCCAAGGTAATTATGCTTCTACAAGTTCAGAAAATGACAATCTCTTGATGATGCACATGAGTGGGAATTCAAGCAAAGTAGATAACACTTGGTATATTGATAGTGGATGTAGCAACCATATGAGTTGCAATTCTTCTTGGTTTACTAATCTACATGTTCCCAAAGGTAAAGGACATGTAGAAACAGGTGATGATACAGCCCATGAGATCTCCCATGTTGGAGATGTAGCTTTGGATGACAAGGAGGAAGGAAGATGTCTCTAGGATGTCTTGCATGTACCTACCATCACAAAGAACTTGGTGTCCGTTGGGCAAATGGTTGAAAGAGGCTATCAAGTAAGGTTCAACAAAGGTGGATGCTTTGTGGAGAACCCTAAGCAAGGTTACAAGGTCATAGCAAGAGGAAAGAAGCAAGGGAGACTCTTCTCTTTGGAGGTAAATTCTCATCCCACTCAACATGTCTACTTCACATATGGAAACAAGAAGATTTCGGAGTTGGACTTGTGGCACAAGAGGATAGGTCACATCAACATACAAAGAATGAAGGAAATGCAATTCAAGAGGCTGGTTGAAGGTCTTCCCAACTTCCAAGGACAAGGTATGAAGCATTTATGTGAATCTTGTCAACTAGGGAAGCAAGCGAGACTTCCATTCAAGAAGAGTGGATACATAAGCCAACATCCATTGGAGTTGATACATACAGATGTGTGGGGGCCAACCAAAGAGAAATCCATTGGAGGTAACAAGTACTTTGTCACTTTTATAGATGATTGCACAAGGATGGTTTGGGTTTATTTCATCAAAAACAAATTAGATGTGTTTACATGTTTCAAAGCATTCAAGGCAATGGTAGAGAAGGAAACAGGTACATATATCAAGAAGCTAAGGTCCGATGGAGGGCGAGAATATTTCTCAAATGAGTTTTCTGATTTTTTAATGGATCAAGGCATCAAGAGGCAAGTAACATGCAGGCACACACCCCAAAAAAATGGAGTAGCAGAGAGAAAGAATAGATACATTGCCGAGATCGCTAGAGCAATGCTTAATGAGATGAATGTACCTAACATGTTTTGGAGTGATGCAGCAAATACCGCCGTGTATCTTATGAATAGGGCTCCTACCTCAGGGATCCATGGCTTGACACCATATCAAGCCTATTATGGTAAGAAACCTGATCTTTCCCACTTGAAGATATTTGGATGTACTTGTTATGTACATGTGCCAAGTGAATTGAGTCACAAGCTACAACCAAAGGCAGAAAAGTGTGTGTTTCTAGGATATTCAAATGATCATAAAGGTTACAGGTGCTTCAACCCAAACACAAAGGACTTGAGGATATCAAGGGATGTAGCATTTGATGAGCTACTCCCTTGGTATAAGAAGTATGATTGTATGCAGGACTATGAAGAAGAAAAGCATGGACATGATGAAGACCAAATCGACCTAGAGCTAAACGGCCCAAGGTGTTCCATCAATGAAGATAGTTCAAGCATGAACTCACCATGGAGGGGGAGATCTTCATCAAGCTATGAAGCACAATCAATCAACAAAGGCAAAGCAACATTGGTGGAGTTGGATGAAGAAGGTAATGAAGTTGAAGATGATGAAGGACACATGATGGAGAAAGAAGCCACGTCAAAGAAAGAGATCAAGTTCCCAAGGCAAGGGAGGTTTATTCCTCCAAAAGGTGAAGAAAGGAAGTCTTCTAGAGTTAAGTATCCAACTCAAAGGTTTACTTATGATTCATACATGGCAACGCATTATGCATATATGAACAAAGTAGTAGAAGATCATGAGCCCGATTGCTATGAAGATGCAAGCAGGTACACCAAATGGAAAGAGGCAATGCAAGAAGAGATCGACGCACTTGAGGAAAATCAAACATGGACTCTACTGCCCAAGAAGGAGAACATGAAGGTAATAGGTAATAAGTGGCTGTATAAAGTAAAGAGGAATTTAGATGGATCTATTTCTAGGTTCAAAGCAAGATTGGTGGCCAAGGGTTTTGCACAAACCTATGGAGTGGACTTTGAAGAGACATTCAGCCCCGTGGCAAAGATGAGCACCATTAGGACACTCATTGCAATGGCTGCTAGCAAAGGATGGAAGCTTTTCCAATTGGATATCAAGAATGCCTTTCTCAATGGAGACTTGGAAGAAGAGGTATACATGGAGCAACCACTAGGTTTTGCTCATAAAGAGTTTCCACATCATGTTTGTAGGTTGAAGAAGGCATTTTATGGCCTAAACCAAGCTCCAAGGGCTTGGAACCAAAGATTGGTGGACTATTTGATCAAATGTGGTTACAATCAATGCAAGGCGGATCCATCTCTCTTCATCAAACAAAGAGGAGAACTTGTAGTCTACATGTGTGTGTATGTAGATGATCTTATCATTACAGGTAATGATACAAAGGGCATTGAGGAGATCAAGGCAAAGCTTGGAAAGGAGTTTAGGATATCTGATCTTGGAGATCTTAGGTATTTTCTTGGCATTGAAGTTGTATACAAAGAAGAAGGTATTATGCTCATACAAAGGAAGTATATTCTAGACCTACTTGAGAGGTTTGGGATGCTACATTGCAAGCCTATTTCAAATCCCATGGATGTTAATGTAAAGCTAAGCTCCATTGATGGAGAGCCATTAGAGGATGTAACTTTTTATCGCTCTATTGTAGGCTCTTTCAATTATGCCACAATAACTAGGCCTGACATAGCATATGGAGTTGGAGTGTTATCACAATTTATGCATAGTCCAAGGACTACACACTTGCAAGCTGCAAGAAGAATGTTACGATATCTCAAGGCCACTATAAATGAAGGATTGTTCTATTCATTTGATGATGATATGCAGGTCAAAGCTTATTCTGATGCGGATCGGGCCGGTTCCAAGGAGGATAGAAGAAGTACAAGTGGTTACCTAGTCATGCTAGGTAGCAAGATCATCTCATGGATTTCAAAGAAGCAACCCACGGTGGCATTATCTTCCACCGAGGCTGAGTATAGAGCTTTGGCTCAAGCCACATGTGAGCCAATGT
>CM035413.1:85687618-85692618 GCA_020310875.1 Ceratopteris richardii | reverse complement strand
TCCCATCCAAAGCCTTTGTAAACATGTCCGCAACTTGGTCCTTAGTACCAATATGATGTACTGAAACTTCCTTGGATATCACCTTTTCCCTTATGAAGTGATAGTGCACTTCAATATGCTTGGTTCTAGCATGATAGACAGGGTTCGATGCTAGATGAATGCTACTCATGTTGTCACAAAAAATTGGATATGTGTCAACCTGCAAATTAAGCTCCATAAATAACTTCTTAATCCACATTAGCTCACATGTGACTTGAGCCAAAGCTCTATACTCAGCCTCGGTGGAAGATAATGCCACCGTGGGTTGCTTCTTTGAAATCCATGAGATGATCTTGCTACCTAGCATGACTAGGTAACCACTTGTACTCCTTCTATCTTCCTTCGAACCGGCCCAATCGGCATCGGAATAAGCTTTGACCTGCATATCATCATCAAATGAGTAGAACAATCCTTCATTTATAGTGGCTTTGAGATATCGCAACATTCTTCTTGCAGCTTGCAAGTGTGTAGTCCTTGGACTATGCATAAATTGTGATAACACTCCAACTCCATATGCTATGTCAGGCCTGGTTATTGTGGCATAATTGAAGGAGCCTACAATAGATCGATACAAAGTTACATCCTCTAATGGCTCTCCATCAATGGAGCTTAGCTTTACATTAACTTCCATGGGATTTGAAATAGGCTTGCAATGTAGCATCCCAAACCTCTCAAGTAGGTCTAGAATATACTTCCTTTGTATGAGCATAATACCTTCTTCTTTGTATACAACTTCAATGCCAAGAAAATACCTAAGATCTCCAAGATCAGAGATCCTAAACTCCTTTCCAAGCTTTGCCTTGATCTCCTCAATGCCCTTTGTATCATTACCTGTAATGATAAGATCATCTACATACACACACATGTAGACCACAAGTTCTCCTCTTTGTTTGATGAAGAGAGATGGATCCGCCTTGCATTGATTGTAACCACATTTGATCAAATAGTCCACCAATCTTTGGTTCCAAGCCCTTGGAGCTTGCTTTAGGCCATAAAGTGCCTTCTTCAACCTACAAACATGATGTGGAAACTCTTTATGAACAAAACCTAGTGGTTGCTCCATGTATACCTCTTCTTCCAAGTCTCCATTGAGAAAGGCATTCTTGATATCCAATTGGAAGAGCTTCCATCCTTTGCTAGCAGCCATTGCAATGAGTGTCCTAATGGTGCTAATCTTTGCCACGGGGCTGAATGTCTCTTCAAAGTCCACTCCATAGGTTTGTGCAAAACCCTTAGCCACCAATCTTGCTTTGAACCTAGAAATAGATCCATCTGAATTCCTCTTTACTTTATACACCCACTTATTACCTATTACCTTCATGTTCTCCTTCTTGGGCACTAGAGTCCATGTTTGATTTTCCTCAAGTGCGTCGATCTCTTCTTGCATTGCCTCTTTCCATTCGGTGTACCTGCTTGCATCTTCATAGCAATCGGGCTCATGATCTTCTACTACTTTGTTCATATATGCATAATGTGTTGCCATGTATGAATCATACGTAAACCTTTGAGTTGGATACTTAACTCTAGAAGACTTCCTTTCTTCACCTTTTGGAGGAATAAACCTCCTTTGCCTTGGGAACTTGATCTCTTTCTTTGACGTGGCTTCTTTCTCCATCATGTGTCCTTCATCATCTTCAACTTCATTACCTTCTTCATCCAACTCCACCAATGTTGCTTTGCCTTTGTTGATTGATTGTGCTTCATAGCTTGATGAAGGTCTCCCCCTCCATGGTGAGTTCATGCTTGAACTATCTTCATTGATGGAACACCTTGGGCCGCTTAGCTCTAGGTCGATTTGTTCTTCATCATGTCCATGCTTTTCTTCTTCATAGTCCTGTATACAATCATACTTCTTATACCAAGGGAGTAGCTCATCAAATGCTACATCCCTTGATATCCTCAAGTCCTTTGTATTTGGGTTGAAGCACCTGTAACCTTTATGATCATTTGAATATCCTAGAAACACACACTTTTCTGCCTTTGGTTGTAGCTTGTGCCTCAATTCACTTGGCACATGTACATAACAAGTACATCCAAATATCTTCAAGTGGGAAAGATCAGGTTTCTTACCATAATAGGCTTGATATGGTGTCAAGCCATGGATCCCTGAGGTAGGAGCCCTATTCATTAGATACACGGCGGTATTTGCTGCATCACTCCAAAACATGTTAGGTACATTCATCTCATTAAGCATTGCTCTAGCGATCTCGGCAATGTATCTATTCTTTCTCTCTGCTACTCCATTTTGTTGGGGTGTGTACCTGCATGTTACTTGCCTCTTGATGCCTTGATCCATTAAAAAATCAGAAAACTCATTTGAGAAATATTCTCCCCCTCCATCGGACCTTAGCTTCTTGATATATGTACCTGTTTCCTTCTCTACCATTGCCTTGAATGCTTTGAAACATGTAAACACATCTGATTTGTTTTTGATGAAATAAACCCAAACCATCCTTGTGCAATCATCTATAAAAGTGACAAAGTACTTGTTACCTCCAATGGATTGCTCTTTCGTTGGCCCCCACACATCTGTATGTATCAACTCCAATGGATGTTGGCTTATGTAGCCACTCTTCTTGAATGGAAGTCTCGCTTGCTTCCCTAGTTGACAAGATTCACATAAATGCTTCATACCTTGTCCTTGGAAGTTGGGAAGACCTTCAACCAGCCTCTTGAATTGCATTTCCTTCATTCTTTGTATGTTGATGTGACCTATCCTCTTGTGCCACAAGTCCAACTCCGAAATCCTCTTGTTTCCATATGTGAAGTAGACATGTTGAGTAGAATGAGAATTTACCTCCAAAGTGAAGAGTCTCCCTTGCTTCTTTCCTCTTGCTATGACCTTGTAACCTTGCTTAGGGTTCTCCACAAAGCATCCACCTTTGTTGAACCTTACTTGATAGCCTCTTTCAACCATTTGCCCAACGGACACCAAGTTCTTTGTGATGGTAGGTACATGCAAGACATCCTTGAGACATCTTCCTTCCTCCTTGTCATCCAAAGCTACATCTCCAACATGGGAGATCTCATGGGCTGTATCATCACCTGTTTCTACATGTCCTTTACCTTTGGGAACATGTAGATTAGTAAACCAAGAAGCATTGCAACTCATATGGTTGCTACATCCACTATCAATATACCAAGTGTTATCTACTTTGCTTGAATTCCCATTCATGTGCATCATCAAGAGATTGTCATTTTCTGAACTTGTAGAAGCATAATTACCTTGGCCTTTGTATGAAGAACCTTGATTATAGTTCCTTTGGTTTCCTCCTTGGTAGCAATCTCTAGCATAGTGGCCAAACTTGCCACATATGTAACATCCTTCGCCATCTTGATTCCTGTTTTGTTGATGTCGTCCTCCTCTTCCTCTTGATCTTCCTCTCCCTCTTTGTGATGAGGTGCCTTGGTCATGTCCTTGATTTCTTGAGTGGCCTTGCCTTCCTCCAAACCTTCCTTTGCCCCTTCCTTGTCCTTGTCTTCCTTTGCCCCTTTGATTACCTGCATAGAAAACTTGTGCATCTTTGCTTTTAGTTGAACTTCCACCTATGTTCATTTCTTCGGTGACCATGAGAGCAACCAATTGCTCAAAATCGGGAAGATTATCCCTTACATAAACTGAAGTGGTAAAGGGTTTCCACTTCTCATCATCTCTCAAACCATTGAGAGTATAAGCCACAAGATCGTCATCGTCTACGTGGCTTCCAATGGATCCCAATGCATCTGATAACTCCTTGACCTTAAGTATGTAGTCATTTATGCTACTCCCTGAGCTCTTCCTAAGGTTGTTGAGCTCATTCTTGAGTTGGATCTTCCTTGCTTTGGTGCTTGTTGAATAAAGCCTTTCAAGTGTCTCCCATACCTTCATGCTTGAATCCAGGTCTTGGATATGGCCGATCATGCTATTGCTAATGTGTTGGGAAAGAATAAAGATAACCCTCTTGTCTCTTTCATTCCATTCCCTAAAGGCCCTTCTCTGGTCATTGGTTGGATTCTCATCCAACCTAGGTCTTGGTTCACTTCCACTAATCAACCCCCAAAGGCCCTTGCCCATAAGATAGTTGGAGACCCTAAATCTCCATGGTTGATAGTTACCTTTGTCTAGCTTTTCAATTTGAGTGTTGAAGTCTCCCATATCTAGTCTTTGATACTTGACCTAGCCCTTGGCTAATGCTCCAATGTGTGTAAAATGAAAATGAGGCTCTGAGGTTACCTCAATCCAAAGCTTTCCTTAGATGGACACCTTGTGCTCTTGCAAATTTGAGTAGAATAGCTCCCCCTTGATGTGAGCTACCTCCAAGAAGCTTTTGTTGATGCAACTCTTCAACCACCAACTCCAAGATGTCTTCTTGCTTGTATGTGATACCTCCAAGATGCCCAAATGCTCTGATACCACTGATGGGGGAAGTATCTCAACCCCTAAGCAACGATGAAGAGCGAATGACCTCCACAGGTATCCTTCTTTGACCTCTGCACACCAAAAATGCTCTCACTCAGAGCTTATGCAGAGAACTCCAGTGCGCTTTTGTAGACCTGTAGTAGACACCAAGGGCTTTCCAACAAAACAAATTTCACTTGAAATGGATGCTTACACAAAGAGAAACAATGTCTACAAAATGAGCTAGTTGAATGCTCACAACTGCTAGTCAAGCAGAGACCTCACTTCACTCCAGCAAACTTTTCTCAGAGATTATACAGAGAATGAATCTCAAACTTATGTCAACTTTAGAGGACTCTAATAGCTACCCAATGACACCAAAATCATAGCAAATGGATACATAGAGAAGGAGAACCAGCCCTTACAACAGAGAGCAAAATATTTCCAACAGAGCCTACACAAAGAGAGAGATATCAATCACACAACTTCACTAAAATGAATGTTGCTCCCAGCTTACTCAGAGAATGCTCCAGAGAATTGGTAAGCATAAAATAGACTCTTATAGCTATCCAATGAGACAAGA
>CM035413.1:85659269-85675118 GCA_020310875.1 Ceratopteris richardii | reverse complement strand
GAGGATGGTATGAAGACCTCGAGCAAGTGGCGGCACAAGTGCGTGAGTGAGAAGCACACTAGCATGCACACACATACACACACACGCGCACGCACGGCAAGACAAAGAGTGAGAATCAATGGAGCTTTTAGATTACTTTCAAAATGCTCTTACAAGTTCGTTTCAATTACAATCTACCCCCAAAAATGAGCTCTCTAGCTCTTTTATAGTTTTTGACTAGCTTTTGGCCCTGTCCAGACCTAGTGTCCGGCCTAGTTAAAAATTAGGTTCCAGGGCTTATTTGAGGGCTCAAACGAAGTCTAAAAATTATGAAATTTGGTACGATGGTACTTCTAATACTCCTCAAGCTCGAGGACTCCTCGGCTTGCACAAAATGGAGTCTAATCTACCAAAAACGGGATTTACAATGTTTGTGTAGTGATTAAAATCACTTGGGTTGTACATAATCTATGGGAAAAAATGATCTGGCCTTGTTGCCGTATTGTGCATGACTCCTTTGTTGCTTTGTATGCCAACACTCCCCCCTTCCTAGCGTCTGTCGCCCCTGACAGACCTTTGTTCGCGCGGGTGGTCGATGTAATATTGGATGACATTGGTGGCCAGTTCATGTTCTCCTATCCTTAAGCCTCTTGCTAGATCGGCTTCCAATGCTTCCCAATTTATTGCACCGGGGGTCTCTGGTTGCGGGGTGGTGTAGTACTCTGAATACATTGCTTGTTCACAAGCAAACAGTTGAAGCAGATGTGTCGGCTTTGGCGCGAAAATCTCCGAGTGGTACTCCCAGAAACCTGATCTGAACATTTCTTCGAAGGTCTGTTTGTAGCGGGCGGGGAGGTACTTGATGCGTGCATGCCAAGCGTAAGCCACACGGATACTGGGGGTGGTGCTCATGTCATACACCAAGTCGTAATTTCCATTGCTAAACCCCGGAAGACGTACCTGTGGTGCGGCTGCATTTCTAAAGGTCTTCAGCACTACTTGCATCATATCTAAGATTTTAAGCATCATTTGCGCTGCTACATCTTGCATGGGCTTCAAGCGCGGCATCCAGTGGCGAATGGTCCCCATCATATATGCTACCGATGGTGGTCCTTGTGGTGGCGCGATGTACGGGTAGTTCAGCCATTCCTTGCATTGCGCATTGTTCTGTACCTTGATATTAAATGCCTTCCACGACCTGCGGCGGGGAAGTGGACCGTAGCATGGGTTGTACAGGAGGTGCAGTGGCGCGTTGTTCCATGTGCGTAGCATTTCTGGATAAGTCTCTAAAAGTTTCTGCCGCCATGTCGGTTGACGAATCTTGCCTTTTCGCACCTCTGGAGGAAGGTCTTCGGGTTGAAATTGGGTCGCAAAAGTAGGAATCTGACCCGTGACTCTTTGTATTTCTGCATTATAATCAGCCAAGATAATATAATATGGCCTGTACTGGAGTTCCGATGAGAGAATCAGGCGTCTCGATGACAAGTTCTTGAAGTAATCTGATTGTAAAACAGTCTCTTCTATGACCCTCATAGCCTGATTTTGCACTACGGTGCGCTCTTCATGCGAGGTCCCTACTTCCTCCACTTGTCGTAACCATGGCGGTCGTGGTGCCTCGAACGTGTCCTGCGCTTCTTCTGTTTGTTGGCCTCCTGGGAATGGTTGCGGATCATATTCTTCATCAAACGTTTGTTCCACAGGAATGTGCACAACTTCTTCGTCCGTGGGAGCCTCCGGAGGGGAAGATGGCCTCTCATATTGTAGTAGGCGTGTTTGCAATTCAGTTACCTGTTGCTGGAGATCTTTTATGGCCTCTGCGTCGGAGGGAAGCGAAGCTGCAGAGGGGGTGGTTGGAGGGGCAGCTGTTGGGCCTTGTTGGTGTTCCTGCTTCAGTTGTCCTAGCTCCTCCGATAGCTTATCATGTGCTTCGAGTAGCATGGCATAATCTTCCAATATAATCTTGATATTATCGGGGGTCACTGCTTGAAACTTGGATGGGCTGATGGGTGCCCCCGGTGTGCTCTCAATTGCTGCCTCCAGGTTCTCTTGATTTTGTATTTGCAGACGTCTGTTCTCTTCCTGAGCAGCCGCAAGATGGCGTTTAAGTAGCGCCATATTTCGCTGAAGTTTTGAGTTGCGTTCCAGTTGTGTCCGTAGGTGACTTTCTACCACCTGCACTGCTTCCTGATCTACGTTCTGTAGCTGTACTTCCAATATATTATGGGCATCTTGGAGGGTTTGGAACTGTGTGTGGAGGCGAGCATTCTCCTCTTCTAGTACCGCAAGGCGGAGCTGTAGTGTCGCTGAGTGCTCTTGCAGGCATGCGTTTTGTTGCTGGAGCTGAATGTAATCTGTTCTTAAATTTGATATACAAGCCATCATGGTGTCCAATGCATTACCTATAGATGAGTGGGGGGTGTTTACTGTGGAAGATGCATGGGAAGGGAATTGGGGAAGGGAGACAGTGAATGATGTGTCTACGAAAGTTGTGTGTGAGGGTGGAATTGGTGGAGGGGGAATGGGAGGAGGTGAAACCATGGGTGGAGGTGCCGTGGGTGGTGAAATGTCCATACCTTCAGGAGTGGGTGTTAGTGTGGGGCCTGCCCTATATATTGGTATGGTAGGTGGTGTGTGTGTGGAAGTGGTGAATAGATGTGACATGGGGTGGGGAGCTGAAAATACAGGGAATGGTTGAGGGCCTGGTTGAAAAGCCCTAGCAAAGATGTCCTGGAGGGATTGTAGAAATGGAGAGAGGGATATCGGGGGTTGGGGTCGTAAATTTGAGGAGGGTGGAAAGGGTGGCATGGTAGTAGGGAAACCCATGAATGTGGATCTGGGGTCAGGATGACCCGTGGCTGAAGGCATTGGGGATGGTTGTCCTAGGGCAGGCTCGGGAAGGGTTTCGGTGGGTTGTGTAGTGATGGGGTTTGCTTCAAAGGTCGGGTTATCAGTGGTAGAGAATAGGGTGGCACTAGAGATGGGAGTACGAAAGATGAAGGTTGGGTCAGTGGGTTGAGTGGTCGATGGGATTTCCACTGTCTCTGTTCTCGGAGGCGATGGTGGGGGAGTAGGTGGTAGTGGTTCGGTGGACTCCTCATGGGTGGCGGGGTGCTGTTGACTAGCTGTCTGGGAGGTTGGTGTAGTAGTTGGCTCCTCTGCAACTGTAACGGGAATTTGGATATTTTTACCTGAGCGAGGCCGTGTCTGGAACCTTCGTGGGTCATATTGAACTGAAGGCCTCTGAATGGCAGTGCGCACAGCTTCTACAACTCCATATGTTTCTGCCATCAATAAGAGACCTTCCCTGTACTCTGAGTCAACTCCCGCTTCTTCCAACAACTGAGTCATAAGTACTCTGCTGCTCTGTTCAGTGAGTAACTGCTGCGATCACACTCTTTCCATAATCTGATACAGCCTTCGGAGTTCTGCTGTATATGCTGGGGCTTCAGTGGTCTCTTCTTCATATGCTTCTTCTTCTTCCGGTTGTCCGTGTTGTTGACTTTGCTGAGCGTCACTCCAATGGACATGTCTACCGTCTGTAGACTTTCTTCTTCTCCGCGAGGATGTGCCCTGCTCCTCTGCCTCTGAATAAAACTCCACGTCAGAGAATTGTGTGCTTTGTAGGAATGCTTCGAAATCCTGGGGGTCCAATCCTTCAGCCTCTCCGGTGGCAGCAAACTCGAATTCAGGTGTAACCGGAGGAGCCGATGGGGTGGGTTGTGTCGTAGTGTCAGATTCCGACCTGGGTATCCTAATGGTAAAAGGAGGTACAGTGCCCTCTCTTAATGGTGATGCCTCAGGAGTAGTCAGGACTTCCCTTGTCTGGACACACGGAATCGCGCCCCTCATGCGCTTGGACTGATGTGTGGATGTCTTGAGCCTTTTAAACATTTGTAATTGTGCCCAAGTTAAGGCACGCTCAATGGGGACATCATATGCCAAGCATCGGTAAATGATGCGTGTGAGTGCACAGCATCCGTTCACCACTAATTTCCTAGAAGCCCGTTTGTTCGCTTCATACAACTGATCTATAATCCACACTGGTAGCTTAATAGGTAGCGCACCTGCTTCCGCCAAGTAGAGAGCAAACCAGATCTTCTTGTGTGGTTGCGTGAATCGGTCTTGACCGGGGAAGGCGAAATGTTGCATGCACATGCGGAGAGGGATGGACACATTTGGGGTGAGGGCTGCCATGTCTTTTAGCTTCACTACTTTCCTGTCCTTCATGTTATTGGGAACAAGAGCATCCTTTTCTGAGGGTACATGCGTGCCATGCATCTTTAAAGCATCACTCACTAGCTCCACAGTAAGTTCAAACCTCTTCAACTCGTTGTTGCCCAGCAATGAGGGGAGAACAAATGATCCGGGTTGGTCCTTATCTTCATGAGCTTGTAATGTAGAGACCAGATAGTAACATCGGAGGAGGTCGGGTTTAGGTAGTGGGGCTTCAAAATATTCCGCCAACCCTGCTCGTTGCCATATGATCTGGAGGTCTTCGGTGTTCTGTAAAGTCTCGAACTCCTTGGAGAAAAATTGGAAACGCACCCATGATCTGTCATACTCGCATTTAGACTCCCAGATATACTTAGCCTCTCCTAATGGACCGGGCATGCCATTGAACCAATGAGAATTTGCATGAACTCTTTCCGTGATTCCTGTAGGTGGATCTGGCACCGGGAGTTGCTGGAGGTGTTGCATCTCCACTGGTCGTTCAGTCGGGGGCACATCCACGGGTAGGCTATCCACATCAATTCCTGCAGTAAGTATCCCTACTTGTGAGCCCGAACCTGTCGCTTCTGCCATTTTTCTTCTTGCTTTCTGATTCTGTGAGAATATAGAATCATGTGTTAACATCGTAATGGACAAAATAAATCCGTTGTTGTCCCCGTTACAACATTAACATGAGGTAGATGGTGAGTTAGTGGTTAGTAAGTGCACGAAGACAGTGAGTGTAGTTAACGTTTGTGTATTCCTAGGAGACTAATGCCGTTAGTAAGTGGGGTGAATTTACAAATCGGGGTCGGGGGGTTTATTACAGATCTTAGACTGCCAAATGCAGTGGATGGGCTTTGCTTTCGGTTTCGTAGAGACTCCAGAGAGCTGTGTCGGTGTCGCTGTTTGGGAATGGGGCCTTTTAGGGACCCACTTATAAGTGATTACATGCATACTCATGGGTCTTTGTGTGTTCCTAAGTGTTGAGCACGAGGGAATTCTGGTGGTACTCGTAGATGGGTTATGCTGCATAGGTTGCGGCCTTGGCTTAACTACTTGTGCCCGCAAGCAAGCCTTAGGCACCCAAATTTGTCTAGATTGTGGGCTTGCCTTCATCGACTTCTTGGGCACCCAAATAGATTTTACTTTAGCAGAAGAATTTCTGAAAGACTTCTTATTAGCGTCGTGTTGTTGGCTACTAATAAGAGGCTTTGCCCGTGTGGTTGACGGTGGTGCAACCGGTCGTTCGCCTTTCCGCACCCACATCTGGTTGAGTTTCTGGGGCATTCTGCTGCGCAGGTACTTTTGATCTCGGACATAGGTAGTACTCGGCTTCTTCTGCCTGTGATCCACCTTTGGTTGCTGCCTCCTTCTGACCTTTGGAAAAGAAGGGAGTTCCGTTGCATCCCTGACTCCTTTTTTGCAAATGTCATTCCTCTGCAACACAGGGTTTTGAACAAGAACAGCATGGTCATCTTCATGTGTACCCCTGGAAGGACCAGGAGTCTGTGCCTTTCCTAGTTCCTTGAGTGCTCCATTGTCTAATTCTACTGTAACTCGACTATTATTGACCCAAACCTGGAGAAGTCCACTTCTTAGGTTTAGATTGACTGCTTGGTCATAGATCCAATCCTGACCCAAGACTAGAGGTTCAGTGAGATCCTCATCTTGACACACCAGTGCTTTAACTGTCATTGCCTCATCATGAATGTAAAGGGGAAGTTCCGCCTCGCCCATGCAAGGGGTTTCCACTCCTCCCAATCCTATAAGATATGCTTCCACAGGATTGACAGTCAATTGTAATTCTTGGCAGTAAGACAATTTAACAGCACTAGTGGCTGCACCTGAGTCAATCAAGGCTCTTACGGTCCTTGCACTCTTTCCTTGTCCTATATCTAAAGTTACGAAAGGACGTCTATCAATTATCCTATGCGAGCTTGTTCCTGCGACTTCACACATGGCCATAGGAAATCCTTGGTCTGCATAGTCATTCGCACCAGGCTGATCTCTACCTTGCCTTCGTAATTTCATCCTTCTGATGCGTTCTAAAGCCTCTGCTTGAGCTTCTTCTCTAATTCTCTTTTCTTCCTCTTTGCGTTTCTTAGCAGTGTTGAGTCGGCTGAGCATTTCCTCCGTGAGGGGTTCCTGGTACAACTTGACTCTGCATCCGCTAATATAGTTAGGGAGAACATCACCCTCTAATGTGGCCAATTGTACTGCTCCACTTGTGGAGATCCTATTGATGATCATAGGTCCGTAGCCTCTCTTTTCTAGCTTCCTTGCGTGTTGTTTCAGTGTATAGACTAAGACTAGATCTCCCGTTTTCAAGCCTTTATCCTTCACGTGGGCATCAAAGTATGCCTTCTGTCTCTTCTTGGCTGCATATATCCCTGCAGCGGCTCTCATTCTTGTTTCTCCTAATCGTTCAAGGTCAAAAATTCTAGAGGATAGCTCATGACCTGTCCATTCGTGCTCTTGTGCTACTCTCAATGTAGGGATCACGAAGTCCAAGGGTAGCACAGCGTTTTGGCCAAATACCATCTGAAAGGGGGTGGCTTGGAGTACCGTTTTGTAGGCAACTCGGTATGCCCAAACAGCATGGTGTAGCTGTTTGTCCCAATCAGAGCGTTTAGTGTTCACTAATTTCGTCAGTACATTGCATAAAATCTTATTAGTGCTCTCAGCTTGTCCATTAGCTTGAGGGTGATAAGGGGCAGACTTCTTGTGTATTACCAAGAATTCTTGGAGCAGATTTTCAATCACTTCGTTCAAGAAATGAGTGCCTCTATCGCTTACAAGCTCTATAGGTAGTCCATATCTCGTGAATACATTCTCAAACAAGAATTTGGCAGTTGTTTGAGCATCGTTCTTGGTTGTAGCTTTTACCTCTACCCACTTGGTGAGATAATCTGTTGCCACAATGATGTATTCCGCATGAGAACCCTTAGCTGGGGGATTAATAGGACCTACGAAGTCTATTCCCCACTTAGAGAATGCACGTCCACCCATCATAGGTTTCAGTGGCATCTCATCTTTGCGTATAGGATACTGAGTCCTTTGACAGATATCACACCGTTTCACATAAGTTTGTGCATCCATGTGAAGGGTAGGCCACCAGAAGCCCGCAAACAATATTGCCTTGATTACCCGATCTGGTCCAAAGTGTCCTCCTGCTACACCTTGGTGGGCAGTCTCCAAGATTTTGAGATATTCACTTTCATGGACACATAACCTCAGGTAACCATCTTTACCGCGCTTATATAGATTATCACCTATGAGTGAGTAATCCAAAGCTTCTTGTTCTAAGCTCCTTTTCCTAGCTAGAGTCATGTCTGGAGGGAATGTGTTTGTTCTCAAGAATGATACTAGAGGTTCACTCCAATCTGGCACAATGGATACGTGATAAAGAGTGGCATGTTCCACTGGTGGTTTAGTGCAACAGATTGGGCATTCCTTGCACAACTTTTGGACATCTGCTTCCATAGTTGGCCAGTGCACTCCGAATCTCTTTAGAGTCTGTAAAGTTCGTTGCTTTGAATGGTGTTGCTCTAACGCACCTACATGTGCTAATTGCAACCACTTAGCGTACTCATCTTCTTCTACACAACAAGCCAAGATCCCTTGATCTGTGTGCTTGTACATGCTGCCTGCCATGATATGGTACTTTTGGGCTTTTACAACCTCTCTGTTCCGTGTGTTTACCACAGGATGGTTAGGCCCGTATGTCAATACTGGTACTATTGGCTTGGCCCACTGCGGTATAACTTCCAAATTAAACAAGTAAGCATCAGGAAGGTCATCTGACACTCCTTGTGGGGCTTCTCCCGATGTGAGCCTAGAGAGATGATCTGCTCTCAAGTGGGTTCTACCTTTTCTTACCACAACCTCAAAATCATATTCCATTAGCAGGAGAAACCATCTTACTAATCTTCCCGTATTGCATGGCTTGTTTACTAAGTACAACAATGCCTGATGGTCTGTAAAAAATTTAAACTTATTTGCAAGCAAATAATGTCTAAACTTTTTAACTGCATATACCATGCCTAATCCTTCTCGTTCAGTAGTGGTATAATTTCGTTCAGCCGCATTCAATTGTCTACTAGCATAGGCGATTGGAAGATCCATATTACCTTCACCAGTAGGTTGTGCCAGCACACATCCAATAGCATAATTGGATGCATCCACATGAACATGGAATGGCTTATTCCAATCTGGTGTGGTCAAGATTGGTGCTGAACATAATCTTCGTTTAAGCTCTTGGAAGGAATTCTCACATTCATCCGTCCACTCAAAGTTTGTCAGAAGTCCGTACATGGGCTTTGCAATGACAGCATACATGTGGATGAAACGTCTGTAATACCCACAATGCCCCATGAAAGCTTGTACTTCCTTGACATTCTTTGGCCTAGGTAGCTCTGCTATGGCTCTCACTTTTCTTCATCGGTAGATATGCCATTCTTTGACACTATGTGTCCTAGAATCTTGCCTTGCCTGACCATAAAAACACACTTTTCTGGGTTTAAGCAGACTTGATATTCTCTACATTTGTCAAAGATTTGTCTGAGTTCAGGAATATGGGTTTGCCTAACGTTGGAATGAGCACAAAGATCATCAACATAGACTTCTAAACTCTTCCTTAGGAACTCCTTAAACACATGGCACATCAGTCTCTGGAAGGTAGCTGGTGCGTTGGTAAGCCCAAATGGCATTACTCTAAAAGCAAAAATGCCCCATTCTGTGGCAAAGGCTGTCTTATGCTGATCCTCTGGAGCTATGGCTACTTGATTGTAGCCCGAAAATCCATCAAGGAAGCTGTACACTTCCTTGCCTGCCACTCTTTCTAGGAGATGTTCTGTGATGGGAAGCGGATAGTTATCTCGAATCGTGGCGGCATTAACCTTTTTCAAGTTAATGCACACACGCAGCTTGCCATTCTTCTTGGGCACCACTACGATGGGGGATACCCATTCGGTGTGCTCAATTTCGTAGATAAATCCAGCTTCAACCAATCTATCTATCTCTTCCTTGATCTTAGCAGCGTAATTATCGTTATATGTATATGGCTTTTGCTTAGAGGGTTTAGCATCTGAGGTCATGGGAATGGTGTGTGAGCATATATCCGGGTCAACCCCTTTCAAATCCTTGTAACTCCAAGCGAATACATCTCTGTATTCTCTTAGCAAGGCAATCAATTCGTGCTCTTCTTCTTCTGTCAGGTCATGGCCTATATACGTGCATCTCTCCTCTCCTTCTTCTAGGGCCACTACTATTTTCTTTGTGGTTTCTTTGTTATCATAGGCCTCTCCTGATTGTGCCTCTCGTTTAGGCATTCTTATCATGACTCTCCTGTCATCTATCTCATACTTCTTAAAATTTTCTGGGACCTCAAACAAAGATTCTTCTTCTTCCGGTGAGGCTTCTCTCTTCTTTCGTTTCTTTCCTTCTTCCTTTGGGGTCACATGTGTCGCTAATCTTATATCATTTGTAATCTCTCCATGCCTCTGGGGTTGAAATTCTATTTCATGGAAGTATTCTTCATCTGATGCAAATGGTGGGTCCATAATGATTGACTCTAGATCGGAGTCACTTGCATCCTCAAATGCATCAGGGCTAGGTTCGCATTCTTCTAGAACTGCCTCTCCCATGATTGGCTCTATGGAGAAGACTGAGATATCATAGCCATCCTCATCACAGTGAGGTGTCCATTGTTCTTCATTGATGGCTACGTCCATTGTTGCTAAAATTTCTGCCCAGCCATGGGGTTCAAATTCCTCGTCTGGAAAAACTACAGGTGCATAGGCTGGGTCTTGAATGGGTCTATGAGTTTCGTTCGCACCTACCTCTCTGGCTTTCTCTCTCTTCTCTTCTTCTACTGCTACCTTGCACATCCATAAGTGAGTATCTTCATGCATCCATGAGGATCCAGATCCTATGGAATGCACCGATTCTGTGTCATCTTTGGCTCTATGGATGGGATTCCATTGGATAGGTGGGACATCTCTATGGGAATAATCCTTGAGATTGACTTTGGTTGTAACACCTAAGTGCTGCAGGTACAAAGAATTGGTCCCCCAATCCTGTACCACTTGCAACTGTCGCATGAATGGTCTTCCCAAAATCATCTCATAGGCATGATTCTTGCTGAAGTCACATATGGCAAAGGTATGTTCAAACTCGACACCACAAGTGGAGAGAGTTATTCCTTCTAGCAATCCTAGGGGTCTCTCTATGTGACCATCGGCCATCTGCAATTTCATTCTTGTTGGCCTGAGTGCTGGCTTGCCCCAACGCTTCCAAAGGGAAGTAGTGGCAATTGCAACTCCTGCACCTGAGTCTAAAATTGCCTTGGTGGTGTACTCTTGGTAGGTGATGGGAAGATAGGTGTTCCCTTCTTCGCCTTCACACATATCCCCTATCTTATCCAAGGGAATTTCTGGCACTGTCCTATGGGATCCTTCCCGGGAATGAGGTTTTGCAATTTCAGTTACTTGACTAGCTACATCTTTCCGCACTTCTGGTCTGTCCTTGGGCAGTTCTTCCAAAGTGAGATCGCACTGCACTTTGGTGTTCTTTGCTATCTCCGTGTTCCTAGGTATGACTGAATCGTCGTTCCTTACCATGACTGTGGGTGCTCTCATACATGTGGACTTTGCTTCCCATGGGCCTGTGAAGTGGGGTAGCTCTTGTATGGAATTAGACTCGAAGTCTAATCTCTCGTGAGACTGAACACTCTCATGCTCCCCGTAAATAGATGGGATGTCTTGTGGGAATTGGTCGTGTGCATCGTCCACAAGTTCAAAAGGAGGGGCGACCTCGCTTTCGTTATCCCATTTGTCTTCTTGAATCTCTCGTAGGAAGTCTGGTGCAAACCGATTCATAGAAGAAGAAGTGTCTGGCTCCGTAGAATTGGGCGCATAAGCAACCTGTGAAGGAGGGCTGATTCTATTGTTGGCTCTCTCCTCGTTCTCGCAAATGACTGGAGCACAAGCTTCCTGGGGAGGATTACTTATTCTATTACTTTTCCGAACAGGCTCATACACTCCCTGAGAAGGAATGTAGGCAACCTGTGGAGGTACTTGAGCTTTCGAGGGAGGCTCATCTGCCTTTTGGGGGGGAAGATAAGCTTCTTGAGGAGGCCCACGGGCTTCCTGAAGAGGCTGGCTTATCCGTTCTCTTGCCCTTTCCTTTCTTTGAGGGGTAGGTTCCTTTTCTGGCTGTGCTATTGGCCTCTCTATTCTTTCTAAGAAGGGGAAGTTGTCCGGTTTAGGGGCATTGGCCACATACACTTCTGATTGGGAATGATTCCTGTTTTTGCTTGCTTTTTCTTGGTCTTGATTTTTTTCTTCCTTGTCAGATCTTGCAATTATCCTCTCTAACTTCTCTAGGAATCCATCCAAGTGTAATTGCGTTTTGGCTGAGCCTGAGTAATTGAAAAGGCGACTGGCTTCAAACATAGTCTGAGCCAATGCGACCATTTTCGCGCATAGTTTGGTTCTTTCTATCTCTAGGTCAGCTCTAGGATAGCACTTGTCATGATCCGTGACGTTTGGCCCTTCTTGGATTCTGGCCTGATATGCCTTAAGCATCATGTCTATGTCTTCGGGAGTGGGATCAGCTAATACTGATCCTGTTTGGGGTGGTGGGTGGGTTGCGTGGGCTGTCTTAGAGGGTGAAGGGATGGAGGGTGATGGGGATGGTAGCGGTGGGAATGTGTGAGAGTGCGGTTGAGACGTGATCTCTATGATTTTAGCCTTGGTTTCTCGTAGACTTTCCTCAAGTTCACTCATCTTCTTTGCCCATTGCCTTTTCATGCGTTCGCGGCTATCTTTCCAAGCTCTTGTTCTCTTTTTATTTTGGCTCTCAGTATCGCTAGCATCTAGGCTCTTTTCCTGGCCTACCCCTTGGTTTTGCTGCAATGCCTGAGCCCTAGTGACTACCTGCACTGGTGCAGTGGAAGTGACGCTTCCTGAGGAGTCTACCACTAACCCAACAACGTTGATAGGGGTGATTTTTGGCATGCTATTGGGGTTCTTTGGGCAATCTCGTAAGAGATGCTCTTTTCCGCAGTCTTGGCAAAAGCCCTGGATAGTCACGGACTGAGTTTGTGTAGGCGGAGGTAAGGGACAATCACGAATGAGGTGATCACCTTGGCATCTGTAGCATGGCCCTCTTGGAAATGGTGGTCGTACTTGCCTAGGTTGAGGTCTAGGGTTGGGGTTTGTATACATGACGTTCGTGTATTCTGACTCCCAACTAGGTTCGTTCGACTCTTCACCATAGTAGGACTCTCCATGTTCTGGGGACTGCATGTAGTAAGCCTGGGGGCTATCCACATGGGTAGAATCAAAGCTATGGTCACTTGGGTCATTTTCAGAGATCAAGGATGTTACAGGGACTATAGCTCTATTCAGGTTCTCTTCTGCAGCAGTATACTTTACCGGAATCACATTAGCTGGGGCAGGGGGTTGTTGTGCTAGCACACGCTGAGGCCTTTGTTGGGCCTGATACTGTGGTTGGTAGGTTTGTTGGGGTCTAGCATATTGTGGTGGTGGATTTTGGTTCTGGTATCTGCCTTGTTGGTAGGGTTGCGGATAGGGTTGCCTAACAGCCTGCTTGTTGTATGGGCAATCTTGTGCGGTGTGGTTGGTGTATCTCCGTTCTATGGTGCAGTACTGGCTACTAGGGTTTACTTGGGGTTGAGCCATAATAGGGCAGACATTCGCCATGTGGTCACCACCGCATGTATAGCACCTTTTCACAGGGGCAAACCTTGGGATTTGTTTGCTAATTACACCTAGTTTCTGAGCTACTTTTTCGGCAAGTTCTTCAATTGATGTTGCTTGTGTGGAAGATTGACTAGATGCACTATCTGAATCTTTGTAAATTTTGGACAGCTCTAGCTCTTCTCCTAGGTTATCTTCAATGTCAATGCACATACGTACACATTCTTCTATAGTCCTAGGGTCTTTCAGATACACATAGGATCTCAATTTTGGGCTCAGCAATCCGTCAAGAAATAAGGCTACTTGTTTAGCAGATGTGGGTAGCTCCGAAATAGGGCACCTTTCAAGATATTGTCTAAATCTTCTTCCGGCAAGCCTCACAGTCTCTTGAGGGGTTTGCTTGAAGCTGTGAATCAGTGAGGAGGTGTTGTGTCTTATGCCACTCTTGGAGAACTCAATAATAAATGCTTCTAAGAGTTGGTCTATGCTCCTGAACTGGCACTCATCCAATGGCTGGAACCATGTAAGTGCCGTATTCCTTAGGGTTAGACCGAAGGCATTGTACTGTGTGAATAGATCCTCAACCTGTTCCGCTCTCAAGACTTGCTTGAACTCCGCCACATGATCATAGGGATCTCCTGTGCCGTCAAAATAATTCTTCATGGACTTAACTAGCTGGGTGGGTCTCAAAGTTCTTGTGTGCTCTCTAGGCCTCGGCAGAGGGAATCCATCTACATTTCTTTGGTTCCTGTGGGCTCTATGCATCTCGGGTTCTACCCTATTCGTCTCTGTTCTCGTTCTTTCTCTGCCCACTGGGTTGGCAAAACTTACTTCTGGTCTGTCTTTACTTCTGTCTCTTTGCATACCATGAGCCTGGGATGTTCCAGCTCCAGGGTGACCATAGGCTACATTTGATCTTGGTTGGGGGAAAATGAATTCGCCCTTCCAAGTGTAAGCATGCCTATCATTTTCTGTCACCACAAAGATCCGTTCTGAAGCATGATCTAAGTAGGTCACTCTGCCTGGGCTATCCGGATCCTTAAACTCATAGATCATGATATTTCCTATGTCTGTTGGCTGATTAGACTTATACCTCCAAAAGGCTTCATCAGTTTCTCGATTAAGGAGCAACTCTATGCTCTTGTTGTCTTGAGGGACCCATTCAGGCGTGATAAGCCTAGTGAGAACTGATTTACCTCGAGGGGTTCTAGGTTCCGCACCCATGTTCCCTTGTTCCAGGTCCCCTAAGTCCGCTTCTGAGATTACGTTCCCAAAGTCATCTGTCCTATCAGGGTGACTAGTGACTACATATATAGTTTTTTCTTTGTCCAGGTATGCACCATTTTCAAACTTGACAGCTGGGTGCTCTAGTCCAATGGATTGATCAGGGTTTTTAATCTGGACCACAGATCTTCCTAGGCTGTCCTCATAGATGCTAGCACCTAATCGGTTGGTCCTAAGGTACTCCAGCTGCGTTTTGTAAGGGCCTTCTACCCTGTACAGGTAAGGCACTCCTGAACTTCCCGTAGGTCTGTCCATGCCTTGAGACATTTCTGACTCACTGGTCTCAGAGCTAGGGTAGTATGAGTGGTGGCTCAACTGCTGGGCCCAAGACCTTGCAGTGTGATTGACACTAGCCTCTGAAGACCTAAGGCTTTGTCTTTCCCTTGCTAAATGTCGTCCTGATCTAAGGTTCATATGCCTAACTGATTAGCCCAAAATTTTTTCCAGAGTACAACCTCGTTGCCGATCAATTGGTACCAGTCACTTGATTCTTTTTAGTTATTCCTCGTGTTTAAAGTCTTATCTGTTATTACGTCGTCAGGAATACTTGAATGTTCTCCGTACTTTCAGGTTGATCGTTCCACGTTAGGTTCTTTCCTTTATGTTGTCGACAGTACAGAGATTAAGTTTTTAGCTTGAACTTGAGTTTTTAAGTAGTCTTCAACTTGATAACTGCCTATCGTCGCCCTGACTTACTCCTACTTCTAATCGCTCTTAGCCTAGGCTAGGAATTGACGAAGAGGAGTTGAGAATATTCCGACCTTTCTTGCCGAACCTTGCTCTTTAGTGCTCGAGAAGTTGATTCTCAAGCGTGTGCCACACCCTTGCTTGGATACTCTCAATTGCTTCTCAATAGGCCTGCATAAATCCCAAGATTAGCTCCAAGTAGACCTTTCAATTGACAGACAATTTATTTCAGACACTTTGTTAATGACCCTTGTTCCCCCTTTTGCATTGTTAGAAATTTACTCTGGAGCTCCCTTGGTGTTCCTACCCCTCAGTGTGTCAACTTCCAAATATCCTATCTGAAAATCAACGCGTTATTCTTATAAAAAACAGTTGAGGGCGTGTAGTATATGTCACGAGCTTTCCGACAAGCCCTAGAGCTCAGAAAATGGATTTCGTATGAAAAAGTTATGACCGTTCAGGGTTTAGGGGGTTAACTAGACAAACAGAACCTTTCGGGGGTTTTAATGCATTTTCTAAGGCCTTCGTAAGTAGATGAGTACATGAAAGTGCAAATATGCCCAAAATTTAGCCTAAATTTCCAAAAATTCACTCCTTAATTTTTTGCCGAAAATGCCTGTCTCTCGCGATAGACGGTGTCTGTCGCGATAGACACAATCTATCGTGGGGGCTGTCTGTCGCGATAGACGGTGTCTATCGTGGATTTCTGTCTGTCGCGATAGACGGTGTCTGTCGCGATAGACAGTGTCTGTCGCGATAGACGGTGTCTATCGTGGATTTCTGTCTGTCGCGATAGACGGTGTCTATCGTGGATTTCTGTCTGTCGCGATAGACGGTGTCTATCGCGATAGACGGTGTCTGTCGCGGATTTCTGTCTGTCGCGATAGACGGTGTCTGTCGCGATAGACGCTATCTGTCGTGAAATTCTGTCTGTCGCGATAGACGGTGTCTGTCGCGATAGACT
>CM035413.1:85626769-85631769 GCA_020310875.1 Ceratopteris richardii | reverse complement strand
AGTGTGCCAAATGCTTGGCCTTTGGATGAGGCCCTATTCGCATGCATACTTGGTGTGCATCTTAAAAAAACATATGTTGTGCATTGGGCAAGGTTGGGTCCGACACCCATGGATGCTGCACGAAGAGGTCTTAGGCCGCCAATATGTCTTCACTTTGTTGGTCTTAGCCTTGAGGTTTCTCCTTGGATCTTTTCTAAGTGTTGGCTTGATTTCTTTGGATCCCTTGGTCGAAAGTGGTCATTCTTGATGATAAGGCATGGTGAATCTAGACCGTAGATGAGAGGGTTGAGTTTGTATAAGAGCTTTCTTTGGTACCCATATCATAGTGCGATTTGGTTGGGCTCTAAGTAAGTTCTTGGCCACCCAAATTTGCTTTACATTACAAGGGAGATGTGACTTCTTCTTGATGTATGGGTCTTTTGGGCCTTCTATGTGAGTCTTTAGAAAAAATTCATCTTTACATGGGGAGTTCAACAAAGGTTGAGTTTCTTCACATATGTCATGCTCATGCAATGGATCATAAGGTTGTGTGGTTTGAGATCGATCTAGAGATTCCGCGATGCATTTATCCTTATTACACATAGAATCTCTAGATGTACAAATAGGTGAGAGATTGTTGTTACAAAGTATTTGCTTATCCTTTTCTTGATGATCCAAATGTATCACATCTTTGCCCATGGATTCATAAGGAGAATCCAAGTCTAGAGGAAGAGAGAGCGCTTCCATATCCCCCAAGCACTTGGAGTTCTCCACTTCATCTTTCATCAAGGTTTCTTGTGACTTACTCAAAGAAAGGTTAGATAAAAAAGCATGAGTGGAAAGACTATTTTGTGGATTAAAAGTACAATCTTTGAATAGATGATTAGGTCCACAATCCATACAATGAGGATAATCATCAAGATTTCCAAAAGACTCATTAGTGGGGATGGACATAATAAATGGACAAGATGCTTCAAACCCTTGATGTTCAAAAAACCTTTGAGTGCCTATGACCAAGTCTTCATCTATTCCTTCCATGACAAAAAATGTTTCCAAAAATTCCATAGCATTCACCACAATAGGCAACATAACTTGACCCATGCAATCATAAGTTTCACCATTCATGAGGATAGAGGAGTGAGTGGTTAGTTGAATGTTATCCAAAATAATTATCACTAAATCAATATGAATTAAATTCCACTCACAATGAGGGTTAATATAAGCACTCATATTTCTACGTTCATGACCAATGAATACATTTACGAAAGTGTTGCTATATTCCCTAGTCGCAACTATGGAACCCACACCTTTAGAAATTCTACCAATTTCCTCTACCCCTTGTGAATTTTCTCTATTTGTTTCACCTTGATCATGTGTGATTAATGCATGCATTTCATCTTTTTCTTCATTCTTTTGTGCAATCTTTTCCCCCTTCCTTCTTTCTTTTGCCTTTTTCTTTCCCATATTTTGTTGAAACAATTGGTTTTTTGAGTGTTTTTAATATTTGTTTGGTATTTTAGGAGTTTTTAGAATTTGTTTGATGTTTTTGTGTGTGTTTTTTGAATGTTTTTTTTTTTTAAAGATGTGTAAATAAGTTCTAATGGGGTTCTTCTAACAAAAATAAAAAGGAGATCATAATGTACATATGTTACACTGAATTCAGGAGATGAACATGACACTTTTCTATGAATGTGAGTGAGTCTCAACACATGTTTCAATAATGCATACTTATTGAGGAGGTGCATCACTCATGAAGTAACGAGATCATACATTATTTTTCATCAAAAGAAACCCGCTCATAATTCAACATCACTATCACTTATTCATATGATTCCAATAATCATGAGAGCAAGATTCACATCTATAGGCTTAAGGCCATCGAAATTCCTTCCTATGTTTAGAAATGTGTGAAATCACAATCAAAATGTATATATATCCTAAATCATTGCCTTTTATGTCACACGCGCACTAGATTATACCCTTAGTTATGTACACTATGAAAAAATGCTCTTTTGAGAAACCTTAACTTGAGAACATGTTACTCTTATGTAAAAGTGGATATGTCCTCGTTCGTCCCTTGCATTAAGTGAAAATGTGAAATCACCTGAACCCGTGGCAGAGTTCAATTATGGCCGAGATCCGCTCATTCCATAGTTAACTACATTTAATTTTGCACGGCGCCATTCTTTTTTTTAGCTCCTAAACGTTCATCAATTCCTTTTTTGATAGGCTTACAATCTCACAACTGGCCTACTCTCCCATGAGTCACACTCTCTTATCCCTTCCATTTGTGTATCACTCAGCAGAGTGACATTAGGAGTCCTACAGAATCTACTTCAATAAGCCTTGTGATGCCTTACTGCGTAACTATTTGCAACTTGCAATGCATAATATTAGCTAACAATGTGCTACAGTAAACCACAGTCCCTCATTAGTTTATCTATTCCATTAGCCACTTGAGATTTCCGCTTAGGAGGAAATCTCGATGGGTGTGATGCCAAGAAGGCATCACTTTAGGACCCACACAATCAACACGCCATTCTCCATGTTTGCCTTTACCTCCAATTTCCCATTCTCAGGCAGGGGAAAGAGTCGCAGGAAAGTTCCTCTCTGCAGTTGTTCAATATGGTGCCACCGAGATTTGTTGCAGACTCCACCTCTTTTAGTGACCGAGGATATGCATTCACCATTGAATGTATATCCTATCAGTGTGCAATCTATTCATGCAGAAGATGATGCTTCTGCGAGAAAGTTAGACCCTATATTCGTGGAGAAGATTCTGCCAGAAACACGTCGTTAGGTAAATATGGAGATACATGCGCCTTCAATCACTCAGAATTACTTTCGGAAGGGCTATGATTTATTTCTTAGCATTAGCTTCAAAAATTTTAGAACTCTATTGTCGTTTGAAGTCAGAGAGGAGCTACTCATGCCTTAATGCCTCTGTGCGCATTTCTGTAGTTAGAGAGGAAAGTCCCCATAACACGTGTCACATGGAGGAATATGGAGATGCATTGATGTATGATCAAGATGATGCATCAGTTATAGTCATATGCACAATATAGTGAGTTTGCATTATGCCTCACCGTTTGTTGATGCCATGAATCCGACCACCTGCTGCCCTCATCACTGGATCTTGGTTCTAATGTGCTGCTGGGATAGAAGACCATGCTAGAACAGTGTGAATTGGCAAGCACAGTGTAATTTACTCAAGTTGTCTTCAGCACGAAGGACTTTAACCCAGACCTTCTAATTATCTCAAAAATAGCATAGCCAGCAGCTTTGCTTTTCCCAAATCTTGTCAAGTTTAAACATGCTTGCCCTAGGGCTATGCCTCCAACAACTGCGTTTAAAAATATCACAAGTGCCGGCCCTCTCTGTATGCTTCTTTTTTGAGCACCATGTGTCCAACAGATCATGGTCAAAGGGACCATGTAAGTTAATGTGGAACCCATGCCAAGGCTTCTTCATTTCTTTTCGAGTTGCAACAGAAGGACATGATTGCCTCTTGTGATGAGTGCCCGAAATAGCACAACAATTGCAATCCGTATTACCTCCTTACATAATACTTGATCAAGCCCTCAATATGATGCACAAGCTGAGTAGTGTCTGTGCAACTATATTCTTCAGGTCCTTTGAAGATTTTGCAGCGGCACTATCCACAATCTTGCACGCTCTTTCTCTATCAATTGCACGACTGTTCTTTTATCACTCGGCCAAAATCTACACCCTTTTTCGATTTTCCTTACAGACCTGCACTTAGCAAGACCCTAGGCTCAGTCTACTCTGAGGACGGTTTGCTTCCTTCATCCCCCTTGCAAACATTCACATATGCGTATGGATAAAGGTTTTCTCACTCTCCATAGTTTTCCCTCCCTATGCAAAATTTACATCATTGTTGAGCTTCAGGGTCTCAATAGCTTCACTTCAGTATCATCATAGTCTTGGATCCCAGTGCTCGATTCGCACATTTCTTAGATGAGCATTGACACTCTGCGCCATACTAATTTCCACCAGCTTTGCATGCATATTTACCTTTCTTGCAGCCCGAATACTTGCTACAAGAGCAACATAGTCCTGAAGTATTTCCTTATACTAACGGCTCGTCTGGAATGACACTCTTTTGAGATTTTGTCTTTTTACTTCGAGCTTTGGCTAGTCGCTTTTCACTGACGCACCAATCTCCTTCAGAACCCTCATCCTTGACTCATCAAATGATAAGAAGCTTCTCCAGACAGATTTTCAAAGAATCATTTGTACAATCTTTCATAGCTCCTTTGAGTAATTCTGCGATGCATTGTTCATTTATAACCTGTTGTCTTTCCCACTCTTGCCTCTGGGCTTCACTTTGCCTTAGTAGGCCCATAAGCTCTGAGATTTGTTTTTTTTCACTATGGTCAATCTGGATACCCCTCTTCATGAATCTAGATTACCTTCACTATGGTCCATCTGAGTACTCCCTTCTGCATTTGACTGTCATGAGATGTCTTGCTTCTATTTCCCGCTCTTGTGATGCTATGTCTGCTACTAACAAGAGTTGAGCTGTCTTCCAAAATGCTACCTTCGCAAGGAAGCTTTTTCAAGGATCTCTGTTGAGCTGAAGCGTTTGCAGTATGCACACGGAACCAACTTTCCATTGAATGTTGGAAACACCTTGTCGATTGTCTTTGCAGCTATAGTTGTGGTTAGAATAGTGTTGAATCCAGCACCTCATCCACGTGTCCAATCTTTGACAGAAGATCCATCAACTGTCTTCTATAGTACTGTTATATGGTGAACAACAATCATTTGCACTTTTACTTTCTCTTTCTATCCATCGAGAACCCTCGAGCTTCATGTACTTCAGCGTCTACTTATGGATAGTTGACCCTATTCTCCACACCCATTCCATCACTCCTTTAGAAAGTGAAAGCGATTCTTCAGATCTCCTTCATGGGGCGTCAGAGCCATGCCCCCTCTATGTTCAATCCCACAGTGCAGTTCTTATCCTTCACCTATACTAGCAGTACACCAGCTTGTTT
>CM035413.1:85591769-85621769 GCA_020310875.1 Ceratopteris richardii | reverse complement strand
TGAGTTGAGCTAAAGCTCTATACTCAGCCTCAGTGGAAAATAATGCCACTGTGGGTTGCTTCTTTGAAATCCATGAGATGATCTTGCTACCTAGCAGGACTAGGTAACCACTTATACTCCTTATATCTTCCTTCCAACCGGTCCAATCCGCATCGGAGTAAGCTTTATCCTACATATCATCATGAAATGAGTAGAACAATCCTTCATTTATAGTGGCTTTGAGATACCGTAACATTCTTCTTGTAGCTTGCAAGTGTCTCATCCTTGGACTATGCATAAATTGTGATAACACTCCAACTCCATAAGCTATGTCGGGCCTAGTTATTATGGCATAATTGAAAGAGCCTACAATAGATCGATACAAAGTTACATCCTCTAATGGTATTCCATCAATGGAGCTTAGCTTTACATTCACTTCAATAGGGTTTGAAATAGGCTTGCAATGTAGCATCCCAAACCTCTCAAGTAGGTCTAGAATATACTTTCTTTGAATGAGCATAATACCTTCTTCTTTGTATACAGCTTCAATGCCAAGAAAATACCTAAGATATCTAGGATCAGAGATTTGAAAATCCTTTCCAAGCTTCATCTTGATCTCCTCAAAGCCTTTTGTATCATTACCTATAATGATACGATCATCTACATACACACACATGTAGACTACACGTTCTCCTCTTTATTCGATGAACAGAGATGGATCTCCCTTGCATTGATTGTAACCACATTTGATCAAATAGTCCACCAATACTTGGTTCCAAGCCCTTGAATCTTGCTTTAGGCCATAAAGGGCCTTCTTCAACCTAAAAACATGATGTGGAAAACTCTTTATGAACAAAACCTAGTGGTTGCTCCATGTATACCTCTTCTTTCAAGTCTCCATTGAGAAAGGCATTCTTGATATCCAATTGGAAGAGCTTCCATCCTTTGCTAGAAACCATTGCAATGAGTGTCCTAATGGTGCTCATCTTTGCCACAGGGCTAAATGTCTCTTCAAACTCCACTCCTTAGTTTTGTGCAACACCCTTGGCCACCAATCTTGGTTTGAACCTAGAAATAGATCCATTTGAATTCCTCTTTACTTTATAAACCCACTTTTTTCCTCTTATCTTCATGTTCTCCTTCTTGGGCACTAGATTCCATGTTTGATTCTCCTCAAGTGCTTCAATCTCTTCTTGGCCTCTGTCCATTTGGTGTACTTGCTTACATCTTCATAATAGTCAGGCTCATGATCTTCTACTACTTTGTTCATATATGCATAATGAGTTGCCATGTAAGAATCATAAGTAAACCTTTGAGTTGGATACTTAACCTTAGAAGACTTCCTTTCTTCACTGTTTGGAGGAATAAACCTCCTTTGCCTTGGGTAATTGATCTCTTTCCTTGACATGGCTTCTTTCTCCATCATGTGTCCATCATTTTGAATTTCATTACCTTCTTCATCCAACTCCACCAATGTTGCTTTGCCTTTGTTGATTGATTTTTCTTCATAACTAGATGAAGATCTCCCCCTCCATGGTGAAGTCATTATTGAACTATCATCATTGATGGAACACCCTGGGCCACTTAGCTCTAGGTCGATTTGTTCTTCATCATCTCAATGCTTTTCTTCTTCATATTCATGCATACAATCATTCTTCTTATACCAAGGGCATAGCTCATCAAATGCTACATCCCTTGATATCCTCAAGTCCTTTGTGTTTAGGTTGAAGCACCTTTAGCCTTTATGATCATTTGAATAACATAGAAACACACACTTTTTCACCTTTGGTTGTAGATTGTGCCTCAATTCACTTGGCACGTGTACATAACAAGTACATCCAAATATCTTGAAGTGGGAAAGATCAGGTTTCTTATCATAATAGGCTTGACATGGTCTCAAGCCATGGATCCCTAAGGTAGGAGACCTATTCATAAGATACACGATGATATTTGCTGCATCACTCCAAAAAATGTTACGTACATTCATCTCATTAAGCATTTCTCTAGCCATCTCCACAATGTATCTATTCTTTCTCTCTGCTACCCCATTTTGTTGGGGTATGTACTTGCATGCTTGCCTCTTGATGTCGTGATCCATTAAAAATTAGAAAACGCATTTGAGAAATATTCTTCCCCTCCATCGAAACTTAGCTTCTTCATATATGTACATGTTTCCTTTTGTACCATTGCCTTGAATGCTTTGAAACATGTAAACACATTTGGTTTTTCTTTTTAAATGAAATAAAACCAAAAAATCCTTGTGCAATCATCCATAAAAGTGAAAAAGTACTTGTTACCTCCAATGGACTGCTCTTTGGTTGGCCGCCACACATCTGAATGTATCAACTCCAATGGATGTTGGCTTATGTAGCCACTCTTCTTGAATGGAAGTCTTGCTTGCTTCCCTAGTTGACAAGATTCACATAAATGCTTCATACCTTGTCCTTGGAAGTTGGGAAGACCTTCAACCAGCCTCGTGAATTGCATTTCCTTCATTCTTTTTATTTTGATGTGACCTATTCTCTTGTGCCACAAGTCCAACTCTGAACTCCCCTTGTTTCCATGTGAAGTAGACATGTTGAGTGGAATGAGAATTTACCTCCAAAGTGAAGAGTCTCCCCTGCTTCTTTCCTCTTGCTATGTATATGTATATGTATATGTATATGTATATGTATATGTATATGTATATGTATATGTATATGTATATG
The DNA here is from genome assembly GCA_020310875.1 of Ceratopteris richardii. Classification (NCBI taxonomy): domain Eukaryota; kingdom Viridiplantae; phylum Streptophyta; class Polypodiopsida; order Polypodiales; family Pteridaceae; genus Ceratopteris; species Ceratopteris richardii. The sequence continues at coordinate 85,619,082 of CM035413.1, read as the reverse complement.
TATATGTATATGTATATGTATATGTATATGTATATGTATATGTATATGTATATGTATATGTGTAGCTCGGTGATGAGTAGCACCTTTTTTAATGTCAATCCGGGAAGACGTGAGGATGGTATGAATACCTCAAACAAGTGATGGCACAAGGGTGTGAGTGAGAAGCACACTAACATGCACACATACACACACACATGCGCACACTTGGCAAGAACAAAGAGAGAGACAATGGAATTCTTTTAGATTTCTCAAAAGTGCTATTGCAAGTTCAACTCTACAACAAGCTAACCTCAAAAATGAGCTCTCTAGCTATTTTTATAGTTTTTGACTAGCTTTGGCCCTGTCCAGACCTAGTGTGTGGCCTAGTTAAAAATTAGGTTCTAGGGCCTATTTGAGGGTTCAAACAGAGTCTAAAAATTATGAAAATTGATAGGTAGGTACTTCTAATGCTCCTCAAGCTCAAGGATTCCTTGGCTTGCACAAAATGGAGCTGCAAAAAGGTGGAATGCTATTTACAATGATTGTTAGTGATGAGAATCACTATTATAAAGATGTTGAATTGGGAAAAATTGAAGGGCCTATGTGCCAGATTTACGTTGACTGCTCTGTCTACTTAATCCTTCTCTTTGCTCTGACTCTCTCTGCTGGCTTCCTTGTCTCGTCAGTCCTTGGGTGCCCTGACTGCTATCAACACCCCCCCCCCCCTCTCGCGTCTGTCATCCCTGACAGACCCTTGTTGCTGGGAGTGTTGGATGTAATATTCTACAACATGAGTGGCAAGCTGATGTTCTTGGATGCATAGTCCTCTGCCCAAGTCTGTCATCATGCGATCCCAATCAATTGGTCCTGGAATGTCCGGATGTGGCAGACGTAACTGATCTGTATGGATGGCTTGTTCTACTGCGAATAGATGTAGCAAATGTGTTGGTCTGGGAATGAAAATTTTCGAATGATATTCCCAGAACCCAGTAGAGAACATTTCTTCAAAGGTCTCCTTGAAGCATGCAGGTAAATACTTTACTCGTGCATGCCAGGCAAAGATTATGTTGACCGAGGGAGTCTGGCTCATGTCGTAGACTAAATCCTTATGACCTTGAGAGAATCCGGGGGGAGAGATGTATGGAGCCTGTACGTTTTGAAAGGTTTTGAAGACAATTGTCATAAGCTCAAATATTTTCATACACATTTTTGCTGCTATGTCGGGTACATTCTTTAGACGCATAGACCAGTGTCGAATTGTTGATACCATGTATGCTACAGTCGGGGTCCCCCAAGGTGGAGCAAAATATGGATAGTTGACCCATGCCGAGCATTCTTTATTGTTGCATACCTTTATTGCAAATGCTTGCCATGATCTGCGATGTACCATTGGGAAATAGCATGGATTATACTTGATATATAGTGGAATGGTTGCCCAGGTGCTCATCATTTCAGGGTAGTTAGTTAGTAACCGTGCACGCCAATTAGGTTGAAAAATCGAGCCAGCACGTGCATCTTCCGGTAAGGCCTCCGGCTCAAATTGAGTGGCAAATGTGGGCTCCTTCCCCATATGCCTTTTAACTTCTACATTATAATCATGTAGCAAGACATAGTAAGGCATGTATTGCGGCTCTGATGTTGTGATTAACCGTTGGTGGGATAGGTGCTGAAAGTAAGAAGATTGAAGAACAGTTTCTTCTAGATTTGTGAGGGATTGGATTTGCACGGTGACACAATCATCATGTGTGTTTCCCACTTTCTCAACCTTTTTGACCCAATCCGGGACTCCAATTTCTAAAGTGTCCTGTCCTTCCTCTATAACTCGGGCGTCGGGTGTTGGCATCGGCTCGTATGGTTCCTCATAGCTATCATCGACGGGGATTTCCACTACTGTATCAAGTTCTAGTTCTTCAGCTGGGGAGGGTGGCCTTTCATATGGTAAGAGACGTGCTTGGAGTTCTACCAACTACTTCCGGAGGGTCTCTAATTCTGTTGTAGAGTGTTGCAAGATTACCACCTCCTGTTGAGCTGTGGGGGCACTGGCTATCTGCTTCTTTAAGTCAGCACATTCAGCCTCTAACTTTTTGTATGACTCCAAAAAATTTGCATGCTCCTCTAGTAAGATGCGGATGTCTTCTGATGGAACTGCTCCATACTTGGTAGGGCTAATGGTTGCTCCTGCAGTTCCTTCCATAGTTGCTTCAAAATTGTCTTGGTTTTGTTGCTGAAGCCGCTTGTTCTCTTCTAATGCTGCTGCCATATGCTTCCTTAATAGCCCAAGATTGCGTATGAGTGTAGCATTGGATATCATTTGTGCCTGGAGCACACTTTCCAGTTCCTTGACTGCTTTATAATCCACTATCGATATCTTTGATTCCAATTCTATGTGAGCCTGCTATAAAGTGGTATGTTCTGCTAGGATCGTTTGGTAATCAACTTCTAGAGTGTTGACTCTAGCCTGTAGGCGCTAAGATTCTTCCTAGAGGGCAACGATATGTTCTTCCAATTGATGGTATTCTTGTTGTAGTTGATGTGCACACTAAAGTAATGTATTAAATGTGCTATTTACATTATGAGCTACAAGGGGGAAAGTTTGGAATGCAGGGGGAGTGGGAATGGGAAGGGAGGTAGTCAATGCTGTGTCTGCCAATGACGTGGTGAGTGGTGAGCTGGGGGGTAGAGGAGGGGGAGATGGTGGAATTGTGGGGAGAGGTGTTGTGGTTGGTGAAATGTCCATTGGGTCGGATAGAGTGGTGTGTGCAGGGGCTACCATGTAAGTTGGTATGGTAGGTGAAGTGAGTGTGGTGTTTGTGTAGATAGATGTTGTTGTGAACATTTGGGGACTGTGACTCTAAGACGCTAGAGTGCAGATGGGCTGCTCCATGAAAGATGGGTATTGGGGTGGTGCGATTAGGTTGAGTGATGTGTAGGGAGCAGATGGAAAGTATGGTTCATGGGATGGGGGCACCCGTACTGGGGGATAAGACGGGAAATAAAGGATGCCTTCCATGGGTGCAGGGGTTCCAACCACACTCGGAATTATGGGGTGGCCAGTTATGGGTTCGGAGGACAAAAAGGGTGAAGTGTACAGGGGATTGGAAATGGAAGAGAGAGGGTGTTCTGTGAGGTTGGCTCTCGAAATGAGAAGGATGTGGATGAGGTTGGGTTGTAGATGAAGGTTGATGTGATGACTGGAGTTTCTTCAATGGTGGGAGGTGTGTTGGAACAAGCCAATCACGAATTGGTGATTATAGAGATCTTGAAGAAGACTTATGATCAGAATGAAGTGAAGGAAGATACTTATGAAAGTGAAGAAGATTTCAGGATGATGTCTTGTACACATATGTACATATAAGTGAAGAATCTTGTAAGCTGAGTATAACTAAGTCTTTAGGATGATTAGTAGCAATGTCATAGACGCGGGATGAGTCAAAAGTCATGTATATATAAGTTAATGAGGACGAGAAATGAAAAGGAGAGTCATTTGTAGATGACAAACTTCAGAAAGATGTGTAGAGAGTTTTTTCCCAGAAAGTAGCGACGGGTTTTTCTCTGAGTGCTCTCTGTCTGATCACGTGGATCAGAAATCCTTTTGTACACATCTAATTGAGAAGCTAATGAAGCTATGTCTAGAGTTTCAGAATCTAATTCCTCTCCTACTGTGAGAATGATCAATAGGAACATTCATATGTGAACTTTGGGAACTGAAGTCTGAGAGTAGCGCACTTTTCCATCTCAATATTTTGATCAGATCTGAGTGTATACTGTAAAGTTTTTGATGAGTGAGCACTTAAAATTTAAGTTAGAAGATAAGGAAGCTATGGCTAAAAGCATTTAGCAAAACGGGTTTCAGATTGAGAGAAATCAACTTAAGAAGTTGACTATGTCGAAGGCGCAACTTCTGAGAGACATTTTCTGACATGTCTTTGATCTTAATGATCAAATTAAACTTTTGGTGATTAGTTTTGAGAACTAATGATTGACATGTTTGCGCAAAGGTATTGCGAATACTTGTGCATCATTTGCTTGAAGAAATTTGAAACTTTATGCAGGTAATGAAGTGGATTCCTGAAGCAGACTTTCTGAAGTAGACACTTCTTCACTCAGAGAAGTGTTGATTGAAGTTTTGGTAAAGAAGAACATTGTTTGTGTAAAGTTTGGTTTATAACTGACATAGAAGTGTTCTTAAGTCAGTATAGATCAAACCTTTGGAGATTAAGAGGTCTCCAACAGTGGTATCAGAGCTGAAGGTGAAATACAAGAGAAGAAAAGACAATTGAAGTTCCGATTGGTGCAGATATTGGAGATCTTCCAAATCAAAGGAGGACAAGGACAAATTATTGAAGATAACTTGCAGAAGTTCAGAGCACGAGTTTGAAAGAATCAAGAAGGACAAAAACTATATCAAAGGTACAATTTCTACTCATAAACCATAGTAATTGCAGATACAGAAAGTCAAGGATGGGAGAAAGCTTGCAGATTGATAAGCTAGATAGGGAGAACTATCCAGCATGGTCCATGAGGATGGAAGCACACCTCATGAGCAAAGACCTTATAGCATTTATTACGGGAGATGAAGAAAAACCTGAATTTGCAGATCCTAGTATTCCTACTAGGGAAGAGCTTGCAATGTTGAAGACTTGGATGAGAAAGGATGCTCAAGCAAGGAGTATCATCTACATGGCTGTAAATGATTACCTTCTACCTCACATTAGAGGTTTGGAAAGTGCTACAGATGTTTGGAATGCCTTGGAAGAGCATTTCCAAAATACAACTAAGTCAAGGAAGTCCTCACTATGGGCTGAGTTCACAACCTTCAAGAAGAAGAGCTCACAATCAATTTCAGATTATGTGGCAAGAATGAAGGATATTGCAGATAGCTTGGGAGCAGTGGATGAAGACATTGAAGAGGAAAAGTTGGTAAGACAAATACTTACAGGTTTGAGAGGAGATGAGAAGTGGAAACCCTTCATATTGTCCATAGAGTTGTCACTTGATCACTTTACTCCTGATCTTAATCAATTGCTAGGACACATGCTAACCTTTGAGCAGGATCTTAAAGGAGACAATGATAGAAGTACAAGTCAAGCTATGTACTCCAAGGACAAGAAAACGAATGGCAAGGGAAAGCAATCAAATGATGATGAAGGGAATTCAAATCAAGCTAACTTCACAAAGGGAAAGATGAATTTCAGAGGTAAAGGAAGAGAAGGTAAGAACAAAGATAATGCTAAAGCTTGTTGGATTTGTGGCAGAACAAATCATTTGGCAAATGATTGTTGGTATAACAATCAAAATGGTGGAAACAATAATCAGAATTATAATCAAAGAGGTAGAGGAGGCAGAAACCAAAGAGGCAACTTCAGAGGAAGAGGTGGTAGGACATCATATGGTAGAGGAGGTGGAAGAAACTTCCAATCTCAGTCCTACAACAATAACTATTATAATTATGCATCAGATCAGAAGGATGACATGACTCTTATCTTGAATGCAACTCATGAATCAATGGGAGAAGATCAAAGAGTGTTTTATATTGACTCAGGGTGTATCTACCATCTGAGTGGGAATCTATCCTTGATGACTGATATGGAAGCAAGGGTGAATGGACATACAGTTCAAACAGGTGACAATACCAAACATAAAGTGGAGAGCATTGGATCAGTGAAGACAAAGAGTGGAAGTACACTTCTGAGCAAGGTACTTTATGTTCCTACTATTCCTAAAAATTTGATAAGTGTAGGGCAAATTGTGGAGAAAGGATATGAGGTAAGATTCACAAATGATGGTGTTTATGTACAAGATCCAAATCAGGGATATAGAAACATAATTGCAGGTAAAAAGGAAGGAAGATTGTTCACTCTCAAAGTCCAAGGTAATGTGGGACATGCATTATTTACCTATGGAAGTCAAAAGGTATCTGAATTAGACCTATGGCATAAAAGGCTAGGTCATTTCAATGAGAGAGCTATAAAGGAAATGTCGAAGAATCAGGTGGTGCTTGGATTGCCAAATATTGAAGGGCAACATATGGTGTACAAGTGTGAAGCTTGTCAATTAGGTAAAGCACATAAAGGTTCTTACAATAAATCAGGGTACAAGTATTCAAATATGCTTGAATTGGTTCATACAGATGTATGGGGTCCCTCAAGGGACTATAGCATAAATGGATCTAGATATTATGTGTTGTTTGTTGATGATGCAACCAGGTGGATTACTTTGTATGTAATCAAGGATAAATCAGAAGTTTTCAAGATATTCAAACATTTTCATGCCTATGCAGAAAGGATCACAGGGCAAAAGCTTAAGAGGTTAAGATCAGATGGAGGGGGAGAGTATTTCTCTAAAGAGTTTATTGATTATTTGTGGAATGCAGGTATCAAAAGAGAAGTAACTTGCAGGTACTCCTCTCAACAGAATGGAGTAGCAGAAAGGAGGAATAGGACTCTTGTAGAATTTGCAAGAGCCATGATGAAGGAAAAGAATTGTCCAAATTACTTATGGGCAGAAGCCATTAACACTGCAACATACCTTGTGAATAGGTTGCCTTGCAAAGCTTTGGATGGAGGAACCCCTTATGAAGCATGGTGGGGTAAGAAACCTACCCTTGATCATTGTAAGGTATTTGGATGTATTGTATATGCTTATGTTCCTTCACAATTAAGACATAAGCTAGAACCAAAAGCAGAGAAGTATGTGTTTATTGGATATGATGATAGACAGATGGGTTACAGGTTGTGGAATCCATCCACAAAGCAATTTCTTGTTACCAAAGATGTGACATTTGATGAGCAAAATACATGGTATGTAGGATCACCAAATGATTTTACAGGTGTTGAAGAAATACAAAGGAAAGGAAAGGCAAAAGTAAAAGTGTGTGAAGAAATTGTTGATGAAGTTGACTCTAGAAGTAGATTGCAGGATCATGTAGAAGAAGGGCCAAGATTTGATCCAGAATCAAATGAGGCTGAAACTTCGAGAAGTGCAGAAATCAGAAGATCTACAAGGGAAAGGAAAGAACCTATAAGGTATAGTTATGATACATCTTTCCTAACAACAAAAGATTATGCTTACATTGTGAAGACAGAAGAAGATCCAACCACTTATGAAGAAGCCAAAGGTAAACAGAATTGGGAGAAGGCAATGCAGGAAGATTATGATGCTCTACTTGAAAATGAAACTTGGGAATTAGTACCAAGACCAAAGAATCAGAAAGTCATTGGATGTAAGTGGGTATATAAAACAAAGAGGTTTGCAGATGGTAAAGTGTCTAGATATAAGGCTAGACTTGTGGTCAAAGGTTATGCCCAAACTTATGGGGTAGATTATGATGAAACGTTTAGTCCTGTTGCTAAGATGTCTACAATTAGGACATTGATTGCTATTGCTACTTGCAAGGGATGGAAATTATCACAATTGGATGTGAAAAATGCATTTTTAAATGGATACATTGCAGATGAAGTATATATGGAGCAACCAGAAGGCTTCATGGAATCAATTGGATCAGATTATGTGTGTAAGCTCAAGAGAGCTTTATATGGGTTGAAGCAAGCCCCAAGAGCTTGGAATTACAGATTGGTCAAGTTCTTGAATGAATGTGGATTTCAAGCATCAAAGGCAGATAGTAGCTTGCTAGTGAAGGCAAGTGAAAATGGATACATTTATATGTGCATTTATGTTGATGATATTATTGTTACAGGAACAGATGCTCAAGGAATCAATGAACTCAAAAGAAAAATAGAGAAGGAGTTTAAGATAAGTGATTTGGGAAACTTATCTTATTTTCTAGGAATGCAGATTGTGTATACTCAACATGGAGTATATGTTTCACAAGAGAGATATTTGAAGAATCTTCTAGTCGAGTTTAACATGGAGGATTGCAAGACCTCAACCACACCATTGGAGGTAAATCATAAATTAAGCAGGTATGGAGGTGAAGAATTCAATGACATGAAGAAATATCAGAGTTTGGTAGGTAGTTTAATCTATGCTACCTTGACAAGGCCAGATCTATCATATGCAGTAGGTGTGTTGTCAAAATTCATGCATTGTCCAAAGAAGACTCATTGGATTGCAGCCCAAAGGGTACTCAGATATATGAAAGGAACCCTAAGTGAAGGTTTGTATTATGGTTTCACTTCTGACACAAGAATCAAAGTGTTTAGTGATGCAGATTGGGCAGGTGACTCAGATGATAGAAGGTCTACTCATGGGTATCTCTGTTATGTTGGAGATAAACTAGTTTCTTGGTGTTCAAGGAAGCAACATACAGTTGCTTTATCATCCATAGAAGCTGAGTATAAGGGAATGGTAGAAGCTGCAAAAGAAGTGATATGGTTGAAGACCTTGATGAAGAGTTTTGAGATTGATCATAGTACTCCAATAATTTTTGGAGACAATATGAGTTCTTTGTATTTGGCAGCTAACCCTGTTTTTCATGCCAGGACTAAGCATATAGAGATTCAGTATCATTTCTTGAGGGAAAAGGTACTAGATAAAGAGATTGAAGTGATGTACACTCCAACAAAAGAACAAGTGGCAGATATGATGACAAAGAGCTTGGATGGACCTAAGCTACAGAGATTCAAGGAGATGGCAGGAGTAAAGAAGAATGGAATAATCACAATTAGTGATTGAGGGGGAGGTGTTGGAACAAGCCAATCACGAATTGGTGATTATAGAGATCTTGAAGAAGACTTATGATCAGAATGAAGTGAAGGAAGATACTTATGAAAGTGAAGAAGATTTCAGGATGATGTCTTGTACACATATGTACATATAAGTGAAGAATCTTGTAAGCTGAGTATAGCTAAGTCTTTAGGATGATTAGTAGCAATGTCATAGACGCGGGATGAGTCAAAAGTCATGTATATATAAGTTAATGAGGACGAGAAATGAAAAGGAGAGTCATTTGTAGATGACAAACTTCAGAAAGATGTGTAGAGAGTTTTTTCCCAGAAAGTAGCGACGGGTTTTTCTCTGAGTGCTCTCTGTCTGATCACGTGGATCAGAAATCCTTTTGTACACATCTAATTGAGAAGCTAATGAAGCTATGTCTAGAGTTTCAGAATCTAATTCCTCTCCTACTATGAGAATGATCAATAGGAACATTCATATGTGAACTTTGGGAACTGAAGTCTGAGAGTAGCGCACTTTTCCATCTCAGTATTTTGATCAGATCTGAGTGTATACTGTAAAGTTTTTGATGAGTGAGCACTTAAAATTTAAGTTAGAAGATAAGGAAGCTATGGCTAAAAGCATTTAGCAAAACGGGTTTCAGATTGAGAGAAATCAACTTAAGAAGTTGACTATGTCAAAGGCGCAACTTCTGAGAGACATTTTCTGACATGTCTTTGATCTTAATGATCAAATTAAACTTTTGGTGATTAGTTTTGAGAACTAATGATTGACATGTTTGCGCAAAGGTATTGCGAATACTTGTGCATCATTTGCTTGAAGAAATTTGAAACTTTATGCAGGTAATGAAGTGGATTCCTGAAGCAGACTTTCTGAAGTAGACACTTCTTCACTCAGAGAAGTGTTGATTGAAGTTTTGGTAAAGAAGAACATTGTTTGTGTAAAGTTTGGTTTATAACTGACATAGAAGTGTTCTTAAGTCAGTATAGATCAAACCTTTGGAGATTAAGAGGTCTCCAACAAGGTGGTGGTGGGGGTGGAGAAGGGGGGGATGGGGGGTGGGGGGTGAGATGGGTGATGTCTGTGCAAAATTTTCAGCAAAGAGGTCAGTGGTGGTGGTGGGGGTAGCTGTGGTTTTGATGGTTACGTCTGGTTCTGTGATGGATATTCTAATAGTCTTACCTGCTTGTGGTAATGTGTCGACTCTACGTTTGTCATACCTCACGGACTAGCGAACTACTGTGTGGACAGTCTCTAGAACTCCTAACGAGTCTGACACTAATTTGAGGGTGTTAATAAAATGTTGATCCACTCCGTCATCTGCTAGCATTTCTTGCATCAAGGCTTGGTCTGATGCAAGGGAGAGTTGATGCCTTTCTTGCACTGCTTTGATCGTATCATACAACCTTTGTAGTTGAGTTGTGTATGCAGGTGCACCTACAAGTTCTGGCACTTCTTGTTGCTCATCTTGATGCCCGTGGTCATATTCCTCCTCATCTTCCTCATATTCTACATCTTTGTTGTCCTCTTCATCCATTTCAACTGTGGTAACATGTACTTGGGAGGTTGTTGTCTGTGGTTGAACATTCTCCACTTATTGTTCCTCTTTTGCCTCAAGATATATGCCTTTTAACAATTGTTCGAAGTCTTCATTCGTGAGTTCTTCCAAGGGTGCGCCACTAGGAAATTCAAGATCGGTTGGGACGGGAGGAAATATCAAATTAAGGCCATCGGTGCTTCATCTTGGAAGTCGTAGTGTGAATGGCCGAACTCTTCGGGGTGGTGGGGTAACATCTGGTGTTAGGGTGGCTCCACGTGGTTGAGCGCAAGGTACTTGGATAGTTCCTCTCATCTTTTTGGAAGGGGGTCTAGTGGATGTCTGTCCTCTAAACTGTTGTACTCGATTCCACGTTAGGGCCCGTTGAATAGGAATTTCATAAGAAAACACCTATAAATTATTATAGTTAGAGCACAACATCCATATAAAACATGCTTCTGTGGCCATAGTTTGTGGGCTAGGTGTATCTGATCAATTATCCAATGGGGTAAGTTGATGGTGAGGTTCTGTGTCTCTGCCAGATACAAACTAAACCATATCTTCTTGGGTGTCATGGTGAATCTATCTTGGGCAGGAAAAGCAAAGTGTTGCATGCACATTCGCAGATGTATTGCAATATTGGGCGTCATGGCCACCATGTCCTTGAGCTTGGTGAGGCTTTGATTCTTCATGTAATCAGGCACTAGGGTCTCCTTCTCTGTTGGAATATGCATTCCGCGCATATCTAGGGCCTCTCTCACTAAGTTGTTTGAGAGCCTAAACCTTTTGAGCTCATTTCCTTTTGTTAGAGATGGGAGCACAAATGAGCTTGCACCTTTTGGGTTCTTGCTTGGAGTCAAGGTATTGATGAGATAGTAGCATCGCATGAAGTCAGACTTTGGGAGCCGGGCACTGAAGTATGCATCCAATCCTGCCTTCTCCCATATTGGACGTAGAACTTCTGCATTTTATAACTTTTCAAATTCCCTTGTGAAGAAATGGTATTTACCTTGCTTCCCATTGAAGTCCAACTCTGATTCCCATAGGTATGATCCCTCGCCTAAGGGTCCTGCAACTTCACTAAACCAGTGGGAAGCTTTTCCTACGGGCATGGTATGGCCACCGTGGGAGTCCGCTACTGGTATGATTTGGATGGCCTGCAACTCTTCTAGTCTTTCATTTGTCTCCGGCATAATGGGTAAACTTTCTAAATCCACCACTTGCTGGCTCGTTCTTGCTTAAGAGCTTGTTCTTGCAGCCTCAGCCATGTTGAAGAAATCGTTGCCGGTTCTGTGAGAATATATGAATAAACGTTAACATTGCAATGGACACAAAATGACAGTGTGTCCCCATTACAACATTAACTTGATGAATTGTGATGTAGTTAGTCAGTTAGTTAGTGCTTGCGTGGATGTGAGTGTGAAGTCTAGTTAGCTGATGTTGAATACCTATGAGCTAATTTGGGGATCGGGTGTAGTGTGGATGTAGTTAGTAAGTGGAAGTGGCTTTACAAACAGGTCAGGTGGTTTATTACAAGGTTTGGGTTGCCAAACATAGTGGATGGCACTCTGTTTTGATTTTCTAGAGACTCTAAAGGGCTTGATCAGAATGTAAACTCGGAAATGAGGCTTTTTAAGGATCCATTTACCAGTGATTCTACTCGTGCTCACGGGTGAATATGTGTTCGTGTGTGATGTATAAGAGTGGGTATCAACTGCTCGAGTGAGTGAACCATGTTGCATAGGGTGTGGTCTTTGTGTATCTATTTGAGCCCGCAAGCAAGCCTTAGGCACCCAAATTTGTCTTGATTGTGGGCTAGCCTTCATCGACTTCTTGGGTACCCAGATAGACTTCACTTTCACGGAAGAAATTTTGGAAGACTTCTTATTAGTGTCGTGTCGTTGATCACTAATAGGAAGTTGAGTCAATTGTTGTGGCTTGACCACAATAGGATGCTCGCCTTTCCACACCCATACTTGTGTGAGTGGTTGAGAAACCTTGCTTCGTTCCTTCTTTTGACTTCGAGCATAGGTCATCCGCTTCTCCTTCATCTCATGCACCTTTCGTTGCTACATCCTTGTGGTTTTTGGAAAAGAAGGGGTTTCCGTCGTATTCTTGACTTCTTTGTTGAGATACTTATCCCTCTGCATCACATAGTTTTGGACAAGAATAGCATGGTCATCTTCATGTGTACTCCTGGAAGGACCAGGAGTGTGTGCCTTTCCTAGTTCCTTGAGTGCTCTATTGTCTAACTCAACTGTAATTCGACTCTGATTTACCCACACCTGAAGAAGTCCACTTCTTAGGTTTAGGTTGACTGCATGATCATAGATCCAGTCTTGACCCAAGACCAGAGGCTCAGTGAGGTCCTCATCTTGACACACTAGTACTTTAGCTGTCAGTAAAACATCTTGAATGTAGAGGGGAAGTTCCACCTCGCCCATGCAAGGGGTCTCCATGCCTCCCAATCCTATGAGATATGCTTCTATAGGATTGAAATTTAATTTCAACTCTCGACAGTAAGAAAGTTTAACAGCACTAGTGGCTGCACCTAAGTCAATCAAGGCCCGTAGAGTCCTTGCACTCTTTCCTTGTCCTATCTCCAAGGTTACAAAAGGACGTCGGTCAACTATTATATGGGGATTTACACTTGAGACTTCACACATAGCCATATGATATCCTAGGTCCGCATAGTCATCTGTCCTAGGCTGATCTCTACCCTGTCTTCTCAATTTCATCCTTCAGATGCATTCCAGTGCCTCTGCCTGTGCCTCTTCTCGAATTCGCTTTTCCTCTTCTTTACGTTTCTTTGCAGTATTGAGTCGATTTAACATCTCCGCCGTGAGGGGTTCTTGATATAATTTGACTCTACATCTGCTTATGTAGCTAGGGAGAATATCGCCTTCTAATGTGGCTAGTTGTACTGCTCCACTCATTCAGATCCTATTTATGATCATAGGTCCATAGCCACGCTTCTCTAATTTTCTCGCATGTTGCTTCAATGTGTAGACTAGGACTAGATCTCTTGCCTTCAAGCCTTTATCCTTTACATGTGCATCAAAATACGCTTTTTGTCTTTTCTTAGTTGCGTATATTCTTGCTACCGCTCTTAATCTTGTTTCACCTAATCGTTCCAAGTCAAAGATTCTAGATGAGAGCTCATGGCCCATCTAGTCATGCTCTTGTGCTACTTTCAATGTAGGTATCAAGAAGTCCAATGGTAGCACTGCATTTTGGCCAAGTACCATCTAAAAGGGTGTGGCTTGGAGTACGGTTTTATATGCAACTCGGTATGCCCAAACAGCATGATGCAGTTGTTTGTCCCAATCAGAGCATTTATTATTCACTAATTTGGTCAGCACATTACATAAAATCTTATTTGTGCTTTCGCCTTGCCCATTAGCTTGGGGATGATAGGGGGCAGACTTCTTGTGTATCACCAAGAACTCTTGAAGGAGGTTTTCAATAACTTCATTCAAGAAGTGAGTGCCTCTATCACTAACTAGCTTAATAGGTAGCCCGTATCGAGTGAACACATTCTCGAATAAGAACTTAACTGTCATTTGAGCATCGTTCTTTGTGGTGGCTTTTACCTCTACCCATTTGGTCAGATAATCAGTGGTAACAATGGTATATTCAACATGCGAACCCTTAGCTAGGGGATTAATAGGACCTACAAAGTGTATTCCCCACTTAGAGAATGCACGTCCACCCATCATAGGTTTCAGAGGCATCTCATCTTTACGTATAGGATACTGAGTTCGATGACAGACATCACACCTCTTCACATAGGTATGTGCATCCATGTGAAGGGTCGGCCACCAAAGACCTGCAAATAGTATAGCCTTGATCACCCGATCTGGTCCAAAATGTCCTCCTACTACACCTTGGTGAGCAGTTTCCAAGATTTTGAGATATTCACTCTCATGGACACATAGTCTCAGGTAACGATCTTTACCACGCTTGTATAAGTTATCTCCAATGAGCGAGTAGTCTAGGGCTTCTTGTTCTAAAATTCTTTTCCTTGTCAGGGTCATGTCTTGAGGGAATGTTTTCGTCCTCAAGAAGGCTACTAGTGGTTCACTCCGATCTGACACTATGGACACTTGATAAAGAGTGGCATGCTCCACGGGTGGTTTAGTGCGATAGATTGGGCATTCTTTACACATCTTATGTACATCAGCTTCCATAGTAGGCCAATGCACTCCGAATCTCCTTAGTGTCTGTAAAGTTCTTTGCCTCGAATGGTGTTGCTCTAATGCACCTACATGTGCTAATTGCAACCATTTTGCGTACTCGTCCTCTTTCACACAAAAAGCCAATATCCCTTGATCTGTCTGTTTGTACATACTTCTTGCCATGATATGGTACTTCTAGGCTTTTACTACCTCCCTATCTTGAGTGTTGATGACTGGGTGGTTGGGCTCATATGTCAATACTGCCACCAATGTCTTAGCCCACTGAGGTACAACTTCCAAATTAAACAAGTAAGCATCAGTAAGGTCATCTGATACTCCTTGTGGGGCCTCTCCAGATGTGAGCCTAGAGAGATGGTCTGCTCTCAAATGAGTTTTGCCTTTCCTCACCACTACCTCAAATTCGTATAGTAAGAGAAACCATCTTACTAATCTACCTGTATTGCATGGCTTGTTTACTAATTATAGAAGTGCCTGATGATGAGTGAAAAAATTAAACTTATTTGCAAGCAAGTAATGTCTAGACCTTTTGACCACATATACCATGCCTAATCCTTCTCGTTTGGTGGTGGTATAGTTTTGCTCAGCTGCATTCAATTGTCTACTAGCGTAGGCAATTGGAAGATCCATATTACCTTCACCAGTAGGTTGTGTGAGCACACATCCAATAGCATAATTGGATGCATCCACATGCACATGGAAGGGCTTATTCCAATCTGGTGTAGTCAAGATTGGTGCTGAACATAATCTCCATTAAAGCTCATTGAAAGTGTTCTCACATTCATCAGTCCACTCAAAATTGGATAAACGTCCATACAAAGGCTTTGCTATGATGGCATACATGTTTATAGACCGTCGGTAATAACCACAACGCCCTATGAAAGCTTGTACTTCCTTGACATTCTTTGGCCTAGGTAGCTCTGCAATAGCTCTAACTTTTTCCTCATCCGTAGATATGCCATTCCTTGACACTATATGTCCTAGAATCTTGCCATGCCTCACCATGAAAACACACTTTTTTGGGTTCAGGGAGACTTGATATTCTCTACATTTGTCAAAGATTTGCCTGAGTTCAGGTATATGTGTTTGTCTAATGTTGGAATGAGCACAGAGATCATCAGCACAGACTTCCAAATTCTTCCTCAAAAACTCTTTAAACACGTGACACATCAATCTTTGGAAGGTTGCAGGAGCATTGGTAAGCCCGAAAGGCATTACTCTAAAGGCAAATATGCCCCATTGTGTGGCAAAAGCTATCTTATGCTGATCTTCTGGAGCAATGGCTACCTGATTGTAGCCCGAAAATCCATCAAGAAAGTTGTACACTTCCTTGCCTGCTACTCTTTCTAATAGATGCTCAATTATTAGAAGTGGATAGTTATCTCGAATTGTGGCTGCATTAACCTTCTTCAAGTTAATGCATACACGTAGCTTTCCATTCTTGTTGGGCACCACTACAATGGGGGATACCCACTCCGTGTGCTCAATTTCATAGATAAATCCAGCTTCCACTAGATGATCTATCTCTTCCTTGATTTTTGCAACATAATTATCATTGTATGTGTATGGCTTTTGCTTAGAGGGTTTGGCATCTAAGGTCATGGGAATTCTGTGTGAGCATATGTCAGGGTCTACGCCTTTTATGTCCTTGTAACTCCAAGCAAATACATCTCTGTACTCCCTTAGCAAGGCAATCAACTCTTGCTCTTCTTCTTCAGTTAGGTCATGTCCTATGTACGTGCATCTTTCTTCTCCTTCTTCTATGGCTACCACTATTTTCTTGGTGGTTTCTTTGTTATCATAGGCCTCTCCTGCTTGTGCATCACGTTTTGGCATTCTTACCATGACTCTCCTATCGTCTATCTCATACTTTTTGAATTTCTCAGGAACCTCAAACAAAGATTTGTCCTGTTTTGGTACAACTTCTTTCTTCTTCCTCTTCTTGCCTTCACTCTTGGGAACCACTTGTGTGGTTAAACTCACTTCTTTTATAAGCTCTTCGTGTCTCTGAGGATGAGCTTCTACTTCATAGAAGTATTCTTCATCTGATGCAAAGGGTGGGTGTTGACGTTGTAGCATCACAATTCATACTTGTCAAACCAGGAAGCATCTCATGAGACCCAAATGTTTGCGTAGAAGCACTCAGCAGACGTAATGGCGCTTCGTCAACGTATGATTAACAACGTTATCAACAAGAAGATACAACATAAGCATCGCGAATGATGCACCTAATCGTAATCACAAGCATAATAACGACATAATCATACATCAACGTGTCACAAGCGTTAGACAAGAAGAGAACAAGCATGCATGCACATCATGACGAAGAGAGAGCAAGAATCTATCTACAAACTAGCATAATCTCATTACTTCTCAAAGAGCTCTCCCAAAAGAAGAGGTGGAGACCTCTTTATATACAAAATGGCAAAAAAGCATGCTATGTGGGATTTCTCAACTGAAAGGAGAATGAATCCCACTTATTCTCTAGTGTGGCACTCACACACACCTATACAAGAGTGCTTTATTAACTGAATGAAAGGTAGAAAAAGGTACAAACGATGATGAAAAAGAAGTGGATCCCAGAAATACATGTTGTATCCTTCAACACTCCCCCCCTCCTTGACTTTGTCGTCCTCGACAAAGCTTTTGCAAGTATGGAGCTTTTGTGGAAGAGCGTGTAGGAGTCCCTTTTGATTTGCATGATCCTTGCACCATTGGAGTGCTTTGCGTTATTGCTTTTCTTCATCTTGCTTTTTGTTTGGAGTCGAGTGTTTTAACTTGGTTCTTTTGCCTCATATAGATGAATATGCTAGAATGCTTTTTTTTTTTTTTTTGTAATGGATGGATGATGTATGAGAATGATACGACAAAAATGTAGATGATATATACAAATAGATGAAATTAATTCATCTCTTCTTAGTCCATATGCATGAGTGGGGACTAAGGGTGCATGGGTGGAAAACAAAAAAGTGTCTATGCACGGTCTTGTAATGTGACCCTATCTTATGCATACTATAAAAATGCATACAAAAAAATGGTGCAAAAATGGATGGGTCTTGAGCAAAGTGCTCAAGGGTGAGGCGATGATGAGGCCTTCTCCAAATGTCCAACTCCAAGAGCCGCTTCTTTTCCATCAACCATTTAAAATGGATGATACCTTTGTCCACCATCCTGAAAAAAGAAAAATAAAAAGCAAATTTTTGAAATATATGTACATGTGCCCCTTTTGTGTCTCGGTTAAACTAAGTGTGCCTAATGATGGGCCTTTGGATGAGGCCCTATTCATGTGCATACTTGGTGTGCATCTTAAACATATGTTGTGCATTGGGCAAGGTTGGGTCCGACACCCATGGATGCTGCACGAAGAGGTTTTAGGCCGCCAATATGTCTTCGCTTTGTTGGTCTTAGCCTTGAGGTTTCTCCTTGGATCTTTTCTAAGTGTTGACTTTATTGCTTTGGATCCTTTTGTTAAAAGTGGTTGTTCTTGATGATAAGGCAATGTGAAACTAGACCATAGATTATGAAGTCTAGTGTGAGAGGGTTGATTTTGTATAAGAGCTTTCTTTGGTACCCATATCATAGTGCGATTTGGTTGGGCTCTAAGTAAGTTCTTGGCCACCCAAATTTGCTTTACATTACAAGGGAAATGTGACTTCTTCTTGATGTATGGGTCTTTTGGGCCTTCTATGTGAGTCTTTAGAAAAAACTCATCTTTACATGGGGAGTTCAACAAAGGTTGAGTTTCTTTACATATATCATGCTCATGTAATGGATCATAAGGTTGCGTGGTTTGAGATTGATCTAGAGATTCAACGGTGCATTTATCTGTATTACACATAGAATCTCTAGATATCACTTTTTCTTCCATAGAACTCCTACAAAATTCATGAGAAGATTCCAAACTTAGAGGAAGGGAGGGCCCTTCCATATCCTCCAAGCACTTGGAGTCCTCCACTTCATCATTCGTCAAGGTTTCCTGTGACTTACTCAAAGAAAGGTTAGATGAAAAAGCATGAATGGAAAGACTATTTTGTGGATTAAGAGCACAATCTTTGAATAGATGATTATGTCCACAATCCATACAATGAGGATAATCATCAGGATTTCCAAAAGACTCACTCATGGGGATGGACATAATAGATGGACAAAGTGCTTCAAACCCTTGATGTTCAAAAAACCTTTGAGTGCCTATGACCAAGTCTTCATCTATACCTTCCATAACAAAAAATGTTTCTAAAAATTGCATATCATTCATCACAATCGGCAACACAACTTGACCCATGCAATCATAATTTTCATCATTCATGAGGATAGATGAATGAGTGGTTAGTTGAATGTTATCCAAAATAATAGTCACTAAATCAATATGAATTAAATTCCACTCACAATTAGGGTTAACGTAAGCACACATATTTCTATGGTCATGACCAATGAATACATTTACAAAAGTGTTGCTATGCTCCCTAGTTGCAACTATGGAACCCACCCCTTTAGAAATCCCACCAATTTCCTCTACCCCTCGTAAATTTTCTCTATTTGTTTCATCTTGATCATGTGTGATTAATGCATGCATTTCAATTTTTTCTTCTTTATTTTGTGCAACCTTTTCCCCCTTCCTTCTTTCTTTTGCCTTTTTCTTTCCCATGTTTTGTTGAAACAATTTTTGGTTTTTTGAGTGTTTTTAATATTTGTTTGGTATTTTAAGAGTTTTTTAGAATTTGTTTTGGGTTTTTGTGTGTTTTGCATGTTTTTGATGTGTAAAATAAGTCTTAATGGGGTTCTTTCAACAAGAAAAAAGAAGAGTATTTACATTATAATACACATGTTTGGAGAGAGAAACTTGCGAAACAAGGAATTTGCACCTTATGAATATCATTGAACCAAATTAGCTCTCAAAGTAAAGTCCACATACTTGAGATTAACATGAATTACAAGCTATCGGTTCTTAACTATTTTACTGAAATTACCCTCTAGCATATTTCATGACAACTTGTCATAAAAAAACTTAAAATTGTTTGTCATGATCAATAAAACAACACTCATCTCAATTGTGCAAGGGCATCATGTTTTATAGAGTGTACCAAATTTACGTATCGAATGAGATAGATCCAATAGTACAAACTCACACTTGCAAGTTTCAAAGTTTCCTTGGAGCATATTCGTAAGCAACAACACATGCAAAAACCAAATCTAGTTAGAGAGCATGCACCTTTGAGAAAATAACATGACGTCCCTTTTTTGTTCCGCAGAGGACACTCCAACAAGTAAAAATGAAGCTATGAATTCATAAGCATCACATGAATCGAGAAGAGTGTCACTTACACCATTTGGTCACATTGAAACACACTCACCTAGAAGGTTAATGTGTTCATGCAAAAGAAACACCATAATTTCAATCTTCCAGGGTTTATACTTTACTTTTATAATGCATCATTTCACAATGATGAGAGAAATAATTGTCCCTTTGCAACTCATGCAAGTTAGGAGTGCATATAGATTTTTATGTCCTGTTATTGTAACTCAGCGAGGTGATTGTTTCTTTGTTTGGTCTGTAATGCTTAGTACTTTGCGTGGTGAAGTTTATTAAGAGTAGAACTAGAAAATTGTGGAGACAAAAGTACAAAATCACTTGCATAGACCAAAATCATGTGTTGTCTTAAGAAGTTCATGATGTGCCATCGCTCAACAGTGGGAACTGAACTACTCCAAAACAAAACACTCCGGAAAAGAAAAAAGAAAAAAGATATAAACCCTGTTGATCCATTGATCTATGCATGTGAGCTGTGATTTTTCTCTAAGCATTTACTTTATATCGTGTAGTTTCTTTCTCCGTGAATTCAAACTAAAGTGTTCCGCAAATTAATGCACTTTCTTTCTCTCTCTATGCGGTACCTTCCTCAATGTGTTAAGCCCCATGGGCCATCCCCCTTTGTGAAGCCACTTGTTCACAGGAGAAAAATAAGAACAATCCCTCTTTCTTTATTTTTACCTTTGTTGGCCCTCCTCTTGCAAGTTTCTCTTATCACGAATTGATACCTATCATATTCTGTATCAAGCTGTAACTAAGAATGGTAAAGCAGCAGAAGTAGTTAAATGATCCTGCGACAAAACAGTGATCTTAATGTCATCGCACCTTCGGATGATCTATATTTGCACCCGTTGAATGCGCAGAGCGACCTGTGGAATGTACAAAGTAATAAAAAATCATTACGTACTCGGCTCCCCATAACTTTTACCTGAATGCATAACGTGAACTCGGGGCAATGTCCAACAGATAGCCATGTATTGACATGATTCAATGAACAGAGTCAGAATACTAGCGAGCGCCAGGCTGTAGCAGAATCCACATAATTAGTGAGACCTCACGCCAAGAATGGGGAGACCACTGATTTCGGAGATTTGCAAGTAGGTTTCCAGTTAGGCATATCTGAATTTCTGAATCCTATGAGGATGATGTGAGTGCGCCTTTGCAGAAGTGTCCCCCCAATGAATATTCGTGCTTATATGCATAGGAACTTGGTTATCCAAACCCATTCATTTGCAAGCTATAGCTTTCTATCGAACGCTTGGCAAGTATGACAAGTACCCATTCATTTGCCAAGCTATAGCTTTCTGTCGAACACTTGGCAGGTATGACAAGTACTTATCTGAATACCTTCAGATAAGTAGCAAAATTGGCATTGCGATGTGTATTATGCCCTATGTTAATGACATGAGAAAATTTTTGGGGTCGAACTGTCTCATCCTTCATAATCTTCAGCATGACCATAGTGTCTCCCGGTATACACAACACCCTATGATCCTCCTCAGATCCTCGCTTGTTATTTCTTGTTTTGGAAACCTGCCCAGCAGCCGTGAGCCTTCCAGCATCTTTGTCAGAATCTGAATATCCATGCATGCTGCCTTGCAGACTGTATGTTTTGTCTTATGATCTCCATGCTACAGAAGCTCCACAACCAGCACATCCGATAGAACTATTACTATTGCATCAGATGCATCATAGACAACTGGAGCATGTCTCTGTCACATTCCTTGTCATAGGCTGCAAGTGGTGCTGCTCTGCAATCTTTATCATGCCAAACCTTATGCTTGGTATTGTGTATTAACATAGGAGGGCTCAAATCTGATAGCTTTCTCTCATTCTTTCAATGTGTCTGCCAAGCAACTTTACCTACTCAGAGCTGCTGTGCTTGTGTCCTAAAAATTATCTCATCATCAAGCGTCCAGTACCTCAGTCAAGTCGGATCTTCGTCTCCCTGACTTTTCTAGTTCTGCTGAAGTAACTTCTGAGCGTACAGTCTTCCCCTTCCTATTTTGTGAGTTCTTAGAGTTCATGACAGACATGGATTCTTCTTTCTAGACATCGTTCTTCTCGGACTCTCCTATAGAATCCTCCTTTCAGTTCTCAGCTCACATTATTCTTCCCTTGCTTTCACTTGTTTCATCTCCATCCCTGCATCAGATCTTTGTTTACTCCCACCTTTTGCTCAACATCATCAGCTACTAGTCGAAGAGGGCCCACTGCAATGCTGCGAGCCTCTATCACAAGTTGAACTTCTTCAAACTTTGGCATGGGTGCAGTTCGGCCAATCGTCAGCGCCTCTTTGAAATCTTCAGCCCTTTGGCAACAACTGCAACCATTTTAAGATAGCTACTTTGTTGGCTGCATCATATGTGGCTAGCATGACTCCAGCCTTATCCTTTGCCTGCTTTCCATGCTCAGAAACTTCTTGAATTGTCTGCTTTAGAGCATCCTGAGTTTTTGAACTCCATCACAAACTTCACAAACAACCTCGTAGTTGCTGTGTTACTCCAGCATGGGACAACAATTCAGGGTCCTCTGTAGTAATGCTTGTAGATTTACTCTATTCAACATCTACCCCCCTCTTTCAATCTATCTCCATCTCATTTACTTCATGCGTCTCCGCTCTGATAGTTACCTACTCGAAGGATACTTCCATGCTCGCTTCTTCTGCTTACTAGTCCCTTTTTCTATGCTAAGTGTTTATTCTTCACATTTCTATACTACCCGAAGTCCCAAGCTCATAGTGCCTTTGGTTTTTCATTACAGTTTATTGACTTGCTCTATCCCTGTGGGCTTGCTACCCCTCACATTCTCCCCATTTCTGACCTAACCACCCGTTCTCATCAGCTTTTCATGGAGTTAGCTTCGTCGCTTCTCCGATTCAGTCATCCCGTTCATATGCATTCTGTCATGGACTACATAAACTGTAGGGGATCCACAAAAAAATCACTGAGAATTGATTACTCTGGTACATCTCTTTCCCTGAAGAATTGATACGTGATGCTGGGTTAATTTCCCACGCTTATGGAAGAAAGCTTATACGTTAAAGTTGAGGAAATCGTTGGCGTGTCCTTCTACCAAACAGATCGGAGTGTCTCTGATATTTCACTTAGAGTTCATAGAATCAGGTTTCAAATGAGTAAAGTAAGTACAGCTTGCACGTCATAATCTTGTGCACATCGATTTATGAACCCAAAATTCGTGTTCTAAGTAGAGTTTTCTATTACGATTCGAGCACACTGCTAGTCCCTCGAGTCCTTCATAGGCATTTCCCTATGCGCATCTTCTACAGTAATCATGAGCGAGAGAAAAGAGATAGCCCATGGAAAAATTTGAGAGTGCATCTTACCACAGAAACCCCCATGGTGTATGTGTACTTGCATAAAAACCACAAGATCATACCTTCCCATTTTCAAGTGTAGCGCATTCCTTCTGATTTCTTCTTCCGCAAGTTTGTTGATCATGATTTAATGCCAAACTCCCTTGATTTTTGTTGAAGAACCCCAAAATAAAAACTTATTCACACATGATTAGAGAAAGATCAACAAAGTAAATAGAAAAAATCAACATAATAACTAAAAGATTTCTAAAAACTACTCCTATTCTACTCATGACTTGAAGAGTCACCACACATGATGGATTAATCACCCAAAAAGGGGATCCTTATCACACCAAAAGTGGCTCATCTCGACAAGTTATTATGAATCTTGCAAGCCGCAAATGCTCACAAGAGCATAACAAAATGAAGAGCTCAACAAATCGTCATGAAAAACTTGCATACACGTCTCTTTCACGCCAAAAACCATCACGTAAGTGACAAGAGAATGCTCCCCGGCAACGGCGCCAAAAATTGTTGACATTGTAGCATCACAATTCATACTTGTCAAACTAGGAAGCATCTCATGAGACCCAAATGTTTGCGTAGAAGCACTCAGCAGACGTAATGGCGCTTCGTCAACGTATGATTAACAACGTTATCAACAAGAAGATACAACATAAGCATCGCGAATGATGCACCTAATCGTAATCACAAGCATAATAACGACATAATCATACATCAACGTGTCACAAGCGTTAGACAAGAAGAGAACAAGCATGCATGCACATCATGACGAAGAGAGAGCAAGAATCTATCTACAAACTAGCATAATCTCATTACTTCTCAAAGAGCTCTCCCAAAAGAAGAGGTGGAGACCTCTTTATATACAAAATGGCAAAAAAGCATGCTATGTGGGATTTCTCAACTGAAAGGAGAATGAATCCCACTTATTCTCTAGTGTGGCACTCACACACACCTATACAAGAGTGCTTTATTAACTGAATGAAAGGTAGAAAAAGGTACAAACGATGATGAAAAAGAAGTGGATCCCAGAAATACATGTTGTATCCTTCAACAGTGGGTCCATAATGATTGACTCTAGATCGGAGTCACTTGTATCCTCAAATGCATCAGGGATAGGTTCGCATTCTTCTAAAACCGAATTTCCCATGATTGGCTCTATGAAGAAGACTGAAATGTCATAGCCATCCTCGTCACAGTGGGGTGTCCATTGTTCTTCATTGATGGCTACATCCATTGTTCCTAAAATTTCTGCCCAACCGTGAGGTTCAAATTCTTCATCAGGAAACTACAGGTGCATAGGCTGGGTCGTGAACTGATCTATGGGTTTCTTTCGCACCTACCTCTCTGGCTTTTTCTCTCTTCTCCTCTTCTACTACCACTTTGCACATCCATAAGTGGGTGTCTTCATGCATCCATGAGGATCCTGATCCTATGGAATGCACCGACTCAGTATCATCTTTGGCTCTATGGATGGGATTCCACTGGATGGGGGGTACATCTCTATGTGAGTAATCCTTGAGATTGACTCTGGTCGTGACACTAAGTGTTGCAAATACAATGAATTGGCTCCCCAATCTTGTACCACTTGCAAATGTCGCATAAATGGTCTTCCCAAAATCATCTCATAGGCCTGGTTCTTGATAAAGTCACATATAGCAAATGTGTGCTCAAACTCTACACCACAAGTAGTGAGAGTTATTCCTTCTAACAGCCCTAAGGGTCTGTCTATGTGACCGTCAACCATCTGCAATTTCATCCTTATGGACCTGAGTGCTGGCTTGCCCCAACGCTTCCATAGGGAAGTGGTAGCAATTGCAACTCCTGCACCTGAGTCCAAAATTGCTTTGGTAGTGTACTCGTGATGGGTAGGAAGATAGGTGTTTCCTTCTTCTCCTTTGCTCATGTCTCCTATCTTGTCCAAGGGTATTTCTGGCACCATTCTATGAGAACCTACTTGGGAACGCGGTTTAGCTACCTCTGGGACTTGTTTGGCTACATGTTTCCACAGTTTTGGCCTTACCTTGAGTAGCTCTTCTAAAGTGAGATTACACTGCACTTTAGTATTCTTTACTACCTTCGTATTCCTAGGTATGACTGAGTCTTCGTTTCGTACCATGACAATAGGCACTCGCATACACGTAGACTTAGCTTCCCATGGGCCTATGAAGTGGGGTAATTCATGTAAAGAATTAGACTCAAAGTCTAATCTCTCTTGAGATTGTGCACTCTCCTGCTCCTCATAAATGGAAGTAATGTCTTGTGGGAATTGATCATGTGCGTCATCCACAAGTTCAATGGGAGGAGAGACTTCACTCTCTTTAGCCCATTTCTCTTCTTGAATTTCACATAGGAATTTGGGTGAGTACCGATTCAGAGAACAAGATGTGCCTGGCTCTGTGGAGTTAGGCACATAAGCTTCCTAGGGAGGAATGCTATCCTTTCACTTGCCTTGCCCTTATTTGGAGAGGTGGGTTCCTTTTCTGATTGTGCGATTAGCCTCTCCAGTCTTTCTAGCAGTCCAT
Source organism: Ceratopteris richardii (assembly GCA_020310875.1). Taxonomy (NCBI): domain Eukaryota; kingdom Viridiplantae; phylum Streptophyta; class Polypodiopsida; order Polypodiales; family Pteridaceae; genus Ceratopteris; species Ceratopteris richardii. The sequence continues at coordinate 85,593,566 of CM035413.1, read as the reverse complement.
CAAAGTGCAACTGCATCTTAGCTGAACTAGAGATGTTAAAGAGGCGACTAGCTTCAAACATGGTTTGAGCCAATTCCACCATCTTAGCACAGATTTTGGTTCATTCAAGCTCTAGTTCTGCTCTAGGGTAACACTTTTCATGATCAGTTACGTTTGGCCCTTCTTGGATTATGGCCTCATATGCCTTAAGCATCATATTTAGGTCCTTGGGAGTGGGATCTGCTAATACTGATCCTACTCTAGGAGCTGGTGGGGTCGCATGAGGCGGGTTGGAAGGTGGTGGATCGGATGGAGATGGGAATGATGGTGGTGGGGTCGTGTAAGAGTGAGGTTGAGAGGTGAGTTCAATTATCTTGGCTCTCGTTTCTCTTTCCTCGAGTTCACTCATCTTCCTCGCCCATTGCCTTTTGATTCTCTCGCGGCTATCTTTATAGGCTCTAGTCCATTTTTTAGTTGTGATCTCAGTCTCACTAACCTCAGAATTCTTTTCCTGGCCTAAACATTGGTTCTGCAGTAATGCATGAGCTCTCGAGACCACTTGCAATGGTGTAGTGGAAGTCACACTCCCTGTGGAGTCTACAACTAACCCAATAACGTTAATAGGGGTGATCTTTGGCATATTATTGGGATTCTTTGGGCGATCTCGTAAGAGATTCTCCTTTCCGAAATCTTGACAAAAGCCTTGAATGGTCACAGATTGGGGCTCTGAAGGTGCAGGCATAGGGCAATCACAAATGACGTGATCACCCTGACATCGTTAGCATGGTCCTCTAGGGAATGGGGACCTTACTTGCCTCGGTTGAGGTCTAGGGCTAGGATTTGTGTACATGATACTTGCATACTCTGGCTCCCAACTAGGTTCACTCGGTTCTTCACTATAGTAGGACTCACCATGTTCAAGAGACTTCATGTAGTAGGCCTAGGGGCTATCAATATGTGTAGAGTCAAAGCTCTGGTTACTAGGGTCACTTTCTGAAAGCAATGGAGTTATTGGGACTATAGCTCTATTCAAATTTTTTTCTGCAGATGCATACTTTACAGGGATCACATTGGTTGGGGTAGGAGGCTGCTGAGCTAACACAAGCTGAGGCCTTTGCTGGGTTTGGTAGGGCTGCTGATAGGGTTGTTGAGGTCTTCCATATTGCTGTGGTGAGTACTGGTTCTGGTATCTTCCTTTTTGAGGGTATGGCTAAGGGTAGGTTTGCTTAACCGCTTGCTTGTTGTATGGGCAATCTTGTGCGGTGGGATTTGTGTATCTCCTTTCGATGGTACAGTACTGGCTACTAGGATTCACTTGGGGTTGAGCCATGATGGGACATATGTTCGCCATATGGTCACCTCCACAAGTATAGCACCGCTTAACTGGGGCAAATCTTGGGATTTGTTTGCTAGAGACACCTAGCTTTTGAGCTACCTTCTCTGCAAGTTCCTCAATAGATGTGAATTGAGTGGAAGAGAGGCTAGAAGAGCTATCTGAATCTTTGTAGATTTTCGAATGTTCCAATTCTTCCCCTAGGTTATCTTCAATGTCAATGCACATGCGTACACACTCTTCTATAGTCCTAGGGTCTTCAAGTACACATGATCTCAACTTTGTGCTTAGCAGTCCATCTAGGAATAAAGCCACTTGTTTTGTTGGTGTGGGTAACTCAAGAACAGGACATCTCTCTAGATATTGCCTAAACCTTCTTCCTGCAAGTCTAACTGTCTCTTGGGGGGTTTGCTTGAAGCTATGAATCAGTGAGGAAGTATTATACCTTATGCCACTCTTAGAGAATTCGGTAATGAATGCCTCTA
>CM035413.1:85419269-85586769 GCA_020310875.1 Ceratopteris richardii | reverse complement strand
GTTTATATAAATTCTAAATTCTAAGGTTAATGTCTAAAGTTACCTTGGTACAAAGTTGAGAAGATATTTTGGGAGAATATCATGGCCATATTTAGATGAAAATACCACGACCATATTTGAATTCAAATTCAAATGAACTCCTAATAGTATAGATCACTTTTACGTAGATCCAACCAATAGTCATGAATAAAAAGTGTATTTATACACTAATTTTATTCATGCATAAGACACGTGATCATCACATGCTTTTGATTATTTTATGTACTTGGCTAAAAGCTTGTGTAGTCCTCCACACTTTCATTGTATCATATCTGAATACATTTACAATACATTTTCTTCTCTTTTTACTACTAGAATGCATAGCTTTAAGCCTGTCATCTTTTGTGATCCATTGCAATGCCCATGTGATCTCATTATCTATTCTATTGATTGGTCTGTGATGATATAACTCTTTTGAGTATTCCCACAAATTCATATAGTCATTGGATTTTTACGTCTTGAGTTATTAACAAATCAAGGTGACTATGTATGTGCATCATCCTTCTTTTGAAAAGTAGAGATCGTCCCCATGACTTCTTATGCACATTTCTCTTAGTATAGTCCTTCTAAGTTCATGAGGCAACTTGGTATAGCTTTCTGAACACTTCATTTGAAAGTGTGAAAAGTTTTTCAAGTCAAGTCCAACCAGGCTTTGAGCTCTAAGTTGAACTTTGAGTGCCTTCTTTAATAAATAAAAGGCTATCTCAAGTTGATGAGTACACAAATGTTATTCATCTTGGCATAGAGTTTTGAGAATATTTTTCCAAAGTACTATTGTGATGTAAATGAATATATTGGAAGCTTAGACATTCTATTAGAGTTCTTTAGAGGTACTTAGTCTGGTTCACAACAAGTTTTTGCAAGGAACCTCTCATCTCTGTACACTAGCTATCACTCACAATAACTATTTGAGAACACCCACTATATAGGAGACATTTGGTCTGGGATTGGAAAACTAGATTGAAGAACCAAAAAAAAGTCAAAAATCATGCACACCAACCAAAGCTTATTCTCCTCTAGTCTAAGACTTATGTAGGGGTCAAAAGTTTTAGATACGGGGCAACATTAGTTGATGTTATTCCAAGATAGTAAATCATGATGTATTATCTTTGTGAAACAAATATACCTTTGTGTGGTCTCAAAACCTCCATGCCTAAGTGGTAATGTAGGAGACCAAGATATGTAGTAGGATACTCATAATGAAGTTGTGAAATAATAAGTTGTATAGGGTATGAAGTGGATCAAATCAAGGTGAGATCATGTAGATAAAAGGATGTATTTGAGAGTCTTACTACAACGCTAGGCATAGAAACGAGCAAGTTGATCAAGATCCTCCTAAAGATGTGCTAAATCAATAGATCTAGCTACATACAACATAATTCTAGTCAAATATACTGAACAAAAAGCAGATACAGTGATTGTACTTATTGAACTATCAGTGATGGATAGTAATTTCAACTATGAGGATGGTTACCCAAAAGATAGCTATAATGATAGGAGATGGTATCATTTGATTTGCATCATTTTATTGAGCCATGAAAAATGAATTTACTTGTTGAGAATGTTCGTGAACTAAAACTAAAACAGAAACCATAACCAAAAACTAGTACTTGAAACAAATTAAACAACTAAATCTAAAATGGAAATTGGGAACAAAAATAGGAATAGCAAGCAAATTTGGAAATAGTCAACAACGAGGTTTTTTCCACACTGATTTGTTTAGGCTTTCATACCAAAGTTGCAAGATGTTACATTCACACATGCACAAAGAAAATATGGAATCTAAAAACACACACGACTATCCAGAGTGCATGTATTTATAGTTTTTTTATTATGTCCACTTATAGAGGTTACAATGAAGGTCGGCACTTTGAAAAGTAGGCGTGTGAGTAAAAGGTTTCTCACTTTTATGGTGAACCTTTGCTTTTATTTAAAGAAATCACTTTCTATAGAGATCCTTATTTAAACCAACATTTTTATGATTTTTTAGAAGAAATTATCTTCATGGGTCCTTTATTTACAAAATATATGGCAAATGTAATTTTTCCTATTTATGTTTACATGCAACTAAATAAGTCCATTCAAAATATATGACAAATGTAATTTTTCCTATTTATGTTTACATGCAACTGAATAAGTCCACACCCATCCATGTCCTTGAACCTTTGACTACTATATCAAAACACCAAGAACATTAAAATATCAATAAAATAAGATTCCAAAATTCAACATTCCATAAGTATAATAGATCTGATCAAAATGTACCCAATAGATAGACAAGGTGATGTATTTAGACTTGAAGATAATTAATATTTGCATATCCATTTTGGATGTGAAGTATGTTGCTATGGGATACAAGATAGAGACTAAAGTCTTCTTCACTATACCTTGAACAAGAATTGATGAATCCTATATGTGATTAATATAGGTACTTTTGATAGAACTAATAAAAGTCTTTGCGAATGATACTAAGATTTAATTCCAGACTATCCTAGTGCTAGAGTAAATTGATAAATGTGTCATGAGAAGAAAGATTGTACTTACCTATGGTATCTTGCAAAAGATTAGAATTGGGGAGTACTTTTACATGATGAGCTTTAAAGAGGTAAGACAGATTCAGGGAATACTCAAATAATAATTCAAGAATCTAAGGTGAGATAAATATTCTGATTTTCTTCGTAAAGGACCATAAGGTTATAGGTTAAGATGCAACTATAACTATAGTCCAAAGTTTTGTACACAAAGTTTGAGTGAGTGAAGAAGCCACAACGGGATATTGTAAATGAGACCACTTTTATAGCTCTAGTTTCTAGCACTTGAAAGCCGAAAAGTGCCTCTCCTATAAAGCTCATAGATCTCGGTTTGCATGTAGTAAATCGGCTCTAATCATGCCAAGTGTCCTAGTGCACTTGGCATATCTTCCTTAAATGTCTAGCTACATTGTATCTAACCTTGAAAATTTTCCTAGCTTAGTGTATTTCATTGGAGTATTTAGTGGGATCTTCTAGAAGATTAGAGCATCCTCATGGTACAATGCCGTGAATAGGTATCAAACATATGACCTAATAGTTCCTATCTCAATGTTTTATCACTAGCCAAAGCTAAATATTTGGCTAAGAGAGTTTGCGTTGGTGTTATACCTACCTATATGGTATTAAACAAATCCTCAAGAGTCAATTTACAACTCGATACTTTGTTGATAACTATATTTGTTTGTAAGATGAGACACACTTTGTGAAATCATGAGACATTAATGGTCATGTGATTGGATCTCGTTACTGGGTGGTTCATATTCGTTCGTTATTTTAACAACATCAAGATTTATATACATGCAATGGTTCATATTATGCTATGTTTGGAGTGTTTCAGTGTTTGACAAAAAGTAAGATGTCTTGCAACCGTTCAAAGCCTCATATGGAGTGATAGATTACAATGCCTTGGTTGGACACCTCTTAAGTACATAGGCTACACACATAATAACCTCGAGCAAGAATCTATCTTGTAAATACTTACTTTTTACCATACACATTCCCATTTCCCATGCTTAACCACAAATGCACTAAAGTCAAAAGACATATATTCCCCTCATCATTAAGAATGGATGGTGCCCATTATACATGCTCGCAATTTTACATTCATAATCAAGAGTCATTGAAAGCACATAAGCACCTTGGATGTCACTTTCAATGGATAGACCTACGCATGCCTGGGAAATTCATGAGTGAAAATCATGAACTATAGGTACTTCCAAAATGAATATTTGTACACAAAACCAAACACATCACTTTAAAAGAGCTGCAATTTATCTGGAACTTTAATGAAAACATCTATTGCAAAAGAGGAAAGTTGCATTTTGCCCAAACAAGGCCTTAAAAACATCTTCACAAGGTGCCTTAGGTTTGGGTAGAGAGGAACGTATTTTAAATTTCTAAAAACAAAAAGAAAAAATATGATAAGCTAACACAAACATGCAAGATTTTTATCTAAGGAAACCTAAAAATCATGAACTACACATGGCTAAATCATTCATAGATTTTGCATAATCTATAGACTTATACAACACATAACATAAAACTCTTGATGCAATAATAGCATCAGAATATGAGATATAATGAAATGAACATCTCTCATCAATAGAATTGACAACCAAGACAATCTTGGCTAGTGGTGAGACTGATAACATAATTTTCTTGATCACTAGCATATATAAGGCATCTCACAATGTTAAAGAACTATCATCAGTATGAGTCAAAATGATCCTGCAACAACCATTATAAGATAAGAGGGTTTGTTAGCACATGTGAAAATATTCCTTATAGGAGCAAGCTAAATTGAAGTGAAGAAATTTGTTATGAGGTAATATAATATGTTAAAGTACCAAACATCCAAGTTTACTACAAATATATATTGCTCATGAGAGGATGGGTCATATTTTCAAAGAGTGGTTAATGGACATTCTTGATCTGAACAAGACTACTACACTTTGTTTTATCTATAGAGGCCTCTACAACATCCATTCTAGCCTCTTTCTTGTTTGTATCCTTTTGTTTGAACCCAAAAAAGTGTGTGTTCATGGTATGAGAAGATAAAATTTTAGGTCACATTGTTTCTAAGAACGGAATACCAATAGATGAGGACAAAGTTAAGAGCCATAGCAGAGCTGCCAAGGTCAACGAATGTTAAAGAGGTACAAGCCTTTATGGGCCATTGTGGATATTATCACAGGTTTATCCACATGTATGCAATCATAGCTAAGCCTCTTTATGCCATATTGACAAATTTAGAGTGTAACAACGAATGTGAAAGCTCCTTCAATGAGATGAAGAGAGGTTTGTGTAGAGCACCAATACTAATCACTCCTGATTGGACCAAACCATTCCATGTCCATATAGATACATCCAATCATGCAATAGGATGTGTGCTAGCACAACCCATAGGTGAAGGAAATCTAGATTTGCATATAACATATGCTAGTAGACAATTGAACGCAGCTGACCAAAACTATACAACAACTGAAAGAGAAGGCTTAGGCATGGTATATGTTGTGAAGAAGTTTCGACACTATATTGGCCAACAAGTTCAAGTTTTTCACTGATCATCAAGCTTTACTATATTTGGTCAATAAACCTTGTAATAGAGGAGGCTTAGTAAAATGGTTCCTCTTACTAATGGAGGATGACTTTGAAGTGGTTGTGAGGAAAGGTAGAACCCACCTCTTAGTAGATCACCTTTCTCCAATTAGTTCCAGAGAGTCACCACAAGGAGTCTCCGATGAACTACCTAATGCTTATCTCTTCAATTTAGAGGTTGCTCCTAAATGGGCAAATAAGTTGGTACTTGTCCTAACCTTTGGACCTGCAAATAAGAATGTGAGAACGAACAAAGAAGAAATTGTAAAATCACAAAACTATCAGATATTGGCAGGAAGCATGCACAAACAAGATACGGACGGTGTAGTAGCTTGTTATGTTGAGGACGATGAGCATAGTAGTTGGTTGCAACAAGCTCATGAAGGATTTCTATGAAATCACTATTCTAAACAATGAACATTGCAAAATCTAAAATGTTCAGGAGTGTACTGGCCTAGCATGGAAAAAGAAATACATGAGTAGATTACAAATTGTCTAGGTGCGAGGGGAAACCCCTAGTGGATCATGCCACCCTTTATCATGTGTCATTAATTCCAGATCGGGAACACTACCCAACGAGGCTAGTCTAGCACGAAAATGGAGCATGGAGCAAGAGGCTCAAGACTATGCCTTAGTAGGAGACAACCTATATCAAAGAGGAAAATATGGTTACTTAAGATTGTGCATTCACAAATCAGACTATTTGAGAGTCTTACAAACTGCTCACAAAACTGTGGGTGGACACTTTAGTCCTGGCCGAGTAATTAAGAACACTCTATTCTCAAGACTTTGGTGGCCCACTCTTCATATGGATGCACATACCTATGTGAAGAAATGTGATAGATGCCAACGTGAAAATATCTGATAAGAAAAGATGAGATGCCTTTGAGGCCAATGATGGGAGGACATGCATTCTTGAAGTGGGGCAGAGAATTTGTAGGTCCTATTAACCCACTAGCTAGAAATGCGCATGTAGAGTACATTATTGTAGCCACATATTACCTTACAAAGTGGGTAGAAGTAAAAGCCATGACAAAGAATGATGCTCAAACAATGGCTAAGTTCTTATTTGAGAATGTTTTCACTAGATATGGGTTACCAATAGAGTTAGTAAGTGATAGAGTTACGCACTTCTTGAATGAAGTTATTGAAAACCTTCTCCAAGAATTCTTGGTGTTACATAAGAAGTCTGCCCCCTATCATCCACAAGCTAATGGAAAAAGCCAAGAGCACAAATAAGATCCTATGTAATGTATTGAAAAAATTGGTAAATAATAAATGCCTTGATTGGGATAAACAACTTCATCATGCTATTTGGGCTTACCGAGTTTCCTACAAAATGGTACTCAATGCTACCCCATTTCAGATGGTCTTCGGATAGAATGTTGTGCTACCATTGGACTTCCTAATACCAGATTTAAAAGTAGCACAAGAGCATGAGTGGAATGGACACGAGTTGTCCTCTAGGATCTTTGATCTAGAACACTTAGGTGAGATGAGGTTATGGGTGGCAACAGGCATCTATGCTGCAAAGAAAAGACAACATGCATACTTTGATGCACACATCAAGGATAAAGGATTGAAAGAGGAAGACCTAGTGTTGGTTTATACACTAAAGCGGCATGCTCGTAAATTGAAAAAAAGAGGATATGGGCCCATGATCATTAATAGCATTTCCACTATTGGTGTGGTTCAATTGGCCACTCTAGAAGGTGACATCTTGCCGAACTATATTAGTGGATGTAGGGTCAAGCTGTATCAAGAACCTCTTATAGAGGATATGTTGATGAGACTCAACAGTGCCAAGAAACAAAACGAAGAAGAGTTAAGGGTTATAGAAGAAGCACAAGCAGAGGCTAGAGAGCACATTAGGAAAAATAAGTTAAGGCCACTAAGCCTAGATGTAAATCTTGAAGCCTCACAATATCACATGGCCATGTGCCAAACATCAGGTGGAAGTGCTTCTCGAATAGTTGACCAACATCTCTTTGTGACCTTAGAGGTAGGAAACAGAGAGAATGTAAGGCATGCGAGAGCATTGATTGATCATAGGCAACAATTAGTGTAGTTAGACTTTAATACTGCCAAGACTTGCAATTGAACATCAATCCCATAGAAGCCTACCTCATAGGCTTCCAGGTGTGGAAACACCTTGTTTGGGTGAGGTGGTGCTTCCCATCTATCTTCAAGATGTTTAAATGAGAGTCGAAATGCCAGTGTGTCAAGATGAGGATCTTACGTAACCATTTTTCTTGGGTCAAGCTTGGATATATGACCATGCAGGCAACTTAAACCCAAGAAATCAACTTCTTCAAGGGTACATGACCAATGCATTAGAATAGAATTGAAGAGCTCCATGCTCAGAAATCTAGGTGTCACACATTCTCTTACTTCTTATAAGACTAATCTTATAGAAGAAGATGTTATATGTGTCAAAATCTCTATGATGCAGAAGGAGTCAATCATGAAAGATAAGGCATGAAGGCGAGTGGATCTCTCTTCTTCTTCAAAGACTCATGTAGCCATAGTGGTTCCACAACAAAGACAATCACAATAGTTCAAGACAACTACTATATAAAAAGAAAGACAACATTCGACAAGAAAGTAGTTCCGGGCATGAAACAGATCTGGGTACAAAAAGGAGGACAACCATCAGTCTTGCCCCCACAATTCCCATACACGCAAGCCAACCAGGCCAAAAGACAAACAAAGAAATTAGGAAAATCTCGACCACAAGTTATCCGACAAGTTTGGGTGCCTAAGAAATTAGCTACAACTCAACAACGACAATTACAAATATGGGTACCCAAGAAGCTCTTAGATACACAACAACCTATGCTCTCCCACATGAGAAAAGTCTCAGGAAAGAAGCCAACTCGAGGCAAGGGTCAGAACAGAACACCAAGACCAAAAGCAGACCAATTCACCTCTTCAACAAGAGTACGAAGACCAGCAACAATGGTATGGATATGGAAGCCAAAAACACTAGTAGCCCTTGTAGAACCAAAGAACGAACCATGTGGGATATAGAATTTAAGAAACCATTTGAAGATGAAGAGGCCCAAGGTGATCTCTACGCAGCCAAACATGGTTCTCAAATGGATCCCTATAAGGAGGAATGATCAATTGTCATCTCAAGGTCCAATGGACACCTCTAAGTATAGCTTGCATCAATGTCCCCAACTAAGATAAAAAGCCTCAACGTGCGACAACCATGTGCCTTTGGCATAACCTTGTTTTTTGCACCATTCATGTCATGCATTTCCAAAGTATGCATTAATATAGGGCCACATTACACAGTCGTGCATAGACACATTTGATCACATGCACATGAGACACATTTGATGTATGTATGTCTTCTTGTTTGGTGAGATTGTTTAAAGAAGAAAAGAGGTGAATATCATCTTTGAAAGATCCAGAGGACATTAAGGTTACAACAACAATAGCAACGAAGCAATCCACCATCGATAGCTGCTCCAAATCAACACGGACTACCTCTTTTGAGCACCTAGCAACTTTTGAAAGCTCACAAATATATCTTCATGCAAGAATCCAAGGATGAAGTACATACCAAGGGACTACAAGTTGCAAAGGCTCGTAGTGACAAATAGAGAGCCCGACAATTGACCCAACTACGTTTCAAGGATAGATGGCTCTTGTTCATACAGGATGGACACTACCTTTTAAAGCACTATATGGAATAACCACTACAACAACGGTCTAGCAAGGACGACAGACTCGAGAGGAGGGAGTGTTAGCACTCAAGGTCAAGAATGAGGCACAAGAACATGTCAAAGAAGTGGACACTCAAGAAGAAGGAGCAAGTAGGGAGCTCCAAAAAGTGCATGTCAAATTTTTAGAAGGAATCCCTATAAAAATAGTGATTTTCATCACTAAAAGCCATTGTAAATACCATTTCATATCTTTGTAAATCCATTTTGCCAATGCACCTGCAACATTCCAAAGGCTCATGTGTCATGTCTTCAAAGAGTTCTTGCGAAAGAGCTTAGAAGTATATGTGGATGATTTATGCGCTCATTCCCAAGAAAGAAGTTACCACATCCCTGAGCTCAGACAGATCTTCAACAAGTGTAGAGAATATTGAGTGTGTCTGAACCTAGAGAAGTGTGTGTTCATGGTACGACAAGGTAAGATCTTAGGTCACATTGTTTCTAAGAATGGAATTTCAACAGATGAAGACAAGGTAAGAGTGATAGCAGAGTTGCCAAGACCAAGGAATGTTAAAGACGTACAAGCCTTTATGGGCCATTGTGGATATTACCGTAGGTTTATCCACATGTATGCCATCATAGCTAAACCTCTTTATGGGTTGTTAACAAATTTTGAGTGGAACGAGGAATGCGAGAATTCCTTCAACGAGCTGAAAAGACGTTTGTGCACAACACCAATATTGACTACTCCGGATTGGAGCAAACCCTTTCATGTCCATATAGATGCCTCCAATCATGCAATAGGATGTTGTTGAGAAAAGGGGAGCAACAAACCCTAACCGCCTCACATGGAAGTGAGAGGTTTCTCCAAGTTGGGGCAAAGAATGAGAGGAGAGGTTCACCCACGCTCATGGAGCAATGGCAACAATGGCCAACGTCACAAGGATCAAAGGGGAACATCCTCCCAACCATGCACACACACATGCAAATCCATACACCAAGATCATCGCCTTGCACACAAGGAAACAGGAGAGTAGCAAATGACACCTTCTTCCATTACCAAAATGGAGGCCAAGGCCATGGCCAAGGGACCTCCCTCTTTACAAAATGAGCTCCTCCTTATATAAGAGAGGAGGAGGAATCCGTTCAATATAAGTGGCCAAAGGCTTCATTAACTAAAGATGCTCTAAAAAAAGGTAGGTAGTTGGTAAAATCAAAAAAGAGAATCTTCCTAGAGAGAGAGCCTTTGCACATATCCAAAAGTGAGCTCTCTTTTTGAAACTAAGGCAAGAATTCAAAAAAGGAGTCTTTTACAAAAAAGAAGGGAAAGGTTGAGTTTTTATGGGTTTTCTCACATAAATAAGTAAGCATGAGTTCCTATGAAGAAACTTATTTACAAGAGGGAAAAGTGGGAAATTTGGGAGACTGTCACTCAAGGCCTTGAGTATTCAAGTATCCTTAACTCCAAGGTAGGCCTCCAAGTACTCCAAAGCCTTCATAGCTTCATAGGCCTTTCATGCCTTCACGGTTCCAACACCCTCCCCCACCTAGTCTTTGTCGTCCTCGACAAAGCTAAGAGAGGAGAGGCATACAGTGCCGAACGGGTCCAATGTTTGGAGTCTTCAACTCTTCAGATACGCAGCAATTCAAGTCTAATTGTTGCAAGGTTGCAAATCTTTTGAATCCGCAAGCCGTCTGCCTTCAAATCTTCAATCCAGCAATGCTAAGCGACACAATCCCCTTGGGGGGCAGTCAACCCAGCATGTATCCAAATTTATAAGTCTTCAAGTCTTTCAGGCCTGCAATGCTGAGCGACACAATCCCCTTGGGGGGCAGTCAGCCCAGCCTCCTTCCCATGTGCCTTCACTCAAAAGCTCCAATACCTAAAAATTAAACATACACAACAAGTAGACTGATTTTTGAAAAGAAGCAGCCAAAAAAATGTTAATTCCATTTTTAGTTTCCACTTCAGGGAGCATCTTTCACATAGGACTCTCTTCTAATGAGAAGGGCTCCTGAAAATCTTCTTATCTCTATAGTCCAAAGATGATGCAAAAATCTGTAATCTCAAGTGAGTGTGACATATTGCATTGCATAGCATGAGATGAATATGTAGTAGCATGCTTAACGTATGTTCCTTCCATCATACATACTAAGCTCCTAGTCAATCAAGTTTGAAAATTAACATGAGTGTTCTGTGCTCATAAAATGAATAAACAATAGTGCAACATTATGAGTCCTGTCATTTTACAAGCTTTCCTGAGATTCAAACAACTTATCCAACACTATTCCTGCAGATCATCAAATTATCCATAGGAGATAAGAAGGATCAATGCTGAAGTTCTAAGTGTGTTGGCCTATAATGAAGTATGACAAATTAAACCTTAAATGAGGAATGTGGAACTAGAGAGTTACTTCCCTAGCAAAAAACAATCGCTCATACAGTGACTTCTCACGTAATTTAAATCCAGGTTTGAAAACTGTCAACCCCCTATGTGCATGTTCACCTGCAAGTATCCTTAAAACAGTACATGCTCACATCATGATAACATTTTGCAGTACAAGCATTATGCACCCAACCTAGGAATTTTACTAGAAGCAGCCAATTGCTCTAAAAAACAGTAGAATCAAGAGAGATGCATCTTCATGTAGCAAGAGCTGTGCAATCTTGGATCCTATTTTCTACAAGTGGGTCAATGGATACGAAACATCAAGCAATATTCATACCTTCGTGACCTTTGTACTATACAAACATATAAGCAATTTAATCATGTCCAAAGAGTATGATAAAAGTATGCAGTAGAAACTCCAGAAGACCAGGAAGCGCCAACCTCAGTCTTTCAAACCTGCAATACTAAGAGTCAAAGGATATTGAGTTCATATTTAGCAATTGAAGATAAAATTCACTTCGAAGGATTAGACAAGAAGGACTTAGCAACCCCAAAAAGTTTTTTTTAAGACATTTTGGTTACCATAATGGACAGCTTCCCCAAGGAGAAGAGTTACCAACACTCCAATCACCTACATTCTTGCAACCTTCCCATTAAGCAAGAAGATCATATATATGATAATTGCATAGATAAGAGGTGCCTAAATAAGTCAACAATCCAACATGTGCATTACTCCTTAGTGGGGCACCAACAGAGAAAGCAGATATCTCTTGAAGCCAAATGACAAAATGTAGCCGCATAAACCTTAGGCCAACTCTCAAACCAAAATTGGACAACCTTTAGTGTTCATGAGAGAATGTGGTGCATGCCCCCTTAAAGGCTTTCACTTAGATTTGAACAAACATAATATCACTCAAGAGGAATGTGGATCTCTAAGAGGGTAGAGACTTGAACCTCCTATGTGTAAGAAGTGCATCAAAGAGCGAATCATTTCAGAATTTATAAAACATGTAGGCCCAATCCCATAGGGTCAGCCACAAGATTTCAAAATGATCAAACCTGTGAGTATTTAAAGAAACACATCATTCACAAGAGAGCATCTATAGGAGTCCAAAGGAATCAAAGGTAAGTTCTGTGTGTGTTGGCCTATACTGTATTATGTGAGCATTGTAAAACCAAAGAATTTCTTCCCTAGCAAAAAACAAGCATTCGGGCCTTTGTGACAGTGTTTCCAACATTTTCCAGATATTTTTCCAGATTCAATTGAGCAGGCAGTGTGAAAGCCAAAAAAATAGTCAAATCCTTATAAACAGTCCCAAGTTATGAAAACATAAAAGCAGATAGCTATAATCATTCATAGATACACAAGGCATAGTTTCCTTTATGCAGCCTATATCTCTCAGATCACCCAGAGTCAAACACTCCATACTTCTCAACTGCATAAAAAAGTGCAGGGATGTCTCCGAAATCAACCGTCTTCCTTCCTTTGACCTACAACACTCAGAGACAAATTGAGCACATGTATCTATGATCATAAAGCATGTCATGAATTTCTCATTCACAAGGAGAGGAATGAATGTCACACTTATGTCTCTTATCAGTTTAGATCCTCGCAAAGCTCTTATTCATTCTTTTAGGAAAACCAACATCACACAAACAGTTATTTCTTTGGTGTAAAGGCTAGCCTATATAGGTCAACCTGTGTCACACCAAGACAAGACAGATTATAGTTCTGTATGGGCAATTGAGAGCTTCTCCACATGTATAGGGTCCTCAAAGACCATCCAAGATCCTTAAAGCTCTATCCACGGTGGTGGTACGACAAGTATGATGATTCAGAAGAAGAGTCGAGGCTCTATCAATCCTGCACATGACAGAGTAATAAGGAGCTGCAAAACCATTCATTTATAACAGAACCATAAAACACCTAGTGCATTGGAGGGCTTGTTCAAAGACCTGCATAAAGATTAGTCAAAAGTTCATCTTTCACATGATGACTGTTAGCATTCAAAGGTCATCAACAACCAATGGCATGATTAAATCTCATTAACCTCCCACTTTTCTATAATCTTACTGTTGGAATATTGCTTTTCTTACTGAGATGCCTTGGCCCAAAAAATTTACCTCCATTGTATTAATCGGTTAGGGTCTCAATATCGTATAGAAAGGTACTAAGATGAAGCTTACAGCAAATCTGGGTAGTACAGTCAAAAACTTACCATTTCATAATCACCCTTTGATAACTGAAAGAGTCATGATGAGACCTTGCAAATGCTCGTACCAAGACCTGCATATTTACTAAGCATAGCACTACGTGTTTAGGTGATGATGACAACGTCCAAGAAAAGGCGGATCACCAACGACTACGGCTGAGATGTTTGATCATGTGTCATTACCACCTTTTTCAAACCAAAAAGTTCACCCATTCATGAAGGAGAAGACATTGGCTCAAAAAAACCAAGGATTTATTTGCTAAACGATTATCCAAGCACGATCTAACTATCACATTACAGTAGAATGATCTTGAATAGGCAACATATGATAGTGCAGAGTTAATCTTGAAGAAATCGTACCATCATAAGCGAAAAATCAACGATCTTTTACTGAGCAAAACATCTGTCACAATCTTTAAAGTAAGTTGGCCTATGGCAGACCATTGATACAATTATATCATAGAAGTCACTGAAGAACCACCACTCGAAGTGTGCCATGAAACTAGTTGAAAAGACTTCGGAACATACCAAGTCCGCATTGAGCATGTGTAGGAAGCAGAGAAAGAAAACACGTAGTTCTGAGCACGAACATTGTCCAAAATCTTCAGCCCTATTGCATCAGCAATTCTTGAATGAACATGACCCTCCTTTTTTTTTTTTTTAATCCGTGAGCCTCCCATTCTTGAATCGTGATCCATTTCATTAGGTATTGCAAAACATCCAGGTATGCCACCGGCAAGCAATGCACTCATGAGTAGAAGCTGTTCAAAAAATCGTGAGCCTCCAGGTCATATCCATACTCTAATGTTGGTTCAAGATTTGGAAGAACAGATCATTGTTAAATTCTGAAATTTTTGCTTGAATCAAAAGACTGGTTATGTGAGAGATTTTATAAGGTTGATGAGCAATGGACCAGCCGAAGCAGAGAGAATCCACTCCAAGGGCAGCAGTCAAACCTAATACACATAGGCGGAACAAGTATGGGAGCAACAGAGGTGGCTTGACCTCAGGCCCCCCACAGACTGTAACAAGCTGCGAAGAGTCCTTGAAGCATTTCTGTGCACATGAATAGGAGAGGAAATTTTCAAAGAAGTATGGAGAGTGCTAAATCATATACACAAACCCATCTATGGAGAAGCCAACTTAGTTATGAAAGACAGTACATATCAGCCCTCTCAAAGCATTCCATAGAGTAAGGAAGGGCGCTAATAGTTCTGGAAACCAGCATAAGAAACATGTGGGGAGCAGCACATCAAGTTCGTGCCTCCTAGTACAATAGTAGTTGGTAGGCAGTGCCTCCACTCGTAATATTGAAGCTTACTAGGGAAAACAGGCACAAACAACCACCACAGATCGCCGGTGAACACATAGGAAGCAAGCAACCGAAACAAGCACCGCAGAGTGTTGTGCATGTCAATACAAACTTCACATTATAAGAACATTGCACTCTTGACAATGGCTTGAGGGGTAACATTCATACGAGCACATCCTTTGCACACACGAAGCAGAATCGCAACAGAGTCAAACACACACAACCCTTCTCCCGTGGCATAGAAGAGCACACACAGAAGCCGATATCCTGCAAGGAGCAGCAAGATGGGATTACGAAGGCGGATTTGAAGATGCAACAACTCGTCGTAGAGCTCCGTCAGCACCGCAACCGCAAGGTGGAGCTTCGAGAAAATAGTGTGGGGTATTCACAGCGTGCCAAGACCATGAACAGTGCATCTTCAACAATATGATAGGAGCAGAAATATGTGCGAACAGAACAAGTAAGTGGAGCACAACCCAGGCAGTGTGTGATGATGGCAGCTTGCCACAGCAAAATCTTGACCGGGGTTGGAGAGGAGAAGCTCTACTGCCAATAGAGCTTTGGGCAAGCCTAGCTCCATCCTGCCATGGCCATCACCTGATCAGGGGAGCTCAAGAAGGAGCTCAACCCACAATGAGAGTGAGGGAGAAAGGAAGCACGTGGCGCTAGGAGTAGAGAGAAATTGGGAGGGAGGATTTACTCTCCTCACCTACCCAGACATTACGAGCCAAGATAAACTTGGGGAAAGGCATAATATTTGTTTTTACCTACCTATCTCATGCAAAAGTAAGACCTTGTAACTGCCAATGGCAAACATGTCAGATACTCCTTGAATTCTGTATACGTTCTTAAATGCAAAGCGAGTAAACAAGACAGATTTTGAGCCCTTCCTGAGTCCTCGCACATACTCTTAAGTTCATATGGTTTACATAGTCCCATTGCATTCACGCGTGAGGTTCAAAACAGATGATAGTGAGACACCAAAATCTTTGGGTTTTTTTTCTTTTATTTTTCGCTACTTTCTTAAAGATGTGAAAAGGGGGAGGGGGTCAGGGAGAATGTACTTCCCACCCCCTGTCCAAGGCATGCACAGAAATAGAGATGACAGAGATGGAGAGTGATGCCAGTTAGTGAATGTGTGGAAGTGTGTATGTGTGAAGGAAAGAAAGAGAGAAGGGGGTTAGGGGTTGTTCTTGTGCCACAAACAAAAATAAAGATCTAAACTACTCAAAAAATTGAGAAATAAGGGGTACCCTTGACCAACCGAAGGCCACACGTACTCATCCTTCTCCAAGTGTCAAGGTGCATCTCACGAAGTATGGACACGCAAACTTGGAAAAACCAACGGCTAAAGGCCGACGTCCCAGGCAACGGTGCCAAAATTTGTTGAGAAAAAAGGGGAGCAACAAACCCTAACCGCCTCACATGGAAGTGAGAGGTTTCTCCAAGTTGGGGCAAAGAATGAGAGGAGAGGTTCACCCACGCTCATGGAGCAATGGCAACAATGGCCAACGTCACAAGGAGCAAAGGGGAACATCCTCCCAACCATGCACACACACATGCAAATCCATACACCAAGATCACCGCCTTGCACACAAGGAAACAGGAGAGTAGCAAATGACACCTTCTTCCATTACCAAAATGGAGGCCAAGGCCATGGCCAAGGGACCTCCCTCTTTACAAAATGAGCTCCTCCTTATATAAGAGAGGAGGAGGAATCCGTTCAATACAAGTGGCCAAAGGCTTCATTAACTAAAGATGTTCTAAAAAAAGGTAGGTAGTTGGTTAAATAAAAAAAAGAGAATCTTCCTAGAGAGAGAGCCTTTGCACGTATCCAAAAGTGAGCTCTCTTTTTGAAACTAAGGCAAGAATTCAAAAAAGGAGTCTTTTACAAAAAAGAAGGGAAAGGTTGAGTTTTTATGGGTTTTCTCACATAAATAAGTAAGCAGGAGTTCCTATGAAGAAACTTATTTACAAGAGGGAAAAGTGGGAAATTTGGGAGACTGTCACTCAAGGCCTTGAGTATTCAAGTATCCTTAACTCCAAGGTAGGCCTCCAAGTACTCCATAGCCTTCATAGCTTCATAGACCTTTCATGCCTTCACGGTTCCAACAGATGTGTGCTAGCACAACCCACAGGTGAAGGAAACCTAGATTTGCCGATAGCATATGCTAGTAGGCAATTAAATGCAGCTGAACAAAATTATACCACAACGGAGAGAGAAGGCTTAAGCATGGTATACGCTGTGAAAAAGTTTAGACACTATTTATTGGCCAATAAGTTCAAGTTTTTCACTGATCATCAAGCTTTACCATATTTGGTCAATAAACCTTGCAATACAGGCCGCTTGGTGAGATGGTTCCTCTTACTAATGGAATACGACTTTGAAGTTGTTGTCAGGAAAGGTAGAACCCATCTTAGGGCAGACCATCTCTCTCGCATCACTTCAGGAGAGCCACCGCAAGGAGTGTCGGATGAGTTACCAGATGCTTATTTGTTCAATTTAGAAGTTGTTCCTAAATGGGCAAATAAATTGGTACCTGTCCTAACCTTCGGACCTGCAAATAAGAACATAAAAACAAACAAAGAAGAAATTGTACGATCACAACAATATCAAATATTGGGAGGTAGTATGTACAAGCAAGATACCGAGGGCGTACTAGCTTGTTGTGTCGAGGTCGATGAACATACTAGTTGGTTGCAACAAGCCCATGAGGGATTGCTAGGAAATCACTACTCTAAACAACGAACATTGCAAAACCTAAAACGTTTAGGAGTGTATTGGCCTAGCATGGACAAAGAAATACATGAGTGGATTAAGAATTGTCTAGTGTGCCAGAAGAGACCCCCAGTGGAGCATGCCACTCTTTAACACGTGTCATTAATTCCGGATTGGAGCGCTCCACTGGTAGAATTTATGAGATCAGGAACACTAACGAACGAGGCTAATCTATCAAGAAGACGAAGCATGGAGCAAGAGGCTCAAGAATATGCCTTAGTAGGAGACAACCTATACCGACGAGGAAAAGATGGTTATCTAAGATTGTGCATTCATGAATCAGATTATTTGAAGGTCTTAGAAACTGCACATAGTAGTGTTGCAGGTGGACATTTTGGGCCTGACCGAGTAATCAAGACCATTCTATTCTCAGGACTTTGGTGGCCCACTCTTCATATGGATGCACATACTTATGTGAAGAAATGTGACACATGCCAACGTGCCCAATATCCGATAAGAAAAGATGAGATGCCTTTGAGGCCAATGATGGGAGGGCGCGCATTCTCGAAGTGGGGTATAGACTT
Organism: Ceratopteris richardii; assembly: GCA_020310875.1. Classification (NCBI taxonomy): domain Eukaryota; kingdom Viridiplantae; phylum Streptophyta; class Polypodiopsida; order Polypodiales; family Pteridaceae; genus Ceratopteris; species Ceratopteris richardii. The sequence continues at coordinate 85,568,712 of CM035413.1, read as the reverse complement.
TGTTGGTCCTATTAACCCCCCAGCTAAAAACTCCCATGCGGAATACATTATTGTAGCCACTGATTACCTTACCAAATGGGTAGAAGTAAAAGCCACAACAAAGAATGATGCTCAAACAACGGCTAAGTTCTTATTCGAAAATGTGTTCACTAGATATGGGTTACCAATAGAGTTGGTTAGTGATAGAGGTACGCACTTCTTGAATGAGGTCATTGAAAATCTCCTTCAAGAATTCATGGTGATACATAAGAAGTCTGCCCCCTATCACCCACAAGCTAACAGACAAGCCGAGAGCACAAATAAGATCCTATGTAACGTATTGACGAAACTTGTAAATAATAAACGCTCTGATTGGGACAAACAACTTCATCATGATGTTTGGGCATACCGAGTTGCCTACAAAACGGTACTCAATGCTACCCCATTTCAGTTGGTCTTTGGATAGAATGCCATGCTACCATTGGACTTCCTAATCCCAGCCTTGAAAGTAGCACAAGAGCATGAGTGGAATGGACATGAGTTGTCTTCCAGGATCTTTGATCTAGAACGCTTAGGTGAGACGAGGCTACGGGCAGCAGCAGGCATTTATGCTGCAAAGAAAAGGCAAAAGGCATACTTTGATGCCCATGTAAAGGATAAAGGATCGAAGGAAGGAGATCTAGTGCTGGTTTATACGCTAAAGCAACATGCCCGCAAATTGGAGAAACGAGGATATGGACCCATGATCATTAATAGACTCTCCACTAGCGGTGCAGTTCAATTGGCCACTTTAGAAGGTGATATCCTACCAAACTATATTAGTGGATGCCGAGTCAAGTTATATCAAGAACCTCTTACAGAGGAAATGCTCATGAGACTCAACATTGCTAGGAAGCGAAAAGAAGAGGAGTTAAGGGTTAGAGAAGAAGCACAAGCAGAGGCGAGAGAGCACATCAGAAGAAATAAGCTACGGCGGCTAGGCCTAGATGTCAACACAAAAGCTCCAAAATATCACATGGACATGTGCCAAAAATCGGGCATAACTACTTCTCAAATAATTGATCGACGGCCCTTTGTGACTATAGAGGTAGGACAAGGAAAGAGTGTAAAGATTGTGAGAGCATTAGTTGATTCAGGTGTAGCAACTAGTGCAGTTCGACTTTCATACTGCCAAGACCTGCAATTGGACATCAAGCCCATAGAAGCCTATCTCATAGGATTGGGAGGTGTGGAAACCTCTTGTTTGGGAGAGGTGGAACTTCCCATCTACCTTCAAGATGTTCCAATAAAAGTCAAAATGCTAGTGTGTCATGATGAGGACCTCACAGAGCCACTTGTCTTGGGTCAAGATTGGATTTACGACCATGCTGTCAACTTGAACCTAAGAAGTCAACTTCTTCATGTTTGGGCACATGAACAATGCATTACATTAGAATTGGAGAATTGCATGGCCACTGACCAAGGCACCACACGCTCTCTTCTTTCCTCTAACGCTAATCTTCTCGAACAAGATGTTGTAAATGTCAAAAGATCTATGATCCAGACGGACACAATCATGGAAGGACAGTCGCAAAGGCAAGAAGAACCTTCTTCTTTTTCAACGAGTAAAGCATCCACATTAGTCCAACCTCAGAAGCAAACAAAACAGTGCAAGATAGCCAGTCTATCAAATAGACAAAGAGCCTTCAAGAAGAAAGAAGTTATGGGCATGAAGCAGATCTGGGTAAAGAAAGGAGTGCAACCATCGATGTTGCCTCAAAGATTCCCACCCAACCAGATCGACCATGAAAAAAGAAGGACCAAGCACCTATGACAGGCTCAAGCACGAAGAATCCAACAAATTTGGGTACCGAAGCTATCAAAGAAGGCCGACCACAATAAGGTACAAATTTGGGTGCCTAAAAAATTAGCTGGAGCTCAACAAGGATGATTACAGATGTGGGTACCTAAGAAGCTCTTACATACGCAACAACCTATGCTCCCTACCATACAAAATGTATCAACAAAGAAGCCAAGGAAAAAAAAAGGTAAGAATAGAGCACAAAGACCAAACGAAGATAAAATCAACCCTTCTGCAAAAGTAAGCAGGCAATCATCACGGATATGGGTTTGGAAGCCGCAAGCAACCGCCACATCCACAAAACCAAAGAGCCAACCACACTGGATACCAAAGTTTGGACAGCATCCAAAGAAGAATTGGCTTGAGGTGATCTCTACAGGGCCAAATACTATTCGGAAATGGGTTCCAATCCGGAGGATTACATCATTTCGAGATCCAATAGACACCTCCAGTCAAAGAATTCATCAAGTATGCAAGTAACATCAAAAGCCTCGACCAGCAGCAACCATGTGCCTTTGGCATAACCCAGTCGTTTGCACCATTCAGGTCATGCATTTCCAAAGTATGCATCAATATAGGGCCACCTTACATGGCCGTGCATAGACACAATTGAGAAATCCCAGGCACATGAGACACAATTTTCACATGCAAAATATGTTATTGATACTAACCTCTTTCTTCTTGTTTGATGCCATCGTGTGCAACAAAAAAAAAAAAGGGCAAAGAAGAGGACTGTGCTTGAAAATGCTCATCAGCGAACTTTCAGCAAGGACATCCATCAACAAAAAGGACAAGACGAGGGTCAAACACCATGATGGAACTACAACACGAAGAGATGAAGATCAACGGACCCTTCACCATGGTAAGCCGTGTATGCTTCAACAACACTATAACCATGATCGATTAGGAAACCTCTTCGTCAGCATACCCTTGAGCACTTAGCTCAAGACCCAATCTCTTGCACCATACTTCTTGCCATGCATTTTCCAAGTACGCATACGTAGGGCCACATTACAAGGCCATGCACAAGGCACATAATTTGTTCAACCCATGCACTAATGCACTTAACCATCATACATTATGGGTTACAAGTACTTGGCATGAAAACTATGAAAGCCATCGTTGGAAGAATCAGAGGACATCACGGTGACCACTACAAGAGCAAGGAAGCCATCCACAATCGAGAGTTGCTCATAATCAACATTGATCACCTCCTTTGAGCAACTAGTCGTTTTGGACAGCTCACAAATGCACCATCAAGATGGAATACAAGGAAGAGGTAAATACAAAGGAACTACAAACTGCAAGATCTAGCAGTGGCCAAGTAAGGCACTGGACAAACGACCAGGCTACATTGGGAAAATGGATCGCTCTTGTTGAACATAACGGACACTACCTCTCAATGTACTACATGGAACAACCACGACAACAAAGGTTCGTTAGGGACGACAGACTCAAGAGGGGGGGGGGAGTGTTGAAGCTCAAGGTCAAGGACAAAGCATGGAAGTGCATCAAGGAAGTGGACACACAAGAACAAGGATCAAGTAGGGAGCTCCAAGAAGCACCTGTCAAATTTTCAGAAGAAATCCCTATAAAAATAGTGATTTTCATCACTGAAAATCATTGCAAATACCATTTTCCATTTTTGTAACTCCATTTTGTTCAAGCCGAGGAGTCCTCAAGCTTGAGGAGTATTAGAACTACCATCCTACCAATTTTCATAATTTTTAGACTCCGTTTGAGCCCTCAAATAAGCCCTGGAACCTATTTTTTAACTAGGCCGGACACTAGGTCTGGACAGGGCCAAAACCACTCAAAAAACTATAAAAAGGGCTGGAGAGCTCATTTTTGGGGTTAGCTTGTTGTAGATTTCAGCTTTGTAAGAGAGTTCATTTGCAATCGAAGATCTTCCATTGTTCCACTCTTTGCTCTTACCTTGTGCGCGTGTGTGTGTATGTGTGTGCATGCTTGTGTGCTTTCACTCACGTACTTGTGCCATCACTTGCTCACGGTCTTCATACCGGTCCTCTCGTCTCCACGGATTGACATTTATGAGGTGTATCTCCTCACGTTGGTACTCACCATTGTGCTGAGTGACAGCCATTCAAGAAGAGAGCACATGTGAGCAATTCAATCTTGAATCTCATTCACATAGATGTATGGAGACTTAGAAGGGAGTCATAAATGAGTAAATAGAAATGTTTTCACATTTATAGATGATGATTAAATGTTTTCTAGGTTGTATTGCATGAAGAGAAGTTTAGAGATGTTTTATCACTCCAAGATTTTCAAAAATCTAGTGGAGAGGGAGACAGGCAAGTAATTAAACAGCCTTAGATCAGATGGAGGGGAAGATTATTTTTCAAAAAAAGTTTTATGTTTTTAGATGAACATGGCATCAAATAGAAAATTCAATTGCAAGTATAAACCTCAACAAAATGGGGTGGTAGAGAGGAAGAATAGATATATAGCAAAAGTGGTGAGAGCTATTTTAAATGAGATGAATGTTCCTCATTCTTATTGGGCTGATGCAACAAATATAGCCATATACATTATGAATAGATTTCCAACATAAAGCGTACATAGAGTTGCACCTAATGAAGTTTTTGTGGTAAGAAACACACCCTTTCACATCTGAAACTATTTGTTTGTGTGAGTTATGCTCAGATTCCTCAAGAATCGAGACACAAATTAGACCCAAAGGTAGATAAGTGTATATTTCTATGATATTATTTAGAGAAAAAGGGCTTTAGACATCACAAACCTAACACCAAAGAGCTTAAGGTTTCTAAGGATGTAATACTTTATGACTTTCTTCCTTGATATGGTAGCAAGCATGTGTTACAGGTTGAAGATCCATATGAAGCCAAAAGGAAGTTTAAAGAGCTACACAAAAGCATGGAGATGAGTGGTAAAACTTTTCAAGCACGCCATCACATGAAATTTCTACATCCATTTGGCAAGGAAGGGCAAAGAATGAAACTCATTGAAGTGAATGAAGCAAGAAAGGAAAAGAGACTAAAACATAATGAAGTCCATCAATGCATAGACACGGACTCTATAAGTGAAGAAGATGTGGATATATTAAAAACTAGAGGATTTAAGGCATCCGAACCAAGGAGGAGGAGATTTATACCACCTAATGGTGAGGTAAGGGCATCCAATATGTCTAAATGTCATGCTCAAAGGTTAACTTATGATTGACTCATTGCAAGATGCTATGCCTAGAGGAGTCAAGTTATAACGTGTGAAGAACCTAACTGTTTTGAAGAAAACCATAAGGAGAAGGGATGAAATGGAGACATGGATGAGGAATTCAAGGCACTTCAAGAAAATGATGATTTTTAATTAGTGGGTAAATAGACATGCAGATGGGAGCATCTCTAGGTATAGAGAAAGGTTAGTTTCCAAAGGTTTTGCTCGAACTTATGACATAGACTTCAAGGAACCATTCATTGGAGTAGGTGGATACCATAAGGAGTTTGATTTCTCTTTCATCCTCAAAAGTTTAAAAGATGTACTAATTAGATGTGAAGAATGCTTTCATAAATCGAGAGTTTAAAGAGTATTCTTCATGGAGCAGCCCCAAGGATTTAAATATGAAGGGTTTCCACATCATGTATGTAGTCTTAAGAAGGATAGTTATGGACTCAAGCTAGCCTTAAGGGCTTTGGACTAAAGATTTTTGGAATACTTGGTAAATTTTGGATACAGTCTTAGTCATGTGGACCTATCACTCTTTGTGAACAAGGAAGGTAGCAAAACTACTTTCATTTATATATATGTTCATTATTTGATCCTTGCAAGGGATAATAAAGCCAACATGGGAATAAAGAGGAAGATTGGATGTGATCTCAAAATATTTAATCTAGGGATTCTAAAGTACTTCATTAGGATTGAAGTATTATACAAAGGACAAGGTATATACTTGATGCAATGAAAATACATTTTAGATATTTTGAAGAATTTTGGCTTGTGTGATTGCAAGCCCATTTCAAATACATTACAAGAAAATGTTTAAAGTGTCCTTGAGGGTGAAGAGGTGTAGCACATGGCCTTGTATGGGTCCATAATTGGTTCTCTCTTGTATGCTAATATTACAAGATTATATATCTCATATTTAGTTGGAGTGTTATCTGATTTTTGTAGGCACTAAGAATTCTTTATCTTGTTGTAGCCAAAAGGGTACTACCGTAGCTCAAAGGATCATCAAAAGAAGATCTCTATTATCCATTTGGTAATGGATAACATGTACAAGTTTATTGTGATGATGATTTGGCATGTTCCAAATATGGTAGGTGGAGTACCATTGGATATGTTATCATGCTAGGGAAGAAGAACATCTCATCGCTGTCAAAGGAACAACCAAGAGTGGCTCTCTTGTTGATCAAAGATGAATATAGAGGCATAGAAAAAGTTTGATTTGAGCTTATGTGGCTCAAGAAATTGCTTTTTTATCTTGATTTGTAGGTTCAGAAAGTACCTATTTCTTATGATAGCATAATTAGCATGTATAAGCCTCTAAATACAGTGTTCCATGCAAGATCCAAGCATATAGAATTACATTACCACTCTATTAGGGAACAAATCAATGTCAAAGGATGTAAAGGTGGTTAATTTCAATCAAAGTACCAATATAGAGATATGTCTACACAATAATTGGATCGAGTAAAGCTAAAGCACTTCAAGGCTTGCATTGGAATGACGGACCTAGGCATTGCAACTTGAAGGGGAGTGTTGAAAACTAAGCCTCCAACATATGAAAAGGGTCATCCGTGAGTTCTCAAGTGGAGCAATGAAAAATTAGGACCCATAATCTTGGAATCAAGATAGGATATCCACGAAGGTCAATCAAGATAAGATCGCCTCAATTCCCCAACAAAAATTGTAGTGATGTTGATTAGCAGGTGGTTAGCTAGATTCTATTAAAAGTAGAAATTATAAATAAGCATCATTTCACCTTTCTTTCTTGTTTTTATGAGTTATACGTGTTTCAATTTTAGTTTAATGAAGTAATAAACTCCAAAAAGCAGCCCCCTTGCTTGCTTATCTCATTTTTGCATCATTTTGTTCCTCTCGATCTAGAGGTATATTCAGGCTTTCTCAATTCTTTTTATACCAGATTGCATAGGATTGTTTCCTCTCTCATTTTACTCATTTTTATTGATTTAAAGCATCCTTTCTGCTCTCGTATAGTGCCCCAAAATTGTATGAAAGTTTCAAGTTCTTCTACTAAGTGAATTGTGAGAGCTTTCCACCTTTGTGAACCTATATTTCCCATTTAGGTAGAGAGTATTGCAAAAATATAGATTATCTTGGAGTGGATGGTTCTCACAATTATACCATCCATTTGCTTTGATCCTATGCTCATTATATGGAAGTTAGTTTATAGTTTAAATTTGTAAAGGTTCATTTTTATTCTCTACATAAGTGCATGGAAATGTCCTAAATAGTGTGCATATGTAACTCTATGTGGGCCTAGTGGATGACAACCATCTTCCATAGTTGCATTGTTGTGTTAGAATCTCACCTCATCATTACACACACACACACATAAATATATTATTGTGAACTAGCAATCAATGCTATGCGTCACACAATTACAATAGTTTCTTCAATAACATACATAAACACACATAGAAGCACATACACATATTATTGTGAAGTAAGAATCAATGCTATGAGTTAAACAATTACAATAGTTTTGAAATCTTGATTATAGACAGACACATACAAACATACATATGCACATACTATTACACTTACACATACACATACTAGTGTGAAGTAAGAATCAAATTCATGAATCAAACAATCACAATAGCTTATAGATCACATACATATATACAAACATATAGAACAAAAACTACATACACATACACACAAATTCAAGCACATAGGAGAGAGAGAGAGATAAAGAAAATGAATGCACTTGTAACGGGCATGGAGATCATGTAAATAGAAGTGATACAAGAGACATGCACTCCCTTGTCCTAGAGAGATATGTGCACTATCTACACACACACACACACACACACATATATATCTATATATCTATATATATATATATATATATATATATATATATATATATATATATATATATATATATATATATATATATATATATATATATATATATATAGACATTGTTTAAGTATGCAAATAGGGAGTTACGTTAAACCATTTCAATGATGCTATGTTCATCATTTCCTCTACAGCTTAGATAATTGCACTACAAAGGAGATCTAACAAGAAGTTTATCTGTGGCATATAATGCAAACATAAAGCAGATGCACAATGTTGTTTTTCACCTCCTCATCATCTTAGTAATTTCTCATCGATCATTGTTTCAACAATGACTGTGGTGAATATGAAGAACAGAATGGTATTGAGCAATCTTGCTCCATATCGGATTCATTTCCAATTTGAGATAGCTTTGAGTGCTAACTATCTCTCTAGAGGAATTGGAGTGGAAACTTACATATGTTTGATAATATGAGGATGAAAGGAATATCTTGCTACCAAGATATCACATGAGTGAGGCAAAGATATTCACATTCTTGGAAGAATATCTTCATTATCTTATAGGGAGTGTAATTCCTATTTTTTTAACATTCGATCAACAACAATAATTGTTTCTACACGTGGCATATAAAAAAATGTAATGATTAGTGATAATGTCAAAACCTATCGAATCCTGCACAATTTGTTACAAATAATTATTTGATAGCTAGACTAGCTAGGTTAACTTGTTCCTAATGTATCCAAGTCCATGTGGGAAAAAAATTCTACTGGAAAACTAAGGGTGGTAAATCTAAAACAAAAAAAGTAATTTTGAAGAAACAAATTGATGATTTAAGAAAGTACATTCTAGGTTTCCATACCTCAATGATCTACCATGTGAATGAGAAATGACCGAGTTGTAAGGTAGTCCAATCTAGCTTTCTACAAAGGGCATATCGAGTGTTTTTTACACCAAGTCCACTTATATCAATAATTGGTTGATGGGGACATGATAATAGCAAATAGTAATGGGAGGTAATCTCATGATGGACCAATTGCATCTCTTGTAGATCTATTGTAGTCATCAAAGACTGGCTTCCTTAGATGAAGATTCAATGAGATGAGATCTCTCTAATTCCTACTACAATGGTTGAACTAATGTTATGAGGTATCCCAATGCAAGGTAGATTAGGGCTTGTAGCACTTAGATGTGCTGAAATGGATCAACCTTACACATCATCTAATTATTTGGTGAATGAAATTCTATGGGTGAGTCTTACATACCCATACTGCACCATTGTACTCCCACTAATGTGAAGTAAATGTCATAGAGCCTAAAAAAATGATAGTCTCTTCTAAAGGTGTCATACATATTGTAGTCTCACCTATAATCTAAGTCACCATTTGCCGATAATCATCCTTAAAATCCTCTATGTAAGTTTAAGGGTGCTTAAGTTCTAAAAAGTGTTTGCTAGACCTTATTTACACTGCTTGCATTGGAGATCCTGGAACAACATGATGATATCTGAGAATCTATGATCATTTGGGATCAATGAGACGGACTCTATAAGTAACACCAAAATTGAATTTGTGTCAAGATTTAGAATACATGCTTGTCTATGTAAATCATATTCTTAGGCTTAAATATATTCATACTTTATGTGTTCTTACAAAAATAGCAACATTTTGGGATGAAATGGTGATAATAAGAAAAATTCCCTTATCAAAATTCTCCTCCATTATTAATATGTTTCTAAAAGAGGTGATGTCAACATTGAGAATATCTTTATTTCTCTATTAGTTTTTCTACATGGTTGTCGAGGAACAACATTTCTTGTGGTTATTAAGTGGTAATTTCTTAATTTGATGTGGCTTTTTCATAATCATCACATTTTTGTTTGGAGAAGTAGGGGCTTCAACACTTGCATGACCTATCCATGAGGAGATGAGGCATTCTACACAACAATCATAGGGGTGCATGCACAATTAGTGGGCTTTGAAACAGAGGACTTGAGGGTCTCTAGCTATATAGTGATATGTTGTTTATTGTACCAAACTTGAGTGTCCTATAAAATGATACTCAATACAATTCCCTTTCAGATTGCATGTGGTCAAAATGTGGTCCTATCGTCAGATTTTTTGATACCCATGTTAAAAGTATCACAAGATCATCAATGGATAGTCCATGAGTTATGATCTAGAAATAATGGATCTAGAACATCTAGAAGAAATATTATTGAGGGATCAACATGAATATACACATCAGAGAAAGCATAAAATGATTATTTTGATGCAAAAATTAAAGAAGAAGGCATAAAACACAATGATTTTTTATTGATGTATACCTTTAAACAACATGCCCATAAGAGAGAAGAATGTGGTTATGGACCCATGATTATAAGAGACTTTTGACAAGCTATGTGGTACAACTCGCCACCCCAAAGAAGATATAATCAAAAGCTGCATGAGTGGATGTGCATTTAAGCTTTATGAAGAATGATAATAAAGATATTTTTAAGCAACTAAATCTAGCTAAGAAGCATAGAGAGGAAGAACAAAGAATTTGGGATGAAGCACAAACTAAAGCCCCATAACATATCAAATGCATAAAGTTGAGATGATAGGGGATATGTCATTTGAGGAATGCCAAAATGGAAGAGCTCCAAATACTAATTTTCAATGCCAATTTAGATGCCCCTAGATATGACATAGCAATGTGCCAAACTAGAACCAATACCTCCCCGAACATAGTGAATAGAAGAGCATTCATCACAATAGATCTAGGATAGGGAAATACAATGAAGATAATAAGAGCCCTGATTGATTCAAGAGCAACGTTTAGTGTGATAAGGAATTCATGCTATCAATACATGAACATACCAATATATCCAAATGAGGCTTACCTCATCCAATAAGGAGGAGTGAAAACCCTTGTATTGGTAAGGCAAAAGTTCCTATCCTTAGACATGACATCCCCTTGATAGTAAAGATATTAGTTTGGCATGATAAAGACATCAAAAGACCCTTGATATTTTACCTAGAGTGGACCTACAATCATGCAAGCAACTTACACCTTTAAGGATGTCTCCAATTGTATGGTGATATGTTCTTTTCATGACACTTGATATAGTTTAGCGTGTTCAAGTAGGGGTGTGCGAACATAAGATGAACATTCCTTAATCAACTTATACACGTTTGATTACACCATGGGAAATTATACACTAAATCTTTTTAGTATCAAGGGTGTTCTTTGTTTAGAGTAGTGTTTGCCTAAGGCACGTACATGTGCTAATTGCAACCATTTATAATGCTCTTCTTCTTCCACACAACAAGTTAAGAATGCTTGTTGAGTTGTTGGTAGATTCTTCCCTTGACTGTATGATATTTTTGAAACAAGAAAGATCATCTTATACTCCTTGTGGGGATTCTCCTAGAGTGAGACATGAAAGGAAATCTACCCTAGGATGACTCTTACCTTTCATAACAACTACCTCAAAACTGTATTCCATTAATAAGAGAAACCATCTTAGTAAGTATTGCAAGGTTTCTTGATTGCATACACCATTCCTAACCCTTTGCATTCACTTTTCATAAAATTTCTTTGATTCACATCCAATTGTCTAATCGCATAAGCTATGGGTAGATCTATATTTCCTTCACTAGTTGGTTGTGCTAGCACACATGCAATTGAAAAATAAGATGCATTGATATGGGCATGGAATGGCTTGTTCAAGTCAGCTGTTGTGAATATCCATGTGGAGTAAAAATGTCATCTTAATTCTACAAATGACATCTTGCATTCATAATTTCATCCAAAGCTCGTCATAAGGTTGTACAAGGTTTTACCTCTGATTACATTCATATCGAGGAATCATCATTAATATCGGCAAGGGCCCATGAATGCATGTACTTCCTTCATTATTATAGGCTTTGGAAACTCTTCTATGGCTCTCACTTTATCCTCATCTGTTCATATCCCATTTTTAAATTCTATGTGGCCATAGATTTTTCCTTGTCCTAACATTTCAGGTTTAAGCATACTTGGTATTTGTTGATATATTTAGGTAGTGATGTGTGTGAACACACTAGGACCACCGAGGCACCTTTTTCCCTCTTTAAGAGGTTTTTTTCCCCAACTGGTATATAGGCCTATAGCCCTAACGGCTTACTTATCTTTGTACATTCTAGTGGTAATACATTTAGTATTGTGTGTTGTGCCCCAAGCTTCTTCTTCTTCCTTGTGTTGCTCACGTGCTTATGTAGATGTTTAACTCCAACAATTGGTATCAAAGCTATCCACCGCTTCATCTAGGGTGTTTTCTACACCTCTCTCGTCATAGACCTAGAATCGCATGAAATTTGGTGAGCATACTCAAGCTGTTTCAAAGAACAAAACATCTTCGCTCTATGGTGCCGAAATTATGATCTGAGCTCGTTTCGGTCTCGAACACACTATCGTAGTGCTTGTGTAGGCTATTTTGTCTTTTTGTTCCAAAGATATATATACAGGTTTCAGTTCGAAAGTATAAGCATCTCAAAGTCTTCTACAAGTGTAGTAGAACTCATTTGGATAGCTCTGTTCAACTTTTTTAGATATAGTCATTTTTCTGCATCATGGTATTTTAATCAGTGGCCATGGCTGAAAGCAGTGATGTATTTTGTATGTTGGCTGTCGAGGATAAGTTGGATGGTATGAATTACCCACTATGGGCTTATCTTATGCATCATGTATTGGTTGCAAAAGGACTATGGAATATTGTGTAGGGTGTTGAAAGATGTCTTGTTACACCTACGAATACAAGTACTACAAATATAGGTACTCAAGCTGATGTACATGGCATCGAAGATGGTGATATTGTACAAATTCCTATTTGCGTTGTGGTTTTTGTTGCACCTATTGTAAACCAAATTCTTTGGGATGGCAAAGATGCTCAAGCACATGCATTGATAGCCTTGTCTATCAAACGTGCCATTATCCCTCACATTCACTCTTGCAGAACAGTTAAGGATGCTTGGGATACACTAACCACATTGTACTAGGCTAAGATTGAGGCTCGTGTTGCTGATCTCTGAAAACGATTGGAGAGTGCGCACATGAATGAAGGTGATTCTATGGATAGTTTTCTGATAAAGATTAAGGATTTGAAGGAACAACTGATTTTTGTTGATGACATCCTTCCTAACAGTTCACTTGTGCAGACTGTTTTGAATGGTCTTCCCAAATCATATCATAGTTTTTCTTCTACTCTTCGTTTGATGATGAAAGGCAATCCAAATGCCTTAACATTTGAAGAGTTAATTTCTATTCCATTGCAGGAAGATCACTCCACACAAACCACATCTATTATGTGTGTTGCAGATCAAGCTTTCTTGGATAGTCAAAAGGGCAAAGGAAATGGAGCTCTTCTGCTAGTAAGCAAAAATTTCCTAATTCTGCACAATCAAAGAAGGAAGAAAAAGATGAGAGACATCAGAAAAACAAAAATTGTTTTTCAAATATTGTACAGCAAATGATCATGTGATTCAGAGCTTTCCAAAACTAGCTACTAAGGAGGCAAAGAAGAAAGAGGTCGGAATGGTTTTTGCAAAGGCCTCTACACCGAAAACGAGGTCTGCTAATCTTGTGAAAGATGAAGAATGGGCATTTACTACTGTTTGTAGTTTTGAGACATGTTCTCATGAGTAATGCACATCTCTAGTAGACTCAGATGTTTGGTACTTTGATAGTGGGGCGACCAAACATATTACCTCACAGCATAGTTTCTTCTCTTCACTCAAGCCTACCCCTATAGGGAATATTGTTACATGTGCCAACAAATCCTCTTATCCTGTTATGGGAGTTGGTAAGATCATTCTAAATACTACTGATGGTAGTTCTTTTACATTGTCAGATGCTTTATTTGTGCCGGGGATCAAGAAGAATCTGTTATCAATTTCAGCCTTAGCCAAGATTGATTTGGTTGTGCAATTTGTTGATGACAAATGTACAATTCATGATCTCTCACATGGTGATGTGATTATTGCTTCTAGCATTTTATGTCTTGGACTATATAAGCTCATAGACTGTGAAAAATATGTTGGAGCAAACAATCTCCAAATCTACCGCTCGTAGCATCTTTTATCTTCGTAGAAAATCCACAAGAAAAAATGCATCAATACCTTCCCATATGAACCTAGTCTTAAAATTATTTTCAATATAAAACATAGTTTAGAAAAAAATAAAAAACAAAAAAAATTGGAGCCACGTACCTCATTCCACGAACTAAGGCAATTTGCATAATCACTCCTTGAATCAAGGAGAACACTTATCGGAATGAGATCACATGATAGATGAAGATCTTGCGTGAATCAAGGAAATCAAAACCATAGTCGTTTTAGAAAGAATTATGCATGCGGCAATCTCCTGCCGCTTCATCCCTCTTGTATATAAACAGGCATACTTAATAGAAAAGTTGGGCGACCTGCTCTACTCATGCCATATTCTGTTCATTCGTCTGCCCCATTACTTCTCTCTCTCTATCTCTTTCACTCCCTCTCTGTTATAAGAGAATGAGTAGTATTGTGCTGATTTGATGCAAAGATAGTTTTCACAATACTTAATGCATTGACGTATGTTCAGTACAGCATCATCATCACTCTTCGATAACTTAGTCTGTGTGTCAATACATCATTTGTGCATCCGGTCAACCTCTCTATATATACCTCACTCCTCATAGTGTTGATTGTATATGCACAGTATTGCTGCAATGAATCAGTCATCATTCATGTGTAATGAAACGTGAAAACATGCTGCATGATCAGTCTTGTGTAATGCAATGTGAAAACATGCTGCACGATCAGTTTTGTGTAAGGAAGCATATTTATGCGTATATCATAGTGAAGTGCATAAACGTTCATGAGAAACATAATTAGTGTATGAAGCATACTTGCAACGCCTAGTCTGCACACATCCCCATGTGATTTAACATCTGCTATACCTCTAGTTAATCATTGATAAAATGACATATACATACTTGGCACTTGATTCCAAGGAATGTATATATGTATGCGTTCAACATACTGGTGTATGTTAGGATTCTACCACGTGTATACTATGTCATACGCATACTGTCAGAGCATAATGATCATCACATGTATTGAAGACTGTTATAGATTGAAGATAAAGTTCATTTTGTATACATGCGAAATATGATATGATTGGAATACATATACGATCATTCGGTATCATGGTTCTCTAATGTTTCAGGTTGTAGACAAAGTCTTTTACATGCACACTACAGTGAATCAGTCAACATCAGATAATGTCATAGCGGGAGTCTACACCTGCAGATATAAATGAAGATCGCGCCTATACCTCGAAGCTACAAGAATTTGCTGCCACGAAGCTGATCGTGTTTTATTCATAAACTGAACAGTCGCTTATGCTTATGCACACAATATCCGATTTGTATGTATGTCAATAAGTCTCTGTGATGAAAGACTCACAGTACATTGAAATCTCAACGAAGATCCTATGCAAGCAACGTATTTAGTGTTTGGTTCATATTCGTTTCATGAAAGAGGAACATCACACACACTTAAGAAGGATTCACATGTATGATCCTTTTTTATCATAAGTATTTATGAGGTTTCCAATATTTTTGTATCCTTGAGCACTTCTTATGGAAATCCATCATCGTCCTTATGATCCAAGTCGAACCGAATTAGTCCTCCATGTATATGCAACTCTTTCGAGTTAATTCACACTATATATTTCAATTCACGATTCCGCATTAGAGTGTATTCTCACTCACTTACAGTGGTATCAGAGCCATCAAGAGCCACCGAGAGCTACTCCAAGTCTTTGACAACCCTCATCAACACTTCAGTATTTGGTATTTTTCTATGGAGCAAGTGGATCAACACTTCATTGAAGGAAGGTATTCAAATCTGTTTATGAAGAAAAGATTTTGAAGAAACGGTTTCAAATACATCAACGGTCTATGTTATGTTTGCTACATGCTACATATACCTTACATGGATTCAACTCAAGTGGACATACAAGTGGATGCAACTTGGTGGGAAGATATTTATGTGAGAGAATATATGATCATGCTCATGATCATCTTCCAAAGTCAAGTCTCTTGATTTATTCATACTTATGCATCATTTGTGTAATTTTGTTATGTTATGGCTACATGATTTGTAACTTGGAAGGTACTTTAGGCCTCAACCAAGCACTTCATTGTATACTATACTTGCTATACTTGAGGAATGTAAAAGCTTATGCTCATGAAGCTTGTTGTAAACACATTTGACTACATAACTCACCCATATTGGCAATCAAGGGGGGTTTGAAGCAATTTGTTTTGTTTTGTGATATTAGAGGCAATATAATTTCAGGAAGGAAGATAACACATGATGTAGGTTTACCTCCTTGGAACATCAACCATGCAAGAGGATGTAGAGTTTTCAAGCCCTTGAGCTACACTTACATTTCAAACTGCTATTTGGAAGCATCAAGAAGAATGAAGGCTATTCTTCCACCAAGTGACCTTCAAACATGTGTCCATACTTACTTATGTTGGAATCTTTATGAAACCTCATTATTGGAGGGTATTTCCATTGTATCTCTTGTACCAAGTAATTGAGATATCATATGTATGATATACTCAATTCAACAATTCAAGGAAGGGCAAGGATTAAGCTATCTCTCATGTATGTTGTTAGAATTTATTCTTATGACTATTATTTTAGGTGATGTTTGAAGCTTGGAAGACGATTCAAGCAAAGTGGAAGGTCGTAAAGCAATGAATTGAAGAATTGGCATCAATGAAGATAGCGTCATCAAACTATGAAGAAAGCACGGGATGAAGATAAAAGCTCAAAGGACTCAATACTAGAAGATCATTTCTTTTCAAAGACAAAGAAGGGTTGCAAATCAAGGCTTAAGCCAAGGCTCGTCATCAACTACAAATGATTTCAAAATAAAGTTATCAAGAAGGTCTACACAACCTACAAAGCCGAAGGATGAAATTGATGGTAAAATCAAAAGTTCCAATTTTCAAGCTCCTAGTGATTGAAGATCAATTAGTTCATTTCAAGAAGGCATTTTTTCTCATTGAAGTACTCAATTGGTATTGTTCATCAATTCGGTACCCCTCTTGATAGATTTTCATTTCTTATGATCCTTGTGCACTTAAAACCATGGTTAGGATCAATGTTCTTATAGCTCTATCTTGAGGAATACCCATTCATTAGCATCAAAATCACTCTTATGCCCTTGCTTATTACATGAAATGTTATCACCATGTAAAGTGAATCTCTATCACTTACTTTTGTATCACAAAGAAGATCTGATAGATCTTATAGCCATTGATATGTACCACTCAAAGCTCCACATTCTCCTTATTGAGTTATGAACACAGAGCAAGAAATTTGTACTTGTAATTTAGTGCTATTCAAGCACATCAAAAGATTGTATTTGTAGCCAAGTGCTTCCTAAGCACTTCTCCATTGTTGAACAAGAAGGATTCAAAGAAGATGATTCAAGTGACTAAGGCAAAGACCGTGGATGTCACTACTCAAGGAGCTCATTATGAAGCTCACCTCTCCATACCAATTGGAAGAAGCAAAAATCAAACAAAAGTAAGAAGAAGAAAGTGCATTCAACGCACTCAAATGAAGACTTCCTCATTATAGGAAGAAGGAGAAAAGTGCATCCGACGCACTTGAAGATGATAATGCAGACTTCCTCACAAAAGGAAGAAAAGAAAAGTGTACTCAACATGTTTAGAAAAGGGTAAAACATTACTTCAATCTATTTGCAAAATCGTAAGCACCCTAGATGTGCTATCATAAGTCATTGTGACTTACATTCATAGCGAAATTGTATAGACTCTCACTTATAAAGAGTCATTCAAAGGCTGCATATTATCACACACATTGGATCTTATGTAAATGCAAGTAAAGCACTCAAATCCCCTTCATTACCAACCATTGTAAATTAAAAGGTTGATCACATATACAAGTGGTGTGAGCACTTGTTTCTACACATACAAGGTGTAAACAAAATGAAGTTTGATCAAGAAGCTGGGATCTTGATTAGCTTCATTTCTTTATGTAAAAGAAGTCATTAAACAAGTGAAGGAATAGAATCACTCTAGAGCTAGAGCAATGCTCGCTCCAAGATGAGTGAGGGAAAACCACAACCTCTGAACTTTGCATTGACAAAGTTAAGTTGTTTTTACACAAATGGCAAAAGCCATAGATAAAGCACATTTGTAGCTTTGTAACTTGTTTGGAAATTCCATTATGTATTGAGATGAAAAAAAGAGCTCATGTATTTAAGCTCTTGTACTTCCTTAGTTGAAGTACTACGTAAAAGATTATATCTTTCAAAGGTCACATAAAAGGGTTCTCAAATTGAAGGGGAGACTTTCTTGAAGGAAGGATCTACATCAACATGAAGCATTCAAAGGAAGAAGATATTATCAACCTAAATTGGAGCTAGTTTTGAAGCAACGGACAAAGTGAGAATCAACTACATGGAGCGAAGGACTACATCAATGGACTACATCAACTCATGAAGAAGAGACATCAACAAGAGAAGGAAAACTAGTCTACTACAAAGAAAGTTTGAAGACATCAACATATGGAAATCAAAGACACTTCAAAAGGAGTAGAAAAACCTATTCTACATTTGAAGAAGATTCGACTGTCAAAAGCAATCTACACTACGGACAAGGAGGAACATCATCAAGGGAGCTATTCACAAAGAGGAGCATCATCAAGCACAAAGAAGGAAGGACTACATCAAGGTTTTCAAAGTAAGATTTCATGGAGGAGCCATCATTTCAAACAACCACGAACTACATCAACAAAAGGGATTTCAAGGAAGATCACATAGAGAACTACTACTTCAAAGGAACTACATAAAAAGGTTTTACATGGAGAAGTCTTACTTCGACAACTACGGACTATATCATGGTGAAGGACTTACAGTTCTTAAGAAGAATATATCTACATCAACACTATGAAGAATCAATTATGAAGATACATGAAGCAAATTGGAGAAGAAGGAAGAAAAACATAGAAAGAAAGAAAATCCACATCAAAGGGGAGATAGAGAATATACAAGAAGGACAAACAAAGCAAAAGAGAGAAAGGAGAGAACATCAACAATGATCGGTAGATTTTTGAAGATTGAAGGGGAGCTGTTGGAGCAAACAATCTCCAAATCTACCGCTCGTAGCATCTTTTATCTTCGTAGAAAATCCACAAGAAAAAATGCATCAATACCTTCCCATATGAACCTAGTCTTAAAATTATTTTCAATATAAAACATAGTTTAGAAAAAAATAAAAAACAAAAAAAATTGGAGCCACGTACCTCATTCCACGAACTAAGGCAATTTGCATAATCACTCCTTGAATCAAGGAGAACACTTATCGGAATGAGATCACATGATAGATGAAGATCTTGCGTGAATCAAGGAAATCAAAACCATAGTCGTTTTAGAAAGAATTATGCATGCGGCAATCTCCTGCCGCTTCATCCCTCTTGTATATAAACATGCATACTTAATAGAAAAGTTGGGCGACCTGCTCTACTCATGCCATATTCTGTTCAGTCGTCTGCCCCATTACTTCTCTCTCTCTATCTCTTTCACTCCCTCTCTGTTATAAGAGAATGAGTAGTATTGTGCTGATTTGATGCAAAGATAGTTTTCACAATACTTAATGCATTGACGTATGTTCAGTACAGCATCATCATCACTCTTCGATAACTTAGTCTGTGTGTCAATACATCATTTGTGCATCCGGTCAACCTCTCTATATATACCTCACTCCTCATAGTGTTGATTGTATATGCACAGTATTGCTGCGATGAATCAGTCATCATTCATGTGTAATGAAACGTGAAAACATGCTGCATGATCAGTCTTGTGTAATGCAATGTGAAAACATGCTGCACGATCAGTTTTTTGTAAGGAAGCATATTTATGCGTATATCACAGTGAAGTGCATAAACGTTCATAAGAAACATAATTAGTGTATGAAGCATACTTGCAACGCCTAGTCTGCACACATCCCCATGTGATTTAACATCTGCTATACCTCTAGTTAATCATTGATAAAATGACATATACATACTTGGCACTTGATTCCAAGGAATGTATATATGTATGCGTTCAACATACTGGTGTATGTTAGGATTCTACCACGTGTATACTATGTCATACGCATACTGTCAGAGCATAATGATCATCACATGTATTGAAGACTGTTATAGATTGAAGATAAAGTTCATTCTGTATACATGCGAAATATGATATGATTGGAATACATATACGGTCATTCGGTATCATGGTTCTCTAATGTTTCAGGTTGTAGACAAAGTCTTTTACATGCACACTACAGTGAATCAGTCAACATCAGATAATGTCATAGCGGGAGTCTACACCTGCAGATATAAATGAAGATCGTGCCTATACCTCGAAGCTACAAGAATTTGCTGCCACGAAGCTGATCGTGTTTTATTCATAAACTGAACAGTCACTTATGCTTATGCACACAATATCCGATTTGTATGTATGTCAATAAGTCTCTGTGATGAAAGACTCACAGTACATTGAAATCTCAACGAAGATCTTATGCAAGCAATGTATTTAGTGTCTGGTTCATATTCGTTTCATGAAAGAGGAACATCACACACACTTAAGAAGGATTCACATGTATGATCCTTTTTTATCATAAGTATTTATGAGGTTTCCAATATTTTTGTATCCTTGAGCACTTCTTATGGAAATCCATCATCGTCCTTATGATCCAAGTCGAACCGAATTAGTCCTCCATGTATATGCAACTCTTTCGAGTTAATTCACACTATATATTTCAATTCACGATTCCGCATTAGAGTGTATTCTCACTCACTTACAAAATATATGAATGATTCAGCATGTGTAGTACATGATTATCATGCTATGCTAGATGCAAAGCTTTGGCATGCACGCTTTGGTCATCTGGATTTTGCTAGTTTGCTTTGCCTGCAGAAATCTGAAATGGTGTCCTCTTTGCACAAACTTGAGGCACCCGGTAAACATGTTTGTGAAGAATGTATTTTGGAAAAAATGCAGCATTCATCCTTCCCAAAGGATGGTTCAATTTAGGCTAGTCAAAAATTCCAGCTTGTACATAGTGATGTTTGTGATCCTATGAAACACTTTCTTTTGGAAAATATCTTTACTTCGTGACTTTCATTGATGATTTTTCTAGGAATGCATGGGTATATCCACTCAAAGCAAAGTCTGAACTGTTCATGTGCTTCAAAGAGTTTTTGGTTTTGGCTCAAAATCTATCAGCACATAAAATGGGCACCGTTGGTTCTCATCAAGGGAGGGAATCTATTTCTTCTAACTGAAATGCATTTTTGGCTGAACGTGGGATAAAACATTAGTGTATAGTGCCATAAACACCTCAACAAAATGGAGTTTTTGAACGGAAGAACAAGTCACTCATGGAGATGGTGAGGTGTATGGTCAAGAGTCAAGCTTTACCACATAGTCTTTGGCTTGAGGCTGTCATGTGTGCAGCATATGTACTTAACAGGTGTCCCACTAAAGCACTGTAGTCTATCACTCCATATGAGGCTTCACATGGTTGCATGCCATCTATTTCTCATCTATGTGTTTTTGGTTGTTTGGCATATGCATTAGTGCTTAAACAATATTGTAGGAAATTGGATGATAAAGCAGTAAAATGTATTTTTGTTGAGTACAATTCTGAAAGCAAAGGATATTGTCTATATCATCCATAGAGTAAAAACATTTTGGTTAGCCGTGATGTTGTTTTGTGGAAGATGTTATTCAGCCATTACTTTCATGTACAACGGAGACATTTGTTAGCTCCAAAGAAATGTATGATACTTTGTTGCCTTTTTTTACAGGTGGATAGTCTAGTGTTGGTCCTAATGAGGCAACATCTCAACCATTATAGGTTTCATATGATGATGCAGATCATTCCATTTCTGATGCAGATTTGCATGATGCACTTTTTGATGAGAGATCTGATATTGAGGAGGCAAAAACTATGCCAAAATGGCTAGTGTAGACTTTGCATGATAGCAAATTAGATGCACCTTTGTCATAAGGTACTCGTTTAGGTTCTCATATTGCCTCTTTTGGATCAGATTTCTATGTTATGGTTGCATCTAGTCTCTCTGATGAGACTAAACTTGCTTCGTTCGATCAAGCACAAAATTTTGAACATTGGATGGCTGCAATGCAATGTGAATATGATGTTATCATGAAAAATAGTGGGTATACAAGCTGAAGCATAAACCTGATGGAACAATTGTCAGGTATAAGGCTAGGCTTGTTGCAAATGCTACTATTTGTAGCATTTGTGCACTTGCAGCTCATCGTGGTTGGAATGTACATCAATTGGACATTAAAACAACATCTTTGAATCGTGATTGGCATGAGGAAGTGTATGACTTTTAGCCCCGTGGCTATGTGCAAAAAGGGCATGAAAACTATGTGCGCAGGTTAAAGAAGGCATTATATGGTTTAAAGCAAGCACCACGTGCTTCGTATGAAAAAATACATGCCTATCTGATTGCACATGGTTTTGAGAATAGTCCAACTAAAAGCACCTTATATGTTAAGCGTGCTAATGTACTTCTAATCATTGTTGTATATGCTGATGGCATGCTCTTCACTTGTCCTCATGACAAGCATATTGTTGATTTTAAGGCTCATTTGCATGCCTCATTTGAGCTGTCTAATTTGGGGCATTTTAATCATTATTTGGGCATTTATTTTATGCAAGTTGATGGTGGAATGGCTTTGTGTCAAATGAAAAATATGTACACGTTATTGCAGCATTTTTTCCTTGAAGATTGTAAGCCTATTGCCACTCCTATGGAGATAGGTTTAGGATTGAGTCTTCATGATGCTCAGGATGGCTTTGTTGTTGTTCTCTATCAGAAGACTATTGGATGCTTGATTTACTTATGCATTACTCGACGAGATATTTAGTTTGATATCTCACAGATGAGCAGGTTTATGCATTGCCCAGGTCTCAAGAATTGATAAGCGGTTAAGCGCATATTTTGCTACTTGAGTGGTACCCAGCTACTTGGATTGTTTTATCCCAGGGGGGAATCACTATGGCCAGATTTGCATGCTTTTTCTGATAGTGATCGGGCTAGTTTCTATGACACTCATCTGTCCACCAATGTTTTTTGCTTCATGCTTGGTAGCTCATGCATATCTTAGGTGAGGAAGAAGCACCCTACTATGGCCACTTCTAGTTGTGAGGTTGAGTATAGGGAAGCTTTCATAGTGACTGTTCAGTGTGTGCCACTGAGACACCTTATGGTTAATTTGGGTGTTGGTCAAGCTTCTGCTACCACCATCTTCACTAATAGTCAAAGCTCATTAGCAATTGCGAGGAACCCTATTTTCCATGCTCACACTAAGCACATTGAGGTGCATTATCATCATGTTAGGGAGAGGTTCTCTACTAGAGAGATCAGCTTGGCATATGTGCCCGTGCAGGAGAACATTGCAGACCTTTTCACAAAGTCTCTACCTAGGGAGAAGTTTGAAGCTTTCTGCAAAGCTTTGGACCTAATTCCTTTTGTGAATTGATTTGACATAGCTTGGCACTTCCTTATACATGAGTGCCAACTCCTTGTTCACCACATCACTGCAAGGAGGGATTTGTTGATATATTTAGGTAGTCATGTATGTGAACACACTAGGACTACCAGGGCATTTTTTTCCCTCTTTAGGAGGTTTTTTTCACCTGGCTTGTATATATACCTATAGCCCTAACGGCTTACTTAACTTTGTACATTCTAGTGGTAATACATTCACTATTGTATGTTGTGCTCCAAGCTTCTTCTTCTTCCTTGTCTTGTTCACGTGCTTCTGTAGACTTCTAACTCTAATAGTATTCTCTACATTTTTCAAATATTTGACTTTGTTTTGGGATGTGATATTGTCATATGTGGGATTGAGCACAGAAATCATCAACATAGAGTTATGGATTCTTTCGCAAGAGCTCTTTATAAACATGACACATGAGACTTTGAGATGTAGTAGGTGCACTTTTGTGCCTAAAAGGCATCACACAAAATGTAAAGATATCCCGTTCGATCATACAATCCATCTTGTGTTAGTCTTCTAGGGCTATGGCTACTTGATTGTAACCCAAAAATGGATAAAGGAAGCAATAACATTCCTTTCCTTCTACACCTTCTTGTAGATATTCAATGTTAGGAACTAGATAACTATCTCACATAATAGGAGCATTAACTTCCTTCAAGTTAATAACTCACACACACAAGTTGCCATTGTCTGTGGGCACAACCTCAATGGTGGATACCCATTCACTATGCTCAATTTCATAGATAAATCTAGCCTCTATGAACCTCTCAATTTCCTCTTTGATCTTCATTGCGTACATTTCATTATATGTGTATGTCTTTTGTTACGAAGGATTGGCTACGAGATTGATGGTGATCATATGTAAAAAAATGTTTAGATCTACTAATTTCAAATCCTCAAATGTCCAAGTTGCCACATCTAGATATTCTTGCAAAAGATCTATCAGTTCTTATTCTTCTTCAATACTTAGGTAGTTTCTTAGGTATGTACTTCGTCCCTCATCATCTGCAATGGTTAACACTATTTTCCTTGTCCTTTCCTTGTTATGGAAAGCTTCTCCCATGAGAACCTCTCAGTTTGAAATTCTAACCATGATCTTTCAATCCTCAGTTTCTTCTTTCTTAAAGTTCTCTGGCACTTCAAACAATGATTACTCTTGTTATTGAATTTATTAGTTCTTTTTACATTTCATTTTCTTGTTTTCCATCTCAACTTGAGTGGTTAGAAATCCGTCATTAATTTACTCATTTTTCTCGTGGGCCTTTGCATCTCCTAGGTATAAATATTTTTTCTCTAAGTCACAAAAGGAATCCATGATGTTTGATTCTAAATGCTCGTGGTTTTCTTCTTCCTTGTTACAATGCTAGAATCAAATTCTTCCACTGTAGGCTCACACATGAATACTAATATTTCATGACCTTCCTCATCATAATAGAGAGTCCATTCTTTCTCATTCACCACTATATCTATAATTGTTAAGATTTTAGCCCAACCATAAAGTTCAAACTCTTCGTTTAGAAATATCATAAGTGCATAGGTTGCATCTTGTATTGATGTACTAGTTTCACATTCTCCTCGTCTTTTGCAGCATTGCACATCCATAGGTGGGTATCTTCATCCATCCATGAAGGATCTGAAGAGCCTATGGAATTTATCAATCTTGTGTCTTCTTGAATCTTGTAGAGGGGATTCGATTGTAAGGGTGCAACATATCTATGGGTATGATCCTTAAGACTAACCTTAGCACTCAACCCCCTAGGTGATATAAGTATAATGAGTTAATTTTCTAATCTTGCACTATTTTCAATTGTCTCATAAACAGTCTACCTAAGATCGTTTTGTAAGCATGGTTTATTCTAAACTCACATATGGAAAATTTATGCTCAAACACCATACTTGGTGAGAGTGATATCGTATGTGATCAAAAGAAGGGGGTTTTCCTTCTTCTCCTTCACTAAAATCTCCTTTCTTTTGCATGGGGATCTCATGGACATTTCTGTTGGATTCTATCTTTGAGTGGGAGCTAGCAAGTTTGGGCACTTGGTTGGCTACATGTTTTCAAAACTCTAGTTTAACTCATAAGATGTCTTCTAATCAAAGGTGGCAGTGCAATTTAGTGTTTTTGTAGAGCTTTTGTATTCCTAGGTATATATATATACCTTCACAAGTTCCACATGATGTTGAGTTAGGCACATGAGAGGTCTTTTAGCAAGAATTTTCCTCTTTTGCTTTCGACTGAATGAGCCTTCTAATAACCCTTGGAAGTAAAATCCTTGTTTGACTAGGTTGCTATGGTTAAAGAGTTTGCTAGCTTTGAACATAATATGAGATAGTTTGACCATCTTGATACATAGTTTCATTCTTTCTTCTTCGAGGTCTCCCTAGGATAGCTTTTTTCTAATTCTACTACATTTTTTTCCTTCTCTTAGTCATGTCTCATATGCCTTGAACATTAGGTATACGTCTTCTAGGATAGGACCTATGTGTATTCATCTTGGCTTAGGTATGAGTAAGATGTATATCAAGATACTAAGAAAACTTGGAGCAGCTTGAGAGTAGTAGAAACCTTTGATCATTATGTTGAAGTTTCGTCTAGCCAACTAGTGCAAGACTTGGATTCTAGCTTTTGGAGAGTCTAATATACCTTATAAGCTTCATATGTATGCAATAAAACACCTTATTTGCTTTGAAAGATGAATGAAAAATGGTTGATGCAAAATAGATAAGTTTGCATAATGGCTAGTTAAGAAGACTTCTTAGTTTGAGTTGAATTGTATAACTTCTAATGCTCAAAGTAGCCAACCTAGTTAAAATTGATCAAATTCATTTTAGAGGCATGTCACACATAGTCTTCGGTAGCTAAAATGAGCAAGAGAAGGAATAAGCATCAACCAATTGGCTAATAAGAAACGTAGCTCTAATTGTTGGTCGTCTTGACTTTTCAGAGATGCACAAAAATAGACCATGAGAACTTACATTTTAAGTCGCTGATAATATAATGAATATATAGCTTTTACAGTGTTGTACACACCAAAACAAAATGGAGTTGGTGAAAGAAAGAACAAGTCTCTCATGGAGATGGTGAGGTGTATGGTCAAAATTCACCCTCTACCACATAGCTTTTGGCTTGAGGTTGTTATCTGTGTAGCATATGTACTTAATAGGTGTCCTACCAAATCATTGTAGCCTATCACTCCACATGAGGCTTGGCATGGTTCCAAGCCATCAGTTGCTCATCTCTGTGTTTTTGGTTGTTTAGCATATGCAATACTTCCTAAACAACAATCGAGGAAATTGGATGATAAACTAGTGAAATGTATTTCTGTTGGTTATAGTTCTGAAAAGAAAAGGTTGTTGTGTGTATCATCCACAGACCAAACACACTTTGGTTAGTGTAGAAGGGGAGACAAGGAAGATACAAAGAAGAAGAGAATAAAAAAAGAATGTACATTAAAAAAGACAAATCAGTTAGTAGCTTTGTAGGAACCCTGTAGGAGCACGTAATAGGCTTGAGCAATACAACAGGGCCTAGAAGTGTGTGAACAAACATGTTATTTGAAGGCAAAAAGTTAAAAAGAGGTAGAGGCCAAAAAGTGGAAGAGGGTGACTCAGATAGTCACATTCTTAGCCACTAGGTGCGTGTAGTGGAAAATAACTATATAGGCATCAACAATAATCCAGCAACCCTCAAGTACGAATATATAAGATTAAAACCGCAAACAAAAGCTGAAGAATGGAGTAGAAGGACCGCATGCCTCTGGGTACGGAAATCCTATGAAGGGACAATAGAGACAAAAAGGGGGAGAGTGTTATAGAGAGCCACGAGCAGAGAAGCAAAGAAAAGAGAAGAGAGAGAAGGCCCTAGAATTTTTCTAAACTTGGGCATATGTTTTTGTAAAATATCCATCTTGTAATATACTACACTTATGTAAATGCACTAGAGGAGTCCTGTAAATGCATATCCAAAGAGATTTGTGACATTACCTTTGTAAAATAATAGGAAAATAGAAATTTTCCAATAAAGTGCCGATCTCTTGTGTGAAAGGACCAGTTTTAGGGCACATGTATATAAGTCACTTGGTGGCTCTTTTGTAAAGACTTTTTCCATTGTGAGAATAGAGAGCACAAGAATTTCGAATTTGCCTCTTCTTCCTCCTGTATCTCCTCGCTTGTGAGCTTTGTGTGTGCTTGTAGTTTGAATTGAGTGCATGGAGTTATCTATCCATTTCATTGCTTTTCTAAAGAGTGTAATATATGTGTGAAGCTTGAAAAAGTGTGTGGTATGATTAGGTGAGTTTGCAGCTTTGTTTTTTGCCCATAACCTAAACGAAGTTTGTTAGAATTAGACAACTGTAAGGTCGCCGGATTGGCATATTGTAATTTCATATTTTTCCTATACCGCACGAACCAAAAGGTCATAGCAAAGTGTTGTATCTTTCTATCAGTTTAATGAAAAGACACTTCGGTGGCTCTCCCGTAGGCAGAGACGAGCATTCTGCGATTGGCGTTCTGCGAAGATGTCGTCGTAATGCAGTATTATCAAATCATGGGTACTATTAACTCTTACTTTGTTTAACTGCATTGATTTGTGATTAACTCAGTACTGTTAAGTGGTCGATAATAAGTCTGTGCAACGGTGTTGAATAACTCTGGCATTGCGTACTGTGAAAAGTCTAACCATAATTTTGACAGCAAGTTGTATAAAGGATTCGATAGTGAACATTAACGGACTACTGATCGGATAAGTTAATTGGGAAAATTAAGTTAAAGGGCCTCTGATTTATCAGACCCCTACCACTCCCAAGAACCCAAAAGAACTTCAAAGTGCCTGTGACGGAAACACACTTTGAACACTGGTGCCGTCTGTGGGAAGGTGGCATAGATGGTGAATAATCAGTAAGGTGGAGTAGTACGCAAGTGGTGCAGACGTGATATATGTCGGTTACTCGGTTCGGCAAGTTGTATCCGAAGTAGAGGAGAGACGAGCATCCTTGGGCGGTACCAAATTTGTTAGGGACACCCCCAGGCAACAGAAGTATGGACCGGTTAAGCCAAGTTGTCGAAGGAGCGGAGCCTGATAGCAGTGATTCCGGTAGAATTCCGGTGACACATGAGGAAATTTCGGTAGATTCCAGTGTAATTTTGGTGCAGCCTATAGAAGGTACAGTAACTTTGGAGTGTACAGGGACGCAGTGCGTAGTTGAACCGACACCGTTTGGTTAGGATTCGAACTTTTCCGAGGATAAAGTGGTGTTACCCAGAGAGATCATTGACGGTGAAAGAATACCCTGTTTTGGGGAAAGTTCGACAAATTCGGGTGACAGTTGGATCCCAGTTGCAGGGAATTTACAGTTTATCGGTGACCATGTGATACTCCCTGGTGAATCTTCATTTCGAACACCACTTTTTGGGGCAAATTTGCCTACCTGGGATATCAAAGCTCAGGATAGGCTCTTCGATTTGTAGATCCGTAAGAGATTGAACGCTATTTTCAAGATGGAAGGTGAGCAGTCTGACCACACAGATTCCAAAGGACCAGAAACACCTCCTCAAAACTCAGGAGACAGCAACGGTACCACTAATAGCACCATGAGTGGACAACAACAACAGCAGCAGCAACAACAACAGCAGCAACAACATAAATAACTCCCACTTCGACCTATTCCAACAGGGGTGACGTACACAAAGTTCGGTGGATTTCCAGGTGACGACCCTGATGCACATGTGCGTACCTTTGAGATAAGTTATGCCGTACTGAACCATCCAATCGATCTGGCGTACAAGGCCATCGTATTCTAGTCAATATTAGTCAATTGAAGTAGCGAGGTGGCTAACAGAGTATGATATCAACCATTTCGTTACCTATGAGGGGGTAAGGGATGCGTTTTTGCAAAGGTTTCGGCTGAAGAAGAACCCTGCCAAAATTTTCGATTACTTGCAGAACAATAGACAAAAGCCGCACGAGACTGTTCAAGAATATGCCACATTATTTAGAACCCATCTAAGACAACAACCTTCGGCACATGCTAATTTACCGGATGATGTTATAACCGAGTGGTTCATTAATGGTCTGACCCCACAGCTAAGACAAATCATGATCATCCGCTGTGTGGGTGCTATGACACTGGATGTTGTTATAGTGATGGCCGTGGAACTAGAGCATAAGGTTGGGAGATTCACTGAAGACTTTAAGTGGCTAAAAGCGAGTAAGAACGTTATAGATGATCCAACTAAACAGATGTACTGTACCAAGTGCAAAAACCCAGGACACACTAGTGCTACATGTGCCCTTAATCAGATGTATTGCGCCATGTGCAACACAACCGGACACTCAACGGAAAATTGTGCATATAATACCAAGGTGCAGGGACGAGCAGCTGTAAACGCCATATAAAAGAACCAAGTCAGCCAGCAACCCACTATGTGCCACCGCAGATGCGAAACAATCAGCCACAAAGTTAGCAAAATTACAGGGGACAGCAAAATACTAACTTCAATGCAAATCGATGGCAGGCGAGTACATCAGCGGAAGGTACTTCTCTACCACCACCGTGATGTCATTTTTATGGTGAGAGTGGCCACGTCCGGAGATTTTGCAAGGATGCCGTGGAATACGACAAAAGGAAGAAGGAACCTCAAAATCTGATGACCAACATGGTCTATATCTCACTAGTGGAATCACAAGCTGCAGTGGTCCAGACACGATCGGGTAAGCAGTTGCAACCAGCAGCTGAGGTGTTCGAACTTGGTATCCGCAAACAACAGTGAATATATACCAAAGCTAGCCAATGGGTAGCTAAAGAGAAAACTGTGTTTCTTGATCCAATTCCGGTGACACAGGCTCCCCTTCCAAAGGTGAGAGCACATGAACAAGCCTCTACCCTAGTAACAGGAGAGTCATCATCAGAATCAGCGAAGAGTGCCATTCCAACAGACTAGGTATGGGATGTTCTCTTGAAGGCTTCAATTACCCTCCCTTTGGGGCAGCTACTCACCTTGGTGCCCAGAGTTAGGCAGCAAGTCCAGCAACACGTCAGTCCTGGATCTCCCAGTACTCCGGCGACTATAACAATACAACGGGAAAATGATTCTACGGTGGATCATTCAGTCCCCTTAATCACTGTTTGGCATAAAAATCATAAGATTACTCAAGTGTTAATCGATGGCGGTTCGGATGTGAACATAGCAACTACAACTCTTTGTAAGAAATTGGGGTGGACCCAGATCGAGCCTGTCCAATTTTTTGTCAAAATGGCAGACCAATCCCGAGTCCATCCGGTGGGACTAGTCTGGAATATCCCGATTACTTTGCACGGTACCACGTTCAAAATGACTTTCGTAGTCTTAGAACTACCAGAATCCAGCCTCGACTATAATCTTCTTTTCGGTTGACCATGGTTGAAACAGGCCAAAGTTATACAGGATTGGTCAGCACAAGAATTGACTTTCAAAGATAATCACCGTAAATATGTTGTCAAATTGGATGCCATTCAACTCTGTGAGCTTCATGCCAGACCCTATGTAGCAGAGCCAGTCCACATGTTGGATGGCTTATCTGACGATGAAGAAGAGGCATTTTCGAAGAACAATAAAGATCTGATTTCCTTAGGTACTATAGATCTTCAAGCTGTAGCAGACAACTCGAGTCTGGCAGCCTGTACGGGTGTTCCCGTGACTGGAGATGCAGATGCAAATGATAGTGTTGCTATGGATGGAGCCACTCTACATCAACTTTTACAATCAGCTAACGACTTGGGGAAACCTCATCAATTTTATGTCCCGGAAAACTAGTTAATAACCTATAATTTGGGTGATGAAGTTAACCCGCAACCTTTTAAGATTAAGGCAGGATTGTTCGAGGCATTTCAAGATGACTTGATCCAACTACTGCATGAGTTTTCTGATGTTTTTTCTTGGGACTATCGCGATATGAAAGGTCTTGATCCGCGGATCTATCAACATCGGGTCGTACTCAAACCAGAGGCAAAGCCAATTAAACAATCTAGTTACTGAATGAATCCCAATTATGCAGCACAGGTCCAAGCAGAACTCAATCAGTTATTGAAGGTGGGCTTCATTGTACCAATCAAACACGCTGAATGGATATCTCTGATCGTGATTGTTCCGAAGAAAAATAAGCAGCTACAAATCTGTGTGGATTACTGAAAACAAAATGCAGCCACGGTACCTGATCCATTTCCTCTCCCCTTTCTCGACACAAGGCTTGACAAAGTGGTCGGGCACGAGATGTACTCCTTTCTGGACGGCTACAGTGGTTACAACCAGGTCAGAATGGCTGAACAAGACATACCAAAAACAATTTTCATTATGAACTGGGGTGTTTTTGCTTGTACGGTCATGTGGTTTGGGTTAAGGAATGCTCCCAACACATTTCAGCGTTGTATGTAGGAAGTCTTTTCACCCTACCTAACTACTTTTATGCAAGTCTATTTAGATGAATTCTCCTTATTTGGCAAGATTGCGGCGCACCTGTATCATTTATAGTGCTGTTTTGAGAAATGCCGTGAATACCGACTCTGCCTAAACTCCATAAAATCTATTTTTGCGGTTAATTGTGGTAAACTCCTTGGACATATTATATCTGCACAAGGTATCCAAGTCGATCCAGACAAAGTCGCAGCTGTGTTGGAAGCACCCATCCCTACAATGCCGAAAGAAGTTATGCGCTTCCTGGGTCAAATCCGGTGGCATGGCAGGCATTTACGGTGGCTAGCCCATTTAGCAACACCACTTAATCGGCTAATTACTAGTACTCCATGACAGTACAAATGGACCCCAGAATGCCAAACTGCATTCGATCGTCTAAAAGGATTATTGACACAGGCTCCAATTTTGCAATCTCCTGATTGGGACCGCCCATTCCATGTCTTTGTAGATGCATCGGATATCGCCATTGGTAGTGTTTTAATGCAGCAAACGGATAAAGGGTTTCGGCCTATCTACTATGCAAGTCGCCGACTCGCTTTTGTGGAAAGGAATTATTCAGTGACCGAAAGAGAATGTCTCGGGTTGGTGTATTCTGTGAAGAAATTCCGGCATTATTTGCTCGGCCGAAAATTCACCTTTCACGTGGATCATGCCGCACTTGTATATCTGGTCTGGCAGCAACATTTAGGTGGTCGCTTGGCTCGTTGGGTTTTATTGTTACAGGAATTCGACTATGAAGTGGTTCATCGACCCGGTACAACACATGCCTTAGCAGATTTTCTCTCTCGGTTGGATTCCGGTGAAGCTCTGGTAGGCGTTGATGATACCACACCAGCAATTTACGTTGCTGAACCAACTCGTGGTGAATCTACCGAACATCCTGTGCCGCCTACCTACTATGATACGTTGTTAACTTTTCCGACTGATGGATGTCTTCCTCCTCATACACCTCCTGCTATGCGGCAGAAAATTGCAGTTTACAATCGCAGATTCCGGTTGATTGTAGGACAGTTGTACTATATGGATCATACTGGTATCTTACTTCGTTGTATCCCACCTCATGAAGCAAACTCGGTTATTGCTATGGAACATTCAATACCCTCTAGTGGACATTTTGCAGCAGATCTTACTCATCGGAAGATTTTGCAAAGTGGGCTTTGGTGGCCAACCATGTATAAAGATGTGACTCAGTTTGTGCAGTAGTGTGACACTTGTCAACGATCTGGACAACCATTACAACACCACTTCTTTCCTCTGCAACCTGTATTCCCTTTGGAACCTTTTCAAAATTGGGGTCTTGATTTTATTAGACCAATCACACCACCAACGATCCTTAGCAACACTCGCTACATCCTGACCTGTACAGATTACGCTACCATGTGGGCAGAAGCTTGGGCCTTACGGTCTGCCATAGTTGTTTTGGTGGCAAAATGCCTGATGAAGGACGTATTCCCGCGTTATGGATTACCTTTGGAACTTGTGACAGACCAAGGAACCCATTTTGCTAACAATTTAATGCGAGTACTAACACACACTTTTCAAATTCTACATAAATTCAGTTCACCGTACTATCCTCGTGCTAATGGTTTAGCTGAAAGTACCAACAAGACGCTGTTGAGTATGCTTCGCAAATTAATCGTAGAATCACCAGAATGTTGGGATCAGTTACTACCCGTAGTCTTATGGGCATACTGGACTACATACAAAGTTGCAACCGGAATGACCCCTTTCAAGCTTGCTTATGGGTTTGAAGCAATCGTGCCGATGGAGCTCGTAGTGCCAAGCTTACGCGTGGCCCTAACTCAAGAATTACTGCCCGAAGCCTCTTTGCCATTTCGGTTGGAAGCACTCAGAGCCTTGGATGAACATCATTGAGAAAGCTTCCTAACTCTTCAAGAAGTTCAGTTGCGGCAAGCCCGGACTCATGATCGTTTCCTCAAGACTCCTATGTTTACGGTGGGCCAACTTGTGCTATTTTATAATGCTAAATTAAATCGTTCTGCTGGAAAATTTAAATTACGATGGTGCGATCCTTATCGGATTAGTGAGCAAGTGGGACCAGCTACTTTTCGGTTGACTACCTTGACTAGAGTTCCTCTTCCTAAAGTAATCAATGGTTCAAAGCTACACCCATATCACGTACCGCCTGATCACCATTGATGTGTGCCTCGTTTTTTTGCATGTCACTTACTTTCTTTTTATTTCCGTACTTTGGTTGAATATAGACCGTAAATTTCCTCGTTTTGATATATAATTATGATTAATCACCGCATTGTGTTACTGATTCTGCTCATGCATGCACACCATAATTATGGAGGTTATCATTTCCATACCGCACGATGATTAGATTTTTCGATCGCTTCACGTTGCCGAGTGTCTACTTAATCTTTTTCTTTTCACTGTTAATTGCTATTGTGTCTGTGTGTTTTGTGCATTGTGTTTTCTGTATTTGTTGTGTTCTTTGCGTTTTTGAGTTTTCACGTGCACATCATGGAAGCATTAGCCAACGTTGCTACCTTCCATAAAGGACTCACCCCGAACGTGAGTGAGTTTCTGCGCATCCGAGGTCTTTTGAACTTTGCTGAATTGCCTTCGCATTCAGTGGAGTGTCACCCTTTTTACGCGCAGATTATTGCTGCCATTGCCGCCACACCTCCTACGGAGCAGAGTTGGCCGATTACATATTTACCATCTCGCGTAGTAATCACGTTAACGTCATTCGCTAAAGCATTTCGTTTGCCCATGGAAGGATTAGAGAATGGTCCTCTCCTTTGGGTAGCCACCATGATCGAATTATTCCCACGGCACTCATCGAATGAGTACGCCATTCTCTGTTGCCCTGATCCTGAACAGACCGCCTTACAATTCTTAGTTGCTATCCTTAATTTATAGAAACGTACTTACGGGATTTCTCGTCCATTTTATTTGATGATTGACATGGCTTCTCATGAGCTTGTCAATTTTGCCTCTTTTTATTTCCGTCGCATTCACCGTGAATGCGTTACGGTCATTAAACACGTTAATAAGGGTGATCTTCCACGCTCTCGTTTACCACATATCCTTACCTTTCTTTTTCCGGTACTCCAAACCGCGCAACCGCCTCCCAATGCTCTTATTTTGTTCCATGAAGACTCTGTTCAAGTGCTCGAAGACGATGAGGATGAAGATATTTTCCAACTTCTTCGCCAAAAACGCACCGCCATAAGCCCGTCGAAGAGCCACGTGCAAGGTTCCAACACCGTAAATGAAGAAGAAATCTTTCATGACACCGCAACTTCTATCCATGTTGATTCTTCCGTCCAATCTTCTCCGAATTAGCAGTAGGAACAAAGTGCATCCACCACCGAATCTGACGCAATTTCTTCTAAGGAGGATTCTCAGCAGCAAACCCAAGAGCATGTGCAAGCCAATGTTGCTGAGATTGTCAATGACGTAATTATTGCGGTTGATGCTATAATTGACCGAATTGAAGCGACTACGCAGCAGAATCCCGGAATAGTGTTGGTGCCCAACACTCTTATACCCACTCCTCCAACAATGACTCCGGTCGAGCCCATTGTACATGTTCAACCTATTGTTCCTGAAGAGCCCGCTACCTCATCTTCTTCACCCAATTATTCTCCACCACGTTCCCCTCACCTATTATCAGCCTCTTCATCCCAACCACATCCTCCTCTTCTACCTCTGATTCCCATGTTTACTGAATTAGAATCGATGGGTCGCATGTTGATTTAGTTCTCATAGCAGTTACCTAGACAAATGAAGATGGCTACTGACAATATCCGACAAGAATTGCAACACAAAGTCGATGTCTTAGAAGCTGATATTATTCCACTACAGGAAGAAGTAGATGCAATGAAAGTCAAAAATCATATTCTGCAATTACACATTCAGCAACTTCAAGCACAGATTGCGGAGCAAGAATCTTTGATTACCCAAAGAGATGCAGCGTTGGCTGAGTTAGGAGCCAAAAATGATTTGTTAACTGCTCAAGATGTAGAGATTATCCAGTTAAAACAGTTAGTACAAGATAAAGAAGACGCTCACGTGGCACTTGGGAATTTATTGGAAGAAACTCGACCTCAGCTTGATGAAGTAGTGCAAAGAGGTCAGAAGATGGCAAATTTAGCAAAGCAGACTACTACAGAACTTTAGGCTGTATCTGTTGATTTATTTCAGGCTAATTCTGCCCTGAAAACACAAAACAGTCTGACGATTCAACTTCAGAAGGAGATAGCCGGGATAAGAAAGGAAAGAGATGCTTACTATCAGACTATTCAATATCAAGCTCAGGAACTGGAGAGAAGAGAAAAGCAGCTCGGTTATCAAGCAGAGCGTTTATCCAAAGTAGATAAAGAGATTGAAGATATGAGATTGAGCCGTGATGCAGCTCTTTTCAAATTATTTTTACTTGTAGGAGGCATTTTGGCAGACGAAGACCAAAATTTTGATGAGTAAAGTGATTGCAACAAGTTCTGTTTGTATTGATGCACAATTACTAGAGCCAGAAACCTTAAAGCTTATGCTGGATTCTTTAAAACTAAAGATTTCCAAAACGTTTAAATTAGCCAGAACTATGTATATACAAGGCATCATCGATGAGCCTTAACCTTTGGTTTCCATTGCGGGTTGAAGTCCACCGTGCGTGCCAGTGTAAGGTCGCCAGATTGGCATATTGTAATTTCATAATTTTTCCTATACTGCACGAACCAAAAGGTCATAGCGAAGTGTTGTATCTATCTATCAATTTAATGAAAAGACACTTCCGTGGCTCTCCGGTAGGCAGAGACGAGCGAAATCGCCAGAGTGTCTGTCTGGGCGATTGGCATTCTGCGGAGATGTCGTCGTAATGCAGTATTATCAAATCATGAGTATTGTCAACTCTTACTTTGTTTAACTGCATTGATTTGTGATTAACTCAGTACTATTAAGTGGTCGATAATAAGTCTGCGCAACGTTGTTGAATAACTCCAGCGTTGCGTACTGTGAAAAGTCTATGTAGCTCAATGATGAGTAGCACCTCCTTTAATGTCAATCCGGGAAGACATGAGGATGGTATGAAGACCTCGAGCAAGGGAAGGCACAAATGTGTGAGTGAGAAGCACACCAACATGCACACACATACACACACACGCACACACGGCAAGAACAAAGAGAGTAAGACAATGGAATTACTTCTATTACAAACAAGTTCTCATACAAGCTCAAAACTACAAGAAGCTAGCCCCAAAAATGAGCTCTCTAGCTCTATTTATAGTTTTTTTACTAGCTTTGGCCCTGTCAAGACCTAGTGTCAGGCCTAGTTAAAAATTAGGTTCCAGGGCTTATTTGAGGGCTCAAACGAGGTCTAAAAAATATGAAAATTGGTAGGCACTTACTTCTAAGGCTCCTCAAGCTCGAGGACTCCTCGGCTTGTACAAAATGGAGCTACAAAAAGATGAAACGGTATTTACAAGGGTTTCTAGTGATGAGAATCACTTTTATAATGATGTAAGGTTTGGAAAAATTTTAATAGGTTGCCTTAGTGCTAGATCCGCATGAATGCCCATACTTGGCTTCTTCCCATATGATGCCAACGCTCTCCCCCCCCTAGCATCTGTCACCTCTGACAGACCTCTGCTCCCTGTTTTGATCAATGTACTGCTATAGTATGTCGGTTGCCAATTCTTGTTCTTTAATTCGCAGTCCCCTGACCAGGTCTCTCTGCAGGGCCTCCCAATTAACTGCGCCAGGTATGTCAGGTTGTGGCATGGTGTAGATCTCTGAATGCATTGTTTGTTCGCAGGCGAATAGTTGAAGCACATGAGTGGGGCGTGGCACGAACACTTCTGAGTGTGCTTCCTAGAACCCCGTGGTGAACATGTCGTCAAAAGTCTTCTTGTAATAGGCAGGGAGATATCTTATTCGTGCATGCCACGCATAAGCCACACGGATACTTGGGGTCGTGCTCATATCATAAAGCAAGTCATAGTTACCATTGATGAAGCCCGGAATTGGAGGCTGGATATTACGTACATTTCGGAAAGTCTTTAACACCACTTGCATCATGTCCAAAATTTTGATCATCATCTGCGCGGCGACATCTAGCATGGACTGGAGGCGTGGCATCCAATGTCTGATGGTAGCCATCATATATCATACTGTTGGTGTGCCTGTTGGTGGTGCCATTGAGGGGTAATTGAGCCATTGCTTGTAGTTTGCATTGTTCTGAACCTTGATGACAAATGTTTTCCATGATCTTCTTCTTTGCACTGGTCCAAAGCATGGGTTATATTTCAAATGCATGGGCGCATGATCCCACGTTCATAGCATTTCCGGATAGGCCTCCAATAATTTCTGTCTCCAAATGGGTTGGAATATTGACCCTTTTTTGGCTGCCTCTGGAATATCCTCTGGTTCGAACTGTGTGGCGAAGGTGGGGTACTTGTTGGTTATGTGTTTGATCTCAGTGTTGTAGTCCACCAACAGTACAAAATAGGGTTTATACTGTAACTCTGAACTAGTTATCAGTCTTTGAGGGGCAAGGTGTCTGAAATACTCTGATTGAAGTATGGTTTTTTCAATGGTCCTCATTGCTAGCATCTGAGTGGAGATACGTTCCTCATGAGTTGTTCCCATTTCTTCTACCTATTTCATCCATGCCGACGGGGGCTCCTCATATGTGTCTTGTCCCTCCTTCGTGATTCTGCCTCCTGGAAGGGGTTGAGGCTCATAGTTGTCTTCAAATGTTTCCTCCATTGGAATGATTACTGTTTCTTCTTCTATTGGTTGATAAGGTGGAGAGGGGGGTCTTTCATACTGTAACAACTTGATCTTGAATTCTGCCACTTGTTGTCGTAGTTCAAGTACCTCAGTGGTCATTGTTGATTTGGGCATTGGTGAAGTGGTAGCATTGACCATCTTTTTAGCTTCTGGTGGTTGTGGTTTAGGCACTTGGGATCTTTGTAGCTCCTTTACTTGGTCATCCAGATGATCATGTGCTTCTAAGAGGTTGGCATAGGTTTCCAAAATTTGTTGTATGCTTTCTGAAGGGACGGCCCGGAAGCTAGCAAGGTCGATGGGTGCCCCTTGAGTACT
The DNA here is from genome assembly GCA_020310875.1 of Ceratopteris richardii. Classification (NCBI taxonomy): domain Eukaryota; kingdom Viridiplantae; phylum Streptophyta; class Polypodiopsida; order Polypodiales; family Pteridaceae; genus Ceratopteris; species Ceratopteris richardii. Next base: position 85,529,707 of record CM035413.1, on the reverse strand, counting down.
TTCTATGGCGGCTTCGAGGTTGTCTTGATTTTGTTGCTGTAATCTCCTGTTCTCTTCTTGTGCAGCCGCTAGGTGGCGTCGGAGTAGAGTCTTGTTTTGTTGTAGTCTAGCATTACGGGCTAGCTGATCTCTGAGTTGTTCTTCCGCTGCCCTAGTCATTCTGTATGTTTTGCTTCGAGCTCCACCTGAGATTGTTGGAGGGTGGTCACTTCATGTTGTAGTGCTTTATTACTTAGCTCCAAGGCATTGACACATGCCTGGAGTTGAGCCAAGAGATTGCACAGCTTTGTGTTATTTTCTTCCAGTAATCTATACTCTTGCTTAAGTTGAGTGGCCGCTTCGAACATGGTGTCTAGTGCATGACTAAATGATGTGGATGCAGGGGTAGAGGTGGAAAATGCAAGCGTTTGGGAAATGGGGAGGGAAAAAGTGGGTTTTGTGCCTATAGTGGTCGGAAATGGTGATGTGAGTGAATTGATATGTGATGATGTTGGAACAAAAGTGGGGGTGGGTGGTCCTGTGGATGGTGAAATGTCCATGGGATCGGACGTGATTGTGTGTGTTGTGTGAATCGTGAATACGGGAATGGTGGGCGGTGTGTTAGTGTTGGGTGTGAATGTGGGTGAGGTGTGTGGGGAAAGGGAATTTCTCTTATAATCATCAATTTGTTGCATCATATTTACAAGGTTTGCTAACAATGGAGGTAGGGTGACTTGTGTTGGTTCTGAGGAGGTGAAGAGGGGCTCAATGGTCTGAGGTTGGGAAAGAGGAAATGTAGTGGTGAAGGGAAATGTGGGTGTTAAGGTCTGGGTAGGGGGATGTGGCTGACCAAGAGCTGGTTGGAAAGAAGGGTGACCTATGATGGTTTGAGGGGTGGCAGGATGACCTATATGAGGTTGGGAAGATGGACCCGCAATGATAGAGGTAGGGATAGGTAAGGATGACAAAATGATAGTTTGTGATATAGGTTCACTGAGGGTGGATATTGGTTGCTCAAGAATGCTAGCAGTGAGGGGTTCGGTGGGCTGAATGGGAGGTGACGGTGGAGATGTAATCTGTATATTTACATCTGGTTCATCAAGGTTAGTTGGGCTGGCCATGTGAACATCTTCTTGAGTGGTGGTAGGGAAGGCGGTAGAGACTTCCATTTGAATCACCTTCCCCCTTCGTGTTCGTGTATCGATCCTTTGTTGATCCTATTGAGGAGGGTTGCGATGTAACATGATCCGCATAGCTTCTATAATCCCATATGTCTCCGCCAAAAGGTTCAATGATTCCACAAAATGGGGATCCGCGTTCTCTGCTTGAAGCATTTGATTCACCATCGCTCTATTTCCCTCATCTGATAGCTTATGTCTCTTTTGTACCTGCTTGATCGTTTTGTAGAGCCGTTTGAGTTGTGCGGTGTAAGCTGGGGCTTCCTCCTCACTCTCCTCCGGTTCATTCCTTTGCATCTCCACTTGTTGATGTGTGCCTCCCACCTGAGTGTGTTGTGCCTCATCTTCCCAATGCACTCTTCGGGTTTCACTATGTGTCCGTCCTCTCTCAGATGATGATTCGGGGCCGTCCGTGTCTGAGAAGAATTCACTCTCAGATAAGTGAGTTGTCTGCAAGAAGCTTTCAAAGTTAAAAGATGTATCTTCTGCCAAAGTAGCCTTGGATGCAAACTCGGCATCTATGGGTAGTGGAGGGGCTGATGGAGTGGGCTGTACCATACCCCCTAGTTGTGGTCCTTGGAGATGGATAGTGAATGGGGCTACTTGTTCCTCTTCTCTGAGGGAAGCTTTTGTGGTGGCCTCACGAGGGATTAGAACCTGTGAAAGCGAACCACACATTCTTTTTGCGGGTTGAACCCCTGACTTCCGCCCCTTGAAGAATTCCAGTTGTGAGTACTTAAGGGCCCTTGCAATCAGCACATCATAGGCAAGGCATCTGTAGATAATTCTTGTAATCGCACAGCAACCATTCAAGGTAGGCTTCCTCACGCCTCGTTTGCCTACTTCATATAACTGGTCCAGGATCCACACGGGCATTTTAATTGGTAAGCTCCCAATCTCTGCTAGGTATAATCCATACGAGATTTTCTTATGAGGTTGGGTGAACCGGCCTTGCGCTGGAAAAGCGAAGTGTTGTTCACATCCCTAATGGTATGGCGATGTTGGGGGTGAGGGCACACATTTCTTTCAACTTCTTGATTCTATTGTTCTTCATAGACTCCGGTATCAAAGGATCTCGATCGGAAGGTATGTGGGTGCCATACACTGAAGGGCTTCCCTAATTAAAGTAATATTCAACTCAAACTTCTTCATTTCCTCCTGGTTTGATAGAGAGGGCACCAGGAATGTGCCTGAATGATCTTTATCTCTTGCCGCCTTCAGTGTGGCAATCAAGTAGTAGCACCGAAGAAAATCAGGTTTAGGTAAAGCTGCACTAAAATAATCTTGCAATCCCGCTTTCAACCAAATATCTTGAAGAGGAGCTGCATTTTGTAATGTTTCAAATTCTCTCGAGAAGAATTAAAATGTCCACCATACTCCTCCGAATTCCAACTTGGACTCCCATATGTGGTCCGCATCTCCCAAATCTCCTAGCATCTAGTTGAACCAATGAGAATGCCCCTTCACTCTTTCTGTTAGGCCACTTGGAGGATCTGAGATAGGGATTCTTCTCACATTCAACAGCTCTTCAGGCCTTGCTATCAGTGGAGCTTCCACAGGCATGGTATCCCAATTACTTTGAGTGCTAGTGCCTGCCTGGGAGCTTGTTCTTGCTGCTGTTGCCATGAGACTCCTTGTAGCTCAAGCGTAAGCACCAACTCCTTTACTTGTCAATCCGTAGAGACGTGAGGACCGGTATGAAGACCACGAGCAAGTGAAGGCACAAGTGCGTGAGTGAAAGCACACACATACACACACACGCGCACAAAGTAAGATCAAAGAGAGGAACAATGGAAAGCTTAGATTGCAAAAAGAGTTCTCTTAAAAAAGCTCTATTCTCTCACAAGCTAACCTCAAAACTGAGCTCTCTAACTCTTTTTATAGTTTTTTGACTAGTTTTGGCCCTGTCGAGACCTAGTGTCCGGCCTAGTTAAAAATTAGGTTCCAGGGCTTATGTGAGGGCTCAAACGGAGTCTAAAAATTATGAAAATTGGTAGGATGATAGTTCTAATACTCCTCAAGCTCAAGGACTCCTCGGCTTGAACAAAATGGAGTTATAAAAATAGATAATGGTATTTACAATGGTTTTTAGTGATGAAAATCACTATTTTTGTAGGGGATTCTTCTGAAAATTTGACATACATTTCTTGGAGCTCCATACTTGCTCCCTTTCCTTGTGTGTCCACCTATTGATGTGCTTCCATGCTTTGTCCTTGACTTTGAGCTTCAACACTCCCCCCCCCCCTCTCGAGTCTGTCGTCCCTGACAGACCTTTGTTGTAGTGGTTGTTCCAAGTAGTGCCTTGAGAGGGAGTGTCCCTTCTGTATGAACAAAAGCCGTCTGACTTCCAGATGTGTCTAGTTCTTCATCTATCACTGCGAGTCTTTGCAAGTTGTAGTCTCTTGGTATGTGCTTCTTCCTTGGATTCTAGCATGACTGTGTCGTTATGAGTCTCCATTGATGTTTTCTAGATCTTCCACAGTTGATGTTCATAGTAGTCATGCCAAGTACTCATAACCCATATTGAGTGATGGGTAAGTGTGTTCGTGCATGGGTTGAGGAAAATATGTGCCTTGTGCACGGCCTTGTAATGTAGCCCTATGAATGCTTACTTGGGAAATGCATTGGAAGAAGTATGGTGCAAAAATTGGGGGTCTTGAGCTAAGTGCTCAAGGGTATGCCGACGAAGAGGTTTCCTAAGCTATCATGGTTATGATGTTTCAAAGGTAAAGATACTTACCATGGAGAAGGTCGATCGATGTTCATCTCGTCGTGTTGTACACTCGGCCTTTGGGATGGAACATTGTTGATGAATGTCCATGTTGATGGTCCACTTATGAGATCTTTTGAGTGGCTGATCCTGTCTCCTCTTTTCAAAGCATCCATAAGCAGGAGTCTTCTCATCCAGTATACATACAAAGATTTGCAGGGTACCAGAGCTGCCCCGTGCAGATATCTCCTTGGATGCTCTCATACATGCAATAGTTATGCATCATTCAATTTGCAGACCTTCAAGCTCTTCACTCCTACCATAGTAAGAGGAAACCATAGTTGTGGATGCCATGCTCATGCCAAGTTCTTGACATCTATGAGATAAGGCAGCAGTTATATCATCTGCTAGCCAAGACACACTTCTATCAGAACTGATAAATGCCCAGTAATCAACAATTCCACCTTTAACCAAGCATGACTCATTCATGTTTCATGAGCCAAACCTGGGAATAAGTGCTTCCCTTTTTTTTTTTTGAGGAAAAAGATATCACAAAACAAGAACACAAAAGTTAGTATCAATAAAAATATTTGACATATGGCACTGTGCTCTTGTGCTTGGGATTCTCAAGTGTGTCTATGCACGGCCGTGTAATGTGGCCCTATATTAATGCATACTTTGGAAATGCATGACCTGAATGGTGCAAAAGACAGGGTTGTGCAAGGAGCACATGGTCGTCGCTCGTTCGAGGCTTTTGATGTTATTTACGGAGGTTGATGCCGACCTTGGTGGAGGTATCCATTGGATCTTGAGATGACAACGGATCCTTCCTCCTTATAGGGATCCATTTTAGAACAGCATTTGGCACTGTAGAGATTACTTCAAGCGTCTTCCTCTTTGGATGCGTTCTGAACTGTGCTATCCAGTGTGGTTGGCGCTTTGGTTCGATGGAGGCTACTGGTACTTTTGGCTTCCAAACCCATATCCTTTTTGCACGTCTTCCTACTATTGTTGAAAAGCTGATTTGATCTCCTTTCGGTCTCTGTACGTGGTTCTTACCCTTTTCTCTTTTTGGCTTCTTTGTTGAGACCTTTCGCATGTGGGAGAACATAGGTTGTTGTGGATGTAGGAGCTTCTTAGGTACCCACATCTGGAATTGCCCTTGTTGAGCTGCAGCTAACTTCTTAGGCCCCCAAACTTGTTGGATACCTTGTGATTGAGCTTGTCCGAGCTGCTTCCTTCGTCTTCTGGCCTGGTTGGCTTGCCTGGATGGGATTTGTGGGGGCAAGGTTGGTGGTTGCTCTCCTTTGTGTACCCATATCTGCTTCATGCTCGGAACTGCTTTCCTATCGAATGGTGTCTTTCTATTTGCTTTAGCAATTGTCGTGAACAGTTGTGTTTGTCTTTGTGGTCAAACTACTGTGGTCACCAGAGTCTTTGGAGAAGAAGAAAGATCCACCTGTCTTCGAACCTGTTCTTCCACGATTGACTCCTTCTGCATCATAGAGCTTTTGACACATACAACATCTTCTTCCATATGATTAGTCTTAGAAGAACTAAGAGAGTGTGTGGTGCCATGATCTGTGAGCATGCAGTTCTCTAATTCTAATGTAATGCATTGTTCATGTACCCATACTTGAAGAATTTGACTTCTTAGGTTTAAGTTAACTGCATGGTCATAGATCCAATCTTGACCCAAGACAAGTGGTTCTATAAGGTTCTCATCTTGACATACTAGCGCTTTGACTTTCATTGGAACATCTTGAAGTAGATGGGAAGTTCCACCTCGCCCAAACAAGGGGTTTCCACACCTCCCAATCCTATGAGATAAGCTTCTATGGGATTGATGTTCAACTGCAAGTCTTGGCGGTAGGAAAGTCTAACTGCACTACTTGCTGCACCTGAGTCAATCAATGCTTTCACCATCCTTGCACCCTTCCCTTGTCCTATCTCTATGGTCACAAAGGGTCTTCGGTTAATGACTTGAGAAGTCGCTAAGCCTGACTTTTGGCACATATCCACGTGATATTTTGGGGCTTTTGAGTTGACATCTAGGCCTAATCGCCTTAACTTATTTCACCTAATACACTCTCTGGCCTCTACCTGTGCTTCTTCTCTCACTCTTAACTCTTCTTCTTTTCGCTTCTTAGCAGTGTTGAGTCTCATTAGCATATCCTTAGTAAGAGGTTCTTGATATGGCTTGACTCTACATCCACTAATATAGTTTGGCAAGATATCACCTTCTAAAGTAGCCAATTGAACCGCGCTACTAGTGGAAATTCTGTTAATGATCATGGGTCCATATCCTCGTTTTTCCAACTTACGAGCATGTTGTTTCAGTGTGTAAACCAACACTAGATCTCCCTCTTTCAGTCCCTTATCCTTAATGTGTGCATCGAAGTATGCCTTTTGCCTTTTCTTTGCAGCGTAGATGCCTGCAGCCGCTCGTAGCCTTGTCTCACCTAAGCGTTCTAGATCAAAGATCCTAGATGACAATTCATGTCCATTCCACTCATGCTCTTGTGCTACTTTTAAATCAAGGATTAAGAAATCCAGTGGTAGCACCGCATTCTGTCCAAAGACCATCTGAAATGGGGTGGCATTGAGTACCGTTTTGTAGGCAACTCGGTAAGCCCAAACAACATGATGAAGTTGTTTGTTCGAATCAGAGTGTTTATTATTTACCAATTTTGTCAATACGTTACAAAGGATTTTATTGGTACTCTCGGCTTGTCCGTTAGCTTGTGGGTGATAGGGGGCAGACTTCTTATGTATCACCAAGAATTCTTGGAGAAGATTTTCAATGACTTCATTCAAGAAGTGTGTGCCTCTATCGCTCACCAACTCTATTAGTAGTCCATATCTCGTGAACACATTCTCGAATAAGAACTTAGCTGTAGTCTAAGCATCATTCTTTGTTGTGGCTTTCACTTCTACCCACTTTGTAAGGTAATCTGTGGCTACAATGATATATTCTGCATGGGAGTTTCTAGCTGGGGGGTTAATAGGACCTATGAAGTCTATGCCCCACTTTGAAAATGCACGCCCTCCCATCATTGGCCTCAAAGGCATCTCATCTTTTCTAACTGGATATTGTGCACGTTGGCATGTGTCACATTTCTTCACATAGGTATGTGCATCCATATGAAGAGTGGGCCACCAAAGTCCTGAGAATAGAATGTTCTTGATTACTCGATCAGGACCAAAGTGTCCACCTGCAACACCACTATGTGCAGTCTCTAAGACCTTTAAATAGTCTGATTCATGCACGCACAGTTATTAGTAACCATCTTTGCCTCTTCGGTATAGGTTGTCTCCTACTAAGGCATAGCCTTGAGCCTCTTGCTCCATGCTTCGTCTTCTTGCTAGACTGGCCTCTTTGGGTAATCTTCCCGACCTCATAAACTGGTAGCATGCTCCACTGGTGGTCTCTCTCTACACATTGGACAATTCTTAATCCACTCATGTATTTCTTTGTCCATGCTAGGCCAATACACTCCTAAACATTTCAAATTTTGTAATGTGCTCTGTTTAGAATAATGATTTCCTAGCCATCCTTCATGAGCTTGTTGCAACCAACTACTATGTTCATCGTCCTCAACACAACAAGCTAATACACCCTCAGTGTCTTGTTTGTACATGGCTCCTGCTAATATGTGATATTTTTGTGATTTTACAATTTCTTCTTGTGTTGTTTTCACATTCTTATTTGTAGGGCCGAAGGTTAGGACTGGTACCAACTTATTTGCCCATTTAGGAACAACTTCTAAATTGAATAGATAAGCATCGGGTAGTTCGTCAGACACTCCTTGCGGTGACTCTCCTGAAGTGATGCGAGAAAGGTGATTTGCCCAAAGGTGGGTTCTACCTTTCCTGACAACAACTTCAAAGTCATACTCCATTAGTAAGATGAACCATCTTACTAAGCGTGCAATATTGCAAGGTTTATTGACCAAATATAACAAAGCTTGATGATCAATGAAAAACTTGAACTTGTTGGCCAATAAATAGTGTCTAAACTTCTTCACATCATATACAATGCCTAAGCCCTCTCACTCAGTTGTGGTATAGTTCCGTTCAGGTGCGGTGAGCTGTCTACTAGTGTATGCTATGGGCAAGTCTAAGTTTCCTTCACTTGTGGGTTGTGCTAGCACACATCCTATGGCGTGATTGGATGCATCCACATGGACATGGAATGGTTTATTCCAATCAAGAGTGGTCAGTATTGGTGCTGTGCACAAACGTTTCTTCAGTTCATTGAAAGAATTCTCGCATTCGTCGTTCCACTCAAAATTAGACAACAAGGCATGAAGGGGTCTAGCTATGATTGCGTACATGTGGATAAACCTGCGGTAATATCCACAATGGCCCATAAAGGCTTGTACCTCTTTAACATTCCTTGGCCTTGGTAGCTTCGCTATGGCTCGTACCTTATCTTCATCTGTTGAGATTCCATTCTTAGAAAGAATATGACCTAAGATTTTACACTGCCGCACCATGAACACACACTTTCCTAGGTTCAGACACACTCGATATTCTCTACACTTGTTGAAGATTTTTCTGAGCTCAGGGATGTGGAATCTTCTTTCTTGGGAATGAGCACATAAATCATCCACATACACTTCTAAGCTCTTTCGCAAGAACTCTTTGAAGACATGACACATGGGCCTCTAGAACATTGCAGGTGCATTGGTGAGCCCAAATGGCATCACACAAAATGCAAAGATTCCCCACTCTATGGCAAAGGCTGTTTTGTGTTGATCTTCTGGGGCAATGGCTACTTGATTGTAACCTGAAAATCCATCAAGGAAACTATAAACTTCCTTGCCTGCAACACGCTCCAATAGATGTTCCGTGACTGGAAGTGGATAACTATCTCTGATCGTAGCGGCATTAACTTTTTTAAGGTTAATACACACTCGCAACTTCCCGTTCTTCTTGGGCACCACTATGATGGGGGACACCCATTCAGTATGCTCAATCTCATAGATGAATCCAGCTTCAATCAGCCTATCAATTTCTTCTTTTATCTTGGCTGCATAAGTGTCATTATATGTGTAGGGCTTCTGTTTGGTGGGCTTGGCATCAGCAGTCATGGGGATAGTATGAGAGCAAATTCTTGGATCTACCCCTTTCAAGTCTCTATAGTGCCATGCAAACACATCCCTATATTCCCTTAATAGAGCTACCACCTCCATTTCTTCTCTTGCACTTAGGTCATCTCCTATATATGTGCATCTCTCTTCGTTCTCTTCGATGGTCACTACAATATTCTTGGTCTTTTCTTTATTATCATATGATTCTCCTATGATGGTCTCTCTCTTAGGCATTCGTACCAAAATTTTGCGATCGTCAACTTCATATTTCTTGAAGTTTTCTGGTACTTCAAACAATGATTCCTCCTCTTCTTGTTTCACTACTTTTCTTTTCTTTTTCTTTTGACTTTTCTAACTTCCATCCTTTGAATTTACCGTTTTAATACTTGTGAGAGGTTCTTCTTCTTTCTGGGTGAACACTCCTAAATCTTCTAGATAGTGCTGCTCTGAGTTAAAGCAACTATCCATCACAATGGACTCTATATCATCGTCATTCTCTTCTTCTTCTATGACATCACTAGGGTCACATTCTTCTAGCAAGGGCTAACACATGAACACTGAGATATCATAACCCTCCTCATCACAATGAGGTGTCCATTGTTCTTCATTGACAGCAATGTCCATGTGGCTAAGATTTCTGGCCAGCCATGAGGCTCAAATTCCTCATCTGGAAAGATCATCGGTGTATAGGCTGGGTCTTTAATTGGTCTATCTCCTGGCGAAGTTCCTTCTTCTCTTGCCTTTAAACGTTTTTCCTCTTCCTCTGCGACCTTGCACATCCACAAATGAGTATCTTCATGCAGCCATGATGGATCAGGTGAACTTTCAGAATGCACAGAGATGGAATCTTCTTTCGCTTTGTGGATAGAATTCCACTGTAGGGGTGGTACATCTCTGAAGGTGTAATCCTTCAAATTGACCTTGGTGGTGACCCCTAAGTGCTGTAAGTACAAGGAGTTAGTTCCCCAATCCTGTACTATTTGCAATTGTCGTAGGAAGGGTCTTCCTAGGATCATCTCATAGATATTATTTTTCTCAAAGTCACATATATCAAATGTATGTTCAAACTCCACACCACAACTCGTTAGAGTTATCCCTTCTAGCAATCCTAGAGGTCTTTCAAAATGACCATCAGCCATTTGAAGCTTCATTCTAGTTGGTCTTAATGTGGGCTTGCCCCATTGCTTCCACAAGGAGGTGGTCGCAATAGCAACACCGGCACCTGAATCTATGATTGCTTTGGTTGTGTAACCTTGGTAGGTGATTGGAAGATAAGTATTACCTTCTTCACCCTCACACATGTCCTCTATTTTATCTAGAGGTATCTCTGGTACTTTTTGCTTAGAGCCTGTTTTTGGCATATTGGACTCAAGTTCTGGAACCTGATCCTTCACATGATTCCATAGCTCAGGTTTTGCTTTGAGCAGCTCTTCTACAGTGAGGTGACATTGAACCTTAGTGTTCTTCACGACATCAGTGTTTCTTGGAACCACTGAGTCTTCATTTCTTACCAGTATCGTGGGAGCTCTAATCTAGAGAGATTCAAATTCCCATGGACCTGGAAATTGAGGCAGTTCTTCTAGGGTATTAGATTCAAAATCTAATCTTTCATCTTCTTGTTGTTCTGCTTCATCTCCGTAAATAGATGGAATGTCTTGGGGAAATTGATCATGAATATCATCAATCTCAGGAATAGGAGGGGAATTACCCTTATCCTTGGCCCATTTCTCTTCTTGTATTTCCCACAAGAACTCTTGAGAGTACTGTTGAATTGAAGGAGGTATTCCAAGATCTGTGGAATTAGGAACATAAGCTCCCATTGGTGGTGAGCTTCCTCTTTCAATAACTGGTTGAGCCTGTGGAGGTAAAGAAACTTGTGGTTTGTTTACCAATTGCTCTAATCTTTCTAGTAAGCCTTGGAAATGCAAATCCGGTTTGACAGAGTTTGTCTGATTGAACTTTTGACTAGTCTCGTGTATAGCTTCAGCTTGTTCTACCATTTTCATGCACATTTTCATCCGTTCAATCTCTAAATTTGCTCTAGGGTAACTCTTGTCTAGGTTTGCAGTTGTAGGCCCTTCTTGAAGTCGAGCCTGGTAGGCCTTGAACATCATGTCCAAGCCTTCTGGGGTTGGATCTACAAGAACAGACCCTGGTTGCGGTCTATTTAAAATGGGTGGTGAGGTGGGATGAGGTGGAGTGGATGGAGTTTCGGCATGCGAGGGGCTTTGAGATGCAATGTCTTCTATTTTTGTTATCGCTTCTTTTAAGCTTTCTTCTAGTTCTGATAACTTTTTATTCCACTTGCGATTGGCCTTCTCTCTGGTATCCTTCCATGTTCTTGTTTTCCTCTTACTAGGCTCTCTTGATTCACTCGACTCTGATTGTTCTGCTGGTTTATCCTGTTTTAAGGCTTGTGCTCTAGTGACTGCCTGTATAGGTGCCACATTACTGCTACTTGAACTTGAATCCGCCACTAAGCCTACCACATTAATGGGTGTAATCTTGGGTGCACTGAAGGGGTTTCTTGGACAATCTCTAGGGAGATGGTCTTTTCCACAATCAGGACAAAAAGCCTGTATTGTGATAGCCTGACCTTGACTCGGAGATGGTGGGTGGGGACAATCACGAAGGAAATGGTCGCCCTGACATCTGAAACATGGTCCTCTAGGAGCTTGTGGTCTTACTTGTCTCAATTGGGGCCTAGGGTTAGCATTCGCCTACATGACATTGGAATATTCAGGCTCCCAATTTTGTTCCATAGGTTGTGCCTCATATTGATACGGGTAAATCTTACTATGTTTAGGCGACTCTGTGTAATAAGCATGTGGACTACCTTCATGGGAGTAGTCTGAACTATGAGCATGAGAGTCATTATCTAGTATCAATGGGGTTATTGGGACCAATGCTCTATTTGGATTTTCCTCTCCCACAGCATACTTGACTGGAATCACGTTGGCAGGAGCTAGTGGTTGGTTTCCCAAGACTGGTTGTGGCCTATATCGTGCCTGATATTGCTGTTGAGGTCTATAATATGGCTGTTGGTATTGGTTTTGATACCTACCTGGTTGGTAAGGTTGTTGATAAGTTTGCCTAACAGCCTGCCTATTGTAGGGACAATCTTGAGCCGTGTGGTTTGTGTATTTTATCTCAATAGTGCAATAAAGAGCATTCCTTTCTCTAATGTTTTGGTTTTGCATTGGGCATACGTTGGCCATGTGGTCACCTCCGCAAGTATAACACCGATTCAATGGGGTGACTCTCTGTGTTTGTCTATTTTGGACTCCCAGCTTCTTGGCAACTTGCTCACTTATCTCTTCTATTTTCGTGGAGATTTTTTAAGTATGACTAGTAGAACTATCTGAATCCTTATAGAGTTTGGATAATCCTAACTCCTCACCCAAGTTATCCTCTATGTCAATGCATGTCCGCACGCACTCTGGATCTAGGCTCTTTCAAGTATACATATGATCTTAACTTTGTGCTCAGTAAGCCATCTAAGAACAAAGCCACTTGTTTGGCTGGTGTGGGTAGCTCTGGAGCAGGGCATCTTTCTAGGTACTGTCCAAACCTTCTACCTGCTAGTCGCACTGTTTCTTGGGGTGTCTGCTTAAAACTGTGGATCAAAGATGATGTGTTATGCCTGATACCACTCTTGGAAAATTCTACAATGAATTCGTCTAGCAGTTGGCCTACATCGCGATAGTTGCGACTACTCAGTGGTTGAAACCAAGCTAAGGCAGTGCCCTTAAGAGTCAAACCAAATGCCTCATACTGGGTGAACAAATCCTCAACCTTGCTCAGCTCTTAACACTTGTTTGAACTCGGCCACATGATCATAAGGATCTTCTGACCCGTCAAAATAATTCTTCATTGCCTTGATCACTTGAGTGGGTCTAAGGGTTCTTGGGTGCTCTCGGGGTCTAGGCAAGGGAAAATCCTGTTCCTCTCCTTGTTGCATATGTGCTTGATGTCTCTCTCTTTCAGGTCTTTCATTTTCAAATCCTGACCTATTCCTGCCCACGGTGTGTGCAAAACTTACCTCAGGTCTCTCTCTAGTTCTTTCTCTCTGGGCTTCATGAGTGTGGGATGATCCTACTCCTTGGATGCCATGGGAAACATTGGATCTTGGTGGAGGGAAAATCAATTCACTCTTCCAAGTATATGCATGTCTATCATGTTCTATTTACCAAGAAAATTTTCTGTGATGTGTTATCCAGGTAGACCACTTTGCCTAGTGTCTCTAGATCCTTGAACTCGTAGATGATGACTATGCCCAATTGGCTAGGTTGATCTGGCTTGAATCTCCAAAAGGCTTCCTTTGTTTCTCTATTCAAGAATAGTTCTATGATTTTGTTGTCTTGAGGGATCCAGTCTGGAGTGATCACTCTGGTCAAAACTGACTTACCTCTAGGAGTCTAGGGTCCTTGTCCTACATTTCCTTGTTCTAGGTCTCCTATTTCATTCTCAGGAATGGCATCTCCAAACTCATCAATCCTATCTGGTAGGTTGGTGACCACATACATGGTTCCTTCCTTATCAATGTATGAACCCTCTTCGAACGTGACCACCGGGTGTTCCAGTCCAAAGGGTTGATCTGGATTTTTGAGTTGGACCACTGATCGCCTCAGGCCATCCTCATAGATGCGAGCACCTAATCGATTGGTCCAAATATATTCCAACTGTGTCTTATAGGGACCTTCTGGTGTTTGTAGATGGGCAGTCCCTGAGCCACCTGTAGGTTTCCCCATGCTAAAAGACATTTCTGAGTCACTTTGTGTTTGAACTTAGTCCGTAAAGATGACCACTTAGTTGTTGTGCCCAAGACTTAGCTGTATGGTTGACACTAGACTAAGAAGATCTAATGCTTTGTCTATCCTTGCCTAGGTGTCTACCAGATCTCAAGTTCATAAGCTTTGGCTAAGAGTCCAAAATTTCCCCTTGGTATGGTTCAAAAATCCTTTGGAGTCCCCTTGGATTCCAGGTCCCACTTGAAGGTCAACTTCAAATTATCCTAGCTCAAAAAATGGACTTTGGATGAAAAAGTTATGTCAAATCAGGCTCCTTGGGGTCAAAACAGGCAAACAGGACCTTTTGGAAAAAATCGCGATTTTGTGAACTTCAAGAAAATCGCGATTTTGTGAACTTCAAGAGAATTGCGATTTTGTACCTTGAGAATCATGTTTTCACAAAATCATGTTTTGAAAATCGCGATTTTGAGCAGAAAATCGTGTTTTTAGAGAATCGCGATTTTGAGCAGAAAATCGTGTTTTTAGAGAATCGCGATGTTGAGCACAGAATCGTGTTTTTGAAAATCGCGATGTTGAGCATAAAATCCTATTTTTGAAAATCGTGATGTTGAGCACAAAATCGTGTTTTTAAAAGTCGCGATGTTGTCTCAGAGAATCGTGATTCACAAAATCGTGTTTTTCACAAAATCGTGGTTCTCAACATCGTGTTTTTTTTTTGACGTGAAAATCGTGATTTTATTTCAGAGAATCGTGTTTTCACAAAATCGTGTTTTAAAAGAATCGTGTTCTCACAGCATCGTGTTTTTGGCTGAAAATCGTGATTTGTGAGAATCGCGATTTTCAGCACAACCACAGAATAGTGTTTTCTCAGAATCGTGTTTTTGACATCTAAATCGTGATTTTTCAGAATCGCGATTTTGGGCAGACAATCGTCTTTTTACATAATCGCATTTTTGACATGAAAATCGCTATTGCCAACAGAAAATCGTGTTTTCATAGAATCGTGGTTTGGCTGAAAATCGTGATTTATGAAAATCGCAATGTTGAGCACAGAATCGTGTTTTTGAAAATCCTAATTTTGAGCAAAAAATCGTGTTTTCATAGAATCACCTTTTTCACAAAATCGTGTTTTTACTGAAAATTATGATTTATGAAAATCGCGATGTTGAGCACAGAATCGTGTTTTTGAAAATCGCGATTTTGAGCAAAAAATCATGTTTTCACAAAATCGCCTTTTTCACAAAATCGTGTTTTTACTGAAAATCGTGATTGGTGAGAATCGCGATTTTGAGCAAAGAATCGTGTTTTCACAGAATCGTGTTTTCACAACATCGTGATTCTCAGAATCCTATTTTTTGGCTGAAAATCGTGATTTGTGAGAATCGCGATTTTGAGCACAATCACAGAATCACGATTCTGAGAATGACCACAGAATCGTGATTCATTCAGCCAACTTTTAGGCGGGAAAACAAAAAATCATGATTTTTCAAAAAAATTTGAATATTCACAGAATCGCGATTTTCATCACAGAATCGCGTTTTTTGGTGGGAACTTCGAATTTTTGAGCGCCGAGCAATGGCGAGCTCCGTATGTGCAGAAAGTCATGAAAAAACACAGCGCTTGCTCTCCCTTGTACCTCCTATCTCCCTCTCACACAATAATGCATGAAGAATGGTATGGAAATGGTGAAAATGCACTAAAAAACAAGAAATTTCTATGAAAAAAGAAGATGGAAGAAGGTGGAGATGATGATGATGATGAAGATGAAGAGGAAAAAACAGAAAATGAACTGAAATGACAGTTTTTTTACCTTCCAACGTCACAAATCTACGATCTTACCATCACAATGCTCGTCCTCGAAGCTCTCTCCCCGACAACGGCACCAAAATTTGGTGTAGCTCAAGCGTAAGCACCACCTCCTTTACTTGTCAATCCGCGGAGACGTGAGGATCGGTATGAAGACCACGAGCAAGTGAAGGCACAAGTGCGTGAGTGAAAGCACACAAACATGCACACACATACACACACACGTGCACAAAGTAAGATCAAAGAGAGGAACAATGGAAAGCTTAGATTACAAAAGAGTTCTCTTACAAAAGCTCTATTCTCTCACAAGTTAACCTCAAAAATGAGCTCTCTAGCTCTTTTTATAGTTTTTTGACTAGTTTTGGCCCTGTCCAGACCTAGTGTCCGGCATAGTTAAAAATTAGGTTCCAGGGCTTATTTGAGGGCTCAAACCGAGTCTAAAAATTATGAAAATTGGTAGGATGATAGTTCTAATACTCCTCAAGCTCAATGACTCCTCAGCTTGAACAAAATGGAGTTATAAAAATAGATAATGGTATTTACAATGGTTTTTAGTGATGAAAATCACTATTTTTGTAGGGGATTCTTCTGAAAATTTGACATACACTTCTTGGAGCTCCCTACTTGCTCCCTTTCCTTGTGTGTCCACCTATTGATGCGCCTCCATGCTTTGTCCTTGACTTTGAGCTTCAACACTCCTTACAACAGTTGATGCTTATCTGCTAGCAGAAGAGAGGCACATTAGTGTTGCATAGGAAACAAGATGTAATAGTGTTCCCTCCACAATACTAACATGACAATCGAGATGGTTAATGGTTAGAGGTGAAGTGTTTGTGATAGATGTGAGTGGTGGTTAGTGGTTAGTGTCATTCTAGATGCATACTTTAGATATGCAAGGTGTTGAAGCTCAAGGTCAAGGACAAAGCATGGAAGCGCATCAAAGAAGTGGACACACAAGAAGAAGGAGCAAGTAGGGAGCTCCAAGAAGCACCTGTCAAATTTTCAGAAGAAATCCCTACAAAAATAGTGATTTTTATCACCAAAAACCATTGTAAATACCATTTTCCATTTTTTAAACTCCATTTTGTTCAAGCCGAGGAGTCCTCGAGCTTGAGGAGTATTAGAACTACCATCCTACCAATTTTCATGATTTTTAGACTCCGTTTGAGCCCCCAAATAAGCCCTGGAACCTATTTTTTAACTAGGCCGGACACTAGGTCTGGACAGGGCCAAAACCACTCAAAAACTATAAAAAGGGCTGGAGAGCTCATTTTTGGGGTTAGTTTGTTGAAGATTTCAGTTTTGTAAGAGAGCTCTTTGGTAATCGAAGCTTTCCATTGTTCCACTCTTTGCTCTTACCTTGTGCGCGTGTGTGTGTATGTGTGTGCATGCTTGTGTGCTTTCACTCACGCACTTGTGCCATCACTTGCTCGCGGTCTTCATACCGGTCCTCACGTCTCCACGGATTGACATTTATGAGGTGTATCTCCTCACGTTGGTACTCACCATTGTGCTAGAGTGACACCAAATTTGGTGCCGTTGCCGGGGAGAGAGCTTGGAGGACGAGCGTGTGACGGTAAGACGTAGAGTAGCGACGTTGGAAGGTAAAAAATCACCATTTTTAGTTTAGTTTCTGAGTTTTTTTCTTCTTCTTCATCTTCACCTTCATCATCATCTTCTTCCCTCTTCGTATTCTCTGATTTTTTCCATTTTCGCCACTACATTCACTCGTTTTTTACTCATGGCCGTGAGGAACAAGCTTAGGAGGAGCTGAGAACCAAAAACGCTGAAGAAAAAACACTGAAAAACTCTCAAAAACACCAGAATCTGAGCGGTGGTATCGCGACGTCAGAGGAACAGCGACTGGTATCGCGAGCGTGGTATCGTGACTTTGGAGAGTGACTTTGCATCTACAGGCTGATAGAAGTGACAAGGTGGACACAAGGTACACAAATCTGCAAAAATTTTTGAATTTGGGTGTCAAAATCTCCAAGTATCGTGTCCGGTTGAGTTGTGGTATCGCGATACCAGAACTCTCGTGTATCGCGATACTTGTTGAGGTATCGTATCGTGCATGCCCACTTGAGGTATCGCGATACCATTCTGGTATCGTATCGTCAAGTGTTGGTATCGCGATCACGGTCGCCCCGGTGGTATCGTATCGAGGGCTATACTAGTATCGTATCGCGTCAAATTTCTGGTATCGTATCGTGCTAATCACTGGTATCGCGTCAAATTTCTGGCACAAGCAGTATCGTATCGCGGTTGGAGTGGTATCGTATCGTCCTAATCACTGGTATCGTATCGCGTCAAATTTCTGGCACAAGCAGTATCGTATCGCGGTTGGAGTGGTATCGTATCGTCCTAATCACTGGTATCGTATCGCCAACTAATCAAGTATCGTATCGTGCAAAATTAGAGATATCGTATCGCCTCCAATTTCAGTATCGTATCGCCTCAACGGTATCGTATCGTCCAATCCCGTGGTATCGTATCGCGACGGTCACAGTATCGTATCGTCTGAGAGAGCAGTATCGCATCGTGAGGTTGGTATCGCAATCGCAGTTATCCTAGTGGTATCGTATCGTCTAGGTGGTATCGTCTGAAGGGGTATCGTGTAAGACAAAGGTATCGTATCATGGAAAATCTGGTATCGTATCGCCTGTTCTGAGTTCCCAGAGAGATCCTGTTTCCCTGTTTGAACCCCCAAAACCCTGAACTGGCATAACTTTCTCATACGAAATCCGTTTGCTGTGATTTTGGTTTTGTTGGAAAGCTCGTGGGGAATATAACCAAAACATCGACTGGTTATGTTAATATTAATACCAGGATTATCAGATAGGGTATTTTGAAGTTGACCCTCAAGGAAACTGGAAAACCAAGGTGTTCCAAAGGATTTTGAGCAATAGAAGAGAACTTTGGGACTAGAAGCCAAGGCTTATGAACCTGAGATCTGGCAGACACTTAGGCAAGGATAGACAAAGCATTAGATCATCTGAGGCTAGTGTCAACCATACAGCCAAGTCTTGGGCTCAACAGCTTAGTGGTTATCCGTACACACGAAGTTCAGAAACCAGTGACTCAGAAATGTCTTTTAGCATGGAGAGACCCACACGTGGCTCAGGCACTGCTTATTTACAGACACCAGAAGGTCCTTATAAGACCCAATTGGAGTATATCAGGACCAACCAATTAGGTGCTCGCATCTATGAGGATGGTCTAAGACGATCAGTGGTTCAACTCAAAAATCCTGACTAACCCTTTGGACTTGAACACCCAGTAGTCAAGTTTGAAGAGGGTGCTTACATTGATAAGGAAGGAACCATGTATGTGGTTACCAACTTACCAGATAGGACAGATGAGTTTGGAAATATCATTCCTGAGAACGAGATAGGAGACCTAGAGAAAGGAGACCTAGGGGGAGAACCCAAGATCCCTAGAGGCAAGTCAGTCTTAACCAGAGTGCTCACTCCAGAATGGATTCCTCAAGATAATAAAAGCATAGAACTATTCGTGAATAGAGAAACGGAGGAAGCCTTTTGGAGATTTAGGCCAGATCAACCCTGCCCAGTAGTCACCATCTATGAATTCAAGGACCCAGAGACATCAGGGAAAGCTGTCTATCTAGACCACACATCTCAGAAATTATTCTTGGTATCAGATCATGACAGACATGCTTACACTTGGCAAGGTGAATCAATTTTCCCTCCACCAAGATCTAATGTTTCCCAGGGCCTCCAAGGAGCCGGATCATCCAAGGCTCATGAAACCCAG
Source organism: Ceratopteris richardii (assembly GCA_020310875.1). NCBI lineage: Eukaryota > Viridiplantae > Streptophyta > Polypodiopsida > Polypodiales > Pteridaceae > Ceratopteris > Ceratopteris richardii. The sequence continues at coordinate 85,510,413 of CM035413.1, read as the reverse complement.
AGAGAAAGAACTAGAGAGAGACCGGAGGTAAGCTTTGCAGACACTATAGGCAGAGACAGATCAGGATATGGAACGGAAAGACTTGAAAGGGAGAGACATAGAGTTCATAGACATCAAAGAGATGATCATGATTTCCCATTGCCTAGACCACGAGAGCCCTCAAGAACCCTTAGACCGTCTCAAGTAGTTAAGACAATGAAGAACTACTTTGATGGATTTGGAGATCCTTTTGATCATGTGGCGGAGTTCAAACAAGTGCTAAGAGCTAAACAGGTTGAAGACTTGTTCACCCAGTTCGAGGCATTTGGTTTGACTCTTAAGGGTACTGCCTTAGCTTGGTTTCAACCTCTAAACAGTCGCAACTATAGAGAGATAGGTCAGCTGCTAGAAGAATTCATTGTGGAATTTTCCAAAAGCGGTATCAGGCATAACACATCATCATTGATCCACAGCTTCAAGCAGACACCCCAAGAAACAGTGCGACTTGCAGGAAGAAGGTTTAGACAGTACTTGGAAAGATGCCCCGTGCCAGAATTACCCACATCAGCCAAATAGGTGGCACTGTTTTTAGATGGCCTAATGAGCACAAAGTTAAGGTCATATGTATACTTGAAGGAGCCTAGATCCATAGAAGAGTGTATACGGATGTGCATTGACATAGAAGACAACTTGGGTGAGGAATTAGGACTATCCAAACTCTATAAGGATTCTGATAGTTCTACAAGTCATACCTCTAGAGCCTCCACTGAGATAGATGAGATAGCTGAGCAAGTGGCCAAAAAGCTAGGAGTTCAAAATAGACAAATGCCAAGGGTCACCTCAGTGAAGCGATGTTATACATGTGGAGGAGATCACATGGCTAATGTTTGCCCGTTGACGACTCAACCCCAAGGAAACCCTAATGCTCTGTATTGCACCATTGAGAGAAAATACACAAATCATACGACCCAAGATTGTCCCTATAACAGGCACGCTGTTAGACAAAATTATCAGCAACCTTACCAGCAGGGTAGGTATCAGAATCAGTACCAACAGCCATATTATAGGCCACAACAATATCAACCTCAATACCAGCAGCAATATCAGGCACCATATAGGCCACAACCAGTCCTAGGAAACCAACCGCCAACTCCTACCAATGTGATCCCAGTTAAATATACGATGGTAGAGGAGAACCCTAATAGAGCATTGGTGCCACTAACCCCATTGGTCTCAGAAAATGATTCTCACGCTCATGGTTCAAACTACTTCCATGAAGATAGTCCACATGCTTATTATATAGAGTCACCTGAGCAAAGTGAGACTTCTCAGTGTCAATATGAGACACCACCTATGGAACAAAATTGGGAGCCAGAATACTCCAATGTCATGTATACGAATCCAAATCCTAGGCCCCAATTGAGACAAGTAAGACCACAAGCCCCTAGAGGACCATGCTTTAGATGTCAGGGCAACCATTTCATTCGTGAATGCCCCCACCAACCAGCTCTGGGACAAGGGCAAAACATTACAATACAAGGCTTTTGTCTTGAGTGTGGCCAGGAACATCTTCCTAGAGAGTGTCCCAGGAATCCCTCTAGTGCACCCAAGGTCACACCCATCAACGTGGTAGGCTTAGTGGCAGATTCAAGTTCAAGTAGCAATAATGTGGCTCCTGTACAGGTAGTTACTAGGGCACAGGCTGCACAACAAGAAAAACCATCCGAGCAATCGAAGTCAAGTGAGTCAGGAGAGCCTAGTAAGAGGAAACCAAGAACATGGAAGGATACCAGAGAGAAGGCTAATCGCAAGTGGAACAAAAAGTTATCCGAGCTAGAAGAAAGCCTAAGGGATACCAAAACAAAAATAGAAGACATTGCATCTCAAAGCCCCTCGCATGCTGAAGCTCCATCCACTTCGCCTCATTCCACCCCACCACCCATTGTAAATAACCCACAACCAGGGTCTGTTCTTGCAGATCCAACCCCAGAAGGCTTGGACATGATGTTCAAGGCCTACCAGGCTCGTCTTCAAGAAGGGCCAACAGCTGCAAACCTAGACAAGAGTTACCCTAGAGCAGATTTAGAGATTGAACGGATGAAAATGTGCATGAAAATGGTAGAACAAGCTCAAGCCATACTTGAGACTAGTCAAAAGTTCAATCAGACAAACTCTGTCAAACCGGATTTGCATTTCCAAGGTTTACTAGAAAGATTAGAGCAGTTGGTAAATAAACCACAAATTTCTTTACCTCCACAGGCTCAACCAGTTATTGAAAGAGGAAGCTCACCACCAATGGGAGCTTATGTTCCTAATTCCACGGATGCTGGAATGCCTCCTTCAATTCAACAGTACTCTCAAGAGTTCTTGCGGGAAATACAGGAAGAGAAATGGGCCAAGGAGAAGGGTAATTCCCCTCCTATTCCTGAGATTGATGATCTTCATGATCAATTTCCCCAAGACATTCCGTCTATCTATGGAGACCAAGCAGAGCAACAAGAAGATGAAAGATTAGATTTTGAATCTAATTCTTTACAAGAATTGCCTCATTTCATAGGCCCATGGGAATCTGAATCTATCCAGATCAGAGCTCCCACAATATTGGTAAGAAATGAAGACTCAGTGATTCCAAGAAACACTCATGTTGTGAAGAACACTAAGGTTCAATGTCATCTCACTGTGGAAGAGCTTCTCAAAGCAAAACCTGAGCTCTGGAATCACGTGAAGGATCAGGTTCCAGAACTTGAATCCAATATGCCAAAAGTAGGGTCTAAGCAAAAAGTTCTAGAGATACCTCTCGACAAGATAGGAGACATGAGCGAAGGTGAAGAAGGTAATACTTATCTTCCAATCACCTATCAAGGTTACACAACCAAAGCAATCGTAGATTCAGGTGCTGGTGTTGCTATTGTTGGTGTGTAAAACACCACAAGAACTAAACTAATGTGGTATTAGAAGACCTCCATAACCACCATTAGCTTAGCAACACTCACATTATGAGTCTTCATCTCTGAACTTAGTGAAAATCAAAATTTCACTTCACAGAAATCTGCGCCTTTTCTTCAATCCTTCAATCTGACCTGTATTAGTTCAATCTTTGCCAAATCTTTTGATTTCTTGCTAAGAGAAGTTCTTGCTAGTGTTAAGCAACACATAACAAACAAAACTTTCAAGCAATAAATTCACAATCCTCTGATTTTGTATCAACCTTTACACTATGTCTGAAAACTGAAAATGTACTTCATCGATTTGACATACCTTCACTCTTAAACTGATTTCTCTGAGTACGCGTCCCATTTCTCAAAGATCTTTTGACCAAATGTAGTTGAGGATTATAGCTTTCCAACGAGCTATCACTTACCAAAAACTTTACACCATGCTTCGAGATCTAACCTTAAGAAGATCAGTCAAATGTGCGCCAGAAAAGTCGTAACTGTCAACTAACTTTCATAGTCATATGAAATGACTTGAGACTCAATGTACAATAGGAATTAGACACAATGCTTCTACACAAACATGTGTTGATTATCAGAGAAGGTGTGTACAAAATGGCTTGGCCTAATTTTGCTCACAGCCATGGAAAACTCTCTCAGACTCAGAAGTTTTCTCTCACCATCTCTCTCAGAAATTACACGACTTTTCTCTACTCACTCAAACTACAAAATTGAGTTCTATCATACATGTTTCTGACTCAAATTAACTTATATACCTATGGTTTACATACATCTAGACTTGAACTCGTAAGTTCTAAAGAGCAATTACAAATCTAGACTCTAATTTTGCACTAATTTACAATAGTGAAATTGTCCCTTCACTTAGACTTGATTTTCTGTAGGTCTTTTCTTCACTTCTTCTTTCCTCCATCATATGTCTCCATATGTCTTCATATATGCATGCCTAATTAGTGAGTGAAGCCCCAACAGCTCCCCCTCAATCACTAATTAGCATAATTTGACTTCTTCACATAGTCTCCTTCTCTTTTATTCCTGCCATCTCCTTGAACTTACTTGTCTTTACTCCATCCAAGCTTTTTGTCATAATATCTGCAATCTGATCTTTTGTGGAAGTATACATCACTTCAATCTCTTTCTCCATTACCTTTTCTCTAAGAAAATGGTACTGTATCTCTATGTGCTTTGTCCTTGCATGAAACACAGGATTTGCTGCAAGATATAATGAACTCATGTTATCTCCATGAATGATGGGTATACCTTGATCAATTCCCAAGCTTTTGAATAATGTCTGCATCCATATGACTTCCTTTGCTGCTTCTACAAGTCCTTTGTATTCAGCTTCAGTTGATGATAAGGCCACTGTGTGTTGTTTCTTTGAACACCAACTCACAAGCTTATCTCCAATGTATATCATGTAACCATGTGTAGACCTTCTGTCATCTTGACTTCCTGCCCAATCTGAATCACTATAGGCTCTCAATCTTATATCTGATGTAAAAGGATAATACAATCCTTCTTTCAAAGTTCCTTTGATATATCTAAGAACTCTTTGACCTGCAATCCAATGTGGATCCTTTGGACAATGCATGAATTGGAAAGGACACCAACTGCATAACTAAGATCAGGCCTTGTTAGAGTTGCATAAATCAAACTTCCAACTAGAGATTGATACTTCCTCATGTCTTTGAACTCTGCACCATCATATCTACTGAGTTTGTGATTGACTTCTAATGGTGTAGATGCCTCTCTGCAATTCTCCATGTTAAATTTCTTTAGAAGATTCAAAAGATACCTTTCTTGTGATACATAAATGCCATGCTCTGCATAAGTGATTTCCATTCCAAGAAAATATGATAATTTTCCTAGATCACTTATCTTGAATTCTCTTTCAAGTAACTTCTTCACCTCCTTGATTCCTTCATTTGAGGTACCTGTAATTATAATGTCATCTACATATATACAAATGTAGATCATACCTTCATCTGTTCTTTTGATAAGTAAGCTTGCATCTGCCTTTGAACTTTGATATCCAAGGTCATTAAGATACTTTACAAGTCTATAATTCCAAGCTCTTGGAGCTTGCTTCAAACCATAAAGGGCTCTTCTCAACCTGCAAACATAATTCGGAAACTTATGATCTGCAAACCCTTGAGGTTGCTCCATGTAAACCTCATCTGATATATATCCATTCAAAAATGCATTCTTAATGTCCAATTGACTCAATGTCCATCCTTTTGATGCTGCAATGGCAATGATTGTCCTTATGGTTGACATCTTTGCCACAGGACTGAATGTCTCATCATAATCTATGCCAAATGTTTGAGCATAGCCTTTAACCACCAATCTAGCTTTGTATCTGGCTATAGTTCCATCTGCATGCTTCTTAACTTTGTAAACCCATTTATTTCCAATCACTTTCTTACCATTAGGTTTTGGGACAAGTTCCCAAGTTTCGTTCTCTTCAAGAGCATCAAACTCTTCCTTCATTGCTACTTCCCAATGTCTCTTACCCTTTGCTTCATCATAACTTTGAGGTTCTTCATCTTCCTTAACCATGTAAGCATAATTTTTCTGAGTCAAGTAAGAAGTGTCATATGAATACCTTGTAGGTTGCTTCCTCATTCTGGTTGACCTTCTTGGTTCACACTCTTCATGCATATCTGGATGTACTTCTTCATCAAATATTGGTCCATTTTCATTCCTTCTATATGATCCAACTCTTGATGTGCTTGCTTGCATATGTTCTTCATCTCCATCTATCTGCATATGTGATTTACCTCTTGCACTCCTTCTTATCTCTTCTTCAAATGTTTCAAGATCACATTCTTTATCTGCATACCAACTCTTCTGTTCATCAAAAGTCACATCTCTGGAAACAATAAAATGTTTAGTTAAAGGACTCCATAGTCTATAACCCATTTGTTTTTCATCATACCCAATAAACACATATCTTTCTGCCTTTGGTTCAAGTTTATGTCTGAGTTGTGATGGTACATAAGCATAGGCAATTGACCCAAACACTTTACAATGGTCAAGTGTTGGTTTCTTACCCCACCAAGCTTCATAAGGGGTCATACCATTCAAAGCTCCACATGGTAACCTATTTACAAGGTATGTGGCTGTATTTACAGCCTCTGCCCAAAGATAATTAGGGCAATTCTTTTCTTTTAACATTGCTCTTGCAAATTCAACCAATGTTCTATTCCTCCTTTCTGCCACCCCATTATGTTGAGGTGTATACCTGCAAGTTATCTCTCTCTTGATACCTGCATTCCAAAGATAGTCATTAAATTCTTGGGAGAAGTATTCTCCCCCTCCATCAGACCTTAGCCTCTTGAGTTTGTGACCTGTAACTCTTTCTGCATAAGCATGAAAATGTTTGAAGGCTCCAAAGACTTCTGATCTTTCCTTTAGAACATAAAGGGTTATCCACCTTGTAGCATCATCAATAAACAAAACATAATACCTAGATCCATTTATTGAACCTTCTTTTGTTGGTCCCCATACATCTGTATGTATGAGTTCAAGCAAACCATCATGCTTGAAACCTTTCTTCTGAAATGGTTGTCTATGAGCTTTCCCCATCTGGCAAGCTTCACACTTGTATATCATATGTTGATTCTTCACATTTGGTAGTCCCAATACAGATTGATTTTCCACCATAGTTTTGATTCCTCTTTCATTGAAATGTCCCAATCTTTTATGCCAAAGATCTAACTCTGTAATTACTTCATCACCATGTGTGATTAGGGCTTGACCAACATTTCCTTGCACTTTGAGAGTAAAAAGTCTACCTTCCTTCTTACCACAAACAATGGGTTTGTATGCATCCTCTGGATCTTCAACAAATACCCCTTCATTTGTAAATCTGACTTGAAAACCTTTTTCCACTATTTGTCCAACACTAATCAGATTCTTTGGTATTGTTGGAACATACAAAACATTTGTTAATAAATCAGCTCCACTCCTGCACTTCACCTTTCCAATTGAATGCACATTGTGTTTTGTATTGTCACCTGTTTGTACTGTATGACTTGAATTTCCTTCTTCCAATTCTGACAATAATTCTATATTACCTGATAAATGATTTGAACAACCAGAGTCAATATAGAATACCTTGAGATCCTCCTTCTCTGATGAACTAATTGAATTCATCATCAATGTTGTATGGTTGTCATTCTGTGTATCATTTGCATAATTGTAATATGTAGTGTTGTATGATTGGTTCTGATTCCAATTTCTTCCACCACCTCTACCAAAACTTCCTCTTGAATTATGTCTTCCTCTTTGAAATTGATTCTGAAACCTTCCACCTCTACCTCTGCCATTGTTGTTCTGATTTTGATTTGCTCCTTGTTGATTGTGCCAACAATCATATGCTAGATGATTGCTCAATCCACAAATCCAACATGTCTTCTTGTTATTGTTCTGATTACCTCTACCTCTTCCATTACCTCGACCTTTACCTCTGCCAAAACCTCTTCCTCTTGCATAATTTGCTTGAATTGTTGACTCTTCTTCATCCTTTGCTTTGCCTTTATCTCCTTTCTTTTTGTTCTTCACATACATTGCAGAACTTTGACCTTTGTCTCCATCTGACTTTAAGTCTTGCTCAAATGTGAGCATCAATCCAAGTAATTGATTTAATTCTGGCACATAATGATTTAATGAAAGTTCTGTTGAAAGTACAAAAGGCTTCCACCTTTCATCACCTCTTAATCCTGCAAGTAATTGAGCTATCAACCTATGATCTTCAATATCCTCATCAATGGATCCAAGGCTATCTGCCAAGTCCTTCATCTTAGTGACATAATCACTAATGCTTTGACTTTGCTTTTTCTTGAATGTGGTAAACTCTGACCATAAGCTAGCTTTCCTAGCTTTAGTGGTGTTTTGGAAGTGGTCTTCCAAAGCATTCCAAATATCTTCAGCTGTTTCTAAACCTCTGATATGTGGCAACAAGTGATCTGTAATAGTGTTATATATATAAGCTCTTGCACTTGCATCTCTCTTCTGCCATAGCTTCAAAGCTTCTAGCTCTTCCTTCCTTGGATGACTTTCATCTTCAAATTTAGGCTTCTCCTCTTCACCTGTCACATATACCATTAAGTCCTTACTCATAAGTAAGGCCTCCATCCTCATTACCCAAGCAGGATAGTTATCTCTGTCCAATTTGTCAATGGACACATGATCTGCCATGGTATCCTTGCTTCTGCTTCAACCTGTAAGTGTAAGGTTAAAGAATGATACCTTGTGTAGACCTTTACTCTTGGGAACAACTTCGAAATACTCTTCTGATGACTTTGGTTGTTGAACACCTCAACTTCCTCCTTCTTTGATAAAGAACTTTTCAAATCTTCTTGTATCTGTTCTCCTTTACTTCTCGAGGACCTTATCTGCTCTGATACCACTTGTTGGTGTGTAAAACACCACAAGAACTAAACTAATGTGGTATTAGAAGACCTCCATAACCACCATTAGCTTAGCAACACTCACATTATGAGTCTTCATCTCTGAACTTAGTGAAAATCAAAATTTCACTTCACAGAAATCTGCGCCTTTTCTTCAATCCTTCAATCTGACCTGTATTAGTTCAATCTTTGCCAAATCTTTTGATTTCTTGTTAGAGAAGTTCTTTCTAGTGTTAAGCAACACATAACAAACAAAACTTTCAAGCAATAAATTCACAATCCTCTGATTTTGTATCAACCTTTACACTATGTCTGAAAACTGAAAATGTACTTCATCGATTTGACATACCTTCACTCTTAAACTGATTTCTCTGAGTACGCGTCCCGTTTCTCAAAGATCTTTTGACCAAATGTAGTTGAGGATTATAGCTTTCCAACGAGCTATCACTTACCAAAAACTTTACACCATGCTTCGAGATCTAACCTTAAGAAGATCAGTCAAATGTGCGCCAGAAAAGTCGTAACTGTCAACTAACTTTCATAGTCATATGAAATGACTTGAGACTCAATGTACAATAGGAATTAGACACAATGCTTCTACACAAACATGTGTTGATTATCAGAGAAGGTGTGTACAAAATGGCTTGGCCTAATTTTGCTCACAGCCATGGAAAACTCTCTCAGACTCAGAAGTTTTCTCTCACCATCTCTCTCAGAAATTACACGACTTTTCTCTACTCACTCAAACTACAAAATTGAGTTCTATCATACATGTTTCTGACTCAAATTAACTTATATACCTATGGTTTACATACATCTAGACTTGAACTCGTAAGTTCTAAAGAGCAATTACAAATCTAGACTCTAATTTTGCACTAATTTACAATAGTGAAATTGTCCCTTCACTTAGACTTGATTTTCTGTAGGTCTTTTCTTCACTTCTTCTTTCCTCCATCATATGTCTCCATATGTCTTCATATATGCATGCCTAATTAGTGAGTGAAGCCCCAACAGCTATTGCGACCACCTCCTTGTGGAAGCGATGGGGCAAACCCACATTAAGACCAACTAGAATGAAGCTTCAAATGGCAGATGGTCATTTTGAAAGACCTCTAGGATTGCTCGAAGGGATAACTCTAACCACTTGTGGTGTAGAGTTTGAACATACATTTGCTATATGTGACTTTGAAAAAAATAATGTCTACGAGATGATCCTAGGAAGACCCTTCCTACGACAATTGCAAATAGTACAGGATTGGGGAACCAACTCCTTGTACTTACAGCACTTAGGGGTCACCACCAAGGTCAATCTGAAGGATTACACCTTCAGAGATGTACCACCCCTACAGTGGAATCCTATCCACAAAGTGAAAGAAGATTCTATCTCCGTGCATTCTGGAAGTTCACCTGATCCATCATGGCTGCATGAAGATACTCACTTGTGGATGTGCAAGGTCGTAGAGGAAGAGGAAAAGCGCCTAAAAGCGAGAGAAGAAGGAACTCCCCCAGGAGATAGACCAATAAAAGACCCAGCCTATACACCGATGATATTTCTAGATGAGGAATTTGAACCTCATGGTTGGGCAGAAATCTTAGCTACCATGGACATAGCAGTCAATGAAGAACAATGGACACCTCATTGTGATGAGGAGGGTTATGATATTTCAGTGTTCATGTGTCAGCCCCTGTTGGAAGAGTGTGATCCTAATGAGTTCATAGAAGAAGAAGAGAATGATGATGATCTAGAATCCATTGTGATGGATACTTACTTTGACTCAGAGGAACACTATTTAGAAGACATAGGAGTGTTAACCCAAAAAGAAGAAGAACCCCTCACGAGTATTAAAACGATAAATTCAAAGGAAGGAAGTGAAGGAGGTCAAAAGAAAAAGAAAAGAAAAGCAGTGAAACAAGAAGAGGAAGAATCACTGTTTGAAGTACCAGAAAATTTCAAGAAATATGAAGTGGAAGACCGAAAAATTTTGGTACGAATGCCTAAGAGAGAGGCCATTATAGGAGAAGCATATGACAATAAAGAAAAGACCAAAAAAATTGTAGTGACCATTGAAGGGAACGAAGAACGATGTATGTACATAGGAGATGACCTAAGTGCAAAAGAAGAAGCAGAGCTTGTAGCTCTATTAAGGGAATATAGGGATGTATTCGCATGGCACTATAGAGACTTGAAAGGAGTAGATCCAAAGATTTGCTCTCATACGATTTCGATGACCGCTGATGCCAAGCCCACTAAACAAAAGCCCTACACATATAATGACAATTATGCAGCCAAAATAAAGGAGGAAATTGACAGGCTGATTGAAGCTAGATTCATCTATGAGATTGAGCACACTGAATGGGTGTCCCCCATTGTAGTAGTGCCCAAGAAGAATGGGAAGTTGCGAGTGTGCATTAACCTTAAAAAAGTTAATGCCGCTACGATCAGAGATAGTTATCCACTCCCAATCACCGAACATCTTTTGGAGCGTGTTGCAGGCAAGGAAGTTTATAGCTTCCTTGATGGATTTTCAGGTTACAACCAAGTAGCCATTGCCCCCGAAGATCAACACAAAACGGCCTTTGCCACAGAATGGGGAATCTTTGCATTTCGTGTGATGCCATTTGGGCTCACCAATGCACCTGCAACATTCCAAAGGCTCATGTGTCATGTCTTCAAAGAGTTCTTACGAAAGAGCTTAGAAGTATATGTGGATGATTTATGTGCGCATTCCCAACAGAGACATCCCTGAGCTCAGACAAATCTTCAACAAGTGTAGAGATTATCGAGTGTGTCTGAACCCAGAGAAGTGTGTGTTCATGGTACGACAAGGTAAGATCTTAGGTCACATTGTTTCTAAGAATGGAATTTCAACAGATGAAGACAAGGTAAGAGCGATAGCAGAGTTGCCAAGACCAAGGAATGTTAAAGAGGTACAAGCCTTTATGGGCCATTGTGGATATTACCGTAGGTTTATCCACATGTATGCCATCATAGCTAAACCTCTTTATGGGTTGTTAACAAATTTTGAGTGGAACGAGGAATGCGAGAATTCCTTCAACGAGCTAAAAAGACGTTTGTGCACAGCACCAATATTGACTACTCCGGATTGGAGCAAACCCTTTCATGTCCATGTAGATGCCTCCAATCATGCAATAGGATGTGTGCTAGCACAACCCACAGGTGAAGGAAACCTAGATTTGCAGATAGCATATGCTAGTAGGCAATTAAATGCAGCTGAACGAAATTATACCACAACGGAGAGAGAAGGCTTAGGTATGGTATATGCTGTGAAGAAGTTTAGACACTATCTATTGGCCAATAAGTTCAAGTTTTTCATTGATCATCAAGCTTTACTATATTTGGTCAATAAACCTTGCAATACAGGCCGCTTGGTGAGATGGTTTCTCTTACTAATGGAATACGACTTTGAAGTTGTTGTCAGGAAAGGTAGAACCCATCTTAGGGTAGACCATCTTTCTCGCATCACTTCAGGAGAGCCACCGCAAGGAGTGTCTGATGAATTGCCCGATGCTTATCTGTTCAATTTAGAAGTTGTTCCTAAATGGGCAAATAAGTTGGTACCGGTCCTAACCTTCGGGCCTGCAAATAAAAATGTGAAAACAAGCAAAGAAGAAATTGTAAAATCACAAAAGTATCAAATATTGGCCGGAAGTATGTACAAGCAAGATACCGAGGGCGTATTAGCTTGTTGTGTTGAGGACGACGAACATACTAGTTGGATGCAACAAGCCCATGAGGGACTGCTAGGAAATCACTACTCTAAACAACAAACATTGCAGAATCTAAAACGTTTAGGAGTGTATTGGCCTAGCATGGACAAAGAAATACAGGAGTGGATCCAAAATTGTCCAGTGTGCCAGAAGAGACCCCCAGTGGAGCATGCCACTCTTTATCATGTGTCATTAATCCCAGATTGGAGTGCTCCATTGGTTGAGTTCATGAGATCGAGAACATTACCCAATCAGGCTAGTCTTGCAAGAAAACGGAGCATGGAGCAAGAGGCTCAAGACTATGCCTTGGTAGGAGACAACTTATATCGAAGAGGCAAGGATGGTTACCTAAGACTGTGCGTTCATGAATCAGACTATTTGAAAGTCTTAGAAACTGCACACAGCGGTGTTGCAGGTGGACACTTTGGGCCTGACAGAGTAATTAAGACCATTCTATTCTCAGGACTTTGGTGGCCCACTCTTCATATGGATGCACATACTTATGTGAAGAAATGTGACACATGCCAACGTGCCCAATATCCGATAAGAAAAGATGAAATGCCCTTGAGGCCCATGATGGGAGGACGCGCATTCTCGAAGTGGGGCATAGACTTTGTTGGTCCTATTAACCCCCCAGCTAGAAACTCCCATGCAGAATACATTATTGTAGCCACAGATTACCTTACAAAGTGGGTGGAAGTAAAAGCCACGACAAAGAATGATGCTCAAACGATGGCTAAGTTCTTATTCAAAAATGTGTTCACTAGATATGGGTTACCAATATAGTTGGTTAGTGATAGAGGTATGCACTTCTTGAATGAGGTCATTGAACATCTCCTTCAAGAATTCATGGTGATACACAAGAAGTCTGCCCCCTATCACCCACAAGCTAACGGACAAGCCGAGAGCACGAATAAGATCCTATGTAACGTATTGACGAAACTTGTAAATAATAAACGCTCTGATTGGGACAAACAACTTCATCATGCTGTTTGGGCATACCGAGTGGCCTACAAAACGGTACTCAATGCTACCCCATTTCAGATGGTCTTTGGATAAAATGCCGTGCTACCATTGGACTTCCTAATCCCAGCCTTGAAAGTAGCACAAGAGTACAAGTGGAACGGACATGAGCTGTCTTCCAGGATCTTTGATCTAGAACGCTTAGGTGAGACGAGGCTACGGACAGCAGCAGGCATTTATGCTGCAAAGAAAAGGCAAAAGGCATACTTTGATGCCCATGTAAAGGATAAAGGATTGAAGGAAGGAGATCTAGTGCTGGTTTATACGCTAAAGCAACATGCCCGCAAATTGGAGAAATGAGGATATGGACCCATGATCATTAATAGACTCTCCTCTAGCGGTGCAGTTCAATTGGCCACTTTAGAAGGTGATTTCCTACCAAACTATATTAGTGGATGTCGAGTCAAGTTATATCAAGAACCTCTTACAGAGGAAATGCTCATGCGACTCAACACTGCTAAGAAGCGAAAAGAAGAGGAGTTAAGGGTTAGAGAGGAAGCTCAAGCAGAGGCTAGAGAGCGCATCAGAAGAAATAAGTTACGGCGGCTAGGCCTAGATGTCAACACAAAAACTCCAAAATATCACATGGACATGTGCCAGAAATCGGGCATAACTACTTCTTGAATAATTGATCGACGGCCCTTTGTGACTATAGAGGTAGGACAAGGAAAGAGTGTAAGGACTGTGAGAGCATTGGTTGACTCAGGAGCAGCAACTAGTGCAGTTAGACTTTCATACTGCCAAGACCTGCAATTGAACATCGAGCCCATAGAAGCCTATCTCATAGGTTTAGGAGGTGTGGAAACCCCTTGTTTGGGCGAGGTGGAGCTTCCCATCTACCTTCAAGATGTTCCAATAAAAGTCAAAATGCTAGTGTGTCATGATGAGGACCTCACAGAGCCACTTGTCTTGGGTCAAGATTGGATTTACGACCATGCTGTCAACTTGAACCTAAGAAGTCAACTTCTTCATGTTTGGGCACATGAACAATGCATTACATTAGAATTGGAGAATTGCATGGCCACTGACCAAGACACCACACGCTCTCTTCTTTCCTCTAACGCTAATCTTCTCGAACAAGATGTTGTAGATGTCAAAAGCTCTATGTTCCAGACGGATGCAATCACGGAAGGACATTCGCAAAGGCAAGATGAACCTTCTTCTTGTTTTTCAAAGAGTAAAGCATCCACAGTAGTTCAACCTCAGAAGCAAGCAAAACAGTGCAAGACAGCCAGTCTATCAAATAGCCAAAGAGCCTTCAAGAGGAAAGAAGAGTTGGGCATGACACAGATCTGGGTAAAGAAAGGAGTACCACCATCGATGTTGCCTCAAAGACTCCCACCCAACCAGATCGACCATGACAATAGAAGGACCAAGCACCTACGACAGGGTCAAGCACGAAGAATCCATCAAATTTGGGTACCGAAGCTATCAATGAAGGCCGACCACAATCAGGTACAAATTTGGGTGCCTAAAAAATTAGTTACAGCTCAACAAGGGAGATCACAGATGTGGGTACCCAAGAAGCTCTTACACGTACAAAGGCTTATGCCCCCCACCATGCGAAAGGCCTCAACAAAGAAGCCAAGGAAAGCAAAGGGTAAGAACAAAACACAAAGAACAAACGACGATAACCTCAACCCTTCTACAACAGTAAGCCGGCAATCAGCAAGGATATGGGTTTGGAAGCCAAAAGCACCAACAACAACCACAGAACCAAAAGGCCAACCACACGGGATACCAAAGTTTGGAAAGCATTCAAAGATGAAGTGGCCTGAGGTGATCTCTACAGCACCAAACCCTATTGCAAAATGGGTTCCAATCAGGAGGATTACATCATTTCGAGATCCAATAGACACCTCCAATCAAAGAATTCATCAAGTATGCAAGTAACATCAAAAGCCTCGACCAGCAGCAGCCATGTGCCTTTGGCATAACCCAGTCGTTTGCACCATTCAGGTCATGCATTTCCAAAGTATGCATCAAGATAGGGCTGCCTTACATGGCCGTGCATAGACACAATTGAGAAATCCCAGGCACATGAGACACAATTTTCACATGCAAAATATGTTATTGATACTAACCTCTTTCTTGCTTAATGCCATTGTTCCAAAAAAAAAAAAAAAAAAAAACTATGTGCTTGAAAATGCTCATCAGCGAACTTCCAGCAAGGACATCCCTCAACAAAAAGGACAAGCCGACGGTCAAACCCCATAATGGAACTACAACACGAAGAGATGAAGATCAACGGACCTTCCACCATGGTAAGACGTGTATGCTTCAACAACACTATAACCATGATAGATTAGGAAACCTCTTCGTCAGCATACCCTTGAGCACTTAGCTCAAGACCCGATCTCTTGCACCATACTTCTTGCCATTCATTTTCCAAGTACGCATATGTAGGGCCACATTACAAGGCCATGCACACGGCACATATTTTGTTCAACCCATGCACTAATGCACTTACCCACCATTCATTATGGGTTACAAGTACTTGGCATGAAAACTATGAAAAACCATCGTTGGAAGAACCAGACGACATCAAAATAACAACAACAAGAGCAAGGAAGCCATCCACCACCGAGAGTTGCTCATACTCAACATTGAACACCTCCTATGAGCAACTAGTAGTTTTGGAAAACTCACAAATGCACCATCCAGATGGAATACAAGGCAGAAGTACGTACAAAGGGACTACAAACTGCAAGAGATAATAGTGGCAAAGTGAAGAACTAGACAAACGACCAGGATACATTGGGAAGAGGGATCGCCCCTGGTGGACGCAAAGGACGCTACCTCTCAACGCACTACATGAAACGACCACTACAACAAGGGTTTGTCAGGGACGACAGACTCAAGAGGGGGGGGAGTGTTGAAGCTCAAGGTCAAGGACAAAGCATGGAAGCGCATCAAGGAAGTGGACACACAACAAGAAGGAGCAATTAGGGAGCTCCAAGAAGCACCTGTCAAATTTTCAGAAGAAATCCCTACAAAAATAGTGATTTTTATCACTAAAAACCATTGTAAATACCATTTTCCAATTTTTTAACTCCATTTTGTTCAAGCCGAGGAGTCCTCGAGCTTGAGGAGTATTAGAACTACCATCCTACCAATTTTCATGATTTTTAGACTCCGTTTGAGCCCCCAAATAAGCCCTGGAACCTATTTTTTGACTAGGCCGGACACTAGGT
Organism: Ceratopteris richardii; assembly: GCA_020310875.1. Taxonomy (NCBI): domain Eukaryota; kingdom Viridiplantae; phylum Streptophyta; class Polypodiopsida; order Polypodiales; family Pteridaceae; genus Ceratopteris; species Ceratopteris richardii. The sequence continues at coordinate 85,494,123 of CM035413.1, read as the reverse complement.
CTGGACAGGGCCAAAACCACTCAAAAACTATAAAAAGGGCTGGAGAGCTCATTTTTGGGGTTAGCTTGTTGTAGATTTCAGTTTTGTAAGAGAGCTCTTTGGTAATCGAAGCTTTCCATTGTTCCACTCTTTGCTCTTACCTTGTGTGCGTGTGTGTGTATGTGTGTGCATGCTTGTGTGCTTTCACTCACGCACTTGTGCAATCACTTGCTCGCGGTCTTCATACCGGTCCTCACGTCTCCACGGATTGACATTTATGAGGTGTATCTCCTCACGTTGGTACTCACCATTGTGCTAGAGTGACACAAGGTACTCAGAATGCATCTACTGCAGAGTGCATGGATTTACAAAATTGGGGCTCGGGGGTTTGATACACGGTTTAATTCTCCAGACTTTGTTTGAGGATTCGTGGCTCCTTGAGCTGATGATGATTAAAGGTTCATGGACTAGATTGTGCTGGATTTGGAACCTTTTGGGTATCCATTTCCAAACATTCCTAGGTTTGACTGAGTGCGTGTTAGTGTGGGATGTAAGTAGAGTTCTTGAGTTGTTGGCCAAGAGGACTTGCGAGTGTTGAATTATGCTAGTGACTAGAGTTGGAGCCATTTGGGCTCGTAAGCAGGCCTTGGGCACCCATATCTGTCTAGCATTGGGGCTAGCCTTCATTGACCTCTTAGGGACCCAAATAGACATGGTATGCCTAGAGTGTTGACTAGAAATCTCCTTCGTTTTAGTCCTTGACAGTGTGGCTTGCTTGATGCTCTTTTGAGACCCTGTCTTTGGGGCCGTAATTTTTTCCCCCTTGCGTATCCATATCTGTTTCATGCCACGAGGCACTTCATACTGCCGAAGTTGGTGCTCATGCTTCTTGTTCATCGGTCTCCTTAGTGTCGGGTGTTGCTGAGCCCTTCCCTTTAGGTTCTTCTCTGGAACAGATGGGAGTTCCTCCTTGACTTCTGTACCTTTGGCAAGAGTGACAATTCTCTGCACCATAGAACTTTGGACAAGAATAATATTACCTTTATGTGGGTTCGTGGAGGGACTAGGAGTTGGTATCTGTTCTAATGGTTTGAGTGCTTGATTTTTTAATTCAATCGTAAGGCGGCTTTGGCCTACCCAAGCCTGAAGAAGTCCACTGCTTAGGTTGAGGTTGACTGCGTGATCATAGATCCAGTCTTGGCCCAAGACGAGAGGTTTGGTAAGATCCTCGTCTTCACATACTAGTACTTTTGCTGGCAGGAGGACCTCTTGAATGTAGAGGGGAAGTTCCACCTCTCCCATGCAAAGGAGTTTCAACACCTCCTCATCATATCAGATATGCTTCTAGGGGTTTTACCTCCAATTGCAATTGTTGGCAATAAGAAAGCCGAACTACACTAGTGGCCGCTCCTGAATCAATTAAAGCTCTCACGGTCCTTGCACTCTCTCCTTGTCCTACTTCTAGGGTCACAAAAGGTCGTCGATCAACTATCTTACGGGCCAATTCACTTGAAGCCTCGCACATGGCCATGTGATAACCTAGAGCTTCATGAGCGTCAGTCATGGGTTGATCTCTACCTTGCCTTCTCAATTTCATTCGTCGAATGCGTTCTAAAGCTTCAGCTTGTGCTTCTTCTCGAATTCTCTTTTCCTCATCCTTTTGTTTCTTTGCTGTATGAGTCGATTGAGCATTTCTTCCGTTAGGGGTTCTTGATATAACTTGACTCTACATCCGCTTATGTAACTTGCTAGTATGTCACCTTCCAGAGTGGCTAGTTGTACAGCTCCACTTGTGGAGATCCTATTGAAAATCATTGGTCCATAGCCTCTTTTCTCTAATTTTCGTGCATGTTGCTTCAATGTGTAGACTAGGACTAGGTCTCCTGATTTCAAGCCTTTATCCTTCACATGTGTATCAAAATACGCCTTTTGTCTCTTCTTGGCTACATAGATCCCTCCTGCAGCTCTCAATCGTGTCTCACCTAAACGTTTGAGATCAAAGACTCTAGAGGAGGGTTCATGGCCGATCCAATCATGCTCTTGTGCTACTTTCAATGTAGGTATCAAAAAATCCAATGGTAGCACCGCGTTTTGGCCAAACACCATCTGAAAGGGTGTGGCTTGGAGTACCGTTTTATAGGCAACTCGGTATGCCCAAACAGCGTGGTGTAGCTGTTTGTCCCAATCAGAGCGTTTGTTATTCACCAATTTAGTCAGCTCATTGCATAAGATCTTATTTGTGCTCTGAGCCTGACCATTAGCTTGTGGATGATAGGGAGCAGACTTCTTATGTATCACCAAGAATTCTTGGAGAAGGTTTTCAATGACTTCATTCAAGAAGTGTGTGCCTCTATCACTCACCAACTCTTTTGGCAATTCGTACCTCGTGAACACATTTTCAAATAAGAACTTTGCTGTTGTTTGAGCATCATTTTTTGTAGTGGCTTTCACTTCCACCCACTTGGTTAGATAGTTTGTGGCCACAACGATATACTCAACATGTGAACCCTTAGCTGGGGGATTATTAGGTCCAACAAAGTCTATTCCCCACTTAGAGAATGCACGTCCACCCATCATAGGTTTCAATGGCATCTCATCCTGTGTATAGGGTACTAAGTCCGCTAACAAACCTCACACCTCTTCACGTAGGTATGAGAATCCATGTGAAGGGTGGGCCACCAAAATCCTGCAAATAGAATTGCTTTGATCACCCAGTCTGGATCAAAGTGTCCTCCTGCTACACCTTGGTGAGCAGTCTCTAATATCTTCAGATATTCGCTCTCATGGACACACAATCTTAGGTAACCATCTTTACCACGTTTGTATAAATTATCACCAACGAGTGCGTACTCCATGTTCCAAACTTCTTTGTTTGGCCAATGTCATATCTTGAGGGAATGTTTTCGTCCTCAAGAAGGCTACTAATGGTTCACTCCAATCTGGCACTAAAGACACTCGATACAGAGTGGCGTGTTCCACTGGTGGTTTAGTGCGACAGATTGGGCATTCTTTGCACATTCTATGGAAGTCAACTTCCATAGTTGGCAAATGCACTCCTAGTCTCTTTAGAGTCTGTAGGGTTTGTTGTTTTGACTAGTGTTGTTCTAATGCACCTACATGTGCTAATTGCAACCACTTAGCGTACTCGTCCTCTTCCACACAACAGGCTAATACTCCTTGTTCCGTATGTTTGTACATACTTCCTGCCAAGATATGATACTTTTGAGCTCTTACTATCTCTCTATCTTTTGTGTGCATTACCGGGTGATTAGGACCGTATGTCACTACTGGCACTAATCGCTTAGCCCACTGCGGTACAACTTCCAAATTAAACAAGTAAGCATCAGGTAGGTCATCTGACACTCCTTGTGGGGCCTCTCCTGATGTGAGCCTTAAGAGATGATCTGCTCTCAAATGAGTCTTGCCCTTTCTCACCACTACCTCAAAGTCGTATTCCATTAGTAAGAGGAACCATCTTACTAATCTCCCTGTATTGCATGGCTTGTTTACCAAGTACAACGGAGCTTGATGGTCAGCAAAAACTTTAAACTTATTTGCAAGCAAATAGTGTCTAAACTTTTTAACTGCATATACCATGCCTAACCCTTCTTGTTGAGTGGTGGTATAATTTTGTTCAGCTGCATTCAACTGTCTACTGGCACAGGCAATTGGAAGATCCATGTTACCTTCACCTGTAGGTTGTGCTAGCACGCATCCAATAGCATAATTGGATGCATCCACATGGACATGGAATGGCTTGTTCCAATCTGGTGTGGTCAAGATTGGTGCTGAACATAAGCTTCGTTTGAGCTCCTTGAAAGATTTCTCACATTCCTCAGTCCACTCAAAGTTAGTTAGAAGAGCATATAGAGGCTTTGCAATGACGACATACATGTGAATGAACCGGCGGTAGTAACCACAATGCCCCATGAAGGCCTCTACCTCCTTGACATTCCTTGGCCTAGGTAGTTCTGCAATGGCTCTCACTTTCTCTTCGTCAGTGGATATGCCGTTCTTTGACACTATATGTCCTAGGAACTTGCCTGCCTGACCATGAAAACACACTTTTCTGGGTTCAAGCAGACTTGATATTCTCTACATTTGCAAAGATTTGCCTGAGTTCGAGTATATGAGTCTGTCTAATGTTGGAATGAGTGCATAGATCATCAACATAGACTTCCAAGTTCTTCCTCAAGAATTCTTTAAACACGTGTCACATCAATCTTTGAAAGGTAGCAGGTGCATTGGTAAGCCTGAATGGCATTACCCGAAAGGCAAATATGCCCCATTCTGTGGCAAAAGCCGTCTTATGCTGATCTTCTGGTGCAATGGCCACTTGATTGTAGCTAGAGAACCCATTTAGGAAGTTGTACACTTCCTTGCTTGCTACCCTTTCTAATAGATGCTCGGTGATAGGAAGCGGATAACTATCCCTGATAGTGGTTGCGTTAACCTTCTTCAAGTTAATGCATACACATAATTTGCCATTCTTTTTGGGCACCACTACAATGGGGGATACCCATTTAGTATGCTCAATTTCATAGATAAATCCAGCTTCAACCAAGAGATCTATCTCTTCCTTGATCTTGGCCGCATAGTTGTCATTGTATGTGTATGGCTTTTGCTTAGAGGGCCTAGCCTCTGAAGTCATGGGGATTGTATGTGAGCATATGTCAGGGTCTACACCTTTCAGGTCCTTGTAGCTCCAAGTGAATACATCTTTATATTCCCTTAGCAATGCTATCAACTCTTGCTCTTCTTCTTCCGAGAGGTCATGCCCTATGTAGGTGCATCTTTCTTCTCCTTATTCTACGGCTACAACTATTTTATTAGTAGTTTCCTTGCTATCATAGGCCTCTCCTGATTGTGCCTCACGTTTAGGCATTCTTACCATGACTCTTCTATCTTCTATCTCATACTTCTTGAAATTTTCTGGCACCTCAAACAAGGACTCCTCTTCCTACAGTGTGGCTTCTTCTTTCTTTCTTTTCTTTCCTTCACTCTTGGTGGTCACTTGTGTGGTTAATCTCACCTCATTCATGAGCTCTTCATGTCTCTGAGGGTGAACCTCTACCTCATAGAAGTATTCTCCCTAATGCAAACGGTGGGTCCATGATGATTGACTCTAGGTCGGAGTCACTTGCATCCTTAAATGCATCAGGGCTAGGTTCGCATTCTTCTAACACTGCATCTCCCATGATCGGTTCTATTGAAAAGAGCGAAATGTCATAGCCATCCTCATCACAGTGGGGTGTCCATTGTTCTTCATTGATGGCTACATCCATGGTTGCTAAAATTTCAGCCCAGCCGTGAGGCTCAAATTCTTTGTCAGGAAAAACTACAGGTGCATAGGCTGGGTCTTGAATTGATCTATGGGTTTCTTTTGCACCTACCTCTCTGGCTTTCTCTCTCTTCTCTTCTTCTACTACTACCTTACACATCCATAAGTGAGTGTCTTCATGCATCCATGAGGATCCGGATCCTATGGAATGCATAGACTCAGTCTCATCTTTGGCTCTATGGATGGGATTCCATTGAATAGGCGGTACGTCCCTATGAGAGTAATCCTTGAGATTGACTTTGGTTGTAACACCTAGTTGTTGCAAATACAAGGAATTGGTTCCCCAATCCTGTACCACTTGCAATTGTTGCATAAATGGCCTTCCCAAAATCATCTCGTAGGCTTGGTTTTTGCTAAAGTCGCATATAGCAAAAGTATGCTCAAACTCAACACCACATGTAGTGAGAGTTATTCCTTCTAGCAATCATAAGGGCCTTTCAATGTGACCATCGGCCATCTGCAATTTCATTCTCGTTGGCCTGTGTGCTGGCTTGCCCCAACGCTTCCATAAGGAAGTGGTAGCAATTGCAACTCCTACACTTGAGTCCAAAATTGCCTTGGTTGTGTATCCCTAATGGGTAACTGGTAGATAGGTATTTCCTTCCTCTCCTTCACTCATGTCTCCTATCTTATCCAAGGGTATTTCTGGTACTGCTCTATGAGAACCTACCTGGGAACGAGATTTGGTTAAGTTTGGCACTTCTTTGGCTACGTGTTTCCACACTTCTAGAATAACTTTGAGTAGTTCTTCTAAAGTGAGATTGCACTGCACTTAAGTGTTTTTTTACTACCTCAGTATTCCTAGGTATGATCGAATCTTCATTTCTTATCATGACCGTGGGCGCTCTCATGCATGTTGACTTAGTTTCCCATGGCCCTGTGAAATGTGGTAACTCTTGCAAGGAATTATACTCAAATTCTAACCTCCCATGAGGGTGGGCACTTTCCTGTTCTTCATAGATAGAAGGGATGTCCTGTGGGAATTGATCATGTGCGTCATCCACAAGTTCAATGGGAGGAGGGACTTCACTTTCCTTTGCCCACTTCTATTCTTGAATCTCTCTCAGGAACTCTGGTGAATACGTATTCATAGAAGAAGAAGTGTCTGGTTCAGTGGAGTTAGGCACATAAGCTTCCTGGGGAGGAAAGCTTATTCTATCTGTTGCACTCCCCTCAAGCTGGGAGGAGGCTCCTTTCCCAGACTTTGCAAGTAGCCTTTCCAACCTATCTAATAGACCGCCAAACTGCAATGGTGTTCTAGTGGAGCTAGAGCCATTGAACAAGCGACTGGCTTCAAACATGGCTTGCACCAATTCGACCATCTTAGCACAAAGCTTTGTTCTCTCTATTTCTAGATCGGCTCTAGGGTAACATTTGTCATGATCTATCATGTTTGGCCCTTCTTGGATTCTGGACTGATATGCTTTAAGCATCATGTCTAGATCCTCAGGAGTGGGATCCGCTAGGACTGATCCTACTCTGGGTGGTGGGTGGGTTACGTGTGGTGGATTAGAATGTTGGGGAATGGAAGGTGATGGGTTGGAGGGAGATGGAAATGGTGGTGGAGGGTTGGTGTGAGAGTGGTTTTGAGATGCGAGTTCACTTATCTTTGCTTTGGTTTCTCTCAACCTTTCTTCAAGTTCGCTCATTTTCTGCGACCATTGTCTTTTCATTCTTTCCCGGCTATCTCTCCAAGCTCTTGTCCTTTTCTTAGTTATACTCTCTGTCTCACTAACCTCAGAATTCTTTCCCAACCTATTCCTTGAGTTTGCTGCAAGGCTTGAGCTCTAGTGACCACATGCACTGGGGCAGTGGAAGTTACACTTCGTGTAGAGTCTACTACTAGTCCAATGACGTTGATAGGAGTGATTTTTGGCAGGGTATTGGGATTCTTCGGACAATCTCGTAAGAGATGCCCTTTTTTGCAATCTTGACAAAAGCCCTGAATTGTCACTGGTTGGGGTTGTGTAGGGGCAGGCAGTGGGCAATCACGTATAAGGCGATCTCCCTGGCATCTGAAGCATGGTCCTCTAGGAAATGGGGGCCGTACCTGCCTAGGTTGAGGTCTAGAGTTGGGGTTTGTGTACATGACATTGGCGTACTCAGGCTCCCCACTATTTTCACTTGGGTCTTCATAATAGTATGACTCGTTATGCTCGGGTGACTGCATGTAGTAAGCCTGTGGGCTATCAATATGTGTGGAGTCAAAACTATGGTCACTTGGATCACTGTCTGATAGCATCGGTGTAACAAGGACTATGGCTCTATTCAGATTTTCTTCAGTAGATGCATATTTCACTGGGATCACATTGGTGGGAGCAGGGGGTTGCTGCGCTAGGACTGGTTGAGGTCTCTGTTGCCCTTGATAAGGTGGCTAATACGATTGTTGTGGTCTGCCGTATTGTTGTGGTGGGTACTGATTCTGGTATCTACCCTGTTGTGGATATGGCTGAGGGTAATTTTGCATGACAGTTTGTTTGTTATAAGGGAAGTCTTATGCGGTGTGGTTGGTGTACCTTCGCTCTATGGTGCAGTACTGGCTACTAGCATTTACTTGGGGTTGGGCCATAATAGGACAAACACTTGCCATATGGTTGCCTCCACACATATAGCACCTCTTGACTGGGGCAAATCTTTGAATTTGTTTGCTAGAGACACCTAATTTTTGAGCTACCTTCTCTACAAGTTCCTCAATGGATGTGGATTGACCAGATGTGAGGCTACTAGAGCTATTCGAATCCTTATAGATTTTTGATAGTTCTAACTCCTCGCCTAGATTATCCTCAATGTCTACGCACATGCGCACGCACTCTTCTATAATTCTGGGGTCCTTCAGATACACATACGACCTGAGCTTGGTGCTCAACAATCCATCTAAGAACAAAGACACTTGCTTGGCTGGTGTGGGTAACTCAAGCATTGGGCACCTCTCTAGGTATTTCCTAAACCGTCTTCCTGCAAGTCTAACCGTATCTTGGGATGTTTGCCTAAAACTATGAATCAGGGAGGAGGTATTATGCCGTATGCCACTCTTAGAGAACTCAGTGACAAAAGCCTCTAAAAGTTGGTCTATGCTCCTAAACTGCCTCTCATTCAGGGGTTGAAACCATGTAAGGGTAGTGTTCCTGAGGGTTAGACCAAAAGCATTGTATTGCGTGAATATGTCATCAACCTGTTCAGCTCTCAAGACTTGCCTAAATTCTGCCACATGGTCGTATGGGCCTCCAGTGCCATCGAAGTAATTCTTCATGGACTTCACCAATTGAGTTGGCCTTAGGGTCCTAGTGTGTTCTCTAGGCCTTGGCAAAGGGAATTCATCGGCATTTCTCTGGCTCCTTGGGGCTCCAGGTCTCTCGATTTCTTCTCTATCTATCCCTGTTCTCATCCTTTCTCTTCCCAGGGAGTTGACAAAGCTTACTTCAGGTCTATCTCTACTTCTATCTCTTTGAGCTCCATGAGCTTGGGAGGTCCCAGCTCCTTGGTGGTTGTAGGAAACATTGGACCAAGATTGGGGAAAAACAAATTCACCCTTCCATGTGTAGGCATGTCTGCCATGCTCAGTGACCACGAAGATCCTCTCTGATGTATTGTCTAGGTAGGTTACTTTGCCTAGGCTATTAGGGTCTTTAAACTCATAGACTGTGAGGGATCTTATTTCATGAGGCTTGGTAGGCTTATACCTCCAAAAGGCATCATCGGTTTCACGGTTTAAAAGCAAATCTATGCTTTTATTATCCTGGGGAATCCACTCTGGAGTCATAATCCTGGTCAATACTGATTTACCACGAGGAGTCCTCGGCTCTCTCTCTAAGTTCCCTTGCTCTATATGACCCATGTCGATTTCTGTGATCACATTCCAGAACTCGTCTGTTCTATCTAGGAGAGTGGTGACTACATAAATAGTCCCTTCTTTGTCTAGGTATGCTCCATTCTCAAATTTGACTACCGGGTGTTCTAGTCCATGGGGTTGATCAGGGTTCTTAATCTGGATCACTGATCTTCTCAGGCCGTCTTTGTAGGTGCGAGCACCTAGACGATTATTCATGATGTATTCCTTCTGGCTTTTCTAGGTATGCCACCCTTGAACTACCTATTGGTCTCTCCATGTTATAGGACATCTCAGAATCACTTGTTTCTGATCTGGGAGTGTATGGGTAATCACTCAACTGTTGGGCCCAAGACCTAGCAGTGTGATTGACACTAGCTTCAGAAGATCTGAGGCTTTGTCGGTCTCGGCCTAAGTGTGTGCCTGACCTAAGGTTCATATGACTGGTTTATCTACCCCCTTGGTCCCAAGTCCGCTCTCGTTGCAGGTTACTTTGCACCAGTCTCTTTGTTCTTTTTAGTTGAATATTATGTTTATGAACTTGTCTGATATCTCGTCGTGAGGAATACTTAAGTGATTTTCACACTTGATAAGTGATCAATTCAAGTTTACTTTTGTCCCTTAGGGCTTTCGCACTTAAGTCCTACTTGATGCTTGCACTTAGTTGATTAGTTCTCTTGGACTTGAGGTGTGCCTAGCATTGCCCTAATTAATTACCACACATAAGTCGTACTTAGCCTAAGCTAGGAATTGACAAAGGAGGGTTGAGAGAACTTCCAACCTTAATTCACTTGTTGACCAGACTGCTACACAAGCCTAGGAAACCTTCTCCCAAGCTTGGTACTCACCCTTGCTCGCTTGCTTTGAATTGTCTTGCTTGCACACAATGTTCCTGCAAAACTTCACAAGTTAATATAGCTCCTTTACCACAATGGATTGGAAGACACACATCAACAATTACTGCCCCCCTTGGAGTAACTCACCGCACCCCCAAACTCTTATGACCACCTAGTCCCACCTAAAGGTCAACTCAAAAATACATGTTCTAAAACTCCGCGTATGATTCTTACAAAAACCAGTCGAGCTCCATGTAGGATTCTCAACAAGCTTTCCAACGAGACCACCTAGTCCCACCTAAAGGTCAACTCAAAAATACATGTTCTAAAACTCCGCGTATGATTCTTACAAAAACCAGTCGAGCTCCATGTAGGATTTCAACAAGCTTTCCAACGAGACCAAAATCTCATCAATCGGAGTTCATATGGTGAAGTTATGACCATTTAGGCAGTTAGGGGTCAAAACAGGCTCCCAGGGTTCAGGAAATTCCTCCCTGGTTTCTTGGTCTTTTGCCTACTCCTAAGGCTCTAATGTCATCCCAATGTGTCTAAAATTAAGCCCTCAAAGTACCTCAACACACTCAATTAATCCCCCCTAAAAATTCATGTGTTAAGCCCGTGTATCGCGATAGGTCAGGTCGAGGTGTCGCGATAGGTCGAGGTGTCACGATAGGTCGAGGTGTCGCGATACCTGGGAGTGTCGCGATAGGTCGGGGTGTCGCCATAGGTCAGGGTGTTGCGATACTTGGGAGTGTCGCGATAGGTGGAGGTGTCGCGATACTTGGGAGTGTCGCGATACCTGGGTGTGTCGCGATAGCTCGCGGTGTCGCGATACTTGGGAGTGTCCCGACAGGTCAAGGTGTCGTGATACTTGGGAGTGTTGCGATACGTGGGTGTGTCGCGATAGGTCGGGGTGTCCCGATACTTGGGAGTGTCACGATAGGTTGAGGTGTCGTGATACTTGGGAGTGTCGCGATACCTGGGTGTGTCGCGATAGGTCGGGGTGTGGTGATACTTGGGAGTGTCACGATACTCCGGTATGTCGCGATACTCCGGTGTTGTCACGATACTTCGAGGTGTCGCGATAGGTCGGGATATGGTGAATTTTTCTGTTCTGTCTAGTGATCCTAGGAGCTCTCAGCCTGCGTAGTGTCGTGGTGCACTCAGAATCGTGATTGGGGCAACTTTTCGGTGTGTCACGATAGCTTGAGCTCGATGCCTTGGGGCTTGCGTAGAAAGATTCCGTACCTACTGAGCTTGTTGGAGATGATGATGGAGTTGAAACCTGCAAGAAACATGCAAAAGCACACAAAAACAAGAACACACACTCGCTCTCTCTCAAACTTGCACAAAGTAAATGAGGAGAATGATTTGGAAGTGGGAATATGTAGTGGAGAAGGAGGTGGAGATGGAGATGGAGATGGAGAAGAAAACAAGAAATTTACCTACTACTTACCATTCCAACGCGTCCTCTCTACGTCTTACCATCACACGCTCGTCCTCAAAGCTCGAATCCCGAGCAACGGTGCCAAAATTTGGTGTAGCTCAGTGATGAGTAGCACCTCCTTTAATGTCAATCCGGGAAGACATGAGGATGGTATGAAGACCTCGAGCAAGTGAAGGCACAAATGTGTGAGTGAGAAGCACACCAACATGCTAACACATACACACACACACGCACACACGGCAAGAACAAAGAGAGTAAGACAATGGAATTACTTCTATTACAAACAAGTTCTCATACAAGCTCAAAACTACAAGAATCTAGCCCCAAAAATGAGCTCTCTAGCTCTATTTATAGTTTTTGACTAGCTTTGGCCCTGTCTAGACCTAGTGTCCGGCCTAGTTAAAAATTAGGTTCCAGGGCTTATTTGAGGGCTCAAACGAGGTCTAAAAAATATGAAAATTGGTAGGCACTTACTTCTAAGGCTCCTCAAGCTCGAGGACTCCTCGGCTTGTACAAAATGGAGCTACAAAAAGATGAAACGGTATTTACAAGGGTTTCTAGTGATGAGAATCACTTTTATAATGATGTAAGGTTTGGAAAAATTTTAATAGGTTGCCTTAGTGCTAGATCCGCATGCATGCCCATACTTGGCTTCTTCCCATATGATGCCAACAGTCTAACCAGAATTTTGATAGTAAGCTGTATAAAGGATTCGATAGTCAACATTAACATACTCCTGATCGGATAAGTTAACTGGGAAAATTAAGTTAAAGGGCCTCAGTTTTATCAGACCCCTACCACTCCCAAGAACCCGAAAGAACTTAAAAGTGCCTGTGACGGAAACACACTTTTAACACAACACTACAAGAATTGGATGTGTCTCATTGAGAGCTTTGAAATGAACCCACTATTGACTATATTCCAAGTTTAGAGCTGAGAGAAAAGTTTATTTGCATGCTTGCTATTGTTTCAAGTATTATGACACCATTTCCACTTGTATAGGTGATGTATGTGATAGATTGCACTCGTTTGCATGCAATGTTAGCTACTCCACTTCATTGAACATTACTTAAGTGCATGTCTTCATACACTTGGTTATATTTTGATACTTCTTGGATTGATAATTTAAATGTTTGATGATCCCCGCTATATGCACTTGTTGGTGATAGAGGTATAGTCTCTTTCGTCACAAGTCCATAGGTTTCTACTTAGGTACACACATTTTTTAGCACCATTGCCAGGGATTAGGACTCGAACCAAGGTACTTGTGTGATGGTAAAAGCCTTTAGGTGAAGGTATGAGTTGTGTAGAGGTAGGCCACTTTGCTTTGGCAAGTCATTTTTCATTACACTAATTACTTGACACTTTGAAAGTGAGTATAGTAAGTTGTTAGACTTATGGAAGTGAGACAGTAGGATTAGGGAGTAGATAGAAGAGAGGAGGAGTAGAGTAGGTAGGTAGACTTCACAAAATCCCAATTTTGTTTTTCATTTCATTGCTTTTCAACCTTCGGTTAGTCTAGAGGTATAAAACCAAAAAAGTTTCAGTTCACTATTCACTTGTATTCTACAACTATCGTTTGAGCACATATGACTACTATCACGAGATTGATATCGCAAGATATCAAGGCTTACAAGAGCAAAGTTCAGTGAGAAACATTTGGAGAGATTGTTTTGGAGGTGAGATTAATTAGATTCAAGCTCTGTAATCAAGATTAAATCACTCATCAGGTGAAAGGATTCGTGATCGATATCATGTGGGAGTGAGTGAGATTTTGATTTTTACAAGCACTTAGGGTGACAAGGAGAGCACAAGCAACACATTCACATAAATTTTTGATGATTTTTCTTTTGTGAGTGAGATAAGCTTAAATTTCATGACTGGTCGATTTCAAGTATCATGATACTTGAATTCCCCTTTGTCTTGATACCTGGCATGTATCATGTATCATCGATACCTATACTCCCTGTTTATCGCGATACTTAGGTATCATGTATCATCGGGTTGAGTATGGTGGATCTTGAAGTATCATGTATCGTGATGATTCAAGTATTGTGTATCGTGGCTACTTGAGTATCGTGTAACATGTGATCACTCAACTATCATGTATCGTGTATTGTAACAAGTTGAAGTATCATTGATCGTGTATCGTTTTGTCTCTAGTATTGTGTATTGTGTAGCCCATGTGTATCATGTGTCGTTACCCCTCATATGTTGTGTATCGTGACTATCCAAATACTGTGTATCATCCCTACCTAGTGTATCGTGTATCATTTACCTTGGAATTTCATGTATTGTGGGCAGTAAATATTGTGTATCGTGGAAAGACTAAGCATCACGTATCATTTGCCAAAAGAACTCAAAGATGGAAGGCTCGATGAGAGAGTAGGACCATGCCAGAAGTTCTTTCATCCGTGAGGTTGAAGCTAATTGGCATGAGGACCTATGGGCTAGAGTTCAAGAGGAAAGATGGAGGAGAACCAAAGGAATTGACCCACGTTTTGAAGAGCCAGACGCCCCCAAGAATCCAGGGATGATGGATCAAGAGATAAACCATGAGGATGTTCTAAACTCAATCAAGATGGAGAAGAATTGGAAACCATAAACACTCTACCAAACTACATGGGAGAGTATGAGTGGAATTCAGAGCTCTATTATGCCCCAACCATGAGAACGAAAGGAAAGGAGACACCAAGCAAAACATCGGATATAGCAGGAGATCTTATGGAGATGAAAGTGCAATGCTCCATAACCCTAGAGGAGCTATTAAGAATCAAACCAAAATTATGGAAAAAGTTAGCAAAGCATATGAAAGTTAAGGAAGCACAATCAACCAACACGGTGTCATCGTGATTTTGTCTTCTCTCTCGTTCATGAAGGCCTACAGGAAACACATTCGATGAAGGTAGCCAGAATTACCTGAGAAGTCCAAGATGCATCAAGGATGTCAAAGCGAGTTCACATGCAAAATTTGGAAGAAATCAAGCAAATACAAGGTAGCAGTCAAAGCTAATCAAATTTTGGAAATTAGGCCAAAATTTTCAATATCTCCAAATCACATGAAAATTCATAAACTTGTAAAGCCTATCAAAGGTAGTCTATAGCCTGAATTTCACATGTAAATGGGTTTCTAGCACATTGATATGCCATGTGCATTTTGTAAAAAATGTAATTTTTCCACTTAGACCCTACAAAATTTTGTATAGGAATTTTTGTTAGCCATATGGTTTGGCATGCATAAAGATCATATGTGGCTACATATTTGTACAAATTTTCCACGCTATCAGAGCTTCCTAGACACCTTAATGACACCTTGCAAGCTTCCAAACGTAGTCAAACTTGTATAAGGGAGATGCAGGCGGGAGTATTTTCTGCATATCCCTAAAGGAGACCTTTCAAAACATAGCCCTAAAAATTTTCATCTTCATCAAATTTGAAGGGACAAAGAGCACAAAATCCAGTTTTCAAGGTCACTCCAGTTTCCTAGAATAACAAAGTGAAGGCTTGAAGGGTTTCCACATGGTGAACAATGATTGAACCATGTTGTATGGTCAGAATGAACTCACATTCAAGGGTGGAGATGCACTAAAGCATAAATCAAGGAGGATCCATGAGTTTTTTCATTAGATAAGCCTTTTGTGATGGTCAACGATGAATAATGCAAAGTTTGTGAAAAAAATCACAACTTATCTTATCCAAATTGATGTCAACGCTAATCCAATGCTCCAAATCAGCCCTTGATCCAATGGTGGAGAATGCAGATACCTATTTTTCCCCCCTTTTCCCTAGATATCATATTAAGAACCAATCTTAGCCATCCATTTGATAAATCAAATGGTTGTAATCAAAAGTAGTGGATCCTATGGTTGAGAGTTGATTTCTCTAGAATTAACGGCCCAGATTCATTCAAAAAACTATATAAACCCCCCTCCAAACTCCTAGAGCATCATTGTTAGGCATCCATAGGGCCCTTGCTAGCACATGGTTTCCTTGAGACGATCACCTTGAGTTAAGCGTATGAGGATCCAAGGTGGGCTACTAAGAGCATAGTTCCTAGAATCAATTCTTAGACTTCCTCTCTAGGATAGGCTCATAAACCCAATTTCACTTTCTTACCTCACCCTCTATGGAGCATGTGAGTGAGTTAGACTTGGTTTTATGAGCCATAGACTTCTTTAGAAACACATTACGATTCTAGAAAGACATAGGGTCAATGAACTGGAACATATCTTCTTATGTATGACATTTTGTTGAACTCTCATGGTGAGAAGGTTGTGCGGACCACCTTTGACTAGTTGAATTCTTAGCTTGACGTTTCACAACATTCACATATATGTATGTCATAACAATATCTTCTACTTCATGTCTCTTGTCTCTTGTCTCTTGTCTCTTGTCTCTTAGTCTCTTATATTTTTTACATGTCTTCTATCTCTTTCTATGTGAAAGAAGGCTCCGTAGTCATGCGTTGAACCAGTGAGGATGATTCATTGAGATTGCTAGAAAAAGTTTCTATTCATTTATACATCATGAACCATATGCATTCATACCACCCATATAAAAACATGCATATGATTCAGTTTTGAAAGTGTATAAGAAGCTCCATTCTTGGACCATTCTTCCGTTCAAAAATTGATTCATGTGTGTGGTTTTCTTTTTGTTCTCATCATGCATACATCCACAAGAACCCATGCATTGAATTGATTTTCAAAAGTGTATAAGAAGCTCGATTGTTGGACCATTCTTCCTTTCAAAACTTGATTCATGTGTGTGGTTTTCTTTTTGTTCTCATCATGCATACATCCATATGTTCCCCCTTCTCATAATCAAATTATGACATCTCTCCTCTCCATACCCAACTTCATCTTCACCTTCACATTTTTATCCCAAAGACCTTCCAACACTCACTAGCTTCATATACTCTATGTGTGCTGCAACCATACTTGATCCACTCGGATGGTGATCACCTACATATTTCAACCTGACGTGAATCGTTTTGTGGCATTTTCTTTTGATCTTGTTGGGAGGTTGTAATCCATATCCTTTGTTTTATATTTTTCATCCTCATCATATCATCATCATCATTCTTGAGTGTTGCACTGGATTTCTCACAATATCATGCACATCTTTGTCATGAAGTAAATACATTTGTGAGAGATCTATAACAACGTGCATTACTTGCTTATTCACATAAGATGGAGGAAGGATTCAAATCCCTTATTGTTCAGAAACAAGGCCAAAGAATAGTCTCTTCTATGTTGAGAGAGAAGGGAAAATTCAATGGCATCAACATTACAAGCTACTTAGATTTGTTTGAAGAGCAAGCTATGATTTTTGGTCTTCACGAAGATCTCATAATATCATTCTTTGAAAGAATTGTTGATAGCTCTATCATAAACCATGTCACTCAATATGATACTCTTCCTTGGAGTGATTTTAGAAAGGAGATGCTCAAAGAATTCTATCTTGAGGATTATAGCCAACATAATACAGATGGATTCTTACAATGGGTCAATTATCCAAAGCCTAGCAGCTCTATTACTCACTTACAAAATGAGTATATTAGATGCTATGAACAACTTCCTGATGAGGATAAGGTAACTTTGGAACCTGATCTTGTGATCAATTTTCTTAAGCTTCTTCATCCGGAAACTCATAGGGAAGTTGAACGGCGATTAGAAGAGCCATATAAGTTCTATGGTGTTACTGAAAATTGGAAAAAAGTGTGTAAATTAATAGAGGTTGTAGCTCGTAGACATCAAAGAAAATCCATGCTTTATGAGCAAACTAGTCTTCCTCAAGCTAGCCTTCTGCAAATTGAGGAGCAAGTTAGAGAAAAATCCCATGCTATGCTTTTTAACTCTACTCCGATTCCTCAAATGATGGAACCTAGTCAAGGTTCTAAAGTAGAGCCAAAGAGATGTGTAGTCAAACAATCTCAAGTGGAAATTCTCATGAAGCAAATGGAAAGTCTTATTGTTACACAATGCAATTTGGCCAAGACTATAGATGCTTTACAATCTAATTACATCAAAACTTTCCAAAATCAAATGAACCCAATGTCTTTTCAAGAGCCTAATCAACATGCTATAGCTTCTAATCAAAATCCAGAAGTAGCTCCTACTCAAGCATATCAAGTTTCTCCAATGCATAATCCTTCAGTGCAAAATCCTCATCCTCATGTGAAAAATCCTCAAATGTATCAAAACATGTATCCTCAAGCTTCTCAAACAACTTTTCAAAATTCTCAAAATCAATATTTTCAAAATCATCAACCGTATAATATGGAAGCTCCTCTTGCACCTCAAGTACCACATGTTGCTCCCCAAGCTCCTCAAATACATCAATTGCCTTATCAAAATCCAAATTACCCTATTCAAGTAATACCTTATCAACAAAATGCACAATTTCAAAAATTCCCACCATAAGTTAGTCAAAGTCCTCAAAATCAAAATGGTTTTGTGTGTGGCTCTTGTAGGTGTCCTTGGTGTATTTCGCTAGAGCACTTTTTGAGAGATTGTGAACTATTGAAGGCTGCTATGGAGCAACAACTAGTAATAGACATAGACAAGAAAATCTGTGACTATTGATCTAGGCTACCTTTGCAAGGAAATTATGGTAAGGGAGGAATGAAAAAAAAACTTGAAAATATAACCATAACAGATGCAGGAACTAGAGGAGTGAAACTAGAAGCTCTTGATGAACAAGAAGTAGAATCAAGTAAATCCACAAAAGAAGTTGACTTTTCCATATAGGCTTTATTAAGAGGACGAGATGAGATTAGGAGAATAACTGCTTGGGAGTCATTGATAGAAGATCAATCTCTTATTTCTCACATATCCAATGTAGAAGAGAAACAAAAAAGAGATGAAGTTGAGCCTAGTGAAAGAAGACTGACTCATAAACAAACCACAAAGGGAGCAAAAATGATTATAGAGCAAGGGAAAACATCACATCCCAAAGATAAAAAACAAGACTCATAGCCCAATGAACAAAAATAAGAGGAGAAACAAAAAGGTAAGAAGACAAAGCAAAGAAAAACGAAACCAAAGCCTTTAGATAAACAAGAACAATCAAAACAAACTGAAAACCAAACACAAGAACATGAACAAAAGAAGATCTTGAGCAAAACAAAAGAAACCAAAGAGGAAACCTAAAGCCATCTTCATTTCAAAAATTGAGTGAAAAATCCATCCTATGGAGATTTTAGATGATATTTTTCTTAAGAGCCGAGTGACTATGTCTTTAGAACAAGTTTTCTGTATTGCAAAGCTTGTTTTTAAAGATAACTTTATCAGCCTAATTAAAAGGAAGAGGTTTCTACTCAATCTAAATAATGAGATGCAAAATTCTCTAGATCACGATCAAGCTATGAATGAAAACCTTCAACTTTCATGAATCTGATGAAGAGGACCTTGATGATGATCAAGTACATGTTAATAAAAATTTCTTATGACCTATTCAGCCTGACCATGAAAATCATGAAAACAATCCTGAAAGTCACTTTAAAAGAAATTTTTGGTCTAGAGGTACATCAGAGATGCATGTCAAAATAGGAAATGATAAGAACGCTATCACTTTAAATGGATTAGTAGATTCCAGCTCCGAAATCAATGTGATTTCAAGAGAAGTCTATGATAATTTTCAATGGCCCATTGATAAAGATTGTCAATGGCATATGAGAACTACAGATAATGGTGTAGGTACCCTGTATGGAGCTATGCTAGTGTGCCCATATCCATAGGAGGAATCATAGAAGAGTTTCACTTTTTTATTCAAGATAGATGCTCCTATGAAGTTCTCTTAGGTTAGCCCTTTATTTGTGAGAGTCGTATGGAAACTAAAGCCATGGATGATGGGTCTACCTATGCTAGGATTAAGTCTAAGGATGGAATGCAATCACTTCAAGTCATGATGGTAGGAGTGAATCCTCCTAGGAATCGATTGTTATATGTGGAACATAGTCAACTAAGTTCACATTCTTTATTAGATCCCTTTGAAGATCATCATCAAATCTAGCTCTCGATAACATATCAACAACTGAATTTGACTTATGTGAAATATGAACTAACTCAGGGTTTATGAACCTAATATATGAGATCCATCTATAGATGGCTATATCAGGAGATGAAGAATTGGCTATCATCCGAATGAGAGGAAAACAATAAGTCTCAACTTTGACATTTGCACCTATGAAATATTCTTTGTTTGTTTTCAAAGCTTTTACCATACCCCATAGTTCTCATGTGATTTGTTGATACTTTCATTGTGTTTCATGTAAAATTTTAGCCCCAAACCTAATTGCATATATATTTCCTTCACTATCATCTTCACTTATGACCCAAGCTATACCAATAGCACTAGTATCAATAGTCAATGTAATCGCTTTGTTAACAAAATAGTCTACATGCTTAAGGATGGGATCTTCAAGCAATAGTTTCTTCAATTTACACATATCTTGTGTGTGTCCAAATAAATTTTTATTTCTTCCTCAATAAGTCCTAGAGAGAATTAGCAACATGAGAAAAGTGTGGGATCCAAATAACATAAAAGATGCAAGCACCAAGAAATCTGCGTACCTCACTCACATTGTTACATGTTTTAGAAATCTTGCTAATGGCATCAACTTTTTGTGGGTAAGGCTTTTGACCATAATGACCACATAAATGTCCAACAATAAGATTCTTGTTGACACCAAAAATAGATTTTTTTATGGAAAATGTGAGACCTACCTCTTCAAATTGTTGAAATATCCGTTCACAATCAGAGATATGGTCAAGAACAAATTTACGCCATCCAGATGAATCTAAAGTAATGTTGTTTACATGTTCCTCACTCCCTTTAATTGGAATATCATCAATGGATCGCATGGTTATATGAGGGATAAAATCATGTAAGACCATATTCATAGAAATCATTATAAGAGCCACATAATTAGTTGCTCCTTGAGGTAAAGTACATATTCGCACTAAACCTAAAGGACTTTTCATTGTCGTTATGTCATGAATATCAATTGCTAATTGGAATTGGTCATATCTCGAATATAAATCACCCATTGAATAGATAGAATGTCCTAAAAATGATTTAGCAAACTCATCTACAACTGGTCCTGTTCCTAGATTCCTTATGGTGACTTTATTGATAGGTTGGAGATCTTGAATACAACGTAGTTTCCCATTGTTTTTAGGAACAGTGAACTATGTATTTGAGTAAGGTGAAAAAGATGGCTCTAAAATTCTCATGTTTATCTTCTCCTTAAGTAGTTTCATTAGCTCAGGTAAGTGAGCGTTTG
The DNA here is from genome assembly GCA_020310875.1 of Ceratopteris richardii. Lineage (NCBI taxonomy): Eukaryota > Viridiplantae > Streptophyta > Polypodiopsida > Polypodiales > Pteridaceae > Ceratopteris > Ceratopteris richardii. Next base: position 85,473,405 of record CM035413.1, on the reverse strand, counting down.
GAACTGGTATAGGGCAAAGATTCCATGGAATATGTGGAATAGTAAAGATTATCATGGGTGCAACTAGCTTAGGCTCTATGCAACCAAAATCTCATGAGGATACATGGTAATGGCTTTTCCATGGCTACGTATGACTCTCTTAAGCTTATCTCCCTCTACTGACAAAAGAAAGTCATCATCTCTACCAATTTTCACCTGTTTGATTGTCTCATCCGTGAATGTATGTCTTATATTTTTCTTATCCACAAGATTTGGATCATTTTTCACATCAATAATTTTTTCATTGCTTCCTTGGGGTAATGGTTGAGCCATGGGTTTGATTTTTTTGTCTACAGTTTTGTACTTTGTCTCAACTAAGGCGTCATGTGTTTGGTTAAATTTTGAGCACTTGCTAACATTGCGAGCATACTCTTGGATTATAGCATACTCATCAAGGGAAGAAGGAAGAATAATGTGGGAATTAGAATTTTGCTGAAGACATAACTCTAGCTCCTCGAGAGTAGAGATACAATGAGATGTCTCAATCACATGCTCACTATTCTCATCATGTTCCATGATTTTGTTGGTTTTATAATTTTGTTGGGTCTTTTGGATAAAAGACTTGGACAATTGACTTTTATGAAGAAAATCTAATCTAGAATGTTGAAAACAAAGTGACAAACTATTGTACAGGTTGGTTGGATGCAAGATGTCAAACAAATGTCCACTATTGTCCCGCTCAACAAGGAATTCTATCCAAAATTTTGATCATATGTAGCTCCAAACATGAATCGAGGTGCACAATCACTACAAGCATGCTCATGAACCTAAGTAACAATAGGTTTGTTTCTAATTGACAATGGATTCCTAGGATGATTCACTCCTACCGTCATGACTTGAAGTGATTGCATTCCATCCTTAGAATCAATTCCATCATAGGTATACCCATCATCCATGGCTTTAGTTTCCATACGACTCTCAAAAATAAAGGGCTGACCTAAGAGAACTTCATAGGAGAAGTTATCTTGAATAAAAAAGTGAAATTCTTTTGTGATTCCTCCTATGGATATGGTCACACTAACACAAGCTCCATATAGGGTACCTACACCATTATCTAAAATTCTCATATGTCATCCACAATCTTTATCTATGGGTCATCGAAATTTATCATAGACTTCTCTTGAAATCATATTGATTTCAGAGCCAGAATCTACTAATGCATTTACAGTGATAGAGTTCTTTTCATTTCCTATTTTAACATGAATCTCTAATGTACTTCTAGACGAAAACTTTCTTTTAAAGTGACTTTTAGGATTGTTTTCATGACTTTCATGGTCAGGTTGAATAGGTCCTATGAGAGTTTTATTAACATTTACTTCATCATCGTCAAGGTCCTCTTCATTAGATTCATCAAAGTCTAAGGCTTCATTCATAGCTTGATCTCGATCTAGAGAGTCTTGCATCTCAGTATCTAGATTAAGCGGAAGCCTCTTCCTTTTAATTAGGCCGATAAAGTTATCTTAAAAAACAAGCTTTCTAATAGAGAAAACTTGTTCTAAAGACATAGTCACTTGAATCTTAAGAAAAATGTCATCAAAAACCTCCATAGGATCTATTTTTCTCTCAATTTTTGAAGTCAAGATGGCTTTAGGTTTTCTCTTTGGTTTCTTTTGTTTTTGCTCAAGATCTTGTTTTTGTTCATGTTCTTGTGTTTGGTCTTCAATTTATTTTGATTGTTCTTGTTTATCTAGAGGCTTTGGTTGTGTTTTTCTTTGCTTTGTCTTCTTCCCTTTTTGTTTCTCCTCTTGTTTTTGTTCATTAGGTTGTGGTTCCTGTTTTTTATCTTGGGTTGTGATGTTTCCCCTTGCTCTATGATGGTTTCTATTTGCTCTAAGGTTTTTTTTGAGTCACTCTTCTTTCACTAGGCTCAATTTCATCTCTTTTTTGTTTTTCTTCTACATTCGATATGTGACAAATAAGGGATTGATCTTCTATCGGTGACTCCCAAGTTGTTATTCTCCTAATATCATCTCGTGCTCTTACTAAAGCCTCTATGGAAAATTCAACTTCCCTTTTGGGTTTACTTGATTCTATTTCTTGTTCATCAAGAGCTTCTAGTTTCACTCCCCTAATTTGCATTTGTTATGGTTATATTTTCATAGTGTTTTTTCATTTCTCCCTTACCATAATTTCCTTGGAAAGGTAGCCTAGATCGATAGTCACAAATTTTCTTCTCTATGTCTATTACTAGTCTTTGGTCCTTAGCGGCCTTCAATAGCTCACAATCTCTCAAAAAGTGCTCTAACAAATCACACCAAGGACACCTATGAGGACCACACACAAAACCATTTTGATTTTGAGGATTTTGATTAACTTGTGGTTGGAAATTTTGAAATTGAGGATTTTGTTGATAAGGAATTGCTTGAATAGGATAATTAGGAGTTTGATAAGGAAGTTGATGTATTTGAGGAGCTTGGGGAGCAACATGTGGTACTTGAGGTGCAAGAGGAGCTTCCATAGTATATGGTTGATGATTTTGAAAATTTTGATCTTGAGGATTTTGAAGAGTTGTTTGAGAAGCTTGAGGATATATGTTTTGATACATTTGAGGATTTTTCACATGAGGATGAGGATTTTGCATTGAAGGATTATGCATTGGAGAAACTTCATATGCTTGAGTAGGAGCTACTTGTGGATTTTGATTGGGAGCTATAGCATGTTGAGTAGGCTCTTGAAAAGACATTGGGTTCATTTGATTTTGCAAAGTTTTGATATAATTAGATTGTAAAGCATCTATAGTCTTGGCAAAATTGGATTGTGTAGCAATAAGACTTTCCATTTTCTTAGTGAGAATTTCCACTTGAGATTGTTCAACTACACTTTTATTTGGCTCTACTTTAAAACCTTGACGAGGTTCCATCATTTGAGGAATAGGATTAGAGTCAAAAAGCGTAGGATTGGATTGTTCTCTAGCTTGCTCCTTAGTTTGTGGAAGGCTACTTTCCTCATAAGGCATGGACTGTCTTTGATGTCTGTGGGCTAGAGCCTCTACTACTTTACACACTTTTTGCCAATTTTCAGTAAGACCATAGCACTTATCTAGCTCTTCTAATGGCCGTTCAACTTCCCTACGAGTTTCAAGATGAAGAAGCTTAAGAAAATTGATCACACAATTAGGTTCCGAAGTTATCTTATCCTCATCACAAAGTTGTTCATAGCATCTAATATACTCATTTTGTAAGTGAGTAATAGAGCTACTAGACTTTGGGGAACTCACCCATCGTAATAACCCATCCTGATTATGTTGGCTATAATCCTCAAGATAGAATTCTTTGAGCATCTCTATTCTGAAATCACTCCAAGGAAGAGTATCATATTGAGTGACACGGTTTATGATAGAGCTATCGATAATTCATTCAAAGAATGTTATCAAAAGATCTTGGGGAAGACCAAAAATCATAGCTTTCTCTTCAAACAAATCTAAGTAGCTTGTAATGTTGATGCCATTGAATTTTCCCGCCTCTCTCAACATAGAAGAGACTATTCTTTCGCCTTGTTTATAAAAAATAAGGTATTTGAATCCTTCCTCCATCTTATGTCAATAAGCGAGTGATGCACAATGTTCTAGATCTCTCACAAATGCATTTACTTTATGACGAAGATGTGCACAATATTGTAGGAAATCCAGTGCAACACTCAAGAATGATGATGATGATATGATGAGGATGAGAAATATTAAACAAAGGATATGGATTAGAACCTCCAAACAAGATAAGAAGCAAATGCCATGAAGCGTTTCACATCGGGTTCAAATGTGGAGGTGATCGCAATCTAGGTGGATTGGGTCCGGTCACGACACACACAGAGTGTATGAAGCTGGTGAGTGTTGGAAGGTCTTTGCGATGAAACTGTGAAGGTGAAGATGAAGTTGGGTATGGAGAGGAGAGATGTCATGATCTGATTATGAGAAGGGGGAACATATGGATGTATGCATGATGAGAACAAAAAGAAAACCACACACATGAATCAACTTTTGAAAAGAAGAATGGTCCAAGAATGGAACTTCTTATACACTTTCGAAATCAATTCATTAGCATGGGTTCTTGTGGATGTATGCATGATGAGAACAAAAAGAGCACCACACACATGAATCAACTTTTGAAAGGAAGAATGTTCCACAAATGGAGCTTCTTATACACTTTCAAAACTGAATCATATGCATGGGTTTTTGTGGGTGGTATGAATGCATGTGGGTCATGATGTAAAAATGAATAGAAACTTTTTCTCTCAACCTTAATGGATCATCATCACTGGTTTAATGCATGACTACGGAGGCTTCTCACACAAGGAAAAAGATAGAAGGAGACATGTAAAAACATATAAGAGACTAAGAGACATGATTATAAGATATTGTTATGACATACATACATGAATGTTGTGAAACGTCAAGCTAAGCATTCTACTGGTCAAAGATGGTCTGCAGAGCCCTCTCACCATGAGAGTTTAACCGAATGTCACACGTAAGAGGATAGGTTCTACTTCGTGGACCCTATGTTCTTCTAAGATCATAATGTGTTTCTAAAGAAGTCTAAGACTCATAAAACTAGCTCTAACTCACTCACACGCTCCACTAAGGGTGAGCAGAGAAAGAGAAACTCGGTTTATGAGCTTATGCTAGAGTGGAATTCTAAATTAAAATTGAATCTAGGAAGTATGCTCTTACTAGCCCACCTTGGATTCTCACACACTCAACTGAGGGTGATCCTCTCAAGGAAACTATGTGCTAGCAAGGTCCCTATGGATGCCTAACAATGATGTTCTAGGATTTGGGGGGGGGGGGGGGGTTATATAAGTTTTTGAATGAATTTGGGCCCTTGCATCTAGAGAAATCAACTCTCAACCGTAAGATCAACTCCTTTTCATTAGAACCATTGGATTTATGAAATGGATGGCTAAGATTGGTTCTTTAGATGATATCTAGGGCAAAGGGGGGGGGGCAATAGGCGCCTTCATTCTCCTACACTAGATCTGGGGCTGATCTAGACCATCCAATCAGTGCTAAGATCAATTTGCATAAGATAAGCTATGATTTTTGGAGAGACTTTGGATTATTGATCTTTGATCATCAAAAAAGCTTATCTGATGAAGAAAACTAGTGGATACTCCTTGCTTTACGCTTTAGTGCATCTCCACCCTTGAATGTGAGCTCATCTTGATCGTACAACATGGTTCAATCATTGTTTGCCATGTGGCAACCCTTCAAGCCTTCAATTTTCTTATTCTAGGAAACTGCGGTGACCTTGAAAACTAGATTTTGTGCTCTTTGACCCTTCAAATATTCTTTGATGAAAATGAAAATTTGTACGCTATGTTTTGAAAGGTCTCCTTTAGGAATATGCAAAAAAAAAACTCCCATCCCAATCTCCAAGGTGGCATTAAGGTGTCTAGGAAGCTCTGATAGCCTTGAAAATTTGTACAAATATGTAGCCACATATGATGTCTATATATGTCAAACCATATGGCTAACAGAAACTATACAACATTTTGTAGGGTCTCAGTGGAAAAATTATATTTTTTACAAAATGCACATGGCATTTGAATATGCTAGAAAATCCACTTTCATGTGAAATTCTGGCTATAGACTGCCTTTGATAGGCTTTACAAGTATATGAATTTTCATGTGATTTAGAGACATTGAATTTTTTGTCGTTATTTCCAAAGTTTGATCAGCTTTGACCGCTACCCTTGATTTGCTTGATTTCTTCCAAAGTTTGCATGTGAACTCCCTTTGACATCCTAGATGCATCTTGGACTTCTCAGGGAATTCAGGCTACCTTCACCGAATGTGTTTCCTATAGGACTTCATGAATGAGAGAGGAGAGAAAATATGCACGACAACGCATGTTAGAGCTCATCATCTATCTCAAAAGACACATGGAGAACCACCAAATGGAGTTGCAGATGATCTGCCTGACACATACCTTTTCAAATTGGAAGGTTGTCCACAATGGGCTGAAACATTGATTCCTATACTCACGCATGGACCAAGTCATAGGATCAATTTAGATAAAAGCCAACAATTATGGAAGACATGGAATCTTCACATAGTGGCAAGAAGCGTATACCATCAAGATACTAGTGGAGTACTTTTGAGGTGTATAGAAGAGGAAGGACATTTTACATGGTTAAAGCATGCCCTCACAAATCAATGGAAAAAACATAGAAGTATTAGTGGTACAATATAGGAGCTCAAAAGGTTAGGATTTTATTGGACAGATATGCAAAAAGATGGACATTCTCACGTAATGAATTAGAAATCGCCTGAAGAGAACTCCACCCTATGCTATTCTACGATAGCACCTAGATGGAGTCTACCATAAGTGAATTTTTTGAGAACGCTTGAGTATCCTGAAGGAGCAAGCTTAGCATGAAAGCGAGAATTGGAGGAGCAAAGTGAAGATTATGTGCTCATAGGAAGACAATTTCTTAAATGTGGACGGGATAATCCATTAAGATTGTAAGTACATGAAGATGAGTATATCCCTGTCTTATAGTTGGCCCATACAGGAGCTATAAGAGGTCATTTTTCAACTGACAAAACTACAAAAATGGTTTTCTTTGCTACATTATGGTGGCCAACCTTACATCAAGATGTTCAGAGGTGTGATTTGTGCTGACAAACAAAATATCCCATCAAAAGAGACGAAATTCCATTGTGACATATGATTAGTGCTAGAGCTTTCATTAAGCAAGGTATAGATTTTGTTGGACCTATTAGCCCGCTAGTGAAAGGCTCTCATGCTGAATACATAATAGTGGCTACTAACTATTTGACCAAATGGGTAGTAGCAAACGCTACAAAGAAAAACAATGCAAGAGCATTTGCCAAGTTTCTATTCAAAAACATATTTACAAGATTTTGATTACCAATTGAAATGTGAGTGATTGAGGAATGCAATTTATTAATGGTCATACAATTCTTGATGAATGAGTTCTTAGTAGTTCATAAGAATTCGGCCCCATATCACCCACAAGCCAATGGACATATAGACAGTTCTAGTAAGGTGTTGTGTATAGTTTTGATGAAAATTGTAACTAATGGATGATCAGATTGGGAAAAACAATTACACCATGCTTTATGGGCTTTTCGAGTTGCCTAGAAGACTGTTATTGGTACTAGACCATTCAATCTAGTATATGGCCAAAATGCAGTTTTGCCAATTGATTTCTTGATTCCTATTCTTCAAGTAGTGGTTGTGGCCAAGGTTGTGCTTGATATATTGAGAATTGTTATATTGTGGCCTATAGTAGGGATGTCGTTGGTACTATTTTGATACCTATATGGCGGTTTGATATAGTTGTTGATATTCTTTTCTAAGTGCTTGCTCATTGTAAGGAAAATCTTGTGACATATGGTTCATATACTTCCTTTCTATGGTGACATAGTAAGAGACTGAGGCTAATGCATTTTAGGTTTGTATAGGGCATGCAATTTTAATGTGAGCATTGTCGCATGTATATCAATGTTTAATAATCGTGTCCTTTTGATTCTACCTATCCTACAAGTTTTCTCCTATCTTTTGTGACACGAACTTATATACTCCTCTAATTAAGATGAGAGTTTCAATATGAAACTACCCAAACATTCCTAAACTTTTTAGAGTTTTAAAAATTCTAGCTCCTCTCCTAGGTTGGGTTCTATCTCTATGCACATTCTCATGCAATGTTCTCAGGTGCTTGGGCCTTTAAGGTACTTGTATGATCATAGTTTCCCACTCAAAAAAAAAATCTAGAAACAAGGACACTTGTTTTACCTGTGTGGATAAATTTGGGATTGGATTTCTCTATATGTATTGCTTGAATGTACATCCCACTAGACTTATCATCTTCTTGGGGGTTTGCTTAAGAATGTGGATCAAGGATTAAGTATTGTGCTTGATTCCACTCTTGGATAACTTTTTGATGAAAGCTTCTAGAAACTCTGAAATGCCTTGGTAGCGACCTCTTAACGATTGAAACCATGCTAGGGTTTTACCCTTTAAGGTTAACCCAAAAGCCTCCTGTTGAGTGAAAATGTGCTCCACTTGCACTGCTCTTAACACTTTCTTAAATTTGGCCACATGATCATATAGATATTCTATGCCAATGAAGTAATTCTTTATGGTCTTAACTACCCACAAGGGTCTTAACGTCCTTGAGTGTTCTCTCTATCTAGGTAGAGGGAAATCATCATTCTCTCTATATGATCTATGTGCTATACTTTTTAGTCTACTTGTGCCTTGTTTTGATCTACCTCTCCCTAGGTTGTATATGAAGCTTACTTTTGGAGCTTCAATTGTCTTCTCTCTGTAAAATCTTGAAGATCTAGCATGTCCCATACTAGCTTACTTGTGTGAAGCTAATTGTTTGTGTAGAGGAAAAAATCCTTTGTATGGGGCTTGTCTGACCTACATCTCCAAAAAGCCTCCTTCATAACTTCATTAGCATAAAGCTCTATGGTGGCATTCTCCTGATATATTTGAGTTGTTGCTATGATACTTATTTCCACAAATTTCTTCCTAGGGGTCTCCCCTTGATTGTCCTCATCAAAGTCCCTAACTTCGGACTCGAGGAGAACATTCACAACGTTGTGCATACTATGAGAGTCACTATTAATAGTGTACATAGTTCCTTGCTTGTCTACACATGATCCATTCTCAAATTTCAATACAAGATGATCTAAGCCATAGATTTCCCCAAGGTTTCTCAATTGAGCCACTCATCTCCTAAAACCATCTTCATACTACCAAGCACATAATCAGTTGGTTTGAATGTATTCGAACTATGTTTTATATAGCTATTGTGGCACTTCTAGATAAGCTTCCCTATAACTAGGTGTAGTTTTGAGACTGCTTTATGAACTATTTGCTTCACTCATCTCTTGAATCTCACTAGATAGAGCATTACCTAATTTCTTGGACTAGGACGTGGCTATGTGGTTGACACTAACTTAAGATGATCTTAAGCTTTGTGGATCCACTTTACCAATGTGTTTTCTTTATCTAAGGTCCACATGTATAACCCAATTGCCTTTTTACTCTACTTTAAGGATCACATTTTTATGGTTGTTCAATTATCAATCACTTATTGGGTTTTTTTCTTTGATAGAGGCTTGTTTAAATGCATCACTATCTGAAATACTTGCACTAACTAACTTGAAAGTTAGATTGTGTGATTATGTTCTTTCATTTTTAATGTTTTTTCATAATTATCAATGATTTATTTATCATGAACTTTTTTCCTCTAGAGTGTGTAACCCTAAGTCCTAATTTTAGAACTATGCATCTTAGCCGAGGCTATAATCAACAAAGGGCCTTAAAGTTTTCCAACATGAAATCCAATTGCTTGATGCTCTCTCGCTCACGATGATCTTCCAAACCTTCCTTTTGGTACTTGGACCCCTTGTTTGAGTCACAAACAAACTAATTCTTTTTTGTTTTCACCTCAAAATGCACCAAAAGACCATTAATATTGACAAACATTTTACCAAAACTAAAACCCTAATTTTTTGCCGAGCAAGTGGTCTATCATGACACGAGGGGGTATGTCATGATAGATGGGGTTTGCACGATAGGGTGCTCTAGCATGATACACGGTATCTATCACAATAGAGGGGCCCTATCATCTTTTGGTATGATATGACAGAGGGTGACGTGTCCCAATATATAGGGTTTATCCTAGGGGTGGTTTTTCATGATGGACAAGGGTCTATGGTGATATATCAATCTATCACAACAGAGAGGGTTTGTTGTGATAGATGTGTGCCTATCATAAATTTGGTATATCACAAACATTTGGTCTATCTCAATACAGACCTTGTCTATCACAATAGAGCGGCTTGGATGCAAATTTAGTATTTTTTTGGGCTTATCGTGATAGAAGGGGGGCTTTCTCGTGATAGAGGAGCGTCCTTATGAGTTCGGTCTATCACATTTTGATCTATTGGGATAGAGAGGGACCTTTATCAAGGTCTTTGATATGTTGTGATAGAGGGAACTTCTCACAAGATAGGGTGTTCTATCTAGTCTTTGGTCTATTTAGACAAACGGGGTCCTATCATGATAGAGCCATATATCGTGACATACAAGTGGTCTTTCTTGATAGATGGTGTTTGTCAAGGATTCTTCTATTGCGATAGAGGTGGGTTTGTCATGATAAGCTAAAGTACTATTTGAGAGGCTATCTATCACAATAGATAGAGGTTTGTCGCATGTGGAGTTTTTGTTTTGCTTCAATAGAGTAAAAAACTTACCTGATTCATGATGCATCTATGATGCTAGGATGATGCAAAGGACCTCTCCATCATGACATAGATGAGAACTCAAAACTTCAACTTTTTCAATCCATTGTGGGCAGTCATTTCAAATCCCAGAAAAGCTTTTGCCATACTTGTGGAATCTATTGGAGATGATGATGGACCTAGACTAGCAGGAAAAGAGTAATAAAACACAAAAAATACACTAGCGCTTTGCTCTCTCTCTCTCTCTCTCTCTCTCTCTCTCTCTCTCCCTTGCAAGCACACAAATGAGGAATTATGAAGGGGGTATGTAGATATGTTTGAAAATGTGTTTTGTTTTTATGCAGATGGAGGTCCTTTGCTATAATGAAGGCGAATATGAAAATGATGCAAAAATTACAAAAAGCAATCAAATTTACCTTGCAATGTTGATGTTCTATGCTCTTTCCATCACACTCTCATCCTCGAGTTTTGTTCCTTGACAATGGCTCCAAATTTGGTGTCACTCTAGACAAGGATAAGTAGCATGCCAAGGAGATTCATCTTCTAATTGTCAATCTATGAAGATGTGAGGATGATATGATGATTGTGAGAAAATGATGTGAGTGAAGGTGAGAAGCACTCAAGATGCACACACATACATAGACATGGTAGAGATAAAGAATATGAGAAGTAGAAGTATATTAATCTTAATTAAAATAATTCTCCATAGACTTACAAGCTTCTTGTCCCAAAATGAATAACAATGAACAACCTAAAAAATGATCTCTCTAAATATATCTATAGTTTTCCTACTAGCTTTGGCCGAGTTGAGTCAGAATATCTAACAAAGTTAAAAAAGTAAGTTCTATAGATCTGAAGATCCTTAAGCTTGAGAACTACTTGGCTTGCACACACTAGAGCATCTGGTTATAGAAATGGTTTTTTTATGTATGCATGTGGTGATAAAAATCACTATTCATGAAAAAAGTGAATCTTTAGATTACCACTTATCTATACATGCACCCTTCTTGCCATTTCTTATGTATTCCACACCTTCTCTACCTACTTCCTCTAGCTTGACCTTGGCCTTGTATGCAAAAAGTTATTAATTCTCCAAATGGATCAATTGTAGGATTTTTTGCCATGGACGCATCATGAGTGGATGATATAAACTTATCTTCACACTTGGATCATCATGCCTTCAATGCGATTCAAGTCAGTAAGTGATATCATGGACTTTTAACTTGTTTGTGGTCATGCTTAGTGGATCCCTTGGGGATGAGTGGATTAAAAGGTTACCATGCTTAGTCAATAATCAATGCATTTAAATGATTGCATAGGTGCGTTATGCATATGTACTTGGTTTAATAAAAGTTTAAAGACTCAATGCTTAGCCTCTTCAAATTCTACCATATCAAAGCTCTCAACTCAATGTCCCCTACTGGTTTCCTAATAAATTGAGGAGGCCTTGAATCCAAATCTTGATTCTCACTAATTAGCATCTATATACATTATCATAGACAAGCTCTCCACATGCTTGGTTGAAGAAGTTATCAAAGTGATAAACAAGAAAGAAAACAAGAGATGAAGTAGAAAATTGGATGTTTATTACTAATGAGGACATTATTTTATATGTATAGATTAAGGTACGAGCTCAAAAAGATGTACATACATTTGGGAGGTCTTCAAAATACTTCAAGGAGGATCAAATAATTGATAAATTGTAGCAAAGGTACCATGTGAGTTCTACAAGGTAATGACTCAAATGAGTGAGTCATAAGGGAGCTATAGTGGTATTCTAGTGAAAGGTATTCTAGTGGAAGTTCAGCCATAGTTTTCTTATCTGAGCACTTAATTCATGTAATATCTCCTCCAAAGTCTCTACCATGAGTTTATATGTATTAGAAAAGTTTTGGGTTAGTTTTCTATTCTATAGTAAGAGGGGAGAAGTTCTGATCTTGTTAGAAGTTCAAGGGAGTCATATCTCTATCTCTTTGCTATTGTGGTTTTGTAGAGAGAGATTTCAAAGGTTGTAGTTCTCTTATTTTATATCCAAAGTACATGTTTGATGGCTCATTGGAAAGCTAGTACTCTCTATATTGATCTTGTAACGTCTTCAAATTCATTGGAATCATGAATTGAGAGAAATGCGCTATGCAAGTAGTGTGTGTTCTTAGGTTTATTTCTATTGAAAGTCTCCATTAAACCTCAAAATTACACATGTCATATCTCCTTATGTATTTATTGAACTTGAGTGTTGGTTAGCTCATTTGAAAGCTCTTCATGTCTAGTATATGTGTGTATGGTAGTTTTTAAATATTCTAAGTGAGTAGGGAACAAAAGCTATGTAAGAATGATTGATTTTTTGTGCATAAGTTTATGAGAAGGTCAATTAGTTCCTAGGGGGTTCCACCTATTTCTCACTATAGTTTGGTGGTCAATAAACTCCAACAATTACTATGCTTCAAAGTTGTCACGAGGTCTTAGACAAGACCATCACTATTCATATAAATAATCATGTTCATGAATGGCTAATTAACAAGGTTAATAGTTTCATCGAAGACGGATCTATTGTAGATGCGATCATGGACATCAAGCAAGTTTTTTAATATGCTTAGGATTATAATCAAAACTTGGTGTTTCCCAAAATCCGGATTGATAAGGATTAGGAAAAGGTTGAGTGGAATATATTTTGCAATCACTCAAGGACTTGGGATTGGGCCATAGATTTGTGAGAATGGTTTTTTCTCTTTTAGGGAATTCCTTTGCTTGCATTAGTTAAATGGTAGCCTTTCACACCCCATTGAGCTCAAAATGATGATTAGATAGGGCTGACCTATGATCTGCTTGCTATTGCCATAGATGGCCTCATCTATCCTCTTGATAATTAGTTGGCATATATAAAATGTCAACGGCCATCTACTACCTCAAAGATAGGACCAAACAGTGCTAAGATTGTTATATTATGAAAATGATGTTTTTATTCAAAAGAGGTGTGACTTACCTCAAATTTTCGGTCCTGCCTAGATATCTTCTGCTCTAGCCCATGATCCAAAATTAAACACTCCAAGACCTCGTCCAAATCCATCTCTCAACTAGATCCCAATTTTCTTTCGGATCAAGGATTGCAGGAGCTCATTTCTAACAAAGAGATCTACCTCCTGAGCACTGCTTTTAGTTTTTTAGGTCTCAATAAACTACAAATGGAACTTGATTCTCAATAACTTGGAATGTAGACTTCCATAGTAGAAAGGAATGCAATTAAATATCATGGCTAGATGGATGGTGATCAAAACTTTTTTAATTTCATCAATTGTTTATTTTCTAGCAAATTGGAGACCATCTTACATTGATTTGATGAGAATGAAAAGTATATATAGAGTTTTTCTATGGAGAGTTTCCAACAAGGGAAGTTCCTAAAATCAAATTGAAGGTCTACACTTGCTTAATAAGGAAGGTGGGATTGATATTTTTGATGTGGAAGCTACAACTAACAAGATCATGATGAAATGTATGATTAAAGCTTGGATTAACAACAAGGAGTCCTGTTTGGAGTTGATCTTTAGAAATAGTTATAACTTCATGCTACTTGGTGCCCCCAAATGGAAAGGTATGAAAATCCTTTTTCTTATTTTTTCCTCATAGGCAATCACATCTAAGGGATCTACTTTGGTGGCCTCCCTTTGGTTGGCCTAGAATAAGTTGAAGAAACACTCCATGATTCGGAATGATTGGAGGTGGGGTTTTGATATTAAGAAAAATGACTCTATTTGGCTTCTAATATCAGGTATCAAGGAAACTAACTTGAAACCTTGAAAGAGCCCAAAAAAAGTGGTCCAAAGAAACCTCCAAAGAGCCCAAAAACTATGGTCCAATGGATTTTTGTAGTGGAAGGACCTGTGGAACCAACTTGAGAGGGACCATATAAGTTTTGAGGAATTGATATGAGCCCTTGAGTTTACTATGTGGATTGGTGCTTCTTAAGGCTAGGGATGAATTCTTGGTGGAATTTGGAGTTCTATCAATGTATAAGTAAGAAAATGCTCCATCTCAAAGGAATTGAATGGCAAAACGATAAGAGGACCAAAGACGTCCCAATAATTAAGCCAAACACCATAATTGTCTCAAGATGTCAAAAGGAAGTGGTGCTTCAATTGTTCTTGGATCCAATGGAATCTCAGATTTAATGATCTCTCGCACATGCTTGTGGAACACAAGAAGTGACCCTCTTGTGGTAAATTTTGCATAAGGTAATTCACACCAATGCAAAACCTACTAAAATTTGTGAAGTGATGCCTTTATGTAAAAGCCTCCATATAGGGCATAAAAACCTCAAACGCCTCTTCTTTTCTTGCCCAAGTAGTCTAGTTGTTTGGTGAGATCCATGCACTTTGCATTGCGATCAAAAGTGAGGTTCTCTAAAAAATTTGGAGAGAATGCCGATCTTAAAAGTTTGATAGATAGCATGAAGAATGGTCTGTTTGGTCCTCTCTAGAACTTTTGACTAGAAGGTATATAACATCAATATCTCCCACACCCCTTTAACCAGCACCCTATGTCAAGAGAAAGAAGATAAGCAACATAGCTCTCACACACTCTCACACACAAAGAGAGGAGCACACATATATTGAGGCAAGTATAAATGATCTTCTTCTAGTTCTTCTATAACGTAAAGAGATTATGCAAGAATGACCTCATACAACAATACATTCAATACAATATATAAAGAATAACACAGTGAGAGTTGTAATGTTCTTAAATGAGTGAGCTAGAAAGAAATAAATGTTCCATCACTATTAGTAGATAAATCTCATAAAGCTCACTAAGAGTATCCTTGACATATATCAGCCTAACCACCATAACTATAAGAGAAGTGAAAATTAGTACATGCCATCCTCTATCATTCCATGTTGAGCTTGATATCTCAACACTCCCCCTCAAGTTCAATGTTATGTCTTGTAATCCAAGAAACTTCCGAAATTTCTTCAACTTCTCTACTACAATTGCTTTAATGAGATATAAGCCACTTGCTTGTTTGTTCTCACATAAACAAGATCAATATCACCTACTAATAGCTTTTCATTTATGGGGTGATAATATACCTTTATATGTTGTATTCTAGCATGAAAAATAAGATTTTTTGCTAATTTTATTTTCTAAGAGGAACTACATTGAAGGGCCATAGTGTCGATGGTATCGTTGTATCCCACAAATCAAGAGAACAACTAGAAACATCTAGGGTTCAATAGAATATTCAAGTTTTAACCAACCCTACAACGAAGGTCAATGAGCTTTTAATCACCCTCATCGATGGCCCATATACTTTTGTTATTGTTATTTCCCATGATGAAGATCCTATGGTGCTTGAAGGGGGGATGGGGCAACTACATATTATTTTTCCTAACAGGATAAAAGACTTCTCAATTGACCATTCCTTTAGAATGATGTCAAAGTTGTCTGCAAAAATTTGTTTCCAAATCTTCCAAATTCCTTCCCCTCTGATGGTGTTCCAAAAGCCAGAGGAGCTACCAATTGCTTCACCTAGAAGCACTTGCTTCCAACTAATTTGTAACTTCAAAACCTTGGCTATAGTGTGCTAGAATGAGAGGTTCCTTGGGCACCTATTTTCCATTCAAAAATAATTCGAGTCAATTTCTTTGGCTTTCCCTATGGGAAACCAAATACAATAATTTTTCCTAGTCCCAATTGCTCCTTTTGAGTCGTTATAGACCTTGATCTATGGCCTCATCTTGTTCCAACTCTTCTTCAAGGAGTAGTATAAGTCCGATCCTATAGGAATCATAAAAAAGGGAGGAAATTGAAAAGTGAGCAAATCAAGTCCCTTCCATCTAGGAAGTCCGACAAGTGTAAGAGATAACATTTTTTGAGAATTGATTTAGCCCAAGAAGCTTCTGATTTGTAGCACACTTTGATCAACCATTTGGAAATGAACTTATCTGCCATCCTCACAATGTCATGAATGCCAAACCATTAGAATCTTTGTGGTTCACACAAATATGACATTTGATCTTGGGCATATATCTTCTCTTAGGATCTCATAAGGGGAGATTCTTTGCATGTGTGTTTGAAAGATGCATGCAGATTGCATAGATGAATCAATTATTAATTCCACTCATGCATGGGGTGATGAATGTGAAGAAATCACTAGAAAGAAAGGATGAGCTCAAGCATGAAGGGGGAAGGGGTGATTATTTTATATTTCATTAGTGGATCTGTGCCATGGAAACCATCTCCAACTAAGTTCTTGTTGGGAAACAATGTCCATTGGTCAAGGATTGGTCAAATTTATCCATTGTTTATAGCATCTGTCCAAGTCCTGTTCATTCCCTTGTACAAGAGACGACAATGGGCAGCGTGGTTAGTTCATTTACCTCTCAACCCAGCCACCCGGGATCAAATCTCCCGAACAACAGCGGTGCAACACGAAAAAAAATGACTTTTGATTTTGCTTTAATAAAACTTATGGAAAGAATGGACGTAAAGCTTTCACGAAGGCAAAAGATTTTTCGCGAATGATTTCCGTATGATCCCTACGATCGTAGCTTTATTATGGCTTTTGGAGAAGCTTTTCAGAGAATACAATCTACTATATAAGAAGTACTTTGGGTCACTTCTATTCATCCTTCACCTAGTGTTCAATACAAGCTTTGGAAGCTTGGACCTCAGTAGAGGTGGTGTTTCGTCTAGCACATGGGGCAGCCATGGTGCTAACTTGAAGCATGTTGAGGAGCAGCTATGGAGTTCTTCTTAATGATTCTTCTTGGAGAAGATGAAGGGTGTGCTCACACTCTAGCTCCTAGAGAGGAGGTTATCTCTTGTTCATGGCAAGAAGACTTGGTCATTAGCAGCTTGATGGTGAGGATCGGCCATCTACATGGTGTATTTGAAGATTGTCTTCTACAAGAAGATATCAGGTTGAAGATTGTCTTCTACAAGAAGATGTCGGGCTCTTCAAAGACATTGGATGGTGTTTAACATAAGATTTACATCTTATGTTAAGTATTCAGGTACATATTCTCTTTATGCACATAGGTACTACTTGAATTTTATGGAGGCCATGTCGTTCATATCAGGAGGAGTCCTATTCGGCATACGTACAAGAGAAATAGTACGTATATGCTTTATGCATATTTGGATGAGGTGTTTGAGAAGGTGTGTTCACATGAGTTTGAGGATTTACGGCAGCAAACTTGTTAGCATTCCTTGCTACTTTTTAAGTATGTGATCTTTTCACACACGTGTCTGACTTAGGGTCTTCCATATCCTAAGGTTAGATGAGGGTTTGTTGATTATCAGTTTCACACTGATCCTTCCTCTTTCAATCACTCATATTCACTCTTCTATAACCTATAAGGTCACACATCTCATGTATATTCAGATTACTGCCCATACATATGAATATGTTTGTTACATTGTACATTCACTGATTCATCTATTTCTCATCACATAGAGTGGTTGAGAGTTTTGCTCCCACATGGTACATTGAACATTGGTATATATGATACTATGAGTAAGCGATGGCTTACGTAACACCGTACACATGTCGTCTATTCTTTCTCTATCTTTATCTCATCATCTTTATGATTAAGTTGTGGTATGTTCATGTTTTGTCAATATGGAAGATTGCTAAATTAATGTTGTACATGACTTGACCTATGGAACCATGGACCTGTGACATGAGCCTAAGGGCCTACCTCACTTCCAACATTTGGTATTAGAGCACTAAGGTTTTGGTTAGAGAACTTTAGATCTTTGGCATCAATGCATTAAGGCTCATTCATATCTCAGGTTCCCAAAATTCTAGATTTATAACATATGATTTAAAAGCATCTTCTAAAATTTGACATCTGACATACACACTTAATCTAGATGAGTAGAGATTTAAGAATTAGACAATTCAGTTACATGTGTATTCATAAGTGTGGAGTATGAAGTTGATGATCTGTTAGCAGCCAAATATTTTTGTAAGAGTATGCAAATACTTTACAAAAGTATTGTTTGAAGACCCAGACTCGATGAAGAAAAGACTACTTCAAATTCAATGAAGAACAATGGTTTAGAGAAACTGAAGAAATCATATCAACATCAAATCACAAGTATCACTTTCTACTATCAGATTATCATTTGCAGGTCATATCTTAGAAGAGCAGTTATGAAGAGATTTTGAAGGTTTCAAGGAGTGCTTTTGTACACTTTCATCTTTTGAAAGTTAAAAGCTACATCAAAACAGGTATCTAGAGTTTTTCCTAGAGAGTTTTGAGAGATCTCTTTCATGGCAAGAAAGCTTATCTAAGAAGACAAATGTGAAGATGAGATGAGTTTTACAGCCAATTTTCTGTTGTAAGTTGGTTGGATATCAAGGTACAAATGTATCTAGAGAAGGTAACTCTAGAAGGGTCATTCATCATTCCAACAAAAGATTGGTGAATTTAGTTGTTTCAGACATTTGAAGCATAATTTTGATTCAGAGATATGAGGAGATGATAAAACATGATTCTATATTCACTTCCATTTGTATACCATGTTTGTTTTATCTCTTACTCTTAGCATTAGAGGAAAAGAAAAGTTCATTCGAAGAAGTCAAGAGTGTTTGCTACTTCAAGATGAAGAGAACAAAAGGTATGGAAGAGAAGTCTGAAGATGTTGACATCATCACGTGGAAGAAAGATGCAGAAGAAGAAAGTCCATCATTTCCAAAAGAAAAGTAAGGCTTCCTTTTCTCATATATTTTCCATATAGTTTTCCTATTTTATCCTCTACATCCAAAGACAAGTCTACGAGAACATCTTGTTTAAAGAAGAAGCAATTTCTTGTTTTGCATTACACTTGGTCATGATTTAATAGATTTGACAAAGAATTGCATTGAGAACAAGAAAAGCAGCAGATATATGTTTTGAGTCATATGTGTATGAGTTATGTTGAAGCTTTAAGCAGGCAGCTTATATGTTCCCTCAAAGAATTCTTGGAATGTCAATACAGAGCTACTTGGTACATGACAAGTTGCACAGGAGTATATTTCTTCTTTATCTAACTCTCTTAAAGTAAAAGAGTTTTTTGTAGCAGATGTTGAAGACTTGGGTTGAGGTTTTATGTTTGGAAAGTTACCTCATATTCAGTATTTTTAGAAACTTCAGAAAATTCAGAGTCTTGTTGATGTACAAGTCAATGGAGAATCTACTTTCAGTGATTGTCTTGATTTTTGGATGCATGTTTGTATTCAAAAAGGTGTTCCATCAGATCCTTTTACTTGATTGAGAAGTGGAGTTAGCCAAAAGAAAATCAAGCAAGTACTATCACATTTCACTCGGGTAAAATATGAAAGTTATGAAGTATCAACTTGCAGCTTTTGGAGTTCTCAAGCTGAGAAGTTTGTCCACTTATGGTTCAAGTAGGAGTCACAGATTCTTGGAAAGGATTTGTTTGCAGAAAAGATTTACAACTTTGTAAGAAGCATGGACACTTGGAGACATTCAGGAAGTAAATCAAACATTCAGTCATGAAGGTTTGATAAGAGCACATTCTACACAAGAGAGATCATTGATCTTGAATGATCATGTATCTTGAGTATTTATGATTCAGTTGTCTATCCTTTGAAGATTCTTAACATTGGAAGAAATAAAGTCAAAGATTCAGATTCTACCAGATTTGTGTTGTAGAGAGATAGAAAATGCTTGTTATGTTGTAGAAGGATATGAATCCTATAAAGCTTTCAACAAGGTTTTGTTATGTTAGGATCAGCTAACCTTATTCTAGATTTTGGAAAGCTGAGGAATGACATGGAAAGCTATTGGCATCTGATCAATGCTAATTAAAAGGATTCAAAATTTTTGTTTCAGATATAGGTATTGATCATTGAACAATAGATTTATGAAGGAAGACGTTCCAGATTTCATAAAGTCTGATATATTTGAAGAATACTGGATACTAGTGTTAAGTCATCCAGGGGGTGATGAAACATGAAGACTTATTTTCAGCCATATGTAAAAGACTTATTTTAGGCATTATCAAGTACTCCTTTTGATCGATAACAAGCTTAAACCCAAGTTGGCCCCACATGAGGGTGATGAGAGGGTAATTAACCTTCTTTGTAATGTCATCTAAGCTCTGTAAAAGCTTCCCCTGCTTTGTGGGATTTGGGGGGTCCCGTGGGCACTAGTCCCCTTCTCTTGTACTTTTCTTTATTTAATTCAAGTCTGGGAGAGTAGGCTAATGCCGAACTTCCTTTATATTAAAAAAAAAAAAAGAATGCAGAGTTATAGCTACAGGTATTCCTATTTCAGCTATTCCTATATTTCCTTTGTCAGGTTCTCTTTATGTTCCAGCTTTGAAAGAAGAAGGAAGAAGAAGAATGTTTGGAGAAAGTTCCTGTTAGGATGTTCCTGTTCAGGAGAAGGTTCCAGAGTTCTATTTGAAAAGAAGCTTGATATTTCAGAAAGGTATATTTCAGAAGTGCGCACGTATATGTTTACACCAAGTTCTGAAGCAAAGAGGTATGAAGGATTTAAAGGATGAAGACATGATGACATCATAGATTTTTGACTCATATTTCAGTTGATTTCAATTGAGTTGAGTTGATTTGACTTGAGTACAGTAAGAGATGAACCAGTAGTGTTCATAATACACTAAGTTGTGAGTTGTCAGTCACGGGTTCTAGGATTCAGTTCCTGATTTTGTTTAGTGTATTTACATGATGCAGCAGAAGTACGTTGAGAAATCTTTTTTGGAAGGTAAATGCAAATATACGGATCCTAGTGTATGTTTTCAGTTTTTTGAAAACATGAAATAGCAGGTTCAGAGACATTACATGCTATATTTGTTATCAAGAAGTAATTGCTTGATGTGTACACTATTGGATATCTAGTTTGCATATTTTCTCAAGTAATATGGTTCATATTCAGCAAGTTCACATTTTTCAAAGGAAAGTCAAATTCAGTTATGAAGAAGACTTTTTGAAGAACAAGTTCTGAAGTGCAGGAGTACAAGCTTGAAGCTTGTGATAATTTGTAGCTTTGATAGTTTGCAGATCCAGTTCAGTCTGTACCAATATGGCATTGTAGGGGGGATTGTTGGGAAACAATGTCCCATTGGTCAAGGATTGGTCAAATTTATCCATTGTTGATAGCATCTATACAAGTCCTGTTCATTCCCTCGTACAAGAAACGACGACGGGCAGCGTGGTTAGTTCATTTACCTTTCAACCCAGCCACTTGAGTTTGAATCTCCGGACAGCAAGGGCGCAGCGTGAAAAAAAAAAATCTTTGATTTTGCTTTAATAACACTAATGGAAAGAACGGATGGAAAGATTTCACGAAGGCAAAAGATTTTTCACGAGTGATTTTCGTATGATTGCTACGATCGTAGCTTTATTATGGATTTTGGAGAAGCTTTTCAGAGAATACAATCTACTATATAAGAAGTACTTTGGGTCACTTCTATTCATCCTTCACCTAGTGTTCAACACAAGCTTTGGAAGCTTGGACCTCAGTAGAGGTGGTGTTTCGTCTAGCACATGGGGCAGCCATGGTGCTAACTTGAAGCATGTTGAGGAGCAGCTATGGAGTTCTTCTTAATGATTCGTCTTGGAGAAGATGAAGGGTGTGCTCACACTCTAGCTCATGGAGAGGAGGTTATCTCTTGTTCATGGCAAGAAGACTTGGTCATTAGCAGCTTGATGGTGAGGATCGGCCATCTACATGGTGTATTTGAAGATTTTCTTCTACAAGAAGATATTAGGTTGAAGATTGTCTTCTACAAGAAGATGTCAGGCTACTTCAAAGACATTGGATGGTGTTTTACATAAGATTTACATCTTATGTTAAGTATTCAGGTACATATTCTCTTTATGCACATACATACTACTTGAATTTTATGGAGGCCGTGGCGTTCATATCAGGAGGAGTCCTATTCCGCATCGGTACAAGAGAAACAGTACGTATATGCTTTATGCATATTTGGATGAGGTGTTTGAGAAGGTGTGTTCACATGATTTTGAGGATTTACGGTAGCAAACTTGTTAGCATTCCTTGCTACTTTTTAAGTATGTGATCTTTTCACACACGTATTTGACTTAGGGTCTTCCATAGCCTAAGGTTAGATGAGGGCTTGTTGATTATTAGTTTCACACTGATCCTTCCTCTTTCAATCACTCATATTCACTCTTCTATAACCTATAAGGTCACACATCTCATGTATATTCAGATTACTGCCCATACATCTAAATATGTTTGTTAACTTGTACATTCACTCATTCATCTATTTCTCATCACATAGAGTGGTTGAGAGTTTTGCTCCCACATTGTACATTGAACATTGGTATATATGATACTATGAGTAAGCGATGGCTTAGGTAGCACCTTATACATGTTGTCTATTCTTTCTCTATCTTTATCTCATCATCTTTATGATTAAGTTGTTGTATGTTCATGTTTTGTCAATATGGAAGATTGCTAAATTAATGTTGTACATGAATGGACCTATGGAACCATGGACTTGTGACATGAGCCTAAGGGCCTACCTCACTTCCAACAGTTCTTATGATCCTCCAGCTTTTGTACTACTCCCTATCATAGGATAGAGGATATTTGTGTGTGTGTGTGTGCAAGAGAGAAAGAGATAAAGATAGAGAGATAGAGAGAGAGCCCATTTTAAAGGTGACATGTTCATCCTTTCCCTTAGACCTTTTTGGTTCACACCAAATAGAGAAATCTAACTTCACATTTTATACATCATAGTGCAAAGAAAAAGAGTTTGCTGAGCAACATTGTTTGAGTTGTCTTCTCATCATCGGATTACATTTTTCATAAGATTTTTGACTAATTAATGATAATGATGAATCTGATGAATGTATTGGTATGACCTAATTCCATTTCTTATTCCCTTCCAATATATTGAGATATCGTATGAGTGCCATGGATCTCTCATGGAAGAGTGGAAGTGGAACATTATCTATGTGTGATGAGTTGAGGATGAAGAGAATATCATTTAGAGGATCACAAGATGCTAGGAGGATGTAATAGAAGTTAGAGTGCTCCTACTAACATGTTCATATAAAGAAGAGTGAGCTTGTTAGTATGGGCTACTATGTCAATAATGACCATGGGGATGAGAAATTGAGTGAGGAGTGTTTGTAGAAAGCTTATGCCAATAAAGTTTAGAAGAAATAATTAGCCAATAAGCCTTCCATCATGAAATTTATAATTCTCTCATGATGTGGAAAAGGAGAATCATGCGATCACTTCCTTGTGTGTAGAAACAATACATGGCTAGTTACAAGATGAGATCTCATTAGCAAAAAACGAGAGTTGAAGAAGTTGTTGATGTTTGTGACTATGATGAAACACAAGGACAACAAGAACTAGAAAGATGATGCCTTTGACATTGAAAAATTGAATACTCGAAAGATTGTACTAGCAAATGTGTATATGAAGTTTGATACCCTCTTCTGCAAGAGAATGAATTTTTTTATTGGTGTGTTGCACTTTTATAGTCATCATAATGGAGTATCTATCATATCCATTTTTTCTTTTAAATGCATAGTCATCAGTATGCTCATAGAATAAAAGCTCTTCATGAGTGGATAATCACCAACATAATTGGATATCTATTCAATTTAACTAAGAAATCTACTTATTTCATGTAACAAGAAGAGGAATCTTGATGTATGATATGACTCATACAAAGAGCTAGAAGGTTCATGGAGATATATAATTTCTGAAGCAATCAAAAACAACAATGCATGCTTCATTACAATTAAAAATCATAATAGATGGTAGAAAGGCTAGGCATAGGACTAGTCTAGTCGATGCAAGATTAGGAAGAGGCACTACTTGCAACAAAAATTTAGGCATTACAACATATTGATTCTCTCCAGATCTTGATGGGTTTTGTACTGGCCAAAGCAATGATAAAGCAATGTGACCCACCAAAAGAAGCTATATTCCTTCTATGGTGTGGGTTCTACAAGGACCCCATAAATAATTAGGACACGAAGGTCCTAAATTCCATCACAGTTCCACCACTACCCCAGGAGTTGTCAGTGAAAAAGTAGCAATGAAGGGTGGAGATACTTTGAAGACTTTGTAGAAGATCATCATCGAAATTTTCAGCTTGAAGATATATAAAATTTGGGTTAAGTCTCCTTTACCAAAGCCATTAGCCAATAATAGTCAATGTGGCGGGGTCCATAGATCTCTAAACATTAAACAAAAAGATGACCATTTATGGATCGCTTGTTCTTTTCAAGTTCAGGTTTTCTTTTTTGTTTTAGTGCTTTTCAATTCTTCTTTTTTCTTAGAGGGAAAAGCATAATGGGAAGGGAATTTTCCTTTGATAGGTCTCTTCCATGGGAATTTTAATGGAATCTTTTCAAAGTACTCTCTTTAGAAGAGTAGACCCAATTATAAAACTCTCTTTATCCGAATTGTGTTGTTTGCTAGTGTTATATTCTACACGCTTATCTTCCTTACCCATTTTATAGATCTCTTGGGCTTTATCATCGTCAATGGTATCACTATCCTCATTTTGTTTTAGTGTTCGAATGATGATCAAGGACTAGACCTCTATGCCACTATAGCATACTTCTTGAAGACCCCACGTGAAAGACCCTCTCCAATACAACTCACCTACCCACTTTGAAATTTATAAGATTTATGTATGAATTCCTTTTGGTTAAGCTATCCTCTTAGGATATTCCCTTTCATTCCTTCTCGTTTCCCCTCTTCTCTTATGATTTCTAATGTCTCTCAAGATGAGTGGCCTTGGCTACTAATTCTTTCTCTTGATTCTTTTTCGTTTCCCCTCTTTTCATGCGTACTTCTAAAGCTCTACCTAGATTAGTCTCCTTGATGCTTAAAGATTCTAGCCTCCTTTCCAAAACATTGTGGCAATGTACGCATGTATATTATGTATTTGTGTATGTTGAACGTGTATGTCTGCATGCACGTATGCAAGCTTTTTATTACGTATACGTGTATGTATGCATGTTCGTTTGTACGTATGCATATACGTCTGTACTTTCGTACTCTCTCTCTCTCTCTATTATTTAGAACGCTAAAGAGAAGTTACCATTTTTAGAGCGGACGAGTTTTTACATCACATGTTCTCTCTGTATTATAGTCTCTATTGCGGTTTTGCTCTCATTGCGATAGACCTATTATAAGTTTGAGCTTCTCAGGAAATGCTATTGATCAACGAAGACGGAGCAACAGGAGCTCCTCTCGCATCAGTCATGACGACAAAGAGGCATCCGGATATCTCGAGTGTGGGGCTTGTACACAACTATCCCCCTCAATATTTGTTCTTGCAATATTAAAGGATCACGGATCCTGTTAGAGCTAAAATGCTTAATATTTGGCTTTCTAATCTTCCTAAACAGCCTGATGTGGTGTGTCTTCAGGAGCTAAAAGTTGGGGGGAACTCTCTCTTATTTAACCTTAAGAGAGTCTCCTCTAGGTACAAGTGGTTCTACACTAAGCATTGTGATGGTAAAGGGGGCAGTGCTATCGATGTGTCCATCAATCTCCTTCATGCTTTTATTACTTGCAGTTTAAGTGCTTCTAACCAGTGGTGTTTTGTCTCCCTGGGCCACCCTTATGATGTTAGTATAATTTCTGTTTATGCGGCTAATAATGAATCGGGGCGTTCTGTTTGCTGGGGGGAGCTCAATTGCATCCAAGGTCCTGTCATTGTTATTGGGGATTTTAATATGGTGACTGACATTAAGGATAGATGGAAAAGTAAAGGTAAAGTGATTAAAGGTCCTTAAAAGGAGGCTTGGTATAAAACTTGTAACTCCATGGATCTGGTTGACACTTCTGGGTCCTCTTGTGTGACTTGGTCCAATAAGCAGATTGGCATGGCCTATACTATGGCTTGTTTGGACAGATGCTATGCCAATATTCCTTTTGTCCAAGGGTGTTGGGATATTTGTGTTAATCTTGATACTTCCCTGTTTATGACTGACCATAAGCCTCTTCTTGTTACCTTTAAAAAGGGTTCCCCTAGTTTTAGAGTTGGCTGGCCCCATATAGATTGTAAATTCCTTAAGATGCCCAGTGTTTTGACCCAGACCAAAAATATCTTCTCCCTCAACTTTGAGCAGATTAGATCTCCCAGCATGGCTTGGTATAAGTATGTCAAAGATATTCAAAAGCTTTTTACTCAACTTAAGACACTAGCTAGGAAGACTAGGGCCCAAAGAAGACAATCCATAGTGGAAAGATTAGGGCTCCTTGATGCTAACTCCCAAGAATATCATGATCTTTCTGGGTTGTTGTGCAAAGAGAGGTATCTGGAAGCTAGCTACTCTCTTGCCTCTTCTAAAGAGTTCTGGAGTGGGAAGATGGATAGAAATAACAACTTCATGTTTTCTTTGATGAAAAAGCAAAAAGCTAGGGACTTGATCCCCCCTCTTATAAAGAAAAGTGGTGGTCATATTGTCAATATTCAAGACTCCTTACAGGAGGCCAAGAGCTTCTTTATGGATGTTTTCTCTGGTTCTCCCAAGTGCGGGGAGGACGTCCAGAGGGCCAGAGCTTCTATTGACTTGAAAAGGAAAAAAATGATTCCTGAAAGCCTGAGATTCATTCTGGACCTGCCTCTCACTGTCGGCGAGATCAAAGAAACCATCCATAAATTGAAACCCTGTAAATCTCCCGAGATTGATGGATTACCTAATGAGTTCTTCATGGTTCTGAAAGACTTCCTCACTCCTTATATTCTTTTGATTTGGGAAGAAGTGTCTGGTAAAGGATATCTCCCTTCTCACATTAACACTGGTGTGATCAGACTTATTCATAAGAAAGGCAGCAAGGAAGACCTTAATAATTGGAGACCCATTACCTGTCTGAATACTATTTACAAAATTTTCTCCTCTACTTTGGCAAGTAGACTTAGCCCTATGATGAGAAACTTTATTCTCCTAGAGCAGAAAGGTTTTATTAAGGGCAGATTCATTCTTGATGCTATTATCTCCCTTTGGGAAGGCATGGATTATGCCTCGGATAGTGGGCAGAATTGTTTTTTCTTAAGATTGATTTTGACAAAGCCTATGATAGGATTGAGTGGGACTTTGTTTTGCAATCTCTTCAAGACCTCGGTCTTGGTAGATTTCATTAAAATTGTGAGCACTCTTTTTGGTAATGCTTTTTCTAGAGTTGTGATCAATGGGCACCTCTCTGAACCTTTTAAACTTTCTAGATCCATAAGACAAGGTTGTCCCCTTGCCCCTCTGTTGTTTGCCATTGCTAGTGACTCTTTAGGTTGGTTGGTCAAGGATGCCATGGATAAAGGGCTTATAAGAGGCATTGAAATTCCTAATTCTCCTTCCCCCCTTTGATTAAAAATGTTTGCTGATGATACTAATGTTGTTCTTAAAGCTAACAATGCTTTTTTGAAGGTTTTTCTTGAATGCTTGGATCAGTTTTGTCTTGCTAGTGGCTCCAAAGTTAAACACAGTAAAACTAGGTTTAAATCTTCCTCTAACGTCATTCCTGATAGTATAACCAGTTTAGGATGTGAGATTATTAAGGAAGGAGAAGTTTTTAGGCTCTTGGGCATTCCCATGGAGTTCAAGATCTCTTTGTCTCAAAGATGGGAGTGGGTTCTGGATAAATTCAAAAAGCATTTGCTTTTTTGGTATGACTCTAACAATTCCCTGCCTCATAGATGCTTCATTCTCAATCATTTTGTTCTCCCCAAGCTAGTTTACTTTCTTGCTTGTTGGTCTCCCTCTAGAAAGCAAGTTAAGCAAGCTATCTCCCTAGCCAGGAGATTCCTTTGGGGTGGTAATGCTTATTATCAAAAAGTTGCTAAGGTCTCTTGGGTGTTGTCTCCCTAAATCTCAAGGTGGTTTGGGTATTCAGTGCCCCATTAAAATGGCTGACAACCTTGCAGCTAAGTGGATTTGTAGAAGTACTCTTTCTAAGGATATTTGGGCTATTCTTCTGCAGAGAAATTTGACCAATTCTACATAACAAACTACAAGGCTTGGAGTAACATCAACCTTTGGGATGTCATTATCTCCCCCCTTATCATTACTCCTGTGGGCAGTTTGATTGTCTGTAGATTCTGGAAAGCCTGGTTTAAAGCCAAAGAGTGCTTTTTTTATAAGAAAATGCTGATGGGTTCCTCTGAGTTATTCGTGCAGGAGTCTATCTGGTTTGGCAGTGCTATACAGAGATACAATGGTGTACTCACTATAAAAGAGCATAAATGCCATAAAGCTCGGTTCAAAGCTTGGAGTGACCTCATGAGCAATGAGGAAGTGTTATCTGATCATGAGCTTTTCCATGGTTTTGATTTGTCTAATGCTTGTCTGCAGGTTCTGTTGGATCAAAAAAAGCTGCTCAAGGCTAAGCTTGCCCACGGTCTCAAGTCCAAAGCTAGTCTTGATGAGATGGCCAAGTCTATCTTCAAAGAGTTCAAAAAGACAAAAGGGAGAATCATGCAAATTGTGCCAAAACTCAATAAAAGGTGGTCTTGTATATTGATCTGCCAAGCAGTGGTCCTACAGGTTTAAATCTCTATGGGCCTTTCCTGATCAGAGTACACATTCTTATGTGATGTGGCTTATGCTCCAGAATGGCCTCTGGATTGGTCCTAGAGTTAGGAAAGTTCAGATAAATGGAGGGATATGTACCTTCTGTGGCAAGGAGGAAGATGTTAACCACTTTTTTTTTAATTTCCCTCATGCCAGACTTTACTGGACCAATGTGGAGCTTTATCTTCAGTCCAGAAGATTTCCAGGGCTCACTCAAGAATCTCTCATCATAGGAAGCTGTAAGAACATGGATGTTCTACTTTGGAACATATGGAGAGGCTATGTACTATGGCATATATGGTGTAGTAGGAATAATGTGGTTCATGGTAAAGGAAATAAAAATTTCCTTGCCTCTCTCACTAAAACTCTCAAGAAAGCCTCTCTTAATTGTATTCAGTGTATTAAAACTGCTCCTGATCACAAAGAAAGCATATTCACACTGCTTAAGTCTTGTAAATTCTCCAAATGGAGAAGCATTATCTCCTCGTTGTACTCTGCCCAGAGGCTTGATATGGCCCTCTTCTTGTAACTGGTTGTGTTTGTGGCTCTTGCCCCTTGCACATTTTGTACTCCCTCCATTAATCTAATCTTCCTGTTTTTCTCAAAAAAAAAAAAACTATCCCCCTCACCGCGGGAGGCAATTGGCCTCTATTCTAAAATCAGAACTTGTTTAATGAAGATAATATTACTAAATTAAGAGGAGACAGAAAACTCCATTACTCAGAACTAGAGACTTGTGGGGCTATCTTGACTTGCATGTCATCTAGCCTCCCTATTATGGATCATAGAATCAATGACTTTTGATCAATGACTATTCAGCAACATACTCGGCTACCTGTGCGATTTCTATGAGAAATGCACTTATTCCATGTTACAAGATGATACTTATTCCAGCTGCTAGAAGAGCCTGAAGGTCCGTGCAAGTATATGATTTTTGTGAGAAACAAAATCAACTGCACATGGTACATTACAACTCGTAATCGATGGTATAAGACTCATTACTGCTCATTGCGGCTCGTTACAGCCTCAGTACGTGCGTGACTGGAATGAGGCATTAGCGTAATCTCTGTTTGACTCTGCAAATCTGCGAATCGCTGAAATAAGCAAATCATTTCCTGACGAACAATTTGTAGTATCAATTTCAAGATGGTAGTGAGTCTTTTAAGCATGTTATGATCCTCGATCAAAAAGACATGTCGAAAAAAGCTATGCTGAGCGTTATTCAATGCTTGGTTTGTTTTAGTGCTGTTATCGATAGACTTGTTCCTTCACTGTGATGAAAATTGAGGTGTCAGATAATGTGCCTCACTTGAATACAAAGTATTTGAGTTATGATCAATGAACAGAACTCTATGTCACTACAGCATACTTCTTCAAGACCCCATGTTAAAGACCCTCTCCATTGCAACGCACCTATCCACTTTCAAACTTTCGAGTCTGATGCATCAATTCCTTCCGGTTTAGCTTTCCTCTTAGGGAACTCCTAAATCTGATTCTTCCTTTTCATGCCTTTTCGCTTCCCCTCTTCACATGCCTATTTCTAAGATAAGGTGAATGAACCCGATGCTTAAAGACTTCAGCGTTCTTTCCAAACGACTCTGTGGCAATGTACGTATGCATATGTACTTATGGATGTTGAACGTCTAGGTATGCATGTATGTGTAGATGTTTCTTATTATGTTTAGGTGTATGTATGCATGTTTTGTTCCGATGTATGCATATACATACGTACTCTTATACGCTCTCTACCATTTAGAAGATACAAATTCTTTATTCCATCTTGACATGTACGAGAAGAAGCTGACATTTCTAAAGCACACAAGTTTTTACATCACATGTTCTGTCTCTATTGCAGTCCTTATTGTTGTTTTGCTCCTATGTCAATAGCCCGATTATAGGCTTGCGGAACTAATCAATGCATACAGAGCAATATGAGCTCTTGAGGCATCAGTCATGATGAGGGAGAGCCATCTTGATAAGTGTGGGGCCCTATACAGCTTACTCCCTTATTGTGGTAGACATTTGCATTATTCTAATAAGAGAAGTGTCAATGAATGTAATGATCAAGATAAGAGAAAAATACAATCCTCACAGCTTAAGAAATTTTGGGCTGTCTTCACTTGCGTGTAAAGTATCATCCTCTATTATGGTTGTGAAGAAATAAAAATTCAACTTGACTCTCACAAGATCAAAGATGAGAACCTTTCATCTAATATTTCCAAAAGCTAAAGAGTTAAATGGAAGCAACCAAAGTCAAAGATTATAAACAATTCCTCGATTATGAAGCTATAATCAAAGAAGATAAATCAACTTTATGGTCTATTCATCCGTCAAAAAGATAAGAACATGCAAATTTTCTTGAGACATGAAAATTCATCCATGATATTTGCTTGAAAATTATTGTTAATCGAGCGTATGCTTGAGTTCATAGTATTAGTTTATTATTTTATACTTTCCGAATTCCTCTGATTCTTCCGACGGTTGGAACATTTGGCATTTTTTGATCCATGGATGCTTACTTCAAACTAAAAATATTAGACGAATCTTCCTAAATAACTACAACACCAATTAGTTACCGATTCCTCTAGCCATTCCACTCTAAGCTTCCTTGAAAACAAAGGGACGTTTTTACTCCCTTCATTACAGAATGTAACCATCTTCAAGACTACACTCATTATGAGTTCAACTTGAATGCATGAATTCGGCATCTAACACTTGTTGGAAGAATGCAGAAAATGATGAGGTGAAAATCATAAGAAAATCAATAAAAAGCTCAAACAAGCTTAGAAACTTCAAAACAAATTGAAGAATCAAGGGTTAATCAAAGGAAAGATGAAAGAATAAAAATATGAGTATCTAGCTGAAAAGTGACCACTATCGAGAGGCATTTCCAAGGGTATTAAATTCCAAGTTCTTCCGCCATCTACATCTTAGTATAGCTCTCTACGATTTTGTTGGATTTCTCATATCGTGGAGCATAGGTATGTTGAGAAGCTTGGATTACCTCAAGTGTAGAATGTGAATAACAAAAATTAAATAGTGTATACTATAATTGCTAAGACTTTAAAGATAGACTTACTAAAGTTCACTTCTGATGGGAGAGCAAGAAAATTTGTGTTCATGCATTTCTTATGGTTGTTCTTCATGCATTTCATTTGTTTCTTGCGTGTTTCATCAGAAGAATAGTGATTTGATCTACTTTTCTTTTCATCTACAAGATTATGTTTTCATAATCTCTGTGGAGAGGTCAAATATGCATATTGAATTTGTAGAGTGATCCATCACCTTTGATGCAAATAAGAGTTTGTGTGTTTACTTTTCCACCAGAATCATTGTCATTGCAAATAGGCATCATTACCACCAATGGGATTCTTGCATGATAGTAAAGAATATTGATTAACGTTTCTTTAGGAATGCCTCATGGCATCTTCAACGTGTGCTATTGACCACCAAGATCTTCACAAAATGCACATCCATTGGAGTACAAATGGTCAAATCTGCATTTATAGTCTACGATAAGAGGAAAATCTACCTATCTTGATAGTTGGTATCAAATTCAATTATCTATATGATATTGGATATATATTTGATTATATTTTTGAAATACAATTGAATATTAAAGAAAATCTTGTATTTTGGACCTTTATCTTCTTAAGCTGCTTCCATAACTTCAAACTCCAAAAAATCTCCCAATTCATCCAAATTAGAACTGTTGCAAAAACCATTGAACTTTGAAACCTTTCCAAAGGCATTCAACCCCAAACCATCTACAAGGATAAAATGCTCATGAATTCAACAAGTTAAAATGATTGAAGATGATTAAAAACCTCATTAAACACAACAGAGAGTCGATCCCCCTACTGCTAGACCCACATGGCAATGTATGCAATTCGGAAGAAGATAATTTTGGCATCATCGAGGGGCACTTCACGAGACTCTTGGGAACCTCGAACCCCCTTTCCCACCATAGAAGGGACTGTATGGCTGCCATTTCTAGGGTTTCCCCCCGGAGGATACCACCCAACCTTCACTCCCTGCTTCATGCCCCTATCTCGGAATCAGAAATCATTGAGGTCATTGATGCCCTCCCTCTCGGTAAAAGCCCGGGACCCGACGGACTCACTAACGAGTTCTTTAAATCCTTCAAGCTGGTGGTTGCCACCCCTCTCCGGATGGTTTGGCAAGAAGCGCTAAATTTTGGTGCTCTTCCTTCTTGTCTAAATGATGGAATTATCAAGTTGATACACAAGAAGGGGGAAAAGAACAGAATCGAGAACTGGCGGCCTATTACGATGCTCCAAACAGGATACAAGATCATCGCCAAAGTCATTGCCAACAGACTCTCGTGCCACCTGAGATCTTGGCTTAGTGAGGACCAAAAAGGTTTCATCAAAGGCAGGTCTATCCTGGAAACCATTATGGATATTTGGGAAGGTATTCAATTTGCAAATGAGTCTAATCAAGATGTGGTTTTCCTCAAGATCGACTTTGACAAAGCCTACGACAGGCTAGAATGGGACTATATTCTGCAGTCGCTCCAAGATCTCGGACTTAGTCAGAAATTCACCAAGATGATCGCGACCCTTCTCAAAAACGCAACGACCCAAATTAACGTTAACGGCAAACTTTCGAAGGCGATCCATCTTAGAAGATCGATTAGACAAGGGTGCCCTCTGGCCCCCCTTCTTTTTGCCATCGCCACTGAGGGGCTGAGCAGACTTGTGGCTCATCATGTGGAGGCTGGCAATATCAAAGGCCTCCGGCTGCCTCACGACCACAGTCAAATCATCATGAGACTTTTTGCTGATGATATGAACGCGTTCGTCCACAATGATAATACCAGCCTGGAGACTTTCTGGAGGTGTCTTGCTACCTTTTGTGATGCCTCTGGATCCAAAATCAACCACTCCAAGACCGCCTTTAGGGCTATTGTGGGACAACATCCTGGCCTTCTCACTGATCATGGCTGTCAAATCATTCCGCAGGGCCAAATCCTTCGACTTCTTGGAATCCCCTTGGGGTTTGGCATCTCTATGGAGCAGCGATGGAACTGGGTGTTGGCTAAACTCGAAAACAAACTTAACTATTGGAGAGGTATGCAAATCAATCTCGCTGGGCGTGCGATGGTTATCAACACGTTCCTCCTCTCTTCTACCATCTATTTCCTTTCTTGTTGGAGACCGAATGAGCAAGGCCTGTCCAAACTGAATAGTATTTGTAGAAACTTTCTTTGGATGGGCGATCATAACAGAAGGGGGGTGCCTAAAATCAAATGGGCCATCTGCACTAGCCCTAGAGATAGCGGGGGGCTTGGTATCCTGGACATTGGGTGTATGGCTAACAAACTGGCAGCCAAATGGATGATTAAGGCTTGGTGCAATAGGGAGGCCTCGTGGGCCAAGCTGATCTTCAGAAACAAGAATGAGTTGGCCCTCACGGGGTTCCCGAACTGGAAGAATCTTGACATCATGACCCTGCTTTTCTCCCCGATCCCCGTCTTCCCGAAAGGCTCCAATCTCGTGTGCTCCCTTTGGAAGGGCTGGAATAAAGTCAAAAGCTTCACAAGAATTAGTGAGGACTGGAAGTGGGCGGCCGGAATCAGACAAAACGACTCTATCTGGTTTCCGATACATGGCATCCGGAGTGTGGAGTCGTGGAACATTCAAAATGCCAAGAAGCTATGGAACAAAGGATTCAAAAAATGGAAACACCTCTGGAAACATGACACCAACAACTGGATCAACTTCGAGGATATTGACCCTCGCATAAACATCTCCTACGAAGAATGGAACACTTTGCAAAGCAGATGCCTCGCTTGGGATCATCACAAGACTCGCCTTCTCATGGGACACGACACACCGAACTCGCTTGGTCTCAAATGGCACAATGGAAATAGCCTACTCAAAATCCCGAACATCAAAGAAACGGCTGACCTCCAGATCAGCCTCAACAAGAAGTGGTGCCTGTCTTGGACACGGCTTCGGTGGGACATGAAATTCATGGGTATCTGGCACCCCCTTATTGAGATTAAGAAGTCTGTCCTCTTATGGCAAATTCTTCATCGAGGAATTTGGACCAACCATAAAGCTAGCAAACTTTGTGGGATCCCTCCTTGGTGCAAACGCTGCCACCGTGCTATCGAAGATGTCCCACACATCTTCCTTACTTGCCCCAACTCCTACAGAATCTGGCAGACGGTTGGAATGAAAATCAGACTTCAAAAACAGCTTAGTTGGAAACAAGTCCTTTTGGGAGAAGCGATCGGCTGCTCTGCGACACTCTGGAACGCCATCAGAGGGGAAGTCCTGTGGAAAATTTGGCGAGAGAGGTGTGCTCTCAACTTCGGCGATCCCCCCAGGGAGTGGTCGATTGAGAAATCACTATTCCTCCTGTGCAAAAGGATCGTTAACAGTAAGAAGTCCCCCCCCCTCAGGCACCATCAAGTCCTCCTTTTGATCAACAACAAGCTCAAACCCAAGTGGGCCCCGCATGAGGGCGATGAGAGGGTGATTAACCTTCTCTGTAATGCAACCTAGGATTCAATCAAGCTTCCCCTGCTTTGTGGGATTTGGGGGGTCCCGTGGGCACTAGTCCCCTTCTATTGTACCTTTGTTTCTTAATTTAATTCAAGACCGGGAGAGTAGGCTATTGCCGAACTTCCTTTATATTAAAAAAAAAAAAAACTCCCTAAACCTAGAAAAGAACTCCAACAAAGTAGAAAAAACTCCCATAGAGTAGACCACACTCACTTGAAAAGCATAACTTAAGTTCCTCAATACCTTTGATCAGAATCATATGAGAAAATGAGTCAATATCCATTCCGCTAGATGATAAAAGTCCTACTTTTGTGATCAAAGCTGCATGTTTTACAATATAACTTGTCTCATTTTAACAGATATTCATCAGCAATATATGAGGATCTATCACTCATGATTCTCTTGATCGAATCCTAACATATATTGACAAAATCCTTTGCCAAGGGAGTGGTGTAGCCAAGATCATATAGATTTGAACCTTCAATGTATTCTTTCTCCCAGGCAATGATCTCACTTTAGTTATTAAATTCCAAGAGAAGAGATCTTGATAGAAGAATCAACACTCATTCTAGACAACATAAAAACGATCTAATCCTATTATTCTCCATTTGAACCCTCGAGTCATTACCTATCACAAATCCTCCATATCAATTGAATCCCTCATTATCTAATTGGCCTGTAGTACCTCGTCAAATAAAACATCCAAAATTAGTCCCCCTTCCCTAAAATACATACTTTGCATTGTTTGGTCCAGGGATGCTTACTTTCCCTAATCAAGTTGACTATTACGCTTTGTATATGCCTACTTTAAGCTAAAAATATTAAATTAAATTTCCTAAATAACTACAACACCAATTAGTTACTAATTCCTTGAGCAATTCCACTCTAAGCTTCTTTGACATCAAAAGAACGTTCTTCCTCCCTTCATTAAATGTAACCATCTCCAACATTACACCCTTATGAGTTAAACTGGAATCTAGGAAATTGTATATTAATTATTGGGAGAATGTAGAAAATGATGAGGTGAAAATAAGAAGAAGATCAATAAAAAGGTCACGCAAGGTTTAAAAAAAGCCACAATAATAGGAGAAACAAGGCTAAGTTCCAAATTGATTATCTAGTTGAAATGTGACTACTCTCGAGAGATATTTCCAAGGGGGTAAGCTCCAAATTGTCAATTTTAAGGAATCTTCAGCCCTCTACATGGTAGTATAGCGCTCTATGATTTTGTTGGATCTCTCATATCGTGGATCATAGGTGTATGGAGAATCTAGAATTGCCTTTAAATATACAATGTGCATAACAACACCCACAAAGTATAAACTATAATCTCCAAAACTTGTAAAGAAAGACTAACTTCACTTCTGAAGGGAGGGCACGAAAGAATCACTTCACTTGTGAAGGGAGGACATCTCTTATATCTCTTTTTCGTGCATTTGAGAGTGCACTCTTACAATCCAAAATCCTTAGCACCTATAGGCTTATGCTTTCATTGGCTACGTACTTTTTTGAGTGATCTGATCAACTTTTCTTTTCATCTATAGGCTTATGCTTTCATTGGATATGTAAAAGGTGAAAAATGCATATTGACGTTTTAGAGTGATCCATCACCCTTGATGCAAATAGCATTTGTATGTTTAGTTCTTCACAAACATTTTGGCGTTTCTCGTAGGCATCACGACTACCCATGGGAATATTGCATGATATTATGGAAGCCTGACTGTGAGACAAGAACACTGTGAGGCAAGCAAAATTTGTGGGATCCCTCCGTGGTGCAAACGCTGCCACCGCGCAATCGAAGATGTCCCACACATCTTCCTTACTTGCCCCAACTCCTACAGAATCTGGCAGATGGTTGGACTGAAAATCAGAGTTCAGAAATAGCTTAATTGGAAACAAGTCCTTTTGGGTGAAGCGATTGGGTGCTCTGCGGCTCTCTGGAACGCAATCAGAGGGGAAATCCTGTGGAAAATTTGGCGAGAGCGGTGTGCTCGCAACTTCGGCGACTCCCCCAGGGAGTGGTCGATTGAAAAATCTCTACTCCTCCTTGGCAAAAGGATTGTCAACAGTAAGAAATCCCCCCCCTTCAGGCACCATCAAGTCCTCCTTTTGATCAACAACAAGCTCAAACCCAAGTGGGTCCCGCATGAGGGCGACGAGAGGGTGATCAACCTTCTTTGTAATGCAACCTAGGAATCAGCCAAGCTTCCCCTGCTTTGTGGGATTTGGGGGGTCCCGTGGGCACTAGTCCCCTTCTATTGTACCTTTGTTTCTTAATTTAATTCAAGTCCGGGAGAGTAGGCTATTGCCGAACTTCCTTTATATTAAAAAAACATTGGGTAAAGTTTTTGTTAGAATGCCTCATTTCATCTTCGGCATGTGCTCTTGACCATCCAGAACTTCACACATCATCATAGATAGATTATGGTTAATCTTAGTTTTGATTCATTTTAGGGATCTTTTCTCTTAACTCTATATAAAAAATATCTTCTCATATCACCTCAATTTTCACTTCCATCGGGGTACAAATGGTAAATGCTGCCATGAAAAGATAAAAATCCACCTACCTTGACAGCTTTGTTGAGGCTGCAAATGGTGTCCAATTGAATTATCTTTATGATATTGAATATATATTTAAGTTTAGTTTCGAAATCGAATTGAATAATAAAATAAAATTTTGGATTTTTGGACTAAGAAATCAACGTCTGTAGCTGCCCCCCTAACTTTAAACTCCAAAACTCTCCCAAATCATGAAAACTAGAACTTTCTCCCAAAGGCATTGACCTTTGAACCCTTTTCCAAAGGCATTCAACCCCAAACCATCTGCAAGGGATGAAATGCTCTTGAATTGAAAAAGTTCAAATTATTGAAGAAGATTAAAAACCTCATGGAAACTTATCCTTAAAAGATCATCAAAATCCCAAAATTCACATATACGTCTGTACTTTCGTACTCTCTCCTTTATTTAGAAAGCTGCCATTCTTGACGTACACAAAGAGAAGTTGCCATTTTTAGAGCAGGCGAGTTTTTACATCACATGCTTTGTCTGTATGGCAGTCTTTATCGCGGTTATGTTCTCATTTCGATAGATCTATTATACGTTTGAGCATCTGAGGTGATGCTGTTTATCAGTCATGACGACAAAGAGGCATCCGGATATCTTCAGTCTGGGACTTGTACACAACTATCCCCCTCACCGCGGGAGGGAAGTGGCCTCTAGTCGAATATCAAGATTTCTCAATGAGGATAATATTACTAAATTAAGTGCAGAGAGAAAAGTACATTCCTCACAACTAAAGACCTGTGCGGCTGTCTTGACCTGTGCATCCTCTATTTTGGATCATAGAATGAGAGCTTTTGATCAATGCCTATTCAGCAACATACTCGTCTACATGTGCGATTTGTCTGAGAAATGTACTTATTCCATGTTGCGAGATGATACTTTTTCCAACTGCTAGAAGAGCTTGGAGGTCCATGCAAATCTATGATTGTTGTGGGAAATAAAAGAAACTGCACACATCCAGGGGGCGTGGTTTAGTGGATGTGTCTTGTACTCCTAGGCAGATGACCAGGGTTTAAGTCGCGCCTAGGGCTGGATGCCTCAAAGTTCCCCAAGATGGGTGCCTCTATCTTACAAGGTCGGGTGTGTGTCTTTCCGAATTCATTGTACTCTAAAAAAAAAAAAAAAAGAAAACGAAAAAGAAAAAGCAACTGCACATTGTACATGACAATTGGTAATCGATGGTAGTAAGACTTATTAATTGTCATTGCCGCTCATTACAGCTTCAGTCCGTGCGTGATTGGAATGAGGCACTATTGACGAGAAGAAATCTCATTAGCTTAATGTCTGTTTGACTCTGTAAATCTGCAAATCTCTAAAGAGTTATGATGAAATGAGCAAATCATTTCCTGACGAAGAATCCATAGAATCAATTTCAAGATGGTAGCGACTGTTTAAGGCATGTTATGATCCTCAAAAAGACATGTCAAAAAAAGCTATGTTGAGCGTTATTAAATGATTGGTTTGTTTTGGTGCTCTTATCCATAGATTTGTTCCTTCATTGTGATGAGTTGAGGTGTTAGATAATGTGCCAAAGTATTTGAATTATGATCAATGCCTAGAACTCTATGCCAGTACACCATACTTGTTGAAGACCCCATGTCAAAGAGCCTCTCCATTGCAACGCACCTATCCACTTTCAAACCTTTAAGTCTTATGCATCAATTCCTTCCGGTTTAGCTTTCCTCTTAGGGTACTCCTAAATCTAGTCCTTCCTCTTCTTGCCTTTTCGTTTCCCCTCTTCACATGCCTATTTCTAAGCTAAGGTGAGTGAAGATTTCAGCGTTCTTTCCAAATGACTTTGTGGCAATGTATGTATGTATATGTACTTATGGATGTGGAACGTGTGTGTATGCATGTATGTGTAGATGTTTCTTGTTATGTATACGTGTATGTATGGATGTTTTGTATGTATGGATGTTTTGTATGTATACGTGTATGTATGGATGTTTTGTACGGTCTCTATCATTTAGAAGATACCAATTTTTTATCTCAGCTTGACATGTAGGAGAAGAAGTTGACATTTCTTAAGCAGGCAAGTTTTTACATTGCATGTTCTGTATCTATAAGAGTCGCTATTCTTTTTTTTTTGAGATTACAATGAATTGGAAACACATACTCATACACCCAATCTCGTAAGGTAGAGGCACCCATCATCGGAATCTCATGGACATTTCCAGCCAAGACTTGAATTTAAGAGCATCAGCCACTAGGCTATGTGAGCTCAGATTATAGAGTGATTATAGGTTTGAGCAACTAACCAACGCGTACAGAGCAATGTGAGCTCCTGAGGCATCAGTCATGACGGCAGAGACCCATCCGGATAAGTGTGGGGGCCGCACACAGCTTACTCCCTTACGTTACTCTAAAAATAGAAGTTTCAATGAATGTAATGATCAAGCTAAGAGAAAAATACAATCCTCACATCTAAAGAAAGTGCAAGAGAATGAAGATTACGACCACCACATGCTTGAGAGATGACTCTCCTCCCAACCAAATGCCTCTATATATAGCTCTCTCCAAGGGACTGCCTTCTTGGGCAGGTGGATACTAACCATCCAAGTGTCAACCATGTAACTACATGTGCGCCAAGTGTCCCAATTAACTCGAGTTAACTCAAGTGGATGCTTCTAGAAGGCTCTAGAGCTCTTTGGGCAAAATACTCTCCCCATGTACCCCACGGGGGTTGAACCCAAGACCTCCTCCTTCACATCCTTGAGACTTAACCACTAAGCTAAGTGGATCACTTGTTCACAAGACCTCCTAGTAAGTCTAAACTCGAGATCTTTGGTCATACACACGGATGACCAAACGGTGTCCGATTTCAGATCTGTCTGAACCGGCTAGACCCTTGGATCATAGACTTACTTTATTACATTCTTCCCCCCTTGGAAAAGATTTTCGTCCTTGAAAATAGAGCTATATACATACTGTAGGCAACCCCCGAGCCTCATGTTCTAAAACTGGAAGAACATGGTCATGTTCTAGAACTGGAAGAACATGTCTCATCTCTGTGGTGGCATCCTTGCCCAAATGATTCAAAACACTATCTGGTTTTGTACTTTGATGAACGGGACAAAGTACAAACTAGTGAAGAATAATGAGGGTGGATCTAATGACATCCCTGGCTAATTCACAGTTTCTGGATGTGCGATCTAGGCACAAACATGTGAACTAGGTGGATTCAAATTACTAGTCCATTTCTAGGCATAACTGGTGCATGGGCTTAGTAATGAAGGTGGGATTCTTATCCCTCACAAGACTTTGAGAATTCTTGATTCACTTGAATTTGTTTTGGAGAACTTGAAGTTTGGTTGTCCCATACATCTAACTTTAGATGTCTGTACAATGGTTTACTTTTATCTAACAGTTACTTGATTTTTTCACCCGACTAGAGGACTACTTTGTCCCAATGAGTTGAAAAATCCTATGTAAACTGTAGGAGAAAGTTTACCATTTCGATGGAATCAACCATACTAACTTCACCAATTCAAATTCAAAAATGAAAATTTGTCCAACTTAGGACACTTTTCTCAAAGACTTTTAACTGAAAGTTCTTGGGAATTGTCAATCTGATGAGCAATTCCTAACTTCCCTATTCTAGAGTATACTGGACTCCAGGAAATCATTTATGCTATAACTTGAAGCAAACTCAAATGAATAAGTCCACTTAGACTTATCATCTTTTGAAGATTGAAAAGGTTCTTGTACATAACATCTATCTAGGATGTTCCAGTTAGTTATTTTATTCTAACCGGCTAACCCTGGTCTTTTGCAAAAGGAATCAGATACTATATCTGAGTCAATTTCAAAAGATTTGGAAAGCGGAAAGAAATAACTAAGACTCTGTACAACCAATTCAAACTTTGAATATACATAAACTTGCTATGAGTCAAAGTCTAGTTGACTCAGGACTTTAACTTTTCAAAGATCTATTTCAACAAGATATTGAAGCATTGTTTTTATCTTTAAGAGAAATAAGCTAGTTTCTCAAAAAGATTCAAAGCAAATCAAAAACATCATCCAACCACAAGATACTAGTGTGGTAGCCAACATCAATGTGTCGACCCACTGAGGTTCTGTCGATGAGTTTCGTATTCAAATAATGCTTCACTTGAGACTAAGTTCTGGTTTCAGTCTTTTTGACTCCTAATCGTGAATGCAATTCTTGTGCATTTCTTTGAGTCGAAAGAGTGAATTTATCAAGTTACACTAGGAACTTGATGCTTGACTTAGTCAATTAAATCTTTAGTTGAAAAGATCAACTCAAAATCAAAGTCCAACTTCTTTCAGAAATTTATCAAATATTTCTGATCAATAACACTTAAGCTTGAAGTGTTCTAAGAAGATCTTGGAAGTTCCTTACTTCATATCTTCAATTTCGTTGATCTTGAAATCATCTTGAGGTATCGTAAGATACTACTTTCATCCTTTACGAATTAAACTTTTCTTGAAGTCTTAATTCCCTTGAGGATGAAACCTAACTTCAAAATCCAAACTAGGACTAAAAGATAATTATCATCCCACGGTCCGATGTCCCATACCATCTTTCCTATATCAATCTGAGTATAAAATCTGGTGTCCCATACCACCCTATTTTGTATTCACATTAATGTGTGGGTGATTCTTATCCTAAAGTCTAAACATCTCTTGATAGAGTACCTTATCTCTTCAATTCTTTTACGAGAATTTAGAAGTTCCAGGTATTACCTCTAACTAGATTTTCTAGGTTTTGATTCCTTCACATGATCGTCTCACAATCATGTGTTTTACCTTGGGAACTTGAAAACCTCTTAACAGAATATCAATTCTTCTTTGCTAGGGTTTTCAAATGAAACCCAATCAAAATTCCAAGTACTTGAATTTTCATAGATTCAAGTTCAATTGGATTATTCTTGACCAATTTTGTAGTGACAAGAGCTTTTGACTTCTTGTCTTTAGATTCCTTTGTTTACTGTTGCTTTAGGTACCTACCCTGGGGACTTTATTTAGGAATCTCTTTACTGCTTAAGTCTTAAGCATCCGCTCATGCTTTCTGGATTTGTACCAAAATCCCTTTAACGATAGGTAAACACTTATGTTTTACCTTCCACAGACTTAATTACCATTTTCACGGTTGCAGACTACATTCTTGGAATTTCTTTACTCTGTTCAGACTTGGAAAAACTTACTCTTTTTTCACAGTTTTCCATCGAATAAATGGAACCTGAGTGAATAATTCCTAAAAGGAATTTTATTGCCAATACTTGGGCAATCTACAAAGTAGTTCGAATCGCACATTACTTGGAGAATCATGGCCAAGATTGATCAAGTCTGGTTGATCTTGTGACTAAAATAAAGAATAAATCTTTATAATTAAGATCTTCTAACTAGCTAAAGTTTCTTTGCTTACCTGCAGGATTTTTTGAGATCTTTCTCAAGTCCAAGCATACACTTATGCCTCTCAGATTCCAAAGCTAAGAATCTTTGATATACCTTTAGGTTATATCACAAATAGGACTTGAAATACCACTTCTAGTGGTTTGGGATGTCCGTGAACTACTTACTTATTGTTTAAAGAGTATGAAGAATTTCATTCTCAATACTTGAAAGAATGCCATTTCTTCAAAGACTTGAGATTCCTTCTAAGGAATAACTTGAGCAAATGATTCATCTTGGAATCTTTTGCAATATTAAAAGAACATTTGAAAGAATTCTTTCAAATAATATCCAAAAAAAAAAATTTACTGATTCAATTGTATTCATTTCCTGAGTATCAAACTAGAGACAAAATATCACATTTTGGATATGGTTTCCCATGCCACTATGAAAGTTTGAGTTGACTTTTTGTTTATGTGATATCGACTTCTATTCGTGAGTTTGATACCAGACTCATTATTATTGGTCAATCTTCAGATGTTACTAGAGTCCTTTAAACATATTTCACTAATCAAATTTATGTTTAAAGTCCAAGCATCTATTGATGATTGATCCAATAGTAATGCAACTATGAACACTTTGAACTTTATAACTTGTTTAGGAGAAGTTCATGGATTTAAGATCCATTTCTTGGAACTTTCTATTCCTAAATGAAAAGTTCACACTTGCTTCAAGTCTTTAGGAACTTATATTATTTCCTAAAGACTGCTTAGCTAGTTGCATCATTTACCAGAGATGCAACTATGGAACCTAACATCCTTTTATTGACGTCAAGGATCAATTGATGTTGAGGTTTAACCTTTGATTTCCATCACCCCTTGATGAAATCAAATGAAAATTTATAAAAGATTGGTACCTTTATATCTTGGCAAAACATTTATATCCTAAAGAGGTTTTGCCTTCATCATTCCTTGGACCTATCATATAATATGAATTTATGTGTATTTTGGGAAGAGTTCATGAATCAATTAAGATCCTCTACTTGGAACATCCACCTTCCCAAAAATAAATTCATCTTAAACATGGTAGGAGAATGATCTCACATGAAATAGAAGGCTTGACTATTTCATATCTCAATTCCAAAAAGTTACTTACCGAGGTTTCATCATGAGATACAAATCTTGAAACCACAAAGAAACTTCTTTAAACTTTTGAAATCTTCTAAATAGAAGAGTACTCAAGGAACTTGGAAATATAGTTGACGTTCTCATCCAACCTTGGGATGCTTGAGAAGTTACATAAAGTATGTAACTAATCAAGTAAAGCTTATCCGCATGACTTTCTAAGTATCATCATACATCATAAAAGAGTTTGCAAGTAATCAAATTTTCTTGGTTATCAAGAATATTTATTACTTAACTTTCTCCTAGTGCTTACTTATATCTAGCAAGACATCTATCATACTTAATTATCATTAAGTATTTGTCTTTGATAGCGGAGTATCGACTTGGGAAGAAATCGACTAATTACTTGAGTTGCAAACTAGAACTAGTATGTCTTTGCAACTAACTAGTCCT
Source organism: Ceratopteris richardii (assembly GCA_020310875.1). Taxonomy (NCBI): domain Eukaryota; kingdom Viridiplantae; phylum Streptophyta; class Polypodiopsida; order Polypodiales; family Pteridaceae; genus Ceratopteris; species Ceratopteris richardii. Next base: position 85,428,578 of record CM035413.1, on the reverse strand, counting down.
TGGTCTTCCCTAATGTCAAACTGCGAGCTTTATAAAGTAAGCTAAATACTAAGAGAGTACATTCTCATATCTACTTGCAAACAGCATTCCATTCTATCATGCAAATGCATGTATCTACATGCAAAAGCATATGCTCACATGCGTATGCATTCATGTTCTTTGCATGCCCAAAAAATAATACAACAATCATGCATGAGCTTGATGCACGATTTTTTCTTGTACTAAGAATGTATATCATGCAATCCTGATGCATGAATATCCTTTCCTTTGTCCTAATGCACTATGATATAAAAACATACCCTTGAGGTGCAATAGAAAACTTACTCAATGGAAAGGAAATATGTATTTAAACTACCAAAATACATTCTTTGATGCACAAGGATCTTTTTGAAATTAAGTCTTTCCTTAATGCAAACTAATGCTTGGAATGAGAAATGGATTAATTCATTATTCTAATCTAGACTTAATCAATTGAAATCTTAGCTATTTCAATGTGCATCTAGGATTAAGTGTAGAATAATGAAAACAAGATATTCAAGCATTAGGGCCAAGTAGAAACTGGAAAATACTTAGCTTTGATCATAGCTTCGTCCATCCCTTGATCCTTGCCAAGAGCTATTCATCATTCTTGAAGCTTCAGTTTTATGCAGCAATTGAGCATAATCATACACGTTCTCAGAAATACGTGAACGTCTGGGGTCTATGGATAGGCTGAAACGCTCCAAACCAGAGGTTGTGGGATCGAATCCCAGGCGCTTAACGTTAATAAGTCCACTTTTTTTAGCCTCCTTCTTCTACAGGTTGAAGACATACGAAGTATGCTCTGAGGGCTACAAGAAAGTGTAGCAAAATCATGGATGCAAAATCCATCCGCAGAACAATTTAATACATCAGCGACTTGGCGACTTGTGTACAACGACGAATTCTCCTTGCTACGAGGTCTCCGGATCGAGCCCCGCTCTGGCTACTCTTCCTTTTCTTCTGCTGAAGAAGCTTTGAGTTGCTAGTACTCCATTTCAATATAATCTCCAAATCAATTTGACACAACGCCTTGGCGACTTGTGTACAACGATGCACTACAGACTAGCAGGTTGGGAGTTCGACGCCCGTCGACTGTGAGAAAAATAATATCTGTAGCTTTTTGCTCCGTCGAATGCAGGTCTTCTTCAGCGCCGAATAAACATCATAAGAATAATATTATATATTCTGTGGATACACAAAGAGACAGGCCCATTGACGTTGCGGATATCTGAGCGGTAACCCAAACTAAGGACGTGAGTTCGAGTCCTTTGCTGTCCACAGCAGAAAGTATCAATCTTTTGCTGCCTTATTGACGGCTTATCTAGGACATATTAATATCTGTACTGCGGATACAGAGTCATGAACATCTGTGTAGTTCGTGGATAGGCGACAGACCTCCTATGACGAGGACGGGGGTTCGATTCCCGCAAGCTTATAGCCAGAGATAGTTACCCTTTTTTAGCTCTAGTTGAGAGCTTCTGCAGCGCAAAACTTGAACTAAGTAAAGCTGCGCGCTTCATAGTTGCGAACAGCCGTCAGTGTTCTTGGATGGTAGAGTGTCGTCGTGAATCACGGACCAGGGTTCGAATCCCTCTTTGCTCATAGTAGAGATGCTCTTTTGATTCTCTTAGCTCCTAAGCTAAACCATGAAAATGATTGTGGCACGCATCTCTAGACACAGCCGGGAGCAAACTTCGTAGAAGAGCTTATGCACGTAAGAACTCATGAGCAAGAAGCTAATGGAGAGACATATGATAAAGCCCACTCCAAGGTCACCATGAGAGCTTGGCTCTGATACCAATGCAAGAGAATGAAGATTACGACCACCACATGCTTGAGAGATGACTCTCCTCCCAACCAAATGCCTCTATATATAGCTCTCTCCAAGGGACTGCCTTCTTGGGCAGGTGGATACTAACCATCCAAGTGTCAGCCATGTAACTACATGTGCGCCAAGTGTCCCAGTTAACTCGAGTTAACTCAAGTGGATGCTTCTAGAAGGCTCTAGAGCTCTTTGGGCAAAATACTCTCCCCATGTACCCCACGGGGGTTTACCCAAGACCTCCTCCTTCACATCCTTGAGACTTAACCACTAAGCTAAGTGGATCACTTGTTCACAAGACCTCCTAGTAAGTCTAAACTCGAGATCTTTGGTCATACACACGGATGACCAAGCGGTGTCCGATTTCAGATCTGTCTGAACCGGCTAGACCCTTGGATCATAGACTTACTTTATTATAGAAAGCCTGGGGCTGTCTTCACTTGCATGTAAAGTAGCATTACAGTTTTCAAGAAATATAAATTCAACCTAACTCTCACAAAATCAGAAATCGAAACCTTTCATCTTACATTTCCAGAAGCTATAATCCAATAGTTAAACGGAAGCAACCAGAGTCAAAGATCATAAAGAATTTCCTATTCTCTCTACTATTAAGAAGGCTCTCATTCTTGACGTATACAAAAGCTATCATCCAATAGTTAAACGGAAGCAACCAGAGTCAAAGATCATAAGGAATTTCCTACTCTCTGTACTATTAAGAAGGCTCTCATTCTTGACGTATACAAAGAGAAGTTACCAGTTTCACATCACATGTTCTCTCTCTATTACAGTCCTTATTGTGGTTTTGTTCTCATTTCGAGGTAATGCTATCGATCAACGAAGACGGAGCAACACGAGCTCCTGAGGCATCAGTCATGACGACAAAGAGGCATCCGGATATCTCGAGTATCCCCCTCACCGCGCGAGGCAGTGGGCCTCTATTCTAATATTATTTCTTTTATGAAGATAATATTACTAAATAAAGAGAAGAGAGAGAGAGAAGTACCACTCCTTACAACTAAAGACTTGTTGGCGTGTCTTGACTTGCATGTAGACTAGCCTCCTCTATTATGGATCATAGAATCAGAGCTTTTGAGCAATGGCTATTCATCAACATACTGGGGCTACGTGTGCGATTTGAATGAGAAATCTACTTATTCCTTCGGGTAGAAGAGATACAAGGTCCCTAGAAATATATGTTTTTGGTGGGACATCAAAGCTACATTACAAGTCATAATCGATGAGAGTGAGTCTGATTATGTCCAAGCCTGCATAACGTAATGGTTGATGCTTTTAATCTTTGGGAAGAAGTCTTTGAGTTCAAATCTTGGCAGGACATATCCATGAGTTCCCCAAAGTGGGTGTCCATGAGTTCCCTAAAGTGAGTGTCCATGAGTTCCCCAAGATGAGTGCCTCTACCTTTGGAGGTCGGGTGTGTGTCTTTCCACTTCATTGTACTCCCAAAAAAAAAAAAGTAAATCTGATTACTGCTCATTGCGGCTCATTACAGCTTCAGTCCATGCGTGATTGGAATGAGACACAACTGACGACAAGGAATCTCCTTAAGTTTATTCTTCCTCTTCATGGCTTGTCGTTGCCCCTATTTACATGCCTACTTCAGCCTCCTTTTCAAAACACTTTGTGGCAATGTACGTTTGTATATGTACTTATGCATGTTTTGTTCCAATGAATGCATATACATATGGAGTTTTGTACGCTCTCTATTATTTAGAAGCTACCATTTCTTTTATATCAGCTTGGCATGTACAAGAAGAAGCTGCCATTTTCAAAGCAGGAAAGTCTTTACATGACATGTTCTCTCTCTAATAGAGTCTTTATTTCATGTCAGTCGCGCGATTTTAGCTATGGGAAACTAATGAACGCGTACAGAGCAAACATGAGTTCCTGAGGCATCAGTCATGACGAAAAAAAGCCATCCAGCTATCTCCCGTGTGGGCTTGTACACAGATTTCTCCCTTACCGTGGGAGAGATTTGCGTTATTCTAATACGAGAATTTTCATTGAGTTCTTAATATGAGCAAGTTAAGAAGTGTGGGGCTGTCTTGACTTTCTCAAGAAATATATATTCAACTTGACTCTCACAAAACGAGAATCAATACCTTTCATCTAATATTTCCAGAAGCTAAATAGTTAAATGGAAGCAAGTACAGTCAAAGATCATAAAGATATCTCGAATAGGAAGTTCCGAGCAAAGAACACAAATCAAATTCAAGGTCTACTCATCCGTCAAAAATGTAAACCAATGGATGTGATTATGATAAGAACATGAAAATGTAGCCGGATTTCTTTCTACTTTCCGATTCCTGATTCTTTTGGTGGTAACTATTTTTGGCATTGTTTGATCCATGAATGCTTTGTTCTGACAATCAAGTTGACTGTTATGTGTTGTATGGTCTCCTAAACAACTACAATACCAATTGGCTACCAATTCCTCGAGCCATCCCACTCTAAGATTCCTTCAAAAAAAAGGAGCGTATGCATTGAACTAGAATGCATGAGTCTGTGTATTAATTGGTTGAAGAATGCAGGAAACCATGAAGTGAAAATCACAAGAAGATCAATAAAAAGCTCAAACAAGATAAGGAAAAAAAATCGGAGAAGCAATGGTTAATGAAACGAATGATGACAAGAAAACTATTTATGAATATCAGGTAATTGAAAAGTGATCACTCTATAAAAGTATTTCCAAGGGGATTAAACTCAAAATTTTCGCTTTCAAGGATTCTTCCACCCTCCACATGCTAGTATAGCTCTCTATGATTCTCTTGGATTTCTCATATCATGGATCATAGGGTGTATGGAGAATCTCCAATTACCTTCAAATATATAGTGTGAATAACAACAATTAAAAATTAAAAATTATAATGTCTAAGACTTTAAAGAAAATGCTCACTCAACTTCACTTTTGAAGGGAGCCCAAGAGATTATGTTCATCCTTATAGACTTTTTTGTGCATCTCTTATGTCTCTTTTTCATGCATTTGAGAGTGCTTTCTCACACCCCAAACTCCTTAACACCTCTAAGAGTGATTTTGTCTTGTTTTGTGCATCTTTTGTCACACGAATAGCGATTTGATCTACTTTTCTTTTCATCGATAGCCTTATGTTTTCATAAGTAATGTAGAGACGAAAAATATGCATATGGACTTTGTAGAATGATGCATCACCCTTGGTGCAAATAAGAAATTGTATGTTTAGATCTCCACAAACTCTTTGTCATTGCTCCTAGGCATCATGACTACCTTTGACACTCTTGCATGAAAGTATGGTGACATGAGCGTGCAAACTGAGCATTGACTAAAGCTTTTGTTCGAGTTCCTCATTGCATCTTCAACTTTCATGTAAATAAAGCGTCCTGTATTATACATTTTCAGGAAATGTAATTTCAACTTGACTCTCACAAAATGAGAAATCAATACCCTTCAGCTAATATTTGTAGAAGATAAATATTTAAATGGAAGCAAGTACAATCCAAGATCATAGAGAAATTTAATGTATCAAAGCAACATCTAGAATATGAAGTTTTGATCAAAGAACACAAGTGAAATTTAAGTTCTACTCATCCGTCGAAAATGTAAATTATTTTATCTTTTCGGATTCCTAATTCTTCTCATGGTAACCATCTTTAGCATTGTTTGATCCGCGGATGAGTAGTTCTTCAAATCAAGTTCACTATTATGTGTTGTATGGTTTCCTAAACAAAAACAACACCATTTGGTTACCCATTCTTTGATCCATTCCACTCTAAGATTCCAAAAAAAAAGGGAGTGTTTTTCTTGACTTCAATAAATGTAACCATCTCCAACATTAGAGCCCTATGATTTCAACTAGAATGCATGACTTTGTATATTAATTGTTGGAAGAATGCAGGAAATGACAAAATGAAAATCACAAGAAGATCAATGAAAAGCTCAAACAAAGCTAGAAAAATAAAATAGAATTGGAGAAACAAGGATTAATCAAAGGAAAGATGAGAAAAAAAATATAAATTTCTAGCTGAATATTGATCACTCTATAGAGGTATTTCCAAGGGGATTAAACTCAAAATTTTCAATTTGAAGGATTCTTCCACCCTCTACATGGTAATAAAGTTCTTTGTGATTCTCTTGGATTTTAATATCATGGATCATAGCTGTATAGATAATCTCCAATTACCTTCAAATATATAGTGTGAATAACAACAATTAAAAAGTATAAATTATAATTTCTAAGAATTTAAAGAAAATGCTTACCAAACTTCACTTTTGAAGGGATCCCAAGAAATTCCTGTTCATCCCTTCTGGACTTGTTCATGCGTCTCTTATGTCTCTCTTTCATGAATTTGAGAGTGCACTCTAACACTTCAAACTCGTTAGCACCTCTAAGAGTGATTTTGTCTTGTTTAGTGCACGTTTCATCACATGAGTAGTGATTTGATCTACTTTTTTTCTCATCTATAGGCTTATGTTTTCATAAGTAATTTAGAGATGACAAATAAGCATATGTACATTTTAGAGTGATGCATCACCCTTGGCGCAAACAAGATTTTATGTTTAAATCTGCCACAAGAACATGGACTAAACCTTTTCTTGGAGTGCCTCATTGCAACTTCAACATGTGTTCTTTACCATTGCAAACTTTCATGTAAACAAGCATCATGTATTATAGATTTTCAAAAATGTAAATTCAACTTGACTCTCACAAAATGAGAAATCAATACCCGTCAGCTAATATTTGGAGAAGCTAAATACTTAAATGGACGCAAGTACAATCAAAGATAAAAAAGAACTCTAATGGATCAAAACAATATCTCAAATATGAAGTCCCAATCAAAAAACACAAATAAAATTTAAGGTCTACTCATGCATCAAAAACATAACCCAAGGGGTGTGATTATGATAAGAACATGGAAATGTGACCGAATTATTTTATCCTTTTCAATTCCTAATTCTTCTGTTGTTAACCATATTTAGCACCTGCAAATGATTAGTTCTTCCAATCAAGCTGACTATTATGTGTTGTATTGTGTCGTGAACAAAAACAACACCAATTAGTTACCAATTCTTTAGGCAATTCCACGCTAAGACTTCACTATATGTAACCATCTCCAACATTATAACCCTATGAGTTCAACTAGAATGCATGAGTTTGTATATTCATTGTTGGAACAATGCAGGAAATGATAAAATGAAAATCACAAGAAGATGAATGAAAAGCTCAAACAAGGTTAGGAAAATAAAATAGGATCCGAGAAACAAGCGTTAATCAAAGGAAACATGAGAAAAAAAGAGATGAATATCTAGTTGAAAAGTGGTCACTCCATAGAGGTATTTCCAAGGGTATTAAACTCAAAATTGTGGATTTCAAGGATTCTTCCACCCTCTACATGGAAGTATAACTCTCCATGATTCTCTTGGATTTCTCATATCATGGATCATAGGTGTACAGAAAATCTCCAATTACCTTCAAATATATAATGTAAATAATAACAATTAAAAGTATATATTATGATCTCCAAGATTTTAAAGAAAATTCCCACGAAACTTCACTTTTGAAGGGAGCCCAAGAAATTCGTATTCATCCTTCTCGACTTGTTCTCGCATCTTGTATGTCTCTCGTTCATGCATTTGACAATGCATTTTCACACTCCAAACTCCTTAGCACCTCTAAGAGTGATTTTGTGTTGTTTTGTGCATGTTTCGTCACACAAATAGTGCTTTGATCTTCTTTTCTTTTCATCTATAGGCTTATGTTTTTATAAGTAATGTAAACATGAAAAATATGCATATGGACTTTCTAGAGTGATGGATCATCCTTGGTACAAATAAGAAATTGTATGTTTAGATCTCCACAAACTCTTTGTCATTGCTCCTACACATCGTAACTACCTATGGCACTCTTCATGATAGTTTGGTAGCATAAGTGTGCAACAAGAACATTGACTAAAGCTTCTGTTGGACTGCCTCATTGCATCTTCAACATGTGTTCTTTACCAATGCAAACTTTCATGTAAAGAAGCATCTTGTATTATAGATTTTTAAGATATGTAAATTCAACTTGACTCTCACAAATTCAGAAATCAATACCCTTTAGCTAATATTTGCTGAAGCTAAATAGTTAAATGGTAGCAAGTACAATCAAAGATCATAAAGAAATCTAATGTATCAAAACAATATCTCGAACATGAAGTTCTGATCAAATAACACAAATATAATTTAAGGTCTAGTCATCAATCAAAAACATAAACCAAGGGGTGTGATTATGATAAGAACATGAAAATGTAACAGAATTATTTTATCCTTTCTAATTCCTAATTCTTCTGGTGATAACCATCTTTAGGATTATTTGATCCACGGATGATTAGTTCTTCCAATAAAATTGACTATTATCTGTTGTATGGTGTCCTAATAAAAAACAACACCAATTAGTTACCAATTTGTCGAGCCATTCCACTCTAAACTTCCCTAAAAACACGGAGTGTGGTTTCTCGAATTCACTAAATGTAACCATCTCCAACATTACAACCCTATGAATTCAACTAGAATGCATGAGTTTGTATATTACTTGTTGGAAGAATGCAGGAAATGATGAAATGAAAATCACAAGAACATCAATAAAAAGCTCAAACAAGATTAGAAAAATAAAATAGAATCGTAGAAACAAGGGTTAATCAAGGCAACTATGATAAAAAAATACGACTACATAGTTGAAAAGCGATCACTCTATAAAGGTATTTCCAAGGGTTCTAAACTCAAAATTGTCGATTTCAAGGATTCTTCCACCCTTTACATGGTAGTATAGTTGTCTATGATTCGCGTGTATTTCTCATATCATGGATCATATTTGTATAGATAATCTCCAATTACCTTCAAATATATAGTGTGAATAACAACAATTAAAAAGTATAAACTATAAAGTTTAAGACTTGTAAAAGATGCTCATGAAACTTTACTTTTGAATGAGACTATATTGATGTCTTACCAAAATGATGGCAATAATGAAAACATATGAGCATATTAGATAGTAAATTCTACCCTAGTTATCCATCAACAACTTGAAGCTTCTGAATGGATATCAGATAATAGATTTTTTTATTAACTTGAATAACAATGAATCCTACTAGAGAGATGAAATCATGTTCTTTTAAGTTAGAACATGAAGCTCGGAGGTATGCCTAATTATTTTATATATAGCTTTATCTTCAAGGAGCAAATTTTTATCATGTATGTATGCATATGTGTGTGTATTCATGTGTATTATATGTATACATATGTTAGTATGCATATATATGTATTTCCTATATATGTATGTGTTTTCATGTGTGTGATATATGTATACATGTGTTAATGTGTATATGTGTATATATGCATATGCATTTATGTAAAATATTCATGTATTCATGTTATATATGCAAGTGTTTATAACTGTGAATGTATATATGTATATGTGTCTATGTGTAAATATGTACAT
>CM035413.1:85146769-85414269 GCA_020310875.1 Ceratopteris richardii | reverse complement strand
CGAGATGCATGTCTCTCTCTCTCTCTCTCGCTCTCTCTTTCTCTCTCTCTCTCTCTCTCTCTCTCTATCTCTCTTTCTCTCTCTGTCTCTCTCTCTCTCTCTCTCTCTCTCTCTCTCTCTCTCTCTCTCTCTCTCTCTCTCTCTTTCTCTTTTTGCTCTCATGTCCAAATCCCCACAAAAATGTGCCAGGAGAAATCGATTTTTTTTAACATTCTAGAGCGTCGCTTATGCGATGCTCTGGAACACAGAACGTCGCATATGCGATGCTATCCAATTTTCCAAGGTCGCAAATAACATCGCTAGTTATCGCTGCTATTTGCAATGCATACATTTAGCGTCGCATAAGCGACGGAGGCCCGTAAAATAAAAATCCAAAAAAGCACCGTCGCTTATGCAACGCTAGTGTCGCATAAGCGACGGTGCTCAATTTTTTTCGATTCCGGGGCGTCGCTACGCCCCCTATTTCTTGTAGTGACAACATTAAGTGGACTTTAACGACAACACTCCAAACAATTACATTGAGGTAAGTGATTGTTTTGTTTTTTATTGATATAGAATGAGATAGAGAGAGAGAGAGAGAGAGAGAGAGGAAAGAAAGAGAGAGATCTAGAGAAACATAAAGAGAGAGAGACAGAGATGAAAGAGAGAGATAGAGAGAGAGTGAAAGAGAGAGAGATGAAAGAGAGAGAGATATGAAGTAGAAAGAGAATGAGATAGAGAGAGATGCATACATCCATACATACACACACATATGCATACACATATGTAGATCAATGATGAGTAGCACCTCCTTTAATGTCAATCCGGGAAGACATGAAGATGGTATGAAAACCTCGAACAAGTGATGGCACAAGTCTGTGAGTGAGAAGCACATTAACATGCACACACATACACGCACACGCGCTCACAAGGCAAGAACAAAGAGAGAGAAAATGGAGTTCTTTTAGATTACTCAAAAGTGCTCTTACAAGTTCAATTCTACAACTAGCTCACCTCAAAAATGAGCTCTCTAGCTCTATTTATAGTTTTTGACTAGTTTTTGGCCCTGTCCAGACCTAGTGTCTGGCCTAGTTAAAAATTAGGTTCTAGGGCCTATTTGATGGCTCAAACAAAGTCTAAAAATCATGAAAATTGGTACGATGATACTTCTAATACTCCTCAAGCTTGAGGACTCCTCGGCTTGCACAAAATGGAGTTACAAAAAGGTGAAATGGTAGTTACAATGATTTTTAGTAATGAGAATAACTGTTATGAGGATGTTGATTTGGAAAAATTTGAAGGGCCTACTTGCCAGATCTTCGTTGACTACTTTGTCTGCTTGTGCCTTCTCTCCGCTCTGGCTCCCTTCTTTGGCTACCTTGTCTTGTAAGTCCTTGGGTGCTTTGGCCCCAACTCCCCCGCCCCTCTCTCGCGTTTGTCGTCTCCGACAGACCCTTATTTGGCTGAGCGTTTGACATAGAATTCAACCAGGTCTGAAGCTCGGTGGTGTTCTTCCAGCCGCAGCCCTCGTGCTAAGTCTATCAGGAGGGCATCCCAATCCACTAGACCTAGAACGTCCGAATGTGGCACACACAGTTCTTCTTAATGTAATGTTTGCTCCATTGCAAAGAGATGGAGTAAATGGGAGGGTCTGGGAACAAAGACTTCAGAGTGGTATTCCCAGAACCCCGTGATGAACATCTCTTCAAATGTTTGCTTGTAGCAAGTGGGGAGGTATTAAATTCCTGCGTGCCATACTCATATCGTAGACCAAGTCAAGGTTACCGATTGTGAATCTGACACCTAACAAATGTGGATCCTGAATATTCTTGAAGGTCTTGAAGGTAACCAACATCAACTCGAATATCTTTAGGCACATCCGAGCCATTACATCTGGGATATTTCGCATTATGACTCCTAGCGGCGGATGGTGGAGATCATGTAGCCCACTCTAGCTTGTCCCCGTGGCAGTGCCAGGTATATGTAATTGAGCCACTTTATACAGCCTTTGACATTCTTCACAGTGATGGAAGACTCAGGCCATGTGCGTCTTCTGAGTATGGGAGCATAACAGGGATTATACTTAATGAATATGGGCATGATATTCCAAGTTCGAACCATCTCAGGGTAAGTTTCTAAGAGTCGTAGCCGCTAGGTAGGTTGATGAATCGATCCTTGTTTAGCGCTCTCTGGGATATCATCAGGGCCAAATTGAGTGGCAAAGGTTGGAGGCTTGCCACATCGTCATTGAATTTCGGCATTCTAATCTACCAAGAGCACACAATACGGCACATATTGATCGTCGTTGGTACCTATCCATCTGTGATGAGACATACTTCAGAAATATTTTGATTTGATAATGGTGTCCTCAATCTTACTCATGGACTCAATCTGGACTGCTACTCGATCATCATGTGTATTGGCCATTATTTCGAGTTTCTGCATCCATTCTGGGGCTTCTACCTCTAGTGTGTCCAATCCCTCAGCGGTTTGTTGGCCACCTGGCATTAGCATAGGAACATATGGCTCTTCATAGGACTCATCCACTTCAATGGGTACCAATTCTTCTCGTTCTGGCTTGATGACTGGGGAGGGTTGTCTTTCATATTGAAGTAATTTGCTTTGCAACTCTGCGACCTGTTCTCTCAATGCGTTTACCTCTCCTACAGTGGTGGTAGAATCGGTGATCTTGGGTATGTCTTCCTGCATCATTAGCTATTGACGGAGAGTATCTCGTTCTTTGCACAACTCATCATGCGCTTCTAGTAGATCCGCATAGCTTTCTAGAATTGTCTTCATATTGTCAGATGGAACAGCTTTGAAAAATTCGGGATGGATCTCCTTAGGGGAACCCTCCATGGCTGCCTCTAAATTTTCTTCGTTCTTCCTTTGCAAGCGCTTGTTCTCTTCGAGGGCAGTGGCCATGTGCTTTCTGAGTAAGGTCAGGTTGCGGCGGCTTTTAACATGTTCTGACTGATAAAGTTCTAGTAGAGCTGTTTGTTTTTTAACTTCATTAGAATCGGATGGCGGGGGAGCTTCCAAAAGGGTCTGGTGAGCGTGCTCGAGCATAGTGTAGTGTTGATTTAGGTCATTATTTTCTGCTTCCAAAGCTGCAAGCCTCTTCTATAGTTGCTCATGATCCGTAGTTATTTGGCGATGTTGATCTTCCAAGGTTTGGTATTCTATCTACAACGGATATACACACTGATGTAATGTAGAAAACATGTTATTTACATTCATGAATGCAGGGAAGGTGGAGGATGCAGGGGGAATGGGGAGGGGGAAAGGGATAGTGAATGAAGTGGTAATGAGAGGTGATGTGGGTGGTGGGAGTATGGGAGATGGTGGTAGAGAGGGGGAAGGGAGTGGTGTTGTGGGTGGTGATGTTTCCATGGTGTCAAAAGTGTGTGTAAATGTGTAGATGGGGACTATGGGTGGGGTGGATGTGATGTTCGTGAAGATTGTGGTAAATGTGGGCATTGTGATCCCTCCAAATTGGGTGCCTAGCGAGATAGGAATCCCCATGAAATATGTGGTGAGTGTTGAAATTGGGGTGGTAGTGTCATGTGGTGAAGTGATGTGTGTAGTGAGAGTCAGTGAGGGTGGTGATGGTGGTGCCTCCTGGTGTTCCTCTGTTTGTGTAGTGTCTCCTGGGGCCGATACATCCATGTGAATTTTCTTGCGGGAGCGTATGGGACGGGTAGGCACCCGTTTCTTAAAGCGATGAATATAAGCCATAGCTGAATGAATGGCTTCATCCAAGCCCACTGCGTCCGCGTGCAAGTTCATCGGTTCAATAAACATTTCATCCACACCTTCCTCTCCTAACATTTGGCTCATTAGCACCTTCCCTGTTTTGAGCAACAGTTTGTGATGTTCTTGGACTAGCTTCATGGTTTCATACAATCTTTTTATTTGTTCCGAATAGGCTAGGGCACTCGCAAGTTTTGAAGTTTCTTCGTATTCTTGATCATGTTACTCGTCTGCTTCCTCTTCAGTCTCTTCTTCATCTTCCTCTACTTCTACTACTTCCGGTTGGGTTGGGGCTGAAGTTGTTGTAGTGGGTTGTGGTCCTTGGGTCTGCTCTACTTCTATCTTGATGTTAGATTCATTGATCATCCTAGCGATTTCTTCATCAGTGAGATCATCCAGGGTGTAGCCCTATGGAAACTCCAGGTCAGAGGGGGTTGGAGGGAAAACTAGATTCGGTTTTGCACTCTGTCTGGGTAAGCGAATTGTAAACGGACAGATATGTCGCGTTTGTGGAGGGGTCACCTCTGGTGTGGTGGTGGCTCCCCGTGCTTGAGCACACGGTAATGGGACTGTACCTCTCATTTTCTTAGATGGAGGTCCTGTTTTTTATAGCCCTCTCTGGAATTCCTGAGCTCTGGACCACACTAGTGCTCTTTGAATAGGCACGTTATAAGCTAAGCACCTGTAAATTATTTTTGTCAGTGCACAACACCCATGAAGCACATTCTTCTATTTCTTATCCCATCGTTGATGGACTAGGTGGATTTGATCTATGATCCAGTGTGGTAAATTGATTGTAAGATTCTCTGTTTCTGCCAAGTATAAGTTGAACTAGATTCTTTTAGGTGGCATAGTGAAGCGTTCTTGCGCAGGGAAGGTGAAGTGTTGCATGACCGTTCGTAGGTGGAGGGCGATGGATGATGTCATTGCTACCATGTCCTTCAATTTGTTGAGATCCTTGTGCTTCATTGTGTCGGGAATCATTGTTTCTTTCTCAGTGGGAATATGCATACCTTGCATGTTCAACCCTTCCCTTACTAGGTTAAGGGTCAGTTTGAATCTTTTTACCTCGTGGCCTGGCGTTAGTGAGGGTAGCACGAAAGTACTATCGCCTCCTTTAGCTCTACTAGGCGTGATGGTAGTGATAAGGTAGGAGCAACGCAAGAAATCTGGCTTAGGTAAATGTGCCTGGAAATAGCTATCCAATCCTGCTTTGGTCCATATGGATCACATGACTTCTGCATTCTGGTACTTCTCGAATTCACGGGTGAAAAAATGGTATCTTCCCCATTTGCCATTAAACTCAATTTCTACCTCCCAAAAGTAGGTGCCTTCTCCCAATGGTCCTGCGACATCACTGAACCAATGTGCATGTTTCCTCACTTGAGAAGTGTGTCCCTACGGAGGGTCCTGAATGGGAAGTACATGCACAACTCTAAGTTGTTGAGGCCTCTCGGTGAGTTGTGGTTCAAGGAGGAGGGTTTCAATGCAACTATCTAGGCACTGGTCTCGGCCTGGGAACTAGTACCTCCTGCTTCTGCCATGTTATTGCTTGCTTTCTAGCTCTGTGAGAATATAGAAGCATGTGTTAACATTGTAATGGACAAGATAGAACAATTTTTGTCCCGTTACAACATTAACACGAGGTTAGTGGGTCAGTGAGTGCTCGGTGATTGTGTGTGTAGTTAGTGAATGAATAATCCTATGAGCTCAATGGAAGGATGTAGTGTGAGAATGATGCAATTTTTAAGTGGATATGAATTTACAAATGGGGGTCGGGGGGTTTATTACAAGCTTTGGGCTGCCAAACACAGTGGATGGCTTTTGGTTTTGATTTTGTGGAGACTCTGGAGGGCTTTATAAGAGTGTCTGCTTGGAAATGAGGCTTTTTAGGGACCCATTTACAAGTGATTTTGTTCTTGCTCATGGGAAGATATGTGTTCGTGCATGTTGAATAAGAGTGGGTATCAGCTATTCGAGTGAGTGAACCATGTTGTACATGGTGTGGTCTGTGTGTGACTATTTGAGCCCGCAAGCAGGCCTTAGGCACCCAAATTTGTCTTGATTGTGGGTCAGCCTTCATCGACTTCTTGGGTACCCAAATAGACTTCATTTTAGTGTTCTGTCATTGCCCACTAGTATGAAGCTGAGCCAGTGGTTGTGCCTGGACCACAACACGTTGATCACCTTTCCGCACCCACACTTGTTTTGGTGGTTGAGACAACCTGCTTCGTATTTTCTTTTGGCTTCGAGCATAAGTCGTCTGCTTCTTCTGCATTTGATCCACCTTTGGTTGCTGCATCCCTGTGGCTTTGGGAAAAGAAGACAGTTTTGTTGCATCCTTGATTTCTTTGTTGAGACATTCATCCCTCTGCATCACATAGTTTTGGACAAGAATAGCATCCTCATCTTCATGTGTACCGCTAGAAGGACCAGGGGTTTGTGCCTTTCCTAGTTTCTTGAGTGCTTTATTCTCTAATTCAATTGTTATGCGGTTCTGATTTACCCAGACCTGAAGAAGTCCACTTCTTAGGTTTAGGTTGACAGCGTGATCATAAGTCCAGTCTTGACCCAAGACAAGAGGCTCACTGAGATCCTCATCTTGACACACTAGTACTTTAACTGTCATTAAAACATCTTGAATGTTGAGGGGAAGTTCCACCTCTCCCAAGCAAGGGGTTTCCACACCTCCCAATCCTATGAGATATGCTTCCACAGGATTGACATTTAAGTTCATTTCTTGACAGTAAGAAAATTTCACAGCACTAGTGGTTGCACCTGAGTCAATCAAGGCCCTTATAGTCCTTGCACTCTTTCCTTGTCCTATCTCTTAGGTCACAAAAGGATGTCGATCAACTATTCTATGGGAACTAATACCTGAAACTTCACACATAGCCATATAATATCCTTGAGCTGCATAGGCCTCTGTCCTAGGCCGATCTCTGCCTTGTCGCCTCAATTGCATTCTTCGGATGCGTTCCAATGCTTTTACCTGTGCTTCTTCTCGAATGCGCTTTTCCTCTTCTTTACGTTTCTTTGCAGTATTGAGTCCATTTAACATCTCCTCGTGAGGGGTTCCTGACATAACTTGACTTTGCATCCGCTAATGTAACTAGGAAGAATATCACCTTCTAGTGTAGCTAATTGAACTGCTCCACTGGTTGAGATCCTATTGATAATCATGGGTCCATAGCCTCTTTTCTCTAATTTCTGTGCATGTTGTTTCAATGTGTAGACTAGGACTAGGTCTCTTGCCTTCAATCCTTTATCCTTAATGTGGGCATCAAAGTACGCCTTCTGTCTTTTCTTAGCTGCATAAATTCTTGCTGCCGCTCTTAATCTTGTTTCACCTAGTCGTTCAAGGTCAAAGATTCTAGAGGAGAGCTCATGCCCTGTCCACTCATGCTCTTGTGCTACTTTCAATGTAGGTATCAAGAAGTCCAATGGTAGCACTGCATTTTGGCCAAATACTATCTCAAAGGGTGTGGCTTGGAGTACCATTTTATAGGCAACTCGATATGCCCAAACAACATGGTGTAGTTGTTTGTCCCAATCAGAGCGTTTGTTATTCACTAATTTGGTGAGCACATTGCATAGAATCTTGTTTGTGCTTTCGGCTTGCCCGTTAGCTTGTGGATGATAGGGGGCAGATTTCTTGTGTATAACCAAGAATTCTTGGAGCAGATTTTCAATAACTTCATTCAAGAAGTGAGTCCCTCTCTCACTTACTAGCTCTATAGGTAGCCCATATCTAGTGAACACATTTTCAAATAAGAACTTAGCGGTCTTTTGAGCATCATTCTTTGTCGTGGCTTTCACTTCTACCCACTTGGTGAGATACTCTATGGCCACGATGATGTATTCGGCATGTGAACTCTTGGCTGGGGGATTAATAGGGCCTACAAAGTCTATTCCCCACTTAGAGAATGCATGTCCACCCATCATAGGTTTCAGAGGCATCTCATCTTTGCGTATAGGATACTGAGTTTGTTGGCAAACATTACACCTCTTCACATAGGTATGTGCATCCATATGAAGCATTGGCCACCATAATCCTGCAAATAGGATTGCCTTGATCACCAGATCTAGTCCAAAGTGTCCTCTTGCTACACCGTGGTGAGCAGTTTCCAAGATCTTAACATATTCACTCTCATGAACACATAATCTGAGGTAGCCATCTTTAACACGCTTGTATAGATTATCATGAATGAGTGAGTAATCTAGGGCTTCTTGTTCCAGACTTCTTTGTCCGGCCAATGTCATATCTTGAGGGAATGTTTTTGTCCTCAGGAAAGCTACCAATGGTTCACTCCAATCTAGGGCTTCTTGTTCTAGACTTCTTTGTCCGGCCAATGTCATATCTTGAGTGAGTAATCTAGGGCTTCTTGTTCTAAACTTCTTTGTCCGGCCAATGTCATATCTTGAGGGAATGTTTTTGTCCTCAGGAAAGCTACCAATGGTACTAGAGACACTTGAGAAAGAGTAGCATGTTCCACTGGTGGTTTAATGCTATAGACTGGGCATTCCTTACACAACCTATGAACATCTGCTTCCATAGTTGGCCAGTGCACTCCGAGTCTCCTTAGTCTCTGTAGGGTCCTTTGCTTTGAGTACTGTTGCTCAAATGCACCTACATGTGCTAATTGCAATCATTTAGCATACTCATCTTCTTCCACACAACAAGCCAATATCCCTTGATCTGTATGCTTACATACTTCCTGCCATGATGTGGTACTTTTGGGCCTTCACTATCTCTCTATCTTGAATGTTTATGACTGGGTGATTAGGCCCGTATGTCAATACTCGCACTAATGTCTTAGCCCATTGTAGCACGACTTCCAAATTAAACAAGTAAGCATTAGGAAGGTCATCTGATACTCCTTGTGGTGCTTCTCAAGATGTGAGCCTAGAGAGATGTTCTGCTCTCAAGTGAGTCTTCCCTTTCCTCACCACAACCACGAAGTCATATTCCATTCGCAAGAGAAACCATCTTACTAATCTACCTATATTGCATGGCTTGTTCACGAGATATAACAATGCTTGATGGTCAGTAAAAAATTTAAACTTATTTGCACCCAAATAGTGCCTAAACTTTTTAACTGCATATACCATGCATAATCCTTCTCGTTCAGTGGTGGTATAATTTCGTTCAACTGCATTCAATTGTCTACTATCATAGGCAATTGGAAGATCCATATTACCTTCACGAGTAAGTTGTGCGAGTACACATCCAATAGCATAGTTGGATGCATCCACATGCACATGCAATGGCTACCTGATTGTAGCCCAAAAATCCATCAAGGAAACTATACACTTCCTTGCCTGCTACTCTTTCTAGTAGACGCTCAGTGATAGGAAGCAGATAGTTATCTCGAATAGTTGGTGCATTAACCTTCTTCAAGTTAATGCACACACATAACTTTCCATTCTTCTTGGGCACAACTACGATGGGGGATACCCATTGAGTGTGCTCAATTTCATAGATGAATCCAGCTTCTACCAAGCGATCTATCTCTTCTTTCATCTTAGCAACATGATTATCGTTATATTTGTATGGCTTTTGTTTAGAGGGTTTGGCATCTAAGGTCATGGGAATGGTGTGTGAGCATATGTCAGGGTCTACACCTTTCAAGTCCTTGTAGCTCCAAGCGAATACATCTCTGTAATCTCTTAGCAAAGCTATCAACTCTTGCTCCTTTTCTTCCGTCAGGTCATGTCCTATGTATGTGCATCTTTCTTCTCCTTCTTCTATGGCTACCACTATTTTCTTGGTGGTTTCTTTGTTATCATAGGCCTCTCCTGATTGTGCCTCGCCTTTAGGCATTCTTATCATAACTCTCCTATCATTTATCTCATACTTTTTGAAGTTTTCATCCTTAGGGGTCACTTGTGTGGTTAACCTCACATCATTTGTAAGCTCTCCATGTCTCTGAGGATGATCTTCTACTTCATAGAAGTATTCTTCATCTCATGCAAATGGTGGGTTCATAATGATTGACTCTAGATTGGAGTCACTCGCATCCTCAGATGCATCAGGGCTAGGTTTGCATTCTTCGAAAGCCGAATCTCCCATGATTGGCTCTATTGAGAAAACTGAAAATGTCATAGCCATCCTCATCATAGTGGGGTGTCCATTGTTCTTCATTGATGGCTACATCCATTGTTGCTAAACTTTTTGCCCAGCCGTGAGGTTCAAATTCTTTGTAAGAAAATACTACAGGTGCATAGGTTGGGTCTTGAATTGATCTATGGGTTTCCTTCGCACCTACTTTTGTTGCTTTTTCTCTCTTCTCTTCTTCTACTACTACTTTACACATCCATAAGTGAGTGTCTTCATGCATCCATGAGGATCCTGATCCTATGGAATGCACAGACTTCGTATCCTCTTTGGCTCTATGGATGGGATTCCATTGGATGGGAGGTACATCTATGTGAGAGTAATCCTTGAGATTAACTTTGGTCGTGACAGCTATGTGTTGCAAGTACAAAGAGTTGGTTCCCCAATCCTGTACCACTTGCAACTGTCGCATAAAAGGTCTTCCCAAAATCATCTTGTACGCATGATTTTTGCTAAAGTCACAGATAGCAAAAGTATGCTCAAACTCTACAGCACATGTAGTGAGAGTTATTCCTTCTAATAGCCCTAAGGGTCTCTCTATGTGACCGTCAGCCATTTGCAATTTCATTCTCGTTGGCCTGAGTGCTGGTTTACCCCAAAGCTTCCATAGGGAAGTGGTAGCAATTGCAACTCCTACACTAGAGTCCAAAATTGCCTTGGTTGTGTATCCTTGATGGGTAATGGGAAGATAGGTGTTTCCTTCTTCTCCTTCACTCATGTCTCCTATCTTGTCTAGAGGTATTTCTGGCACTGCTCTATGAGAAACTACCTGGGAACGGGGTTTAGCTATTTCAGGCACTTGTTTGGCTACATGTTTCCATAGATTTGGCCTAACTTTGAGTAACTCTTCTAAAGTGAGGTTGCACTACACTTTAGTGTTTTTCACTACCTCTATGTTCCTAGGTATGACTGAATCTTCATTTCTTACCATGACAGTGGGTGCTCTCATACACGTAGACTTAGTTTCCCATGGACCTGTGAAGTGGGGTAGCTCCTGTAAGGAATTAGACTCAATGTCTAATCTCTCGTGAGATTGGGTACTCTCTTGTTCCTCATAAATGGAAGGAATGTCTTCTGAGAATTGATCATGCACGTCATCCACAAGTTCAATGGGAGGAGGGACTTCACTTTCTTTAGCCCATTTCTCTTCTTGAATCTCTCGCAAGAACTCTTATGAATACCTATTCATAGAAGAAGAGGTGTTTGGTTCCGTGGAATTAGGCACATAGGCTTCCTGAGGGGGAATGCTTATTCTTTTACTTGCCTCATCTCTTCCTTGAGAGGTTTCTTCCTTGGCAGATCTTGCAATTATGCTCTCTAACTTTTCTAATAATCCATCCAAGTGCAATTGTCCCTTAGTTGAGCAAGAGTAGTTGAAGAGGCGACTGGCTTCAAACATGGTCTGAGCTAATGCTACCATTTTAGCACAAAGCTTGGTTCTCTCTATCTCTAGATCAGCTCTAGGGTAGCAGTTGTCATGATCTGTCGCGTATGGGCCTTCTTGGATTCTAGCCTGATATGCCTTAAGAATCATGTCTATGTCTTCAAGAGTGGGGTCAGCTAAGAGTGATCCTACTCGAGGGGTTGGTGGAGTTGTATGCGGTGGGTTGAGACATGGTGGATTAGATGGTGATAGGGATGAAGGGGGTGGTGGTATGTGAGAGTTTGTTTGAGAGGTGAGTTCAACAATTTTTGCTTTTGTTTCTCTTATACTTTGTTCTAAGTCGCTCATCTTCTTAGCCCATTGCCTTTTCATTCTTTCTCGACTATCCTTCCAAGCTCTAGTCCTTTTCTTGTTCATGCTCTCAGTTTCACTAACCTTGGAACTCTTTTCTCAGCCTAGACCTTGGTTTTGCTGCAAAGCCTGAGCTCTAGTGACCACTTGTAGTGGTGCAGTAGAAGTTACACTTCTTGTAGAGTCTACTACTAACCCAGTAACCTTGATAGGAGTGATTTTTGGCATATTATTGGGGTTCTTTGGGCAATCTCGTAGGAGATGCTCTTTTCCGCAATCTTGACAAAATCCGTGGATTGTTACTAACTGGGGTTGTGTGGGTGTTGGCATGGGGCAATCACGAATGAGGTGATCTCCTTGACATCTGTAGCATGGTCCTCTAGGGAATGGGGGTCGTACCTGCCTAGGTTGAGTTCTAGGATTGGGATTTGTGTACAAGATATTTGCATACTCTGGGTCCCAACTAGGTTCACTCGGTTCTTCACTATAGTAGGATTCACCATGTTCAGAAGACTGCAAGTAGTAAGCCTGGGGGCTATCAATATGTGTAGAATCAAAGCTATGGTCACTGCGGTCACTTTCTAAAAGCAATGGTGTTACTGGTACTATGGCTCTATTCACGTTCTCTTCTGCATACTTTACTGGGATCACATTGGCTGGAGCTGAAGGTTATGGGGCCAACACAGGCTAAGGCCTCTGCTCGGCTTGATATTGTGGTTGGTAGGTTTGTTGAGGCCTCGCATACTATTGTGGTGGATATTGGTTCTGATATCTTCCCTGTTGTGGATAGGGATGAGGGTAGGGTTTGCCTAGCTGCTTGCTTATTGTAGGGGCAATCTTGCGTGGTGTGGTTGGTGTACCTCCGTTCTATGGTGCAATACTGGCTACTAGGATTCACTTGGGGTTGAGCCATAATGGGACACATGTTTGCCATATGGTCTCCTCCACACGTATAGCACCGCTTAACTAGGGCACACCTTGGTATTTGTTTACTGGAGACTCCTAGCTTCTGAGCTACTTTCTCGGCGAGTTCCTCAATAGATGTGGATTGAGTGGAAGAGAGGCTAGTAGAACTATCTGAATCTTTGTAGATTTTTGAAATCTCTAATTCCTCTCCTAGGTTATCCTCAATGTCAATGCACATGCGTACACACTCTTCTATGGTCCTAGGGTCTTTCAAGTACACATATGATCTCAACTTGGTGCTTAGCAATCCATCCAAAAATAAAGCCACTTGTTTGGCTGGAGTGGGTAGCTCAGGAATCGGACATCTCTCTAGATATTGCCTAAACCTTCTTCCTGCAAGTCTAACCGTCTCTTGAGGGGTTTGCTTGAAGCTATGAATCAGTGAGGAAGTGTTATGCCTTATGCCACTCTTAGAGAGTTCAATAATGAAAGCCTATAAAAGTTGGTCTATGTTCCTGAAGTGTCACTCATTTAGTGGTTGAAACCATGTAAGAGTGGTGTTCCTAAGGGTTAGACCAAAGGCAATGTATTGTGTGAATAAGTCCTCCACTTGTTCAGCTCTCAACACTTGCCTAAACTCGGCCACATGATCGTATGGGTCTCCAATGCCATCGAAGTAGTTCTTCATGGATTTAACCAGTTGAGTTGGCCTCAAGCTCCTAGTGTGTTCTCTAGGCCTTGGCAAAGGAAAATCATCAGCATTTCCTAGGTTTCTTGGGGCTCTAGGTCTCTCAGTTTCCACTCTATCTGTTTCCGTTCTCATTCTTTCTCTTCCCATAGGGTTGGCAAAGCTTACCTCAGGTCTATCTCTATTTCTGTCTCTTTGAGCTCCGTGAGCTTGGGATGTTCCTCCTCTTGGGTGACCATAAGAGACATTAGATCTTGGTTGGGGGAAAACAAATTCACCCTTCCAAGTGTAGGCATGCCTACCATGCTCCGTGTCTACAAATATTCTTTCTGAAGCGTTGTCTAAATAGGTCACCTTGCTTGGGCGATCAGGATCTTTGAATTCATAGATCATGATCGTTCCTATCTCATTAGGCTGATCAAGCTTATACCTCCAAAAAACTTTGTCAGTCTCTCGGTTCAAGAGTAAATCTATGCTCTTGTTGTCCTGGGGAATCCATTCTAGTGTGATAATTCTAGTAAGAACAGATTTGCCTCGAGGTGTTTTAGGCTCTCCACCTATGGTTTCTTGCTCTAGGTCACCTATGTCTGTCTCGGGGATCACATTTTCAACTTCGTCTGTCCTATCTGGGTGGATGGTGACTACGTATATGGTTCCTTCTTTGTCTAGGTATGCACCATTTTCAAGCTTGACTGCTGTATGTTTGAGTCCAATGGGTTGGTCAGGATTTTTAATTTGGAGCACGGACCTTCCTAGGCCGTCCTCATAGATGCAAGCACCTAATCCATTGGTCCTAAGGTATTCCAGTTGATTCTTGTAAGGGCCTTCTACTCTTTGTAAATATGGCACACATGAGCTTCCTGTAGGTCTCTCCATACCCTGAGACATCTCGGACTCACTGGTTTCAGAGCTAGGGTAGTGCAAATAATGGCTCAACTGCTAGGCCCAAGACCTAGCAGTATGATTGACACTAGCCTCTGAAGACCTAAGACTCTGTCTATCTCTTCCTAGGTGTCGTCCTGATCTAAGGTTCATATGCCCAATTGAACAATCCCAAATTTCCCAAGTACAATTTCGTTGCTGAGTTCTTTTGTATTAGTCACTTGTTCTTTTTAATTTTTCTTGGAATGTCACTTCCTGTCCAATCAATCATCGTTACAAGGAACACTTACGTTTTCTCGTACTTGAGGTTGGTTGCTTCAGTTAAATTCGTTTCCCTTAGGTTGCTTCACAAATGGCATTTCTGTGTACTTGCACTTGAGTGATTAGAGTTCTTGGACTTGGTCGTGCTTAACGTAACCCTAATTGATCAAAACCTCTATCCGTGCTTAGCTTATGCTAGGAATTGACAGAGGGTGTTGAGAATTTCCAACCTTTGGTTTCTCTCCTTAGTTTCCCTTGTGTGCCCAGGAAGCATATTCCCAAGCTTGCACTTACTCTTGCTTCAAGTACCCTTCGATGCTCTCAAAGGACCTGAAAAAGTCCCAAAGTTAACTCAAGACTTAAATTCAATTGACACAATAAACCATGTTCATTCATGCAATTCAGAGATCAAACTGTTCTTTTGGCTTTATGGAAAACAATCCTAAAGATCCCTTAGTTTTTCTTCTCCCTAGGTATGGTCACTTCAAAATACTATATCTAATAATCCTGATATTAATTTTATCGTAACGGATTTTGTATGAGAAAGTTATGACTGTTCAGGATTCTAGGGTTAAAACAGCGTTCAAGCAGGCTAACAGGCAAACAAAACTTCTCAAAATACTTTGTGTAGCGGCCTCACAATGCTCTAACAAATTTCTAATGTTTCCCAAATAATACCCCAAAATTGACCAACTATCTTTGCCCTAAAAAAATGGCCAAATTTTCCCATCAATCGCGATCGAGTAGTCTATCAATCGCGACTGATATGTCACTCGGAATCGACGTGTCCGTCGCGATTGAAAGGTCCGTCGTGGCTGTTAGTTGCGATTGATAGGTCAATCGCGATTGACACGTGGCCCGAAAATCTCGTCAATTATGGTCAAAGGATCGTTGACCCTGTCCGTCGTGATTGATGGGTCGATCACGATTGACAGGTCGGTCGCGAGGGCTCTATCGATCGTGGTCAAACAGTTGTTGACCGGGTGAGTCGTAATTGATGGGTCAATCACGATTGATGGCTCGATCGCGATTGACACGTGGTGCACGTAAATTGTGTCGGTCGTGGTCAAACAGTCATTGACTCTGTCGGTCACGATTGACGTGTCGATCACGATTGACAGGTCGGTTGTCAAGTGTTCGTCGTCATTTGTTGATCGTGATTGACGGGTCGATCGTGATTGACAAAAAACTGAGGAATTTTAAAATTTTAAACACATATTCATGAAGCTCTAGGCCTACACATCACATTTATGAAGTTAGTTTAGCAAAAGGATCACTTTTTCTGTCGGTCACGATTGACAGAGGTCAATGCCTTGGGACTTGCACAGTCAAAAATGTTACCTCCTGAAGCTGCTGTAGCTGCTGGGGATGCTCATTCTTGTAGGAAATCTCAAAAAACACAGAAAAGCACAAGCATGCAAACGCTCTCTCGCTCTCTCTCACAAGTGAAATGAGAGGAATGGTATGGGTATGGTGATATGACCAAAAACTGAAATTTTTGGGAAGAAAATACCTATGACTCCAATGCCTCAAGTCTACGTCTTACCATCACACGCTCGTCCTCAAAGCTCGATCCCCGGCAACGGCGCCAAAATTTGGTGTAGCTCAGTGATGAGTAGCACCTCTAATGTCAATCCGGGAAGACATGAGGATGGTATGAAGACCTCGAACAAGTGATGGCACAAGTGTGTGAGTGAAAAGCACACTAACATGCACACACATACATGCACACACGCTCACAAGGCAAGAACAAAGAGAGAGACAATGGAGTTCTTTTAGATTACTCAAAAGTGCTCTTACAAGTTCAATTCTACAACAAGCTCACCTCAAAAATGAGCTCCCTAGCTCTATTTATAGTTTTTGACTAGTTTTTTGCCCTGTCCAGACCTAGTGTCTGGCCTAGTTAAAAATTAGGTTCTAGGGCCTATTTGAGGGCTCAAACAAAGTCTAAAAATCATGAAGATTGGTACGACGATACTTCTAATACTCCTCAAGCTTGAGGACTCCTCGGCTTGCCCAAAATGGAGTTACAAAAAGGTGAAATGGTATTTATAATGATTTTTAGTGATGAGAATCACTGTTATGAGGATGTTGATTTGGAAAACTTTGAAGGGCCTACTTGCCAAATATTCGTTGACTACTTTGTCTGGTTGTGCCTTCTCTCCGCTCTGGCTCCCTTCTTTGGCTTCCTTGTCTTGTGAGTCCTTGGGTGCTTTGATTGCTGCAAACAAGATACTCACATACATATTACATACACAACTGCATATTACATACACACTCAGATACATATTACATACATACATTCATATACATACACATACATATTACATACTCACATGCATATGCAAACACACATATACATACATACATACATATTAAATACACACATGCATATACATACACAGGCACATATGCATACTCATACTCACATACATACATGTACACACACATATGTATACATACATGTACACACACATGTATGCATACACACCACACACACATGTATACATACACACATGCATATGCATACATACATACACACATATTTTCTTGTACACACACATATTTTCTTGTACACACACATATACATACATACACATGCACATATACATACACACTCACATATGTATACACACACATATGTGCATACACACATGCATATGCATACATACATACACACACATATGCATGTACACACACATACATACATACACACACATATGCATGTACACACACACATGCATACATACACACATGCATATCACATACAGATGCACATATATATACACACTCACATATGTATACAGACACATGCATACATGCACATACACATACACACATCACATATACATACACACATACACACATATACATGTTTTAGGGTTACATTTTTAGGATTGTGGTTTTTGAATTTTACACATATACACACAATACATACACTCATGCACACATATGCACATGCATACACACATCTCTTTCTCTCACTCTCCCCCTACACACACATCTCTTTTTCTCTCTCTCTCCCTCCCTACACACACATCTCTTTCTCTCTCTCTCTCTATCTATCTATCTCTCGCATCTTGGTAACTGATGTGTGTACTCTTTCACTCTCTCTCTTTCTCTATGTGTCTCTTTTTTAATTTCTCTTTTCTTTTGTTTTGCAGGATTTGGGCATCGATTCCTTGGAATTTGGCAAGAGACGACATTGATTGGGCTTTGACAAGAGCAATCAAAAGAATTACATCAATGTAAATGATTGTTTTGTTCTTATTATAAATAGAGATAGAGAGAGAGAAAGAGGAAAGAGATAGAGAGAATAAGAGAGAGAGAGAGAGAGAAAGAGGGAGAGAGAGATGAAAGAGAGAGGGAGATATAAAGAGAGAGATATAGATAGAGAGAAAGAGAGACACATAGAGATACACATGCATACATATTACATACACATGCATATGCATATGCATACATACACACACACATATATCCAAGTTTTAGGGTTAGGGTTATAGGATTACAGTTTTTGACTTCTACACATATATGCACATAATACATACACACATGCACACATATACACATGCATACATACACACATACACACACATCATATATATGTACACACAAATGCATGTTTTAGGGTTAGGGTTTTAGGATTAGGGTTTTATGCTTTTACATATATATACACATAATACACACATATACACATATAAACACATAATACATATACACATACACATATATATACACATACATACATACACACACACACATATATATATATATATATACATATATATATATATATATATATATATATATATATATATATATATATATATATATATATATATATATATATATATATATATATATATACATATACATACATACACACATGTCAAATATACATACACACATATGCATGTCTTAGGGTCAGGATTTTAGGATTAGGGTTTTTTTGCTTTTACATATATACATGCATGCATGCACACATATGTCACGAGGAAGGAGATAAGAAAGAGAGCTCACACACACACTCTCACTCTCAAAGAGAAGCACACACACAGATTGAGGCAAGGAAGAATGATCTTCTTCTTCTTCTTCTATTACATAAAAGGAATGTCTAAGAATGAACTAAAAACAAGAATACAACAAGTGCAATATATGAAGATTAGTACATAAGGAAAAACCTAATGTCCACGAATAAGTGAGGTGGCAAGAAACAAATGTGCCATCACTCTCGGTAGATAAATCTAATAAAGCTCAAAGAAGTATCCCTAACATATACCTGCATGACCACTATACATGTCAGAGAAACGAAAAACTGGTACGTGTCATCCTCGATCATCACATGTTGAGCTTGATATCTCAACACTCCCCCTCAAGCTCAAGGCCATATCCTGTAATCCAAGTATCTCCTGAAACTTCTTCAACTTCGTAGCTCCAAGTGCTTTGGTGAAAATATCAGCAACCTACCCATCTCTTCTCACATAAACAAGATCAATATCGCCTGCTAATACCTTCTCTCTGATGAAGTGATAATGTACCTCGATATGCTTTGTTCTAGCATGGAAAACAGGGTTCTGTGCTAACTATGTGCTGCTAAGATTATCACAATAGATAGTGATAGGCTTTTACACTTCCACACCTAAATCTGCAAGTAACATCTCTAGCCATGATGCCTCACATGGTGCCATTGCACCAACTCTATACTCACCCTCTGTACTTGACAAAGCAATAGTGGGTTGCTTCTTACTACTCCATGTAATAGCTGCACCTCCAAGTGAGAAAAGAAAGCCACTAGTAGATCTTCTATCTAGAGTACGACCAGCCCAATCTGCATCGGTGTATCCATGAACCTGCAAATCTACACCAGCTTCATAAAACAATGCATAATCCAAAGTAGCACTCACATAACATAGAGTGCACCTGAGAGCATCCAGATGTGGCTTCTTGGGAACCTGCATAAACTGACTTTCAAGTCCAACAGTATAGCTTAAATCAGGCCTTGTAATTGTAAGATATATAAGACTTCCCACAATTTTCCTGTACAATTTTCCTGTACAATTTTCCTTCACCTAATGTAGTATCGAACTTCAAATTCTAATCTAACGGCATAGAAATTGGCTTACAACCATCCATACCCTACTTTTGCAACATATTCAAGGCATATTGCCATTGCGACATCCATATACTTGTTTCTGTATGTATAAACTCAATGCCCAAGAAATAGCGCAGCGCACCAAGATCTTTCATGTCAAATTCTTGCATAAGAACTTGCTTTACCTCTTTGATGCTTTCTTCATTATCGCCACCAACAATCAAGTCATCAACATAAATGGCCACAATCGTGATGCAATCATTAGCCTTCCTTGCATATAGTGAATGATCTGCATCACACATAGAAAACCCAATGCTGGTTAAGTAATCAACAATCCTCGCATGCCATGCACGTGGAGCCTACTTCAACCCATACGAAGCCTTTCACAACTTGCAAACATATTCTGGATGCTTTGAATCTTCATATCCTTGTGGCTGGTCCATATATACTTCTTCATCTAACTCACCATGTAGGAAAGCATTCTTCACATCCATCTGATGCAAAGTCCATCCTTTTGTTGTAGCGAATGCAACAAGTGTCCTAACAGTAGACCTTTTAGCTATAGGGTTGAATGTTTCCTCATAATCAATGCCATATGTCTGTGCATATCCTTTAGCTACCAATCGTGCTTTATACCTGCTTATGCTACCATCAACATTATGCTTTACCTTGTAAACCCATTTACAGCCTATGGGTTTCTTTCCTTGCGGCAATGGAACCAACTTCCATGTATCATTTCCATAAAGTGCAGCCATCTCCTCATCCATAGCTTTTTCCCAATCTGCAATTCCAATTGCATCTTCAAAGCAAGAAGGTTCAACATCTTGTATAACATTTGACATGTAGGCATAATGACAAGCCATGTAACTATCATATGTCAATCGTTGCGCTGAATTCCTCATCCTCTGAGATCTTCTTGGTCCTCGGTCACTTCTCCTTGTATCATCTGCATGTGCCCTTCTTACTCTTGGAGTCTTCATAGAGGGTAATCCAAGTTCCTTATCAAGACTCTTTTCTAAACCGCTTGAATCTTCATCAACGTCTTTAAAACATGCACATGTTTTATGACCAGTAGAAAGCTTTTCTTTACCTTTCTTGGATGTATTTGATGAATTTGTTGGACTGAAATTTCCATGTAATCTTCCACTCCATGGATTTGAGTTGGAACTATTGCTTGGTGATGCATCTGGTCCACTCAAAACCTGAGATTATGCACTTGATTTTTTCAGCATTTTCTTTGTCATTTGGTTCAAGACTCAGTGCTTCTTTGGCATCTACATAGAAGCTTGACATTTCATCAAATACCACATCTCTGCTCACCTTTACCTATCGTGTGAGTGGGTTATAACATTTATATCCTTTTGCTCAAGAGAGTATCCAATGAAGACACACTTTTCTGCTTTTGGATCAAGCTTCGTCCTCAATTCATCTAGGACATGTACATATGCAATACAGCCAAAAACTTCTAGATGTGATAAGTTTGGCTTTTTACGTGTAAACTTCTCTTTAGGTGTAACTTGATGTACAACAGTAGTCGGAGTTCTATTCGTGATGTATATAGCAGTATGCACAGCTTTTGCCCAATAACAATGAGGCATATTCTTCTCAGCCATTAAGGCTCTTGCTATTTCTGCAATATGTCTATTTTTGCGATCAGCAATGCCATTCTGTTGTGGTGTTTAATTGCATGAAAACTGACGCCGAATTCCATGATTTTTTAGAAAACTGCTAAACTAATTTGACATGTATTCACCTCCTTCATCAGATCTTAATGTCTGAGTGTACTTCCCTGTCTGCTTTTCCACCATAACTTTAAAATTCTGGAAGTGACTAAACACCTCACTCTTCTCTTTCATGAAATATATCCATACGTTGCGTGTATGGTCGTCAATGAAAGTAACATAAAACCTGCAACCACCCATAGATGTGGTCTTTCTTGGATCCCAAACATCTGTATGTACTACTTCTAGTACATTCTCACTAACATACTTATCATGTGGAAATGATGCGCTTGACTGTTTACCAAATTGACATGTTGCACATACCTTTCTGCAACTTTGGAATTTGGTATTCCATGGACAATCTCCTTTGACTCCATCAGTTTTACCCTTTGCAAGTTTGCATGTCCAATTCCTTTGTGCCATATCTCTATATCTGTAATAACTCGTGCACCTTTTGCAAACATGGCTGCATTCATTTCAAGAATCTTCACATTTAAGGTGAACATCCTACCCTCTTTGTTTCCTTTGGCAACCAATCATCCATCCTACTTGTACTCTTCTACATATAATCCATCAGCATTGAACCTGACTTGTAATCGCTAGTCAACCATTTGTCCAAAAAAAAAAACAGATTCTTTGTTATATTTGGAACATGCAACACATCAGCAAGATGTTTTACCTTCCCATCCTCCATAGACAATGCTATGTTTCATGTATGCTCAATAGGATGCGATGTATCATCATCTGTTTCAACATATCTAGGAACTGACATTTTCTGCAAACTACTAAACCATTCTGCATGACTGGTCATGTGATTTGGAGCACCTCAATTAACATACCCGACATTATCATTCGATTTTGAAACATGAGCAGACATCGTATTCATCATGTGATGTTGAACCATAAACAACTTCTCAGAACCATCTGCACTTGCGGATGCATAGTTGTTTTGCTGCCTTCTGTTTTTTTTATTCTTCAACCTGCAATCATGTTCAAAGTGTCCAGGTTTACCACAATTCCATCATCCTTTACTATCATTACCTGAATCATTTCTTTGGAAATTTCTCCGACCTCTTTGGCTCCCCCTACCTCGAAACTGTCCTCTTCCTCCTACATGATTCTGTTATTGACCTTGGTCTTGGTTATTGTTTTCTCTTCCACTTCCAAAACCTCTACCTCTACCTCTTCCTCTCCCAGAGTAGAATACTTGCTCAGAACTGGGCTTTCCTTGGGAGTTTGAATCCTCACCAAGATTCTTTTCTTCAATAATCAGCATAGATACCAGATCAGCAAAATTTAGAATATTTTCCCTAGTCTGTATGGAAGTTGTGAACTGCTTATATGCAGCTCCTAAACCACGAAGGCATACTTCTAGCTTATCATCATCATCATCATCTACATTCACGCCAATAGATGCAAGTGGCTCACATATGCTTTTGGATTTTAGAGTGTAGTCACTTATCGACATGCTCTTTTTTTCCAGTGTATGCAGCTCGTTCTTGAGTTGCAATTTCCGTGCCTTTGTATTAGTCTCATACAAAGTGACCAAACTGTTCCATTACTCTTTTCGAGTCTTGGCACCCTGTATGTGTCCAATCATGCTATCATGTATGCTAACAGGTAGCCAATACATTACCTTTCATGCTCCTTTATTCCATTCCTCATATGTTCTTAACTAGTATGCAGTCCGATTCCTTTCTATTAACTATGGAGCATTTTCATTCTCTCCTTTGATGTACTTCCAATAGCCTTTCCCATCAAGAAATTTGTCATTCTAAATCTCCAAGCATGGAAGTTGTTCTTGTCCAGCTTATCGCTCATAAGCTCACTCATTCCATCTGCATTTGCCATTTCTGCAACAATTCACAACACTACAAAACACTACAAGCAACACTTCTCCTTGAACACTCTCGCACTATGACGTGATAATTAGATCTCAAAAAAACACAGTTTTCGTGTATCCACAATACACGGAATCTCTTGAAATTCTGGATATGGAATATATGAGTGTTTTCAAACACAACGCAAGTTACAGTTTCTAAAATTGACCTGGTTTTTGAGGTCTTCTACCTTCACACTGATTTTCATAGCAAATGGAGGCCGTTTGTGAAATCAAGTTTTCTCCACGCCTTGCCACATCGTCTTCACTGTCGCCTTCTCCACGAGCTCTCTACAGCCACGTTGGCTCTGATACCATGTCACGAGGAAGGAGATAAGAAAGAGAGCTCACACACACACTCTCACTCTCAAGGAGAAGCACACACATAGATTGAGGCAAGGAAGAATGATCTTATTCTTCTTCTTCTATTACATAAAAGGAATGTACAAGAATGACGTAAAAACAAGAATACAACAAGTGCAATATATAAATATCAATACTTAAGGAAAAAACTAATGTCCATGAATAAGTGAGGTGGCAAGAAACAAATGTGCCATCACTCTCGATAGATAAATCTAATAAAGTTCAAAGAAGTATCCCTGACATATACCGCCATGCCACTATACATGTCAGAGAAACGAAAAACTGGTACATGTCATCCTGGATCATCACATGTTGAGCTTGATATCTCAACAACATATACACATATACACACATAATACATATACACATACACATATATATATACACATGCATACACACATACACACACACACACACACACACACATATATATATATATATATATATATATATATATATATATATATATATATATATATATATATATATATATATATATATATATATATATATATATATATATATATATATATATATATATATATATATATATATATATATATATATATATAGATAGATAGAGAGAGAGAGCGAGAGAGAGAGAGAGAGAAAGAGAGAGAGAGATGCATACACACATATGCATGTTTTAGGGTTAGGGTTTTTGGATTTTACATATATACACACATGCATACACACATATACACATATAAACACATAATACATATACGCATACACATATATGTACACATGCATACACACATATACATGTTTTAGGTCTAGGTCTTCAGGATTAGGGTTTTATGGTTTTTACATAGATACACATATGCATACACACACATACACACACACACACACACATATATATATATATATATATATATATATATATATATATATATATATATATATATATATATATATATATATATATATATATATATATATATATATATATATATATATATATATATATATATATATTCACATAGACATATATATACACAAGAATACACACATACACATGTTTTAGGTCTAGGTCTTTAGGATTAGGGTTTTAGTGTTTTTACACATGCATAAAAATATTCACACATATACAAATATACACACATAATACAAGCTCATACCAACGCTTATATCGGTGTTTATACTAACGCTTATATTGGCGCTTTGTTTCCGATGCTTACACTGGCCCTTACAACGACGTTGGGGGAAAATTGCACCCGTTCATTTTCTTCAGTAGAAGCCTCGGTATACGCCTGATATGTTGTAGTGAGAGTAGGTGTCTCATGAAGATTGTGAGGTGTATGGTCAAAAGTCAAGCTTTAGCACATAGCTTCTAGCTTGAGGTTCTTAGGTGTCTCGAATATGTACTTAACAAGTGTCCCATCAAAGCACTACAATCCATCACTCCATACAAGTCTTGGAATGGTCACAAGCCATCTATTGCTCATCTATGTGTGTTTGGTATTGTTGCATGTGCATTAGTGCTTGAACAACAATGTAGGAAACTCGATGATAAAGTAGTGAATATCTTTATGAAAAACCAAATATTACAAAAAATGAATACAAAAGGATGAGGGAAGTTTGCTCATCACCCGTAGCTAACAAGTTCCATACAGAAAAATTTGAGTATGAGATATGACTTCTGGAAGTATGAAGAAAATTCGTGAAGAAACAAGGAGGTTTGATAAGCAAGGATTCTAATAAATATTTCAAATCCTAATAGTGAAAACACACAGGGTTTGCAACTGTTCAAAATACAAGGTGTGCTTCTATGACTTCGAGAAGATTCTCTAAATGATAGGGAGCTCTTTTCCTAGAATCTAGGCTTTATCACACCTAAGTATGATAGGTGATTGATTTGAGAGCTATGAGGGAGATTCAAATTTAAATTTTAATAGGAGTACTTGTGTTTGGATTCATGCTTCACATTGCTCCAAGTTGCATCAATCGAAGAGGTCCATATGCTTCTAAGGTTGGAGCTTGATTTTCAACACACCCCTCAAGATTCAATCATCTAGTCTTCAACCTATCCCCATCATCCCAATGGCTCTTTTGGACTATTAGCTTGATCATGAAAGTGGGAGTTTTATCATGTAGTGGTATGAGTATTGTCTCACATTTCCATGCGAGTTTGATGAAAGGTTTTGAAGAGCTTTACTCATGCTTTTCAAATGAGTTTGTTCTACTCTATGGGGGTTTGGTTTACTTTTTTTTTAGACTTTTCCTTTGACCTTTTCGAATTCACATGTACTTTCTAGGATAAGTTTCCATGAGGTTTTAAATCATCTTCAATGATTTGATCTTGTTCAATTCAAGAGACTTTGATGATTTGGGAGATTTTTCGGAGTTCTAGGTTATGGGAGATGCTAAAGCAGATGATTTTTCCTCCAAAAGTTCAAAATCTTCTTTTATTATACAATTGTGTTTCAAACTTGGACTTAAATATATATCCAATATTATATAGATAACTGAATTTATTTGCATCCTCAACAAAGCTATCAAGATATATGGATTTCCATCTTGTCATAGACTATAAATGCACCTTCTGCAAATTTTACTATGATGGAAGTGAAATTTTACGTGCTATAAGAAGAGATTTTTATATAAGCATGATAGAAAAGATCCCCAAAATGAATCAAAAATAAAATTAACCATACTCTATCTATGGTGGTGTGTGAAGCTCGCAATGGTGAAGAACACATGCTGCAGATGCAATGAGGCATTCCAACAAAAGCTCTAGTCGATGTTTTTGTCACACATTCACGCTTCCATGAGGTTTTAAATCATCTTCAATGATTCAATTCAAGAGACTTTGATGATTCGGGAGATTTTTCGGAGTTCTAGGTTATGGGAGATGCTAAAGAAGATGATTTTTCCTCCAAAAGTTCAAAATCTTCTTTTATTATACAATTGTGTTTCAAACTTAGACTTAAATATATATCCAATATTATATAGATAACTGAATTTATTTGCACCCTCAACAAAGCTATCAAGATATATGGATTTTCATCTTGTCATAGACTATAAATGCACCTTCTGCAATTTTTACTATGATGAAAGTGAAATTTTACGTGCTATAAGAAGAGATTTTTATATAAGCATGATAGAAAAGATCCCCAAAATGAATAAAAAATAAAATTAACCATACTCTATCTATGGTGGTGTGTGAAGCTCGGAATGGTGAAGAACACATGCTGCAGATGCAATGAGGCATTCCAACAAAAGCTCTAGTCGATGTTTTTGTCACACATTCACGCTTCCATACTATCATGCAAGACTACCATACGTAGTCATGATGCCTAGGAGCAATGCCAAAGAGTTTGTGGATATCTAAACATACAATTTCTTATTTGCACCAAGGGTGATGCATCACTCTACAAAGTCCATATGCATATTTGACGTGTCTACATAACTTATGAAAACATAAGCCTATAGATGAAAATAAAAGTATTTCAAATCCGTTTTCATGTGATGAAATATGCAACAAACAAAAGACAATCAGTTTTTGAGGATGCTAAGGAATTTGGAGTGTGAGAGTGCATTGTCAAGTGCATGAAAGAGAGATAGAAGAGATGCATGAATTACAAATCCAAAAGGATGAGCACGAATTTTCTTTCTCTCCCTTCAAAAATGAAGTTTAGTTAGTATTTTCTTTAAAGTTATGGTTTAGACTTTTTAATTGTTGTTATTCACACTATATATTTGAAGGTAATTAGAGATTCTCTATACACATATGATCCACGATCTGAGAAATCCAAGAGAATTAAAGAGAGCTATACTACCATCTAGAGGGTGGAAGAATCCTTGGAATCAACAATTTCGAGTTTATTCCCCTTGGGAATGCCGCTATAGAGTAATAACTTTTCAACTAGACATTCATACTTTTTTTTAATGATCTTTCCTTTCATTAACCCTTGTTTCTCAAATTTGATTTTAATTTTCTAACCTTGTTTGAGATTTTTATTGATCTTCTTGTGATTTTAATTTCATCATTTCCTCCATTCTTCCAACAATAAATATACAAATCATGCTTCTAGTTGAACCTATAGGGTTGTAAATTTGGAGATGGTTGCAGATAGTGAAGTCAAGAAAAACACTCCTTTTTTTTAGGGAAGCTTAGAGTGGAATGGCTCAAAGAATGGGTAACTAATTGGTGTTGTTTTTGTTTAGGACACTATAGAACACATAATAGTCAACTTGACTGGAAGAACGAATAATTCGTGGATCAAAAAATGCTAAACATGCTTATCACAACAAGAATCAGGAATCCAAAAAGATAAAATAATTCGGTTAAATTTTCATGTTCTGATCATGATCACACCCACTGGTTTACGTTTTCGATGGATGAGTAGACCTTAAAATTTATTTGTGTTCTTTGATCAGAACTTCATATACGAGACATTGTTTTGATACATTGGATTTATATATGATCTTTGATTGTAATTGCCTCCATTTAACTATTGTTAAATGCGCATTGCCGTCAGTGACGCGTTTAAGCTCTTTTTGGGTTCTTGGGAGTGGTAGGGGTCTGCTAATCAGAGGCCCTAAGACTTGATTTTCCCAATTAACTCATTCACATAGCAGTACACGAGTGTCCAAAGGAATCTGTTAACACGAATTACTATCACTACTCTAGTTCGTTCTCTCACAGATTCTCGGTTCGTACACAGATTAAGACTTTCTCAGTACATAATGCAAAAAGTAAACATTACCGTAACCCAGACTTACAACACTTAACTGAATGGAAAAGTGCTAACCACAAGTTAAGGTAATCAAACAACGACGACAAAAAAACACAGTACTACTCAGAATTCTCAAACACAACACTACGGAAACTCCACAGAATGTATCGCCTAGACAGACAGTCTGGTGATTCTTCTGGTTGTCACCGAAGCGTCCTTTCAGTGATTTATAAGTAATCACAATTCTTCGCAATGACCTTTCAGTTCGTGCGGAATATGAAAAGAAAAAGATTTACAATTGCCAATCCGGCGACTTACACTATTTAGCTTCTATAAATATTAGCTTAAGGATATGGATTTCTCATTTTGTTAGAGTCAAGTTAAGTTTACATTTCTTGAAAATCTATAATACAAGATGCATTTTTACATCAAAGTTTTCAATGGTAAAGAACACATGCTGAATTCAACGCGGCACTCCAACAAAAGCTTTAGTCAATGTTCTTATCGCACACTCATGCTACCATACTATCATGCAAGAGTGCCATAGGTAGTCATGATGCCTAGTAGCAATGACAAAGAGTTTGTGGAGATCTAAACATACAATTTCTTATCACTCTTAGAGGTGCTAAGGAGTTTGGAGTGTCAGACTGCACTCTCAAATGCATGAAAGAGAGACATAAGAGATGCACAAAAAAGTTTAGAAGGATGAACAAGAATTTTTTGGGCTCCCTTTAAAAGTGGTTTAGTGAGCATTTTCTTTTAAGTCTTAGAAATTATAGTTTATAATTTTTTATTGTTGTTATTCACACTATATATTTGACACTCGAATTAATTTGTTAGCAAAGTGCATTCCTTGATCTGTTACAAGTTCCAAAGGTAATCCATATCGTGGGAATACGTCCTTCATCAGATATTTTGCTACCAAAATAGCTGTAGCGGACCGTAAAGCCCAAGCTTCTGCCCATCTGGTAGCATAATCTGTACATGTCAGAATGTAGCGATTGTTGTTAAGGATTGCTGGAGGTGTAATTGGTCCAAAAAAATCAAGACCCCATTTCTGAAAAGGTTCCAAAGGTAATACAGGTTGTAGAGGGAAAAAGTGGGTTGTAAAGGCTGTCGAGATCGTTGACAATTGTCACACTGCATCACAAACTGAGTTACATCTTTGTACATAGTAGGCCACCAGAGCCCACTTTGCAGAATTTTTCGGTGTGTTAAATCTGTTGCAAAATGTCCACTGGAAGGTATTGAGTGTGCCATAGAGATAACCGAGTTTACTTCATGTGGAGGAATACAACGAAGCAAGATGCTAGTGTGATCCATATAATACAACTATCCGGCAATCAATCGGAATCTGCGAGTGTAAACTGCAATTTTCCGACGCATAGAAGGAGAAGTTTGAGGGGGAAGACATCCATCAGTAAGAAAGGTTAATGACTGATCATAGTAGGTAGGTGTCACAGAAGGTTCTGCATATTCATCACTAGTCGGTTCAGTTATGTAAATTGTTGGTGTGGTGTAATCAACACCGATCGGAGATTCACCGAAATCCAACCGAGAGAGAAAATTTGCTAATGCATGTGTAGTGCCGGGTCGATGAATCACTTCGTAATCAAACTCTTGTAACAATAAAACCCAACGCGCCAAATGACCACCTAAATGCTGCTGCCTAACCAGATACACTAGCATAGCATGATCTACATGAAAGATGAATTTTCGGCCTAGAAAATAATTCCGGAATTTCTTTACAGAACACACCAAACCAAGACATTCTCTTTCAGTTACTGAATAATTCTTTTCAGCAGGAGCAAGCTGTCGACTTGCATAATAAACAGGCCGGAACCACTTAGCAGTTTGCTGCATTAAAACACTTCCAATGGCTATATCTGATGCGTCTACAAAAACATGAAATGGGCGTTCCCAATCAGGAGGTTGTAAAATTGGAACCTACGTTAATAATCCTTTTAGACGATCAAATGCAGTTTGAAAATCCGGAGTCCAATCAAACTTTCGAGGAGTACTAGTTCTTACCCGATTTAGGGGTATTGCCAAATGGGCAAGCCACCGTAAATGTCGACCATGCCACCTGACTTGACCCATGAAGCACATCACTTCTTTCGGCGTAGTACGCACAAGTGCTTCTAACACGGCTGCAACTTTGTGTGGGTCAACTTGTATGCCCTGTGCAGATACAATATGGCCAAGGAGGTTACCACAAGAAACCGCAAAGACAGATTTGGTGGGGTTCAGGCAGAGTCGGTATTCACGACATTTCTCAAAGCAACACCGTAAATGATACAGGTGTGCTACC
Organism: Ceratopteris richardii; assembly: GCA_020310875.1. Classification (NCBI taxonomy): domain Eukaryota; kingdom Viridiplantae; phylum Streptophyta; class Polypodiopsida; order Polypodiales; family Pteridaceae; genus Ceratopteris; species Ceratopteris richardii. The sequence goes on along the minus strand of CM035413.1, from coordinate 85,383,893 downwards.
ATCTTACCGAATAAACAGAAGTCATCTAAATATACTTGCATAAAAGAAGTGAGATAGGGTGAGAAGATTTCCTGCATACACTGCTGAAAGGTGGTAGGAGCATTTCTTAACCCAAACCACATGACTGTACAAGCAAAAACACCCCAGTTGGTAATGAAAGCTGTTTTCGGTATGTCTTGTTCAACCATTCTGACCTGGTTATAACCACTGTAACCGTCCAAAAAGGAGTACATCTCGTGTTCGGCCACTCTATCAAGCATTGTCTCAAGAAAAGGAAGAGGAAACGGATCAGGCACCGTGGCCGCATTCAGTTTCCGGTAATCCACACAGATTCGAAGCTGCTTATTTTTCTTAGGAACAATAACAATCGGTGATATCCATTCAGCATGTTGTATTGATATGATGAATCCGACCCTTAGAAACCTATCAAGCTCTGCCTTGACCTGTGCTGCATAGTTAGGATTCATCTGATAGCTGGGTTGTTTAATTGGTTTTGCTTCGGGTTTAAGCACGACCCGATGTTGATAGATGCAAGGGTCCAGACCTTTCATACCATGGTAATCCCATGCAAAAACATCAGAGAACTCACAAAGAAGCTGGATCAAATCTGCTTGAAACACCTTAGACAATCCTTCCTTTATCTTGATAGGTCACGGATTTACTTCATCTCCCAAATTATAGGTGATTAAGTGATCTTCGGGAACATAGAATTGACGAGGTTTCCTTGGATCATCAGGTGACTGTAAAAGTTGTTGTAGAGCGGCTTCATCCATAGCAACAGTATCTTCTGTCTCCACTTCTTTGGTCACAGGCACCACCGTACAAGCTGCCAGACTCCAGTTGTCTACAACAGATTGCAGATCTATAGTACCTAAGGAAATCAAATCTTAATTGTTCTTCAGAAACGCTTCTTCTTCATCGTCAGATAAGCCATCCAACATGTGGACCGGCTCTACTACATATGGTTTGGCATGAAGTTCGCAAGGCTGAATGGCATCCAGTTTGACAACATATTTACGGTGATTATCCTTAAAAGTCAATTCCTGTGCGGACCAATCCTGTATGACTTTAGCCTGTTTTAACCAGGGTTGTCTGAAAAGAAGATTATAGTCAAGACTAAACTCCTGTAGTTCTAAGACTACAAAAGTCATCTTAAATGTTGTACCCTGCAAAGTCACTCGGAACATTCCGTACGAGCTCCACCGGATGGACTCGAGATTGATCTACCATTTTGACGAAAAATTGAACAGGCTCGATTTGCGTCCATCCCAACTTCTTACAAAGCGCTGCAGTGGTGATGTTTACACCAAATCCATCATCAATTAGACTTGAGTAATCTTCTGATTTTTGTACCATACCGTAATTAAGGGGACTGAATGATCCATCGTAGAGTCAGCTTCCGGTTGTATTGTTGCCGTCGCTGGAATGCAGGCGGACCCAAGACTGAGCTGTTGCTGGAATTGCTGTCGAACTCCCGGCACTAATGCAAGTAATTGTCCAAGAGGGAGAGTAATGCACGCCTTAGATAAAATTTCCCACCTGATCTGCTTGAATTATACTTTTCACTGATTTTGAAGATGATGCGCCTGTTACTAGGGTAGAATATTATTCCTACGATCCTTCCTTTGGCAGCGGAACTTGTGTCACCGGAATTGGATCTGGGAACACTGTAGGCTCTTTGGTGGTCCATTGGCTAGCTTTGTTATACATCCTCTGCTGTTCACGGATGCCAGGTTCAAACACCTCGGCTGCTGGTTGCAACTGCTTACCGGATCTTGTCTAAATCACTGCTGCTTGGGTTTCTACTCGTGAAATATAAACCATATTGGTCATTGGGTTCTGACGCTCTTTCTTTCTTTGATCATATTCGGCTGCATCCTTGCAGAATTTTTGAATGTGACCAACCTCACCATAAAAGTGACATCGAGGTGGTGGCAAGGAAGTACCTTCTTCTGATGTGCCTGTTTGCCTACGATTTGTATTGTAATTTGTATTCCGCTGTCCTTGATAATTCCTGTATCCTTGTGGCTGATTGTTTCGCATCTGCAGTGGTACGTAGTGAGTGGCTGGCTGCCCCGGTTCTTGTATAATGGCATTTATAGTTGCTGGTCCCTGCACTTTGGCATTATATGCACAATTTTCGGTGGAATGTCCAGTGGTATTGCAGATAGCGTAGTACATCTGATTAAGGGCACAAGTGGCACTGGTATGCCGTGGATTCTTGCACTTGCTGCAGTAGATCTGTCTAGCCGGATCCGCTGCAATATTTTTATTAGATTTCAACCACTCCAGGTCTTCAGTAAAACCTCCAACCTTATGCTCGAGTTGCAAGGCCATTGCAATAACCGCATCTAGTGTCATAGCTCCCACACAACGAATGATCATAATTTGTCTTAGTTGTGGGGTTAACCCATTAATAAACCACTGAGTTATCACATCATCCGGCAGGTTGGCATGGGCCGACGGTAATTGTCTCAAATGAGTTCTAAACAATGTGGCATATTCCTGCACAATCTGGTGCAGCTTCTGTTTATTGTTCTGCAAGTAATCGAAGATTTCGGCAGGGTTCTTCTTCAGCCAGAATCTCTATAAAAATGCATCCCTTATTGCCTCATAGGTAACGAAATGATTGAAATCATACTCTGTAAGCCACCTCGCTGCTTCATTAACTAATGTTGACTGGAAAACGATGGCCTTGTATGCCGGATCGGGTGGATGGTTTAGCACTACATAACTTATTTCAAAAGTGCATACATGGGCATCAGGATCGTCACCTAGAAATCCACCGAACTTGGTGTAATTTACTCCTGTTGGAACCGGCCGGAGTGGACGTGGCTGCTGTTGTTGTTGTTGATGTTGTTGTTGTTGTTGTTGTTGTTGTTGTTGTTGTTGTCCACTCATGGCGCTAATAGTGGTACTGTTACTATCCCCTGAGTTCTGAGGTGGTGTTTCTTGTTCTTCAGAATCTGTATGGTCACACTGCTCACCTTCCGATTTGAAAATAGCTTCCAGCCTTTTACGGATTTCCAATTCAAATAGCCTATCCTCTTTTGTGGTATCAAACGTAGGCAAGCTTACCCCGAAGAGTGGTCTCCTGAATGAAGATTCACCTGGAAGTATCACACTATCACCGGAGAGCTGTAAATTTTATGCAATCGGGACCGAACTGCCACCGGAATTAGTGGAACTTTCCCCAATCTAGGGTATTCTTTCACCTTCAATGACCTCTTTGGGCAAGACAGCTCTATCCTCAGACGGGTTTGAATCCTAACCAGACGGTATAGGGTCAACTACACACTGCGTCCTTGTAGACTCCGAAGTTATTGTATCTTTTGCAGACTGTGCCGAAATTACACCGGAATCTACCGCAATTGCAGTGTGTTCCACCGAAATGCTACCGGAATCACTACTAACGTGCTTCGCTTCTTCGAAGACCAGGCCTAACCGATCTATGCTTCTCCCTCTTGAGGGTGTCCTTAACAAATTCGGTACTGCCCAAGGCTGGCGGTCTTGTCTATACTTCGGATACGACTCGCCGGACCGAGTAACCAGCATATATCACCTTTACAACACTTGCGTACTACTCCACCTTAGTGTTGATTCACAATCTATGGCCACTTCTCACAGTCAATTTGCAACACTCTGTTGCCACATTCCCACAATTAATTTGCAACACTCTGGTGCCACTTTCCGATGGACGGCGCTAGTGTTAAATGCACATTGCCGTCACTGACGCGTTTAAGCTCTTTTCGGGTTATTGGGAGTGGTAGGGGTCTGCTAATCAAAGGAACTAAGACTTGATTTTCCCAATTAACTCATTCACATAGCAGTACACGAGTATTCAAAGGACTCTGTTAACACGAATTACTATCACTACTCTAGTTCGTTCTCTCACAGATTCCCGGTTCGTACACAGATTAAGACTTTCTCAGTACATAACGCAAAAAGTAAACATTACCGTAACCCAGACTTACAACACTTAACTTAACGGAAAAGTGCTAACCACAAGTTAAGGTAATCAAACAACGACGACGAAAAAACATAGTACTACTCAAAATTCTCAAACACAACACTACGGAAACTCTACAGAATGTATCGCCCAGACAGACAGTCTGGCGATTCTTTTGGTTGTCACCGAAGCGTCCTTTCATTGATTTATAAGTAATTACAATTCTTCGCAATGACCTTTCGGTTCGTGCGGAATATGAAAAGAAAAAGATTTACAATTGCCAATCCGGCGGCTTACACTATTTAGCTTCTATATATATTAGCTGAAGGGTATGGATTTCTCATTTTGTTAGAGTCAAGTTAAGTTTACATTTCTTGAAAATCTATAATACAAGATGCATTTTTACATCAAAGTTTTCAATGGTAAAGAACACATGCTGAATTCAACGCGGCACTCCAACAAAAGCTTTAGTGAATGTTCTTATCGCTCATTCATGCTACCATACTATCATGCAAGAGTGCCATAGGTAGTCATGATGCCTAGTAGCAATGACAAAGAGTTTGTGGAGATCTAAACATACAATTTCTTATTGGCACCAAGGTGATGCATCACTCTATAAAGTCCATCTGCATATTTGTCATCTCTATATTTCTTATGAAACCATAAGCCTATAGATGAGAAGAAAATTAGATCAAATCACTATTCGTGTGATCAAGCATGCACAAAAAAAAGACATGATCACTGTTAGAGGTGCTAAGGAGTTTGGAGTGTCAGACTGCACTCTCAAATGCATGAAAGAGAGACGTAAGAGATGCACAAAAACGTTTAGAAGGATGAACAAGAATTTGTTGGGCTCCCTTTAAAAGTGGTTTAGTGAGCATTTTCTTTTAAGTCTTAGAAATTATAGTTTATAATTTTTTATTGTTGTTATTCACACTATATATTTGAACTTAATTGGAGATTCTCCATACACCTATGATCCATGATATGAGAAATCCAAGAGACCCATAGAGAGCTATTCTAACATGTCAAGGGTTGAAGAATCCTTGAAATCGATAACTTTGAGTTTACTCCCCTTGGAAATACCTTGATAGAGTGATCGTGACTTTTCACCAAGATATTCATATTTTTTTTTCTCATCTTTCCTTTGATTAACTCTTGTTTCCCCAATTCTATTTTTTTTCAACCCTTGTTTGAGCTTCTAATTGATCTTCTTGTGATATTGATTTCATCATTTCCGGCATTCCTCCAACAATTTATATACAAACTCATGTATTCTAGTTGAAATCATAGGGTTGTAATGTTGGAGGTGGTTTCACTTGGTGAAGTCAAGAAAAAAATCCCTTTTTTTAGGGAAGCTAAGTGTGGAATGGCTTGAAGAATTGATAACTAGTTGGTTTTGTTTTTGTTTGGGACACTATACAATACATAATAGTCAACTTGATTGGAAGAACTAATCATATGTGGATCAAACAAAGCTAAAGATGCTTACCACCAGAAGAATTAGGAATCAAAAAGGATAAAATAATTCGGTTACATCGTCACGTGCTTATCATAATCACATCCATTTGTTTACGTTTTCAACGGATGAGTAGACCTTAAATTTTATTTGTGTTCTTTGATTGGAACTTGATATTCGAGATATTGTTTTGATTCATTAGATTTGTTTATGATCCTTGATTCTACTTGGTTCCATTTAAAAGATTAGGTCCTACAAATGTTAGCTGAACGGTATTGATTTCTCATTTTGTGAGATTCAAGTTGATTTTACATTTTTGAAAATCTTTTATACAAGATGCTTTTTGCCATGAAAGTTTGCAATGGTAAAGAACAAATGATGAAGATGCAATGAGGCACTCCAACAACAGCTTTAGTCAATCCTCTTGTCACACACTCATGCTACCATACTATCATGCAAGAGTGCCAAGGGTGATGCATCACTCTGCAAAGTACATATGCATATTTCTCATCTCTACATTAGTTATGAAAACATAAGCCTATAGATGGGAAGAAAAGTAGATCAAATTACTATTCGTGTGATGAAAGATGCACAGAAGAAGACAAAATCACTCTTAGAGGTGCTAAGGAAATTGCAGTGTCAAATGCATGAAAGAGACACATAAGAGATGCACGAACAACTCTAGAAGGATGAATACGAATTTCTTGGGCTCTCTTCAAAAGTGAAGTTTCGTGAGCATTTTCTTTAAAGTCTTAGAAGATATAATTTGTACTTTTTAATTGTTGCCATTCACAATATTTATTTGAAGGTATTGGAGATTCTCTATACACCTATGATCCATGATATGAGAACCACGAGAATCATAGCAAGCTTTACTACCATGTAGAGGGTGGAAGAATCCTTGAAATGGACGATGTTGAGTTTAATCCCCTTGGAAATACCTCTATAGAGTGATCACTATTCAACTCGATTGGAAGAACTAATTATCCGTGGATCAAACATTGCTAAAGATGGTTACATATTCATGTTCTTATCACAATCACACCCCTTGGTTTACGTTTTCGACGGATGAGTAGACAAATTTTATTTGCGTGCTTTGATCGGAACTTCATATTTGAGATATTGTTTTGATACATTAGATTTCTTTATGATCTTTGATTGAACTTGCTTCCATTTGACTATTTAGATTCTGAAAATATTAGCTGAAGGGTATTGATTTCTCATCGTGTGAGAGTCAAGTTGAATTAGACTTCTTGAAAATCTATAATACGGGATGCTCTCTTACATGAAAGTTTGCAATGGTAAAGAACACATGTTGAAGGTGCAATGAGACACTCCAACAAAAGCCTTAGTTGATGTTCTTGTCGCACACTCATGCTACCGTACTTTCATGCAAGAGTGCCATAGGTAGTCATTATGCCTAGGAGGAATGACAAAGAGTTCGTGGAGATCTAAATCATATCTCTCATCTGTACATTACGTATGAAAACATAAGCCTATAGATGAGAAGAAAAGTAGATCAAATCACTATTCGTGTGATAAAACATGCACAAAACAAGACAAAATCACTCTTAGAGGTGCTAAGGAGTTTGGAGTGTCAGAGTGCACTCTCAAATGCATGAAAGAGAGACATAAGAGATGCACGAACAAGTCCACAAGGATGAACATGACTTTCTTGGGCTGCCTTCAAAAGTGAAGTTTAGTGATCATTTTCATTAAAGTCTTAGAAATTATAATTTGTACGTTTTAATTGTTGTTATTCACACTAGATATTTGAAGGTAATTGGAGATTCTCTATAGACCTATGATCCATGATATGAGAAATCCAAGGGAATCATAGAGAGCTATACTACCATCTAGAGGGTGGAAGAATTGTTGAAATCGACAATTTTGAGTTTAATCTCCTTGGAAATACCTCTAAAGAATGACTAATTTTCAACTAGATATTCATATTTCTTTTCTCATACTTCCTTTGATTGAACCTTGTTTCTCCAATTCTATTTATTTTTCTAACCTTGTTTGAGATTTTTATTGACCTTCTTGTGATTTTCATTTTATCATTTCCTTCATTCTTCCAACTATGAATATACAAACACATGAATTCTAGTTTAACCCATAGAGTTGTAATGTTGGAGATGGTTACATTTAGTGAACTCAAGAAAAACACTCTTTTTTTCCGGGAAGCTTAGAGTGGAATGGCTCAAAGAATTGGTAACTAATTGGTTTTGTTTTTGTTTAGGATGCCATACAACACAGAATAGTCAATTTGATTAGAATAACTAATCATCCGTGGATCAAACAATGCTAAAGATTCTTACCACTAGTAGAATTTGGAACCGGAGAGGATAAAATAATTCGGTTATATTTTCATGTTCTTATCATAATCACACCCGTTGGTTTACGTTTTGGACATATGAGTAGACCTTAAATTTTTTTTTTGTTCTTTGATCGGAACTTCATATTCGCGGTATTGATTTGATACATTAGATTTCTTTATTATCTTTGATTGTGCTTGCATCCATTTAACTGTATAGCTTCTGGAAATATTAGCTGAAGGGTATTGATTTTTCATTTTGTGGGAGTCAAGTTGAATTTACATTTGTTGAAAATGTATAATACAGGATGCTTTTTTACATCAAAGTTTGCAATGGTAAATAACACATGCTGAAGATGCAATGAGGCACTCCAACAAAAGCTTTAGTCAATGCTTTTGTGGCACAATGTTGCTACCATACTATCATCCAAGAGTGCCAAACGTAGTCATGATGCCTACGAGCAATGATAGAGTCTGTGGAGATCTAAACATTGAATTTCTTATTTGCACCAAGGGTGATGCATCACTCTACAAAGTGCATATGCATATTTATCATCTCTACATTACGTATGAAAACATAATTCTATAGATGAAAAGAAAAGAAGATCAAATCACTATTCGTGTGATGAAAGATGCACAAAACAAGACAAAATAACTCTTAGAGGTGATAAGGAGTTTGGAGTGTGAGTGTGCACTCTCAAATCCATGAAAGAGAGACATAAGAGATGCACAGAGAAGTCCTAAAGGACGAACATGAATTTCTTGGGCTCATTTCAAAGGTGAAGTTTCGTGAGCATTTCTTTAAATTCTTAGAAATTATAATTTATACTTTTTAATTGTTGTTATTTAGGCTATATATTTGAGGGTAATTGGAGCTTATCTATACACCTATGATCCATGATATGAGAAATCCAAGAGAACCATAGAGATCTATACTACCATGTAGAGGGTGGAACAATCCTTGAAATTGACAATTTTGAGTTTAATCCCCTTGGAAATACCTCTATAGAGTGATCAATTTTCAACTAGATATTCATTTTTCTTCTCATCTTTCCTTTGATTAAGCCTTCTTTCTCTGATTCTATTTTATTTTTCTAACCTTATTTGAGATTTTTATTGATCTTCTGTTGATTTTCATTTCATCATTTCCTGCATTCGTCCAACAATTAATGTACGAACATTGCTTTTCTTTCAGGGAAATTTAGAGTTCAATGGCTCGAAAAATTGGTAACTAATTGGAGTTGTTTTCCTTTAGGATACGATACAACACATAATAGCCAACTTGATTGGAAGAACCAATCATCCGTGGATCAAACAATGCTAAAGATGGTTACAACCAGAATAATCAGTAATAAGAAAGGATAAAATAATTCGGTTACATTTTCATGTTGTTATCATAATCACACCCCTTGTTTTACGTCTTTGATGGATGATAGACCTTAAATTTTATTTGTGTTCTTTGATCGGAAATTCATATTGGACATATTGTTTTGATACATTAGATTTATTTATGATCTTTGATTGTACTTGCTTCCATATAACTAATTAGCTTATGCAAATATTAGCTGAGGGGTATTGATTTCTAATTTTGTGAGAGTCAAGTTGAATTTACACTTGTTGAAAATTTGTAATACAAGATGCTTTTTTACATGAAAGTTTGCAATGGTAAAGAACACATGCTCAAGATGCAATGAGGAATTCTACGGAAAGCTTTAGTCAATGTTTTTGTTGGACACTCATGCTACCATACTATCATGCAAGAGTGCCATAGGTAGTCATGATGCCTACGAGCAATGACAGAGGGTTTGTGGAGATCTAAACATACAATATCTTATTTCCACCAAGGGTGATTCATCACTCTACAAAGTCCATATGCATATTTGCCATATCTACATTACTTATGAAAACATGCACCTATAGATGAAAAGAAAAGTAGACCAAATCACTATTCGTGTGAAGAAACATGCACAGAAAAAGTCAAAATGACTCTTAAAGGTGCTAAGGAGTTTTAAGTGTTAGAGTCCACTCTCAAATGCATGAAAGAGAGGCATAAGAGATGCACGAACAAGTCTAGAAGGATGAACACGAATTTCTTGGGCTCCCTTCAAAAGTAAAGTTTCGTGAGCATCTTTTATAAGTCTTAAAAATTATAGTTTATACTTTTTAATTGTTGTTATTCACACTATATATTTGAAGGTAATTGGAGATTAACTATACAACTATGATCCATGATATGAGAAATACACGCGAATTATATGAGAAATACAACTATCATCCATGATATGAGAAATACAACTATGATCCATGATATGAGAAAATTATAGTTTATACTTTTTAATTGTTGTTATTCACACTATATATTTGAAGGTAATTGGAGATTAACTATACAACTATGATCCATGATATGAGAAATACAACTATGATCCATGATATAAGAAATACTACCATGTAAAGGGTGGAAGAATCCTTTAAATCGACAATTTTGAGTTTAGCACCCTTGGAAATACCTTTATAGAGTGATCGCTTTTCAACTATATATTCGTATTTTTTTTTATCATAATTGCCTTGATTAACCCTTGTTTTTACGATTCTATTTTATTTTTCTAATCTTGTTTGAGCTTTTTATTGATGTTCTTGTGATTTTCATTTCATCATTTCCTGCATTCTTCCAGCAAGTAATATACAAACTCATGCATTCTAGTTGAATTCATAGGATTGTAATGTTGGAGATGGTTACATTTAGTGAATTCGAGAAACCACACTCCGTGTTCTTAGGGAAGCTTAGAGTGGAATGGCTCGACAAATTGGTAACTAATTGGTGTTGTTTTTTATTAGGACACAATACAATAGATAATAGTCAATTTTATTGGAAGAACTAATCATCCATGGATCAAATAATCCTAAAGATGGTTATCACCAGAAGAATATGGAATCAGAAAGGATAATATAATTTTGTTACATTTTCATGTTCTTATCATAATCACACACCTTGGTTTATGTTTTTGATTGATGATTAGACCTTAAATTTTATTTGTGTTATTTGATCAGAACTTCATATTCGAGATATTGTTTTGATACATTAGATTTGTTTATGATCTTTGATTGTACTTGCTACCATTTAACTATTTAGCTTCAGCAAATATTAGTTCAGTGGTATTGATTTTTCAATTTGTGAGAGTCAAGTTGCATTTACATATCTTAAAAATCTATAATACAAGATGCTTTTTTACATGAAAGTTTGCATTGGTAAAGAACACATGCTGAAGATGCAATGAGGTAGTCCAACAGAAGGTTTAGTCAATGTTCTTGTCGCACACTTATGCTACCAAACTATCATGCAAGAGTGCCATAAGTAGTCATGATGCGTAGGAGCAATGACAAAGAGTTTGTGGAGATCTAAAAATACAATTTCTTATTTGTACCAAGGATGATCCATCACACTCGAAAGTCCATATGCATATTTGTCATGTTTACATTACTTATAAAAACATAAGCCTATAGATGAAAATAAAAGAAGATCAAATCACTATTTGAGTGACGAAACATGCACAAAACAAGACAAAATCACTCTTAGAGGTGCTAAGGATTTTGGAGTGTGAAAGTGCATTGTCAAATGCATGAACGAGAGACATAAGAGATGCAAGAACAAGTCGAGAAGGATGAACAGGTATTTCTTGGGCTCCCTTCAAAAGTGAAGTTTCGTGGGAATTTTCTTTAAACTCTTAGAAATCATAATATATACTTTTAATTGTTATTATTTACATTATATATGTGAAGGTAATTGGAGATTCATTGTACACCTATGGTCCATGATATGAGAAACCCAAGAGAATCATGGAGTACTTCCATGTAGAGGGTGGAAGAATCCTTGAAATCCACAGCTTTGAGTTTAATACCCTTGGAAATACCTCTATGGAGCGACCACTATTCAACTAGATATTCATCTCTTATTTTCTCATCTTTCCTTTGATTAACCTTGTTTCTCGGATTCTATTTTATTTTTCTAACCTTGTTTGAGCTTTTTATTCATCTTCTTGTGATTTTCATTTTATCATTTCCTGCATTCTTCCAACAATGAAGATACAAACTCATGCATTCTAGTTGAACTCATAGGGTTATAATGTTGGACATGGTTACATATAATGTTGGAGATGGTTACATATAATGTTGAGATGGTTACATATAGATGGTTACATGTGGTGAAGTCTTAGCGTGGAATTGCCTAAAGAATTGCTAACTAATTGGTGTTGTTTTTGTTCACGACACCATACACCATACACCACATAATAGTCAACTTGATTGGAAGAACTCATCATCTCCGGGTCAAACAATGCTAAAGATGGTTAACACCAAAAGAATTAGGAATCGAAAAGGATAAAATAATTCGGTCACATTTCCATGTTCTTATCATAATCACACCCCTTGGGTTATGTTTTTAACCGATGAGGAGACCAAAAAATTATTTGTTATTTTTGATCGGAACTTCATATTCGAGATATTGTTTTGATACATTAGAGTTCTTTTTTATCTTTGATTGTACTTGCGTCCATTTAAGTATTTAGCTTCTGCAAATATTACCTGACGGGTATTGATTTCTCATTCTGTGAGAGTCAAGTTGAATTTACATTTTTGGAAATCTATAATACATGATGCTTGTTTACAAGTTCGCAATGACAAAGAACACATGTTGAAGATGCAATGAGGCACTCCAAGAAAAGGTTTAGTCAATGTTCTTGTGGCAGACTCATGCTACCATACTACCATGCAAGAGTGTGATAGGTAGTCAAGGAGCAATGATAAAGAGTTTGTGGAGATTTAAGCATATAATCTTGCTTGCGCCAAGGGTGATGCATCACTCTAAAATGTAGATATGCATATTTGTCATCTCGAAATTACTTATGAAAACATAAGCCTATAGATGAGAAGAAAAGTAGATCAAATTACTATTCGTGTGATGAAACGTGCACAAAACAAGACAAAATCACTCTTAGAGGTTCTAACGAGTTTGAAGTGTCAGAGTGCACTCTCAAATTCATGAAAGAGAGACATAAGAGACGGATGAACAAGTCCAGAAGGATGAACAGCAATTTCTTCGGCTCCCTTCAAAAGTGAAGTTTGGTAAGCATTTTCTTTAAATTCTTAGAAATTATAATTTATACTTTTTAATTGTTGTTATTCACACTATATATTTGAAGGTAATTGGAGATTATCTATACACCTATGATCCATGATATTAAAATCCAAGAGATCATAGAGAATAATATCACCATGTAGAGGGTGGAAGAATCCTTCAAATTGACAATTTTGAGTTTAATCCCCTTGGAAATACCTCTATATAGTGATCAATTTTCAACTAGATATTCATATTTTTTTTCTCATCTTTCCTTTGATTAACCCTTGTTCCTCCAATTCTATTTTATTTTTCTAGCCTTGTTTGAGCTTTTTATTGATCTTCTTGTGATTTTCATTTTGTAATTTCCTGCATTCTTCCACAATTAATATACAAAGTCATGCATTCTAGTTGAAATCATAGGGCTGTAATGTAGGAGATGGTTACATTTATTGAAGTCAAGAAAAACACTCCCCTTGTTTTAGGGAAGCTTAGAGTGGAATGGATCGAAGAATGGGTAACCAAATGGTGTTGTTTTTGTTTAGGACACCATACAACACATAATAGTCAACTTGATTTGAAGAACTACTCATCCGTGGATCAAACAATGCTAAAGATGGTTACCATGAGAAGAATTAGGAATGCGAAGAGATAAAATAATTCGGTTACATTTTCACGTTCTTATCATAATCACACCCATTGGTTAATTTACATTTTGGATGGATAAGTAGAACTTAAATTTCACTTGTGTTCTTTGATCGCAACTTCATATTCTAGATGTTGCTTTGATACATTAAATTTCTGTATGATCTTGGATTGTACTTGCTTCCATTTAACTATTTATCTTCTGCAAATATTAGTTGAAGGGTATTGATTTCTCATTTTGTGAGAGTCCAGTTGAAATTACATTTCTTGAAAATGTATAATACAGGACGCTTTTTTTACATGAAAGTTAGCAATGGTAAAGAACACATGCTGAAGATGCAATGAGGTACTCCAACAAAAGCTTTAGTCAATGCTCATTTTGCACGCTCATGCCACCATAATGTCATGCGAGAGTGTCAAAGGTATTCATGATCTCAGGAGCAATGACAAAGAGTTTGTGGAGATCTAAGCATACAATTTCTTATTTACACCAAGGGCGATGCATCATTCTACAAAGTCCATATGCATATTTGTCATCTCTACATTACTTATGAAAACATAAGGCTATAGATGAAAAGAAAAGTAGATCAAATCGCTATTCGTGTGACAAAAGATGCACAAAACAAGACAAAATCACTCTTAGAGGTGTTAAGGAGTTTGGAGTGTGAGAGTGCACTCTCAAATGCATGAAAGAGAGACATAAGAGATGCACAATAAGTGTAGAAGGATGACCATAATTTCTTGGGCTCCCTTCAAAAGTGAAGTTTAGTGAGCATTTTCTTTAAAGTCTTAGACATTATAATTTTTTATTTTTAATTGTTGTTATTCACACTATATATTTGAAGGTAATTGGAGATTCTCCATACACCTATGATCCATGATATGAGAAATCCAATAGAACCATCCAGAGCTATACTAGCATGTGGAGGGTAGAAGAATCCTTGAAATCGACAATTTTGAGTTTAATCCCCTTGGAAATACCTTTATAGAGTGATCACTTTTCAACTACCTGATATTCATAAATAGTTTTCTTGTCATCATTCGTTTCATTAACCATTGCTTCTCCGATTTTTTTTTTTCTTATCTTGTTTGAGCTTTTTACTGATCTTCTTGTGATTTTCACTTCATCGTTTCCTGCATTCTTCAACCAATTAATACACAGACTCATGCATTCTATTTCAATGCATACGCTCCTTTTTGTTCAAGGAATCTTAAAGTGGGATGGCTCGAGGAATTGGTAGCCAATTGGTATTGTAGTTGTTTAGGAGACCATACAACACATAACAGTCAACTTGATTGTGAGAACAAAGCATTCGTGGATCAAACAATGCCAAAGATGGCTACCACCGAAAGAATCAGGAATCGGAAAGGATAAAAAAAATTCGGCTACATTTCATGTTCTTATCATACTCACATCCATTGGTTTACATTTTTGACGGATGAGTAGACCTTGAATTTGATTTGTGTTCTTTGCTCGGAACTTCCTATTCGAGATATTGTTTTGATACATTAGATAGATATCTTTATGATCTTTGAATGTACTTGCTTCCATTTAACTATTTAGCTTCTGGAAATATTAGATGAAAGGTATTCATTCTCGTTTTGTGAGAGTCATGTTGAATATATATTTCTTGAGAATCGATAATACAGGATGCTATTTTACATGAATGTCAAGACAGCCCCACACTTCTTTACTTGTGAGGAGGGTATTTTTCGCTTAACTTGCTCATATTAAGAACTCAATGAAAATTCTCGTATTAGAATAACGCAAATCTCTCCCACGGTAAGGGAGAAATCTGTGTACAAGCCCTACACTGGAGATATCTGGATGGCTTTTTTTCGTCATGACTGATGCCTCAGGAGCTCATGTTTGCTCTGTACGCGTTCATTAGTTTCCCATAGCTAAAATCGCGCGACTGACATGAAATAAAGACTCTATTAGAGAGAGAACATGTCATGTAAAGACTTTCCTGCTTTGAAAATCGCAGCTTCTTCTTGTGCATGCCAAGCTGACATGAAAGAAATGGTAGCTTCTAAATAATACAGAGCGTACAAAACTCCATATGTATCTGCATTCACTGGAACAAAACATGCATAAGTACATATACAAACGTACATTTCCACAAAGTGTTTTGAAAAGGAGGCTGAAATCTTTAGGCATCAAGATCACTCACCTTAGCTCAGAAGTAGGCATGTAAAGAGGGGCAACGACAAGCCATGAAGAGGAAGAATAAATTTTAGGAGATTCCTTGTCGTCAGTTGTGTCTCATTCCAATCACGCATGGACTGAAGCTGTAATGAGCCGCAATGAGCAGTAACCAGATTTTTTTTTTTTTTTTTTGAGAGTACAATGAAGTGGAAAGACACACAAACCCGACCTCCGAAGGTAGAGGCACCCATCTTGGGGTACTCATGGACACCCACTTTGGGGAACTGATGAATATGTCCAGCCAAGATTTGAACTCAAGACTTCCTCCCAAAGATTCAAAGCATCAACCATTAGGCTATGCGGGCTTAGACTTACTCTCATCGATTATGACTTGTAATGTAGCTTTTATGTCCCACAAAAAACATATATCTCTTCTACCCGTAGGAATAAGTAGATTTCTCATTCAAATCGCACACGCAGCCCCAGTATGTTGATGAATAGCCATTGGTCAAAAGCTCTGATTCTATGATCCATAATACAGGAGGCTAGTTTACATGCAAGTCAAGACAGACAGCCCAAGAAGTCTTTAGTTGTGAGGAATCGTACTTTTCTCTCTCCTCTTAATTTAGTAATATTATCTTCATTAAAAAAAAAGTAATATTAGAATAGAGGCCCATTGCCTCGCGCGGTGAGGGGGATACTCGAGATATCCGGATGCCTCTTTGTCGTCATGACTGATGCCTCAGGAGCTCGTGTTGCTCCGTCTTCGTTGATCGATAGCATTACCTCGAAATGAGAACAAAACCACAGTAAAGACTGTAATACAGAGAGAACATGTGATGTAAAACTGGTAACTTCTCTTTGTATACGTCAAGAATGAGACTCGAGAGCCTTCTTAAGACTGTAATACAGAGAGAACATGTGATGTAAAACTGGTAACTTCTCGTTGTATACGTCAAGAATGAGACTCGAGAGCCTTCTTAATCGTAGAGAGAGTAGGAAATTCTTTATGATCTTTGACTGTGGTTGCTTCAATTTAACTATTGGATGATAGCTTCTGGAAATATTAGATGAAAGGTTTAGATTTCTGATTTTGTGAGAGTTACGTTGAATTTGTATTTCTTGAAAACCATAATGCTACTTTACATGCAAGTGAAGACAGCCCCAGGCTTTCTTTCGATGTGAGGATTGTATTTTTCTCTTAGCCTGATCATTACATTCATTGAAACTTCTCTTTTTAGAATAACGCAGATGTCTCTCGCCGTAAGGGAGTAAGCTGTGCCCGGGCCCCACACTTATCCGGATGGAACTCTGTCGTCATGACTGATGCCTCAGGAGCTCACATTGCTCTGTACGCGTTGGTTAGTTGCTCAAACCTATAATCACTCTATAATCCGAGCCCGCATAGCATAGTGGCTGATGCTCCCGAGCTGAAGTCTTGGTTGGACATGTCCATGAGATTCTCATTATGATGCCTCTACCTTACCAGATTGGCTGTGTGAGTATGTATTTCCAATTCATTATACTCTCAAAAAAACAAAAAATAGCGACTCTAATTGATACAGAACATGTAATGTAAAAACTTGCTTGCTTAAGGAATGTCAACTTCTTCTCGTACATGTCAAGCTGAGATAAAAAATTGGTATCTTCTAAATGATAGAGACCGTACAAAAGTACCTATGTATATGCATACATTGTAACAAAACATGCATACATACACGTATACATAATAAGAAACATCTACACATACATGCATACATACACGTTCAACATCCATAAGTACATATGCATACGTACATTCCCACAAAGCCCTTTCGAAAGAACGCTGAAATCTTCACTCACCTTAGCTTAGAAATAGGCATGTAAAGAGGGGAAACGAAAAGGCAAGAAGAGGAAGGACTAGATTTAGGAGTTCCGTAAGAGGAAAGCTAAACCGGAAGGAATTGATGCATAAGACTTAAAGGTCTGAAAGTGGATAGGTGCGTTGCAATGGAGAGGCTCTTTGACATGGGGTCTTCAAGAAGTATGGTGCACTGGCATTGATCATAACTCAAAGACTTTCTATTCAAGTGAGGCACATTATCTAACACCTCAATTCATCATAGTGAAGGAACAAGTCGAGGCCAATTCCCTCCCGCGGTGAGGGGAATAGTTGTTTACAAGTCCCACACTCGAGATATCCGGATGCCTCTTTCTCGTCATGACTGATTCCACAAAGAGGAGTTGCTGTGTTTGATGGACAGCATGACCTCAGATGCTCAAAGGTATAATAGGTCTATCGAAATGACGAGAATAACATAACCGCATGACCTCAGATGCTCAAACTGCCCTACAGACAAAGCATGTGATGTAAAAACTCGCCTGCTCTAAAAATGGCAACTTCTCTTTGTATACGTCAAGAATGGTAGCCTTCTAAATAAAGGAGAGAGTACGAAAGTTCAGACGTATATGTGAGTTTTGGGATTCTGATGGTCTTTGAAGGATAAGTTTCCATGAGGTTTTTAATCATCTTCAATAATCTGAACTTTGTCAATTCAAGAGCATTTCATCCTTGCAGATAGTTTGGGGTTGAATGCCTTTCGAAAGGGTTCAAAGGTCATGCTTTGGGAGAAAGTTCTAGTTTTCATGATTCGGGAGAGTCTTGGAGTTTGAAGTTAGGGGGGCAGCTACAGACGTTGATTTCTTAGTCCAAAAAATCCAAAGTTTTGTGTTATTATTCAATTTTATTTCGAAACTAAACTTAATTATATATTCAATATCATAAAGATAATTCAATTGGACACCATTTTCAGCCTCAATAAAGCTGTCAAGATAGTGGATTTTTATCTTTTCATGGACTATAAATGCAGCATTTACCATTTGTACTCCGATGGGAGTGAAAATTGAGGTGACATCAGAATATATTTTTTATATAGAGTTAAGAGAAAAGATCCCTAAAATGAATCAAAACTAAGATTAACCATACTCTATCTATGATGGTGTGTGAAGATCTGGATGGTGAAGAGCACATGCCGAAGATGAAATGAGGCATTGTAACAAAAGCTTTACCCAATGTTTCGATAAAGGAAGTTCGGCAATAGCCTACTCTCCCGGACTTGAATTAAATTAAGAAACAAAGGTACAAGAAAACGGGTCTAGTGCCCACGGGACCCCCCAAATCCCACAGAGCAGGGGAAGCATGGTTGATTCCTAGGTTGCATTACAAAGAAGGTTGATCACCCTCTCGTCGCCCTCATGCGGGACCCACTTGGGTTTGAGCTTGTTGTTGATCAACGTGAGGACTTGATGGTGTCTGAAGGGGGGGGATTTCTTACTGTTGACGATCCTTTTGCCAAGGAGGAATAAAGATTTTTCAATCGACCACTCCCTGGGGGGGTCGCCGAAGTTGAGAGCACACCGCTCTCGCCAAATTTTCCACAGGACTTCCCCTCTGATTGCGTTCCAGAGAGCCGCAGAGCATCCAATCGCTTCTCCCAATAGGACTTGTTTCCAACTGAGCTGTTTCTGAACTCTGATTTTCAGTCCAACCATCTGCCAGATTCTGAATGAGTTGGGGCAAGAAAGGAAGATGTGTGGGACATCTTCGATTGCACGGTGGCAGCGTTTGCACCACGGAGGGATCCCACAAATTTTGTTTGCCTTATGGTTAGTCCAAATTCCGCGATGAAGAATTTGCCATAAGAGGACAGACTTCTTAATCTCTATAAGTGGGTGCCAGATGCCCATGAATTTCATGTCCCACCGAAGCCGCGTCCAAGACAGGCACCACTTCTTGTTGAGGCTGATCTCGAGGTCGTTTGTTTCTTTGATGTTCGGGATTTTGAGTAGGCTATTTCCATTGTGCCATTTGAGACCACGCGCGTTCGGAGCATCATGTCCCATGAGAAGGCGAGTTTTGTGACGATCCCAAGCGAGGCATCTGCTTTGCAAGGTGTTCCATTCTTCGAAGGAGATGTTTATGTGAGGGTCGATGTCCTCGAAGTTGATCCAACTGTTGGTGTCTTGTTTCCAGAGGTGTTTCCATTTTTTGAATCCTTTGTTCCATAACTTCTTGGCATTTTGAATGTTCCACAATTCCACACTCTGGATGCCATGTATTGGAAACCAGATAGAGTCGTTTTGTCTGATTCCGGCCGCCCACTTCCAGTCCTCACTAATTCTTGTGAAGCTTTTGACTTTATTCCAGCCCTTCCAAAGAGAGCAGACGAGGTTGGAGCCTTTCGGGAAGACAGGTATCGGGGAGAAGAGCAGGGTCATGATGTCTAGGTTCTTCCAGTTCGGGGACCCCGTGAGGGCCAACTCGTTTTTGTTTCTGAAGATCAGCTTGGCCCACGAGGCCTCCCTATTGCACCAAGATTTAATCATCCATTTGGCTGCCAGTTTGTTAGCCATACACCCAATGTCCAGGATGCCAAGCCCCCCGCTATCTCTAGGGCTGGTGCAGATGGCCCATTTGATTTTAGGCACCCCCCTTCTGTTATGGTCACCCGTCCAAAGAAAGTTTCTGCAGATGCTATTCAGTTTGGACAGGCCTTGCTCATTCGGTCTCCAGCAAGAAAGGAAATAGATGGTAGACGAGAGGAGGAACGTGTTGATAACCATCGCCCGTCCGGCGAGATTGATTTGCATGCCTCTCCAGTAATTTAGCTTGTTTTCAAGTTTGGCAAGCACCCAGTTCCATCGCTGCTCCATAGAGACGCCAAACCCCAGGGGGATTCCGAGCAGCCGAAAGATTTGGCCCTGCGGAATAATTTGACAGCCATGATCAATGAGAAGGCCAGGTTGGTGTCCCACAATGGCCCTAAAGGCGGTCTTATTGTGGTTGATTTTGGATCCAGAGGCCTCACAGAAGGTGTCAAGACACCTCCAGAAAGTCTCCAGGCTGGTATTATCATTGTGAACGAACGCGTTCATATCGTCAGCAAAAAGTCTCATGATGATTTGACTGTGGTCGTGAGGTAGCTGGAGGCCTTTGATATTGCCAGCCTCCACATGATGAGCCACGAGTCTGCTCAGCCCCTCAGTGGCGATGGCAAAGAGAAGGGGGGCAAGAGGGCATCCTTGTCTAATAGATCTTTTAAGATGGATCGCCTTCGAAAGTTTGCCGTTGACGTTAATCTGGGTCGTTGCGTTGCCGAGAAGGGTCGCGATCATCTTGGTGAATTTCTGACTACATCCGAGGTCTTGGAGCGACTGCAGAATATAGTCCCATTCCAGCCTATCGTAGGCTTTGTCAAAGTCGATCTTGAGGAAGACCACATCTTGATTAGACTCTTTTGCAAATTGAATACCTTCCCAAATATCCATAATGGTTTCCAGAATGGACCTGCCTTTGATGAAACCTTTTTGGTCCTCACTAAGCCAAGATCTCAGATGGCACGCCAGTCTGTTGGCAATGACTTTGGCGACGATCTTGTATCCTGTTTGGAGCATCGTAATTGGCCGCCAGTTCTCGATTCTGTTTTTTTCCCCCTTCTTGTGAATCAACTTGATAATTCCATTATTTATACAAGAAGGAAGAGCACCAAATTTTAGCGCTTCTTGCCAAACCATCCGAAGAGGGGTGGCAACCACCAGCTTGAATGATTTAAAAAACTCGTTAGTGAGTCCGTCGGGTCCCGGGCTTTTACCGAGAGGGAGGGCATCGATGACCTCAATGATTTCTGATTCAGAGATCGGGGCATGAAGCAGGGAGTTGAGGTTGGGTGGTATTCTCCGGGGGGAAACCCTAGATATGGCAGCCATGCAGTCCCTTCTAAGATGGGAGAGGGGGTTCGAGGTTCCCAGGAGTCTCGTGAAGTGCCCTTCAATGATGCCAACATTAGCTTCTTCCGAGATGCTTTACCCAATGTTCTTGTCTCCCACTCAGGCTTCCATAATATCATTCAATACTCCCATAGGTAGTCATGATGCCTACGAGAAACGCCAAAATGTTTGTGAAGAACTAAACATATAAATGCTATTTGCATCAAGGGTGATGGATCAGTCTAAAACGTCAATATGCATTTTCACCTTTTACATAGCCAATGAAAGCATACGCCTATAGATGAAAAGAAAAGTAGATTAAATCACTCAGAAAAGTACATAGCCTATAGGTGCTAAGGAGTTTGGATTGTAAGAGTGCACTCTCAAATGCACGAAAAGGAGATATAAGAGATGTCGTCGGTCCAGAAGTGAAGTTATTCTTTCCTATTCCCCTTCTTGCCCTCCCTTCAGAAGTGAAGTAAGTTTTTCATTACAAGTTTTGGCAATTATAGTTTATACTTTGTGGGTGTTGTTATTCACATATTATATTTAAAAGGCAATTCTAGACTCTCCATACACGTATGATCCAAGATATGAGAGATGCAACAAAATCATAGAGCGCTATACTACCATGTAGAGGGCTAAAGATTCCTTGAAATTAAGAATTTGGAGCTTACCCCCTTGGAAATATCGCGTGAGAGTGTTCACATTTCAGCTAGATAATCAATTTGGATCTTAGCTTTGTCTCTCCAATTATTCTGGCTTTTTTTTTTAACCTTGCTTGAGTGTTTTATTGATCTTCTTCTTATTTTCACCTCATCATTTTCTACATTCTCCCAAAAATTAATATACAATTTTCGGGATTCGATTTTAACTCATAGGGGTGTAATGTTGGAGATGGTTACATTTAATGATGAGAGGAAGAACGTTCTTTTGTTTTCAAGGAATCTTAGAGTGGAATTGCTCAAGAAATCAGTAACTAATTGGAAATTTAATTTAATATTTTTAGCTTAAAGTAGGCGTATACAAAGCATAATAGCCAACTTGATGAGGGAAAAAAAGCATCCATGGACCAAACAATGCATCTTAGGGAAGGGGAACTAATTTTGGAAGTTTTATTTGATGAGGTACTACAGGCTAATTAGATAACGAGGGATTCAATTGCTATGGAGAATTTGTGATAGGTAATGACTAGAGGGTTCAAATGGAAAATAATAGGATTAGATCGTTTTATGTCATCTAGAATGAGGGTTGATTCTTGGATTTTAATTACTGAAGTCAGATCATTGCCTGGGAGAAAGAATACATTGAAGGTTCAAATCTATATGATCTTGGCTACACCACTCTCTTGGCAAAAAATATTGTCAATATATGTTAAGATTCGATCAAGAGAATCATGAGCGATAAATCCTCATATATTGCTGATGAATATTTGTTAAAGTGAGACAAGTTATGTCCTAAAACAAGGACTTTTATCATCTAGCGGAATGGACATTGACTCATATTCTCATGTGAGTCTGATCAAAGGTATTGAGGAACTTAAATTATCCTTATCAAGTGAGTGTGGTCTACTCTATGGGATTTTTTCTGCTTTGTTGAGTTCGTTTCTAGGTTCAAGGAGTTTGATCTACTTTTAAGGATACATTTTTATGAGGTTTCTAATCATCTTCAATATATTTAACTTTTTGAATTCATGAGGATTTTATCCTTATAGATGGTTTGGTTTCAAATGTCAATGCTTTTTGCAAAAGTTCTAATTTTGATGAATTGGGAGATTTTTTGGAGTTTGAAGTTATGAAAGCGGCTTAAGAAGATGATTTGCAGCTCCAAAAATACAAGATTCTCTTTAATATTCAATTGTATTTCAAAAATATAATCAAATATATATCCAATATCATATAGATAATTGAATTTGATACCAGCTATCAAGATAGGTAGATTTTACTCCTATCGTAGATTATAAATGTAGATTTCACCATGTGTACTCCAATGGAAGTGCATTTAATGGTGTTATAAGAGGAAATTTCTATGTAGACATAAGAGAAAACATCCCTCAAATGAATTTTTGTTGTGTACTCTATCTATGGTGGTGTGTGAAGATCTTGGTGGTCAATAGCACACATAGAAGATGCGATGAGGCATTCCCAAAGAAACTTTAATCAATATTCTTTACTATCATGCGAGAATCCCATGGGTGGTAGTGATGCCTATCTGCAATGCCAATGATTTTGGTGGAAAATTAAACACACAAACTCTTATTTGCATCAAGGATGATGGATCACTCTACAAAGTCAATATGCATATTTGACCTCTCCATAGAGATTATGAAAACATAACCCTCTAGATGAAAAGAAAAGTAGATCAAATCACTATTCTTGTGACGAAACACGGAAGAAACAAATGAAATTGCTAAGGAGTTTGGAGTGTCAACGTGCATGCTCAACTGCGTGAAGAACAGTCATAAGAGATACATGAACACAAATTTTCTTGCTCTCCCTTAAGAAGTGAACTTAGGTAAGTCTATCTTTAAAGTCTTAGAAATTATAGTTTACATTGTACACTTAAAGGTAATCAAAGCTTCTCAACATACCTATGCTCCACGATATGACAAATCCAAACGAAATCATAGAGAGCTATACTAAGATTAGATGGTGGAAGACTCCTTGAAATGAGAACTTGTAGTTTAATACCCTTGGAAATACCCCTGGATAGCGATCACTTTTCAGCTAGATACTCATATTTTTTTTCTTTCATCTTTCCTTTGATTAACCCTTGATTCTTCAATTTGTTTTGAATTTTCTAACCGTGTTTGATCTTTTTATTGATCTTCTTGTGATTTTCACCTCATCATTTTCTACATTCTTCCAACAATTGTTATATGCCGAATCATTCAAGTTGAACTCATAATGGATGTAATGTTGAAGATGGTTACATTTTCTAATGAAGGGAGGAAAAACGTCCCTTTGTTTTCAAGGAAGCTTAGAGTGGAATGGCTAGAGGAATTTGTAACTAATTGGTGTTGTAGTTATTTAGGAAGTCTCGTCTAATATTTTTAGTTTGAAGTAAGCATCCATGGACCAAACAATGCCAAATGTTCCAACCACCGGAAGAATCAGAGGAATTCAGAAAGTATATGATAATAAACTAATACTATGAACTCAAGCATGCACTCGATTCACAATAACTTTCAAGCAAATATCATGGATGAATTTTCATGTCTCAAGCAAATTTTCATGTTCTTATCCCATGGTTTACTTTTCTGAAGGATGAATAGACCATAAATTTGATTTATCTTCTTTGATTAGAGCTTCATAATCGAGATTCTTTATGATCTTTGACTTTGGTTGCTTCCATTTAACTCTTTAGCTTTTGGAAATATTGGATGAAAGGTTTTGATCTTTGATCTTGTGAGAGTCAAGTTGAATTCTTATTTCTTCACAACCATAATAGAGGATGATACTTTACATGCAAGTGAAGACAGCCCCAAGATTTCTTAAGTTGTGAGGATTGTATTTTTCTCTTATCTTGATCATTACATTCTTTGACACTTATCTTATTAGAATAATACAAATGTCTCCCACAATAAGGGAGTAAGCTGTATAGGGCCCCACACTTATCCGGATGGCTCTCCATCATCATGACTGATGCCTCAAGAGCTCATATTGCTCTCTATGCATTGATTAGTTCCGCAAGCCTATAATTGGGCTATTGACATAGGAGAAAAACAACAATAAGGACTCTAATAGAGACAGAACATGTGATGTAAAAACTTGTGTGCTTTAGAATGTCAGCTTCTTCTCGTACATGTTAAGATGATATAAAAAATTTGTATCTTCTAAATGGTAGAGAGCGTATAAGAGTACGTATGTATATGCATACATTGGAACAAAACATGCATACATACACCTAAACATAATAAGAAACATCTACACATACATGTATACCTAGACGTTCAACATCCATAAGTACATATGCATACGTATATTGCCACAGAGTCGTTTGGAAAGAACGCTGAAGTCTTTAAGCATCCGGGCCATTCACCTTATCTTAGAAATAGGCATGTAAAGAGGGGAAGCGAAAAGGCATGAAAAGGAAGAATCAGATTTAGGAGTTCCCTAAGAGGAAAGCTAAACCGGAAGGAATTGATGCATCAGACTTGAAAGTTTGAAAGTGGATAGGTGCGTTGCAATGGAGAGGGTCTTTAACATGGGGTCTTGAAGAAGTATGCTGTAGTGGCATAGAGTTCTGTTCATTGATCATAACTCAAATACTTTGTATTCAAGTGAGGCACATTATCTGACACCTCAATTCATCACAGTGAAGGAACAAGTCTATGGATAGCAGCACTAAAACAAACCAAGCATTGAATAACGCTCAGCATAGCTTTTTTTTGACATGTCTTTTTGAGGATCATAACATGCTTTAAAGACTCACTACCATCTTGAAAATGATGCTACGGAATGTTCTTCAGGAAATGATTTGCTTATTTCATCATTAGTCTTCAGAGATTCGCAGATTTGCAGAGTCAAACAGAGATTAAGCTAATGCGATTCTTTGTCGTCAGTAGTGCCTTATTCCAATCACGCACGTACTGAGGCTGTAATGAGCCGCAATGAGCAGTAATGAGTCTTACTACCATCGATTACGAGTTGTAATGTACCATGTGCAGTTGATTTTATTTCCCACCAAAAGTCTTATACTTGCACGGACCTTGAAGCATGGAAATAAGTGCAGTTCTCATAGAAATGGCACAGGTAGCCGAGTATGTTTTTTTTTTTTTTTTTGAACACAACAGAAAATATAATATTGATGCAGAAAAGAAATTACAAGGCTAACTCCCAAAACATTGCATGGGAGGAGAACTACTAAGAACAAAAGCTGAAACTAAGGCAAGGCTAGGGAGCCCATTTCAGCACACCTTACATCAAAAAATTTCTAATATACCAGTTAAAGTAACTGATCATATTGTTTCTGTCCCTAGATTGTATCTGAAGCATTTTGCTCTTCCAAGAACTAAAGGGGTAATTTTTTACAATATACAAGGGGCTCTTATCAAGAAATTTCTCATTGAGGGGAGTATTGCTGCACTTGTAGGCTATTCTTCTTATTCCAACAAGGCAGGAGAAAAGGAAGCATTTTCCTTTATTGTCGAAGATCTTACTGTTCCCGTTTTTCCAAACGAACCAGAGAATATGAGCCCTCACCATCTGCCATAAAGCAATGTCCATCCTGTTAGTTTCTCCAATAAGTAACTCCTTAAATCCCAAAGAGTAAATTCCAGCAGTTTGACAGTAGAACTGAATGATTTTCCAGAATTCAAAACTGTCTTTACATTTAAAGAACAGATGCTCCAAGTCTTCAACCTTGCCACAAGCTTTGCACAGTCCTGCATCAATATTATATTTTCTAGCTCTGCTTCCAGTCCAGACACCTTTATGAAGAATCAACCACAGCAGACAGGATTGTTTGTTAGCCATAGGGTAAGCCCAGATGCTTTGAAACCTGTATCTCCATTGATGATAGCTCCAGGACAGGTCCCACTTTTTATTCAATCTCTCACTTATACTACAGATACTGATGAAGGACGACTTGTAACAGTCATACATGTCCTGAGCCACCACCTGTAAGTCAATATTTTTGTCCCACAAGTACTCTGCCCTCATGTTCAGCAACAGCATTTTCCTTTCTTTGATAATCTGTTTACAAGGCACAGAAAGATCATTAATATTCATAATTTGGTAATCATCCAACACTTGACCATTTCTCATAAGATCCTCCCATTTATTGAAACCATGATTTTTACATTTATGCCATCTTATAGGGAGGGAAATTTCCTTATAATTAGTAAACCAACCAACCCATAAAGAATCCTGTAATAAAAAGGAGGAATTCTTGGCAAGCCATATGGGCAGATTGTAACCTTCCTTGATAGACATCCAGGCCTTCCAGAAGTTACAAACCAACTGACTCCCTTTGGGAACAAAGGTGACAGGGGAAGTCACAATATCCCAAATAGAAAAATTACACCAGCTTTTATTGTTACTTAAACAAAATAATTTGAAATTTCTTTTAATCAGACAGGCCCAAAAGTCTGAAGAGGAAATAGATCTCAGGATCCATTTAGCAGCCATTTGTTTAGCCATCCTGGAGGGGCAAAAGAGACCAAGGCCACCTTCAGATTTCTTCATGCAGCAGATCTTCCAAGCTACTTTTGGTATTTTAGAGCTGCCCCATAAGAACCTTCTGGATAATGCAATGACTTGAGCAAGCTGCTTCTTAGTAGGCTGCCAACAGGCAAGGAAATAAGTTAGCCCAGGAAGAATGTAATGCTTCAAAACAAAGACTCTTTGGGATATGTTGGCCTGCATGTCTAGCCATTTAAAGATTTTTGCTCTAAATTTATCCATAACCCAGTCCCATCTCTGCTGAAAAGTAATTTCAAATCCCATTGGGATACCCAATAATCTGAAAACTGTACCTTTTTTAATGATGTCACACCCTGCTCTATGCACACAGTCAGGAACAAAATCATTAGAAGCATAAAAACCAGTTTTTTGGTGATTGACTGATGAACCACTAGCCAAACAAAAGGTATTAAGACACCTTAAAAAAGTGTTAGCAGACATGGGATCAGCTTCCATCACAAGATTAGTGTCATCAGCAAACATCTGTAAGCAAAGTTTGTCAGCAGCTTGAGGAATTTCAAGACCTTTAATAAGACCTTTATTTATACAGTCTTTAACAAGCCAGCCAAGAGCATCACTAGTAATGGCAAACAATAAGGGAGCTAAGGGACAACCTTGTCTAACAGATCTACAGATTTTAAAAGGGGAAGACAGGTGACCATTCATGGCTATTTTGGAATGAGCATTGCCAAACAACACACTAGTGAACTTAATAAAGTTTTTCCCAACCCCAACATCATGCAGAGATTGAAGGATAAAATCCCATTCAATCCTATCATAAGCCTTATCAAAATCTATTTTGAAAAAGAAGGTTTCAATATTCTTATCTTTAGCACAATCCATCCCTTCCCAAATAGTGATAATAGCATCAAGGATAAATCTTCCTTTAATAAACCCTTTCTGTTCAGGAAGAATAATAGAGTCCATCAAAGGACTCAATCTTCTAGCAAGGGAGGAGGCATAAATTTTGTAAAGAGAAGTCAGACAAGAGATAGGTCTCCAATTGTTAAGATCATCCTTAGATCCTCTTTTATGAACTAATTTGATAACTCCAGTATTAATGAAAGAAGAAAGAGAACCTCTACTTATGGCTTCTTGCCAGATCCAGAGAATAATGGGCACCAGAATTTCTTTAAACTCCTGAAAAAACTCATTAGGAATGCCATCATGACCAGGGGACTTACAGGGCTTCAACTTACTAATGGTTTCTCTAACCTCACCAGCAGAAAGGGGGAGATCAAGGAGGGAGACCAATCCCTGAGGAACTAATTTCTTCCTACAAAGGGCAATGGCAGCTCTTGCACTCCAGACCTGTTCCCCTCTCTTGGGAGGCATAGAGAAAACATTGGTAAAGAAGGACACAGCCTCCTGTAAGTTGTCCTTAATATTTTTGGCAACATCACCATTGCTTTTCCTTAATAGAGGAATGAAATCTTTAGCTTTTTTTTTCCTCATAATGTCATACATGTGTTTATTCGGTTTATCCACTTTCCCAGCCCAGAACTCTCTAGACGTGGCAAGGGCACCACAAGCCAGAAGGTAGTCTTCATACTTCACTTTTTCTTGAAGCATCAGGATCTTCTGAATCTTATCATTACTACTAAGATTGGAATTTTCAATTTTGTCTATCTCTTTAATATGCATCATTCTTCTGTTATACCTGGTTTCCCTGGCCCTTTTCTTAAAAAAGGCAAGGGCAGATTGAACATCTTTAATAGCCTCCTCCCAGGCCTTAAAAGGGGAACAGCCCTTGAAGAAATGCTTTTTAAAAATATTAATGATTTCCATCTTAACTATAGGAACTTTAAACAAGGAGATATCCACATGAGGCCACCCGGCTCTGTAGGCCGGGTTGTTGCTAGCCATTTTAACAACTATAGGCACATGATCAGATATCTGCAGGGAGGAATCTGTATTACAACTACAGTTCCACAAAATCTGAAATCTGGAGGAGTTCATGTAAATTCTATCAAGTCTGGCCGAAAGTTTATTGCTAGCACATCTATTAGTCCAAGTATGACCAGTACTAGAAGAAATATCAACAAGATTATGCAAGTTAACTAATCTGAACCATTGATTTTTTTCACCTCCAGTTATCATATTATTACAATTACCAATTCTGTCAGCAGAGTTAGTGACCATATTAAAATCACCAGTGAGGATAAGATCCCCATCAAGCTTACCAATTTCTTCCCAACATTTAGACCTGTCAAAAGGATTATTAGCAGCATACACAGAAATTATAGTGAAGTTGAAAGGGTCTTTACACTTGAGGCCAATCCACTGATTGGAATCACTAATCAAAACCTTTTCAACAACTTGACTGATGTTAGACTTAATACCAATAGAAGCCCCACCCTTTCCACTGTGTTTAGTAGAAAACCAGGTGGTATTACTGGAAATGATCTTCAAATTGGCCATAAGCTGATCTCCACCTAACTTAAGTTCCTGCAGACAAATAAAATCAGGAGACAGAGAGGCGTCTTTTAACCAATTACTTATGACCTTACTTCTAACAGGATCAGACAACCCTTTAGTGTTTAAAGATATAATATTGAGGAAATCCATAAAAATTATTTTTTTAGATTCTTGATCGGTTTCACGGCTGAGATGGAAGTCCTGATAACTTCTTTCCTTTTTGACTTAGACTTATCTTTGACTGAGGGACTAGCAATCTTATCAATAATCATATTATCCTCATTATCAATTAAAACCCCTGCCTGAAACATCCCTTCTTCATCACTTTTATTCAATTGTTCTACAAAAGGGTCATTAGATTTTTGTAGACCACATTTATTGTCTTCTTCTGAGTGTGTCTGAACATGGGAGGGATCAAATTTAAGAGATTGAGGCTTAACACTGTTTTTCTTACCCACAACGGTCCATCCCTCACCACTTTCAAAGTGATTCCTACCCGAAAGGGTATCCAAAGGCTCATTATTACTCTTTTGTTGACTAGCTGAATCTGCATTCTCAGACTCAAAAGAATTATCCAAATCCAGAATCTGAAAAGGATTATTTATACCTTTAACAAGAGTTTCAGATTTTAAACCGACCTGAAAAGACCTCCTTTTGAATTTACCTGTCTGCTTTCTGAGTTCCAATTCTTCCTTGGGATTTTCCTCCTTCTTAACATTAGTACCCTGTTTTACTGTTTTATCATCTCTGTTCTCTTTACCTTGATTGCTCACAAGAGAGGGACAATCCTTAATCAAATGTCCCTGTCTAAAACAGTGAAAACAAGCATTAGGTAAATTCCTGTAAACAACCTTTTGTTCATGCAACTTATACCCTTCAGAATTCTTAAGAACTAAAACAGGTTTAATTTCTTTGGAAATATCTACTTCGACAAGCATCAAAGGATCCCACTTAGGGTTAAAGCCGTTCCTAGATTTCTGTCCAAGAACCCTGCCTAAAAGCCCTCCAAGTTTTTCAATCCAAGGAAAGTATTCCACAGGCAAATCAGGAAGTTCAATCCACACAGGAACCTTAGTAGGTTTTGGGCCTCTAGGATTAAACCCAGGGAACCATTTAAAAAAAGAGATAGGAGTATTTCGAATAAGCCAATGACCTTCAGCAATCACTTGCATAGCATTATTTCCATCCTCAAAAAAGAACAGAAAATAGTTATTAGGTAAATATTGAATATGCTTGGCAAAGAGACCTCTAGTTTCCCAATTAATCTTCATCCAACTCTTCAGGACTTCCTGAGCAGGTCTAAGACCATGACATAAACCAATGACTACTTTCTCAGACAAATGGTTGTTCCATTTTTCTAAGGAAATACTATCAATGACCAGGGTGGAATCGTCTCTATCAACAACTTCAGGTTCAAGATTTATAGTATGCTCAGGTCGACGAATAGGGGAAGAACCTTCCTCTTCCATGTCTAACACTATTTTTTCTTTTCCTTTACTGTCCCGTGAAGACGACAGAGGAGGAGACATACCTGCGAAGCCTTGCATGTTGAACATGGAAAAGGCATTTTGTTGAGGGACTTGAATAGCACCAGCATAAGACGTAGATCCAGTACAATGCATCCCGCTCAAAGGGTTGGTGGTTACCTTAATCTTGTCAAAAACTTGCGAGCCAGAAGCAAACGAAGAGCCATCACCATTTAGGTTTTCTCCATATTCGAATATAGGGTTGTTCGCAGTCTGCACACAAGTCATATCTCCCTTCAGCAGTGACGGACCCGCCATCCCGTCCCTAAGAGCTTCATGAAGAGCCATGGAGATTACCAGACCAGCGATCAACAGAGTACCACCCAGAAGAGCTCCCCAGGGGAAACCCCCGAGAAATGAACAGACAAGAGATCGCGCGCCCCCCTCGTATCGAGGGGGGAGAGGGGCACTAAAGGCGACCCGCACTCCTAAAGCTCACAGACCGAGGAGCATGGAGGCGTGGATGAGCCATCAGTGATTGATAGCTTGGTAGGATCTGGTTATCGTACTTCTGTAAGTAGCCGAGTATGTTGCTGAATAGTCATTGATCAAAAGCTCTGATTCTGTGATCCATAATAGGGAGGCTCGATGACATGCAAGTCAAGATAGCCCCACAAGTCTCTAGTTCTGAGTAATGTAGTTTTCTGTCTCCTCTTAATTTAGTAATATTATCTTCATTAAAAGAGTTCTCATTTTAGAATAGAGGCCAATTGCCTCCCGCGGTGAGGGGCATAGTTGTGTACAAAGGCCCACACTCCAGATATCCGGATGCCTCTTTGTCGTCATGACTGATGCGACAGGAGCTCCTGTTGCTCCGTCTTCGTTGATCAATAGCATTTCCTCGAAGCTCAAACTTATAATAGGTCTATCGCAATGAGAGCAAAACCGCAATAGAGACTATAATACAGAGAGAACATGCGATGTAAAAATTCGTCTGCTCTAAAAATGGTAACTTCTCTTTAGCGTTCTAAATAAGAGAGAGAGAGAGAGAGAGTACGAAAGTACAGACGTATATGCATACGTACAAACGAACATGCATACATACACGTATACGTAATAAAAAGCTTGCATACGTGCATGCAGACATACACGTTCAACATACACAAGTACATTATATACATACGTACATTGCGACAGTGTTTTGGAAAGGAGGCTAGAATCTTTAAGCATCAAGAAGACTCATCTTGGTAGAGCTTTAGAAGTACGCATGAAAAGAGAGGAAAAGAAAAAGAATCAAGAGAAAGAATTAGCAGCCAAGGCCACTCATCTTGATAGACATTAGAAATCATAAGAAAAGAGGGGAAACGAGAAGGAATGAAAGGGAATATCCTAAGAGGATAGCTTAACCAAAAGGAATTCATGCATAAATCTTATAAATTTCAAAGTGGATAGGTGAGTTGTATTGAAGAGGGTCTTTCACGTGGGGTCTTCAAGAAGTATGCTATAGTGGCATAGAGGTCTAGTCCTTGATCATCATTCAAACACTAAAACAAAATGAGGATAGTGATACCATTGACGATGATAGAGCCCAAGAGATCTATGTCATGGATAAGGAAGATAACCGTACAGAATATAACACTAGCAAACAACACAATTCGGATAAAGAGAGTTTTATAATTGGGTCTACTCTTCTAAATATGTAGGCAAAGAAAGAGAGTACTTTGAAAAGATCCCATTAAAATTCCCATGGAAGAGACCTATCAAAGGAAAATTCCCTTCCCATTATAATTTTCCTTCTAAGAAAAAAGAAGAATTGAAAAGCACTAAAACTAAAAAAAAAAACCTGAATTTGAAAAGAACAAGCGATCCAAAAATGATCATCTTTTTGTTCAATGTTAAGAGATCTATGGACCCCTCCAAATTGACTATTAAATTGGATAATGGCTTTGCTAAAGGAGACTTAACCCAAATTCTATATATCTTCAAGGTGAAAATTTTGATGATGATCTTCTACAAAGGCTTCAAAGTATCTCCACCCTTCATTGCTAGTTTTTCACTGACAAGTCCTAGGGTACTGGTGGAACTGTGATGGACTTTAGGACCTTCTTGTCCTAAATATTTATGGGGTCCTTGTAGAACCCACACCATAGAAGGAATATGGCTTTTTTTGGTGGGTCACATTGCTTTATCATTCCTTTGGTGTACAAAAACAATCAAGATCTAGAGAGAATTAATATGTTGTAATGCCTAAATTTTTGTTGCAAGTAGTGCCTCTTTCTGATCTTGCATGGACTAGACCAATCCTATGCCTAGCCTTTCTACCATCCATTATGAGTTTTAATTGTAATGAAGCATGCGTTGTTCTTCTTCATTGCTTCAAAAATTATATATCTCAATGAACCTTCTAGCTCTTTGTATGAGTCATATCATACATCAAGATTCCTCGTCTTGCTACATCAAATAAGTAGATTTCTTAGTTAAATTGCATAGATAGCCAATTAAGTTGGTGATTATCCACTCATGAAGAGCTTTTATTCTATTAGGATAATGATGACTATGCATTGAAAAGAATAATTGGATATGATAGATACTCCATTATGATGACTATATAAGTGCAACACACCGATAAAAAAATTCATTCTCTTGCAAAAGAGGGTATCAAACTTCAGATAGACATTTGCTAGTACAATCTTTCGAGTATTCAATTTTTCAATGTCAAAAGCATAGTCTTTCTAGTTCATGTTGTCCTCGTGTTTCATCAAAGTCACAAACATGAACAACTCCTTCAACTCTGGCCTTTTGCTAATGAGATCTCATCTTGTAACTAGCCATGTATTGTTTCTACACACAAGGAAGTGATTGCATGATTCTCCTTTTCCATATCATCACACAATTATAAATTATAAATTTCATGATGGGAGGCTTATTGGCTAATTATTTCTTCTAAACCTTATTGCCATAAACTCTCCACAAACGCTCCTCACTCAATTTATCATCCCCATGGTCATTATTGACATAGTAGCCCATACTAACAAGCTCACTCTTCTTTATATCAACATGTTGGTAGGAGCACTCTAACTTCTATTACATCCTCCTATCATCTTGTGATCCTCTAAATGATATTCTCTTCATCCTCAACTGATCACACATAGATAATGTTCCACTTCAACTCTTCCATGAGAGATCCATGGCACTCATATGATATCCCATATTGGAAGGGACTAAAAAATGGAATTAGGTCATACCATCACGTTCATCAGATTCATCACTATCATTGATCAATCAAAACTCTTATTAAAAATGTAATCTGATGATTAGAAGACAACTCAAACAATGTTGCTCATCAAACTCTTTTTCTTTGCACTATGATGTATAAAATGTGATGTTAGATTTCTCTATGTGGTGTGATCCAAAAAGGTCTAAGGGAAAGGATGAACATGTCACCTTCAAAATGGGATCTCCCTTTGTATCTCTATCTCTCTATCTCTATCTCTTTCTCTCACTCTTTCTCTCTCGCACACACACACACACAAATATCCTCTATCCTATGATAGGGAGCAATATAAAAGCAGGAGGATCATAAGAACTTAGGATTGGAGATGGTTTCAATAGCACAGATCCACCAATGAAATTTGAAATAATCACCCCTTCCCCCTTCATGCTTGAATTAATCCTTTCTTTCTAGTGATTTCTTCACATTCATCTCCCCATGCATGAGTGCAATTAATAATTGATTCGTGTATGTAATCTCCATGCATTTTTCAAACACCCATGCAAAGAGTCTCCCCTTACAAGATCCCAAGAGAAGATATATGCCCAAGATCAAATGTCATATTTGTGCGAACCACAAAGATTCTCATGGTTTGGCATTCAGAACATTGTGAGGATGGTAGATAAGTTCATTTCCAAATGGTTGATCAAGGGCTAAACCAGTTCTCAAAAAATGTTATCTCTTACACTTGTCAAACTTCCTAGATGGAAGGGACTTGATTTTCACACTTTGCAATGTCATTCCTTTTTTATGATTCCTATAGGATCGGACTTATTATGCTCCTTGAAGAAGAGTTGGAACAAGATGAAGCCATAGATCAGGGTCTATAAGGACTCAAAAGGGGCGATCGGGATTAGGAAAAATTATTGTATTTGGTTTCTCATAGGGAAAATCAAAGAAATTGACTCGAATTACTTTTAAATGGCAAAGAAGATTTGGAACAAAAGGTTTTGTATGTAGAAACATCTCTCGAATCATGAGACAAAATAGTAGATTAGATTCGAGGACATAGATGTGGAAAGAAAAGTCAACTATGAGGATGGTTCCTAATAAGAGGCACAATCAATTCTTGGGAAAATTCAAAGAATACCCTCCTTCTCAGATGTGATCACCCCGAGATTGATGGCCTTAGATAAATAAACAAAAACAAATTGTAAAAGGTGCTAAGTTTCAAGAAACACATGGATGTACATAACACCCTCATTAGGAGATGGTGCCTCAACATGGAAGTATCAAATGGAAATTTAAGTTCATGGAGCTATGGCACCCCTTCATTGAGAACAAAAATGTGGTTCTAATGTGGAAAATTGTCCATCAGGGAATTTGTACAAATTTTAAAGGTAAGAAAATTATTGGGTCCCATGACTGGTCTAATGTTACCTTATTGGTATAGAGGACATTGTTTAAATTTTCTTTTGTTGCCCAAGAAGCCTCTCATTCTAGCAAACTATAGCCAAGGTTTTGAAGTTACAAATTAGTTGTAAGCAAGTGCTTCTAGGTGAAGCCATTGGTAGCTCCTCAGACTTCTAGAACACCATCAAAGGGGAAGGAATTTGGAAGATTTAGAAACAAAGTTTTGCACCCAACTTTGACACCATTCTAAAAGAATGGTCCATTGAGAAGTCCCTTATCCTGTTAGGAAAAATAATATGTAATTGTAAAAAGTTGCCCCCTCCCCCCTTCAAACACCATAGGATCTTCATCATCGGAAATAACAATAGCAAAAGTATATGGGCGGCCCATGAGGGTGATTAAAGGCTCATTGACCTTCGTTGTAGGATTGGTTAAAACTTGAATATTCTACTGAAGCCTAGATGTTTCTAGTTGTTCTCTTAATTTGTGGGATACAAGGGATCCCATCGACACTATGGCCCTTCAATGTAGTTCCTCTTAGAAAATAAAATTAACATAAAATCTTATTTTTATGCTAGATTACAACATATAAAGGTACATTTTCACCCCATAAATGAGAAGCTATTAGTAGGTGATATCGATCTTGTTTATGTGAGGACAAACAAGCAAGTTGCTTATATTTTTCACTAAAGCAATTGTAGTAGAGAAGTTGAAGAAATTTTGGAAGATTCTTGGATTACAAGACATAACATTGTGCTTGAGGGGGAGTGTTGAGATATCAAGCTCAACATGCAATGATAGACGATGGCATGTACTAATTTTCACTTCTCTAATAGTCATGGTGGTTATGTTGATATATGTCAAGGATACTCGTAGTGAGCTTTATGAGATTTATCTACTAATAGTGATGGAACATTTATTTCTTTTTACCTCACTCTTCAAGAACATTACGACTCTCACTATGTGTTATTCTTTATATATTGTATTGAATGAATTATTGTATGAGGTCATTCTTGCATAATCTCTTTATGTTATAGAAGAACTAGAAGAAGATCATTTATACTTGCCTCAATGTATGTGTGCTCCTCTCTTTGTGTGTGAGAGTGTGTGAGAACTATGTTACTTATCTTCTTTCTCTTGACATAGGGTGCTGCTTGAAGGGGGGGAGATCTTGATGTTATAAACCTTCTAGTCAAGAGTTCTAGAGAGGACCGAATAGACCCTTCTTCATGCTATCTATCAAACGTTTAAGATTGACATTCTCTCCAAATTTTCTAGAGAACCTCACTTCTAATCGCCTTGCAAAGTGCATGGATGTCCTCCCAACAACTAGACTACTTGGGCAAGAAAAGAAGAGGTGTTTGAGGTTTTCATTCCCCATATGGAGCCTTTTACATAAAGGTATCACTCCACAAATTTTAGTAGGTTTTGCATTGGTGTGAATTACCTTATGCAGAATTTACCACTAGAGGGTCACTTCTTGTGTTCCACAAGCATGTGTGAAAGATCATTGAATGTGAGATTCCATTGGATCCAAGACCAATTGAGGCACCACTTCATTTTGAGATCTTGAAAGAATTATGGTGTTTTGCTTAATTATTGGGACAACTTTGGTCCTATTATCGTTTTCCCATTCAACTCCTTTGGGATGGAGCATTTTCTTACTGATACATTCATAGAACTCAAAATACCACCAACAATTCATCCCTAGCCTTAAGAGGCACCAATCCTCATAGTCAACTCTCAGGCTCATATTAATTCCTCAAAACTTATATGGTCCCTTTCAAGTTGGTTCCACAGGTCCTTCCACTACAAAAATCCATTGGACCATAGTTTTGGGGCTCTTTGGAGGTTTCTTTGGACCATACTTTTTGGGCTCTTTGGAGGTTTCAAGTTGGTTTCCTTGATACCTGATATAAGAAACCAAATGGAGTCATTTTCTTAATACCGGTACCCCACATCCAATCATTCTGAATCATGGAGTGTTTCTTCAACTTATTCTAGGCCAACCAAAGGGAGGCCACCAAAGTAGATCCCTTAGGTTTGATTGCCTATGAGGAAAAAAGAAAAGAAAGGATTTTCATACCTTTCCACTTGGGGGCATCAAGTAGCATGAAGTTATAGCTATTTCTAAAGATAAACTCCGAACAGGACTCCTTTTTGTTTATCCAAACTTTAATCATCCATTTCAACATGATCTTGTTAGTTGTAGCTTCCACATAAAAAATATCAAGCCCACCTTCCTTATTAAAGCAAGTGTCGATCTTCAATTTAATTTTAGGAACTTTTGTTTGACACTCTCCATAGAAAAACACTATATATTCTTTTCATTTTCATCAATCAATGTAAATGGTCTCCAATTTGCTAGAAAATAAACAATTGAGGAATTTAAAAAATTTCATCACCATCAATCTAGCAATGATATTTAACTGCATACCTTTCTAGTATTGAAGTTTACATTCCAAATTATTGAGATTCAAGTTTCACTTTTAGTATATTGAGACCTAAAAAACTAAAAGGAGTGCTTAGGAGGTAGATCTCTTTGTTAGAAATGAGCTCCTCCAATCCTTTCATCCCAAAGAAAATTGGGATCTAGTTCAGAGGTGGCTTTGAACGAGGTCTTGGAGTGTTTAATTTTGGATCATGGGCTAGGGCAGAAGATATCTAGGCAAGACCAAACCTATGAGGAAAGTCACACCTCTTTTTGAATAAAGATATTATTTTCATAATATAACAATCTTAGCATTGTTTGGTTCTATCTTTGAGGTAGTAGAGGGCCTTTGACTTTTTATATACCCAAGCTGATTATTAAGAGGATAGATGAGGCCATCTATGGCAATAGCAAATAGGAGAGGAATCATAGGTCAGCCCTACCTAATCATCATTTTGAGCTTAATGGGGTGTGAAATGCTACCATTTAACTAATGCAAGGAAAGGAATTCCCTAACAGAGAAGAAACCATTCTCACAAAACAATGGCCAAATCCCAAGTCCTTGAGCAATTGCAAAATATATTCCACTCAACTATTTCCTAATCCTTGTAAGTATGGATTTTGAGAAATACCAAGTTTTGGTGATAATCCTAAGCATATTCCAAAACTTGCTTGATGTCCATGATAGCATCTACAATAGAACCGTCTTTGATGAAACTTTTAACATCGTTAATTAGCCATTCATGAACATGATTATTTATATGAATAGTGATGGTCTTGCCTAAGACCTTGTGAAAACTTTGAAGCATAGTAATTGTTGGAGTTTATTGACCTCCAAACTATAGCGAGAAATAGGTGGAACCCCCTAGGAACTAGTTGACCTTCTCATAAACTTATGCACAAAAAACCAATCATTCATACATAGATTTTATTCCCTACTCACTTAGAATATTTAAAAACTAATTTACACACATATACTAGAAATCAAGAGCTTTCAAATGAGCAAACCAACAATCAAGTTCAATAAATACATAAGGAGATATGGCATGTGTAATTTTGAGGTTTAATGGAGATTTTCAATAGAAATAAACTTGAGATCACACACTACTTGCATAGCGCATTTCTCTCAATTCATGACTCCAATGAATTTGAAACGTTGTAAGATGAACATAGACAGTATTAGCTTTCCAATGAGCCATGAAACATGTAATTTTGATATAAAATAAGGGAATTACAACCTTTGCAATCTCTCTCTACAAAACTACAATAGCAGAGAGATAGAGATATGACTCCCTTCAATTTCCAACAAGATCAGAACTTCTCGCCTCTTATTATAGAATAGAAAACTAACCCAAAAACTTCCTAATACATGTAAACTCATGCTAGAGGCTTTGGTGGAGATATTACATGAATTAAGTGCTCAGATAAGAAAACTATGGCAGAACTTCCACCAGAATGCCTTCCACTAGAATACCACTACGGCTCCCTTGTGACTCACTCATTTGAGTCATTATAGAACTCACATGGTACTTTGGCTATAATTTATCAATTATTTGATCCTCCTTGAAGTATTTTGAAGACCTCCCAAATGTATGTACATCTTTTGGAGCTCTTACCTTAATCTATACATATAAAAGAATGTCCTAAATAGTAATAAACCTCCAATTTTCTACTTCATCTCTTCTTCTCTTTCTTGTAAATAACTTTGATAAATTCTTCAACAAAGCATGTGGAGAGCTTTGCTATGATAGAGACTATAGGTGCTAAGTAGTGAGAGTCAAGATTTGGATTCAAGGCCTCCTCAATTTCTTAGGAAACCCCTAGGAGACATTGAGTTGAGAGCTTTGATATGGTAGAATTTGAAGGTGCTAAGCATTGAGTCTTTAAGCTTTTATTAAACCAAGTACATATGCATAATGCACCTATGCAATCATTTTAATGCATTGAGTATTGAGTGAGCATGGTAAACGTTTGATCCACTCATCCCCAAGGGATCGACCAAGCATGACCACAAACAAGTTAAAAGTCAATGATATCTATTTATGACTTGAATCTCATTGAAGGCATGATGATTTAAGTGTGAAGATAAGTTTACATGATCCACTCACCATGCATCAAAGGCAAAGCATCTTGCAATTAACCCAATTAGAGAATTAATAAGTTTTTGCATACAAGGCCAAGGCCAAGCTAGAGGAAGTAGGTAGAGAAGGTGCAGAATACATAAGAAATGGCAAGAAGGGTGCATGTGTAGATAAGTGGTTATCTAAGGATTCAATTTTTTTCATGAATAGTGATTTTTATCACCACATGTGTACATAAGAAACCCATTTCTATAATCAAATGCTCCATTGTGTGCAGGCCAAGTAGTTCTCAAGCTTAAGGATCTTCGTTAGAACCTACATACCAATTTTCATAATTTTTGGAGCTCTTTAGGTCCTCCAAAAATTATCTATAAAACTTATTTTTTTAACTCTGTCAGACATTGTGACTCAACTCTGCCAAAGCTAGTAGGAAAACTATAGATATATTTAGAGAGATCATTTTTGAGGTTGCTTCTATTTCTCATATTCTTTATCTCTACCGTGTTTGTGTATGTGTTTGCATCCTGAGTGCTTCTCACCTTCACTCGCATCATGTTCTCACAATCATCATATCATCCTCACATCTTCATAGATTGACAATTAGAAGATGAATCTCTTTGAGATGCTACTTATCCTTGTCTAGAGTGACACCAAATTTGGAGCCATTGTCAAGGAACAAAACTCGAGGATGAGCGTCTGATGGTAAGAGCATAGAACATCAACATTGCAAGGTAAATTTGATTCCTTTTTGTAATTTTTGCATCATTTTCATCTTCGCCTTCATCACTCCCGTTCATGGTAGCCAATGACCTCCATCTCCATCAAAAAAACACATTTTCAAACATATCTACATACCCCCTTCATAATTCCTCATTTGTGTTCTTGCGAGAGAGAGAGAGAGAGATAAAGAGAGAGAGAGAGAGGGAGAGAGAGCAAAGCTCTAGTGTATTTTTTGTGTTTTCTTACTCTTTTCCTGCTAGTCTAGGTCCATCATCATCTCCAATAGATTCCACAAGTATGGAAAAAGCTTTTTTGGGATTTGAGATGACTGCCCATAATGGATTGAAAAAGTTGAAGTTTTGAGTTTCCACCTATGTCATGATGGAGAGGTCCTTTGCATCATCCTAGCATCATAGATGCATCATGAATCAAGTAAGTTTTTTACTATATTGAAGCAAAACAAAAACTCCACATGTGACAAACCCCTATCTATTGTGATAAATAGCCTCTCAAATAGTACTCTAGCTTATCATGAGAAAGCCACCTCTATTGCAATAGAAGAATCCCTCACAAACACCATCTATCAAGAAAAACCACCTATATGTCATGATATATGGCTCTATCATGATAGACTCTCGTTTGTCTGAATAGACCAAAGACTAGATAGATGACCCTATCTTGTGAGAAGTTCCCTCTATCACAACATATCAAAGACCTTGATAAGGGTCCTCAATCATGACAAGGCCCCTCTCTATCCCAATAGATCAAAATAAGATAGAACAAAATCATAAGGCTGCTCCTCTATCATGACAAAGCCCCCCTCTACAACGATAGGACCAAAAAAATACTAAATTTGCAACCATGCCGCTCTATTGTGATAGAAAAGGTCTATATTGAGATAGAACAAATGTTTATGATATACCAAATTTATGGTAGGCACACATCTATGACAACAAACCCCCTCTGTTGTGATAGATTGATCTATTGCCATAGACTCCTATCCATCATGGAAAAGCACCCCTAGAATAAACCCTATCTATTGGGACACATCACCCTCTCTCATAGCATACAAAAACATGATAGGGCCCCTCTATTGTGATAGATACCCTCTATCATGCTAGACCACCCTATCGTGCAAACCCCATCTATCATGACATAGCCCCTTGTGACATGATAGACCACTTGTTTGGCAAAAAATTAGGGTTTAAGTTTTGGTAAAATGTTTGTCAATATTAATGGTCTTTTGGTGCATTTTAAAGTGAAACCAAAAAAGAATTTTTTTGTTTGTGACTCAAACAAGGGGTCCAAGTATCAAAAGTTTTGGAAGATCATCGTGAGCGAGAGAGAGCATCAAGCAATTGGATTTGATGTTGGAAAACTTTAAGGCCCTTTGTTGATTCTAGTCTTGGCTAAGATGCATAGTTCTAAAATTAGGACTTAGGGTTACAC
Organism: Ceratopteris richardii; assembly: GCA_020310875.1. NCBI lineage: Eukaryota > Viridiplantae > Streptophyta > Polypodiopsida > Polypodiales > Pteridaceae > Ceratopteris > Ceratopteris richardii. The sequence continues at coordinate 85,341,148 of CM035413.1, read as the reverse complement.
ACTCTGAGGGAAAAAAGTTAAAGATAGATAAATTATTTATAATCATGAAAAAACATTAAAACTAAAAGAACATAATCACACAATCTAACTTTCAAGTTAATTAGTGCAAGTATTTTTGATAATGATGCATTTAAACAAGCTTCTATCAAAGAAAATAACACAATCAGTAATTGATAATTGAAGAACCATCAAAATGTGATTATTAAAGCTGAGTAAAAAGGGAATTGGATTAAACATCTGGACCTTAGATGAAAAAAAACACATTGGCAAAGTGGATCCACAGATCTTAAGATCATCTTAAGTTAGTGTTAACCACATAGCCACGTCCTAGTCCAAGAAATTAGGTAATGATCTATCTAGTGAGATTCAAGAGATGAGTGAAGCAAATAGTTCATAAAGCATTGTCAGAACTGCACCTAGTAATAGGGAATCTTATCTAGAGGTGCCACAATAGCTATATAAAACATAGTTAGAATACACTCAAACCAATCCATTATGTGCTTGGTAGTATGAAGATGGTTTTAGGAGATGAGTGGCTCAATTGAGAAACCTTGAGGAACTCTATGGCTTAGATCATCTTGTATTGAAATTTGAGAATGGATCATATGTAGACAAGCAAGGAACTATGTACACTATTAATAGTGACTCTCATAATATACACAACTTTCTGAATGTTCTCCTAGAGTCCTAAGTTAGGAACTTTGATGAGGACAATCAAGGGGAGACCCCTAGGAAGAAATTTATGGCAATAAGTATCATAGCAACAACTCAAATACATCAGGAGAATGCCACCATAGAGCTTTATGCTAATGAAGTTATGAAGGAGGCTTTTTGGAGATTTAGGTCAGACAAGCCCCATACAAAGGATTTTTTCCTCTACACAAACAATCCGCTTCACACAAGTAAGCTAGTATAGGACATGCTAAATCTTCAAGATGTTAGAGAGAGAAGGCAATCAAAGCTCCAAAAGTAAGCTTCATATACAACCTATGGAGAGGTAGATCAAAACAAGGCACAAGTAGACTAAAAAGTAAAGAACATAAATCATATACAGAGAATGATGATTTCCCTCTACCTAGATAGAGAGAACACTCAAGAACATTAAGACCCTTGTGGGTACTTAAGACCATAAAGAATTACTTCATTCGCATTGAATCTATGTATGATCACATGGCCAAATTTAAGAAAGTGTTAAGAGAAGTGCAAGTAGAGGACATATTCACTCAATACGAGGCTTTTGGGTTAACCTTAAAGGGTTAAACCCTAGCATGACCGTTAGGGGGTCACTACCAAGGCATTTCAGAGTTGCTAGAAGCTTTCATCAAAAATTTCTCCAAGAGTGGAATCAAGCACAATAATTCATCCTTGATCCACACTCTTAAGCAACCCCCAAGAAGAGGATAAGTCTAGTGGGATGTACATTCACGCAATAAATAGAGAGAAATCCAATCCCAAATCTATCCACACAAGTAAAACAAGTGTCCTTGTTTCTAGATGGCCTTTTGAGTGGGAAACTATGATCATACGTGTTCCTTGAAGGCCCAAGCACCTGAGAACATTGCATGAGAATGTGCATAGAGGTAGAAGGTAACCTAGGAGAGGAGCTAGAATTTTAAAAACTCTACAAAGGTTAGGAATGTTTGGGTAGTGTCATATTGAAACTCTCATCTTAATTAGAGGAGTTATCTAAGTTAGTTGCAAAAAAGATTGGAGAAAACTTGTAGAATAGGTTGAATCAAAAGGACATGATTATTAAGCATTGCTATACATGCTAAACTACATCCTCAATAAAAACAACATCTAATTTAGCCTATGGATGAGAGAGATGATCACCTTTGCTTTGAGAACTGTACCCAACAAAAATATATTTTACTACTTTATCATCCAATTGTTGCATTGCTACTCAGACACTAATGCATATGCCACACAACTAAAGACATGTAGATGAGCAACAAATGTCTTGCAACTATTCCAAGCCACTTTGGAGTGTTAGACTCCAATGCTTTGGTGGGACACCTATTAAGTACATATGTTACACACATAATGGCTTCAAGCTTGAAGCTATGTTGTAGAGCCTGACTTTTGACCATACCCTTGCCATGTCCATGAGTGACTTCTTCTTCATTTTAGCAACTACATTTTTTTGAGGTGTATATGGCATTGTACAATGTTTTTTTGTCCCATGTTCATCCAAAAATGCATTAAAATGAGAAGACATGTATTGCCCACTTGATTGGAATGGAAGGTGCCCATTTTACATGGTAACAGATTTTGAGTGAAAACCAAAAAATGTTTGAAGCACATTGGAATTTTCTTTTAGTTGATACATCCATGAATGCCTAGAAAAATCATCAATAAAAGTCATGAAGCAAAGGTAGATGTTCCCAAAAGAGGTTGTCTGTAAAGGACCATAAACATCACCATGAACAAGCTCTAATTCTATAGTAGCTTGAACTAAACCATCTTTTGGGAAGGAGCAACACTAGATTTTTCCCAAAATATAGCCTTTGCAAACATCTTTATAAGGTGCCTCAAGTTTGGGCATGCAAGACTCCATAACATATTTTTGCAAGTGTAGCAAATTAGCATGATTCATATGACGAAAGCATGCTTGCCAAATCTTCGCATCTCACATAGCATGAGAATCTTGACCTAATTATGCTAAATCATTCATAGATTTTGCATAATCTATGAGCATATATAGCCCATGACATAAAATGCTAGAAGCAATAATAACATCCCCATTTGAGAGATCATGAGTTGTACATTTGTCATCAACAAATTTTACAACCAAGCCCATGTTGGCTAATGCTAAAAGTGATAACATATTTTTTTAATCCTTGGCACAAACAAAGCATCTCATAATGTGAGAGTACTACCATCAACAATAGTGAGAATGATCTTATTAACTCCCATTGCAAAATAAGAGGGGTTGTTAGCATATGTGATAGTCTTTTGTATAGGGGCAAGCACAAATGAATTGAAGAAATTGCATTGCGAAGTAACATGTTTCTATCAAAGTACCAAACATCTATGTCTACTATAGATGGTTCATAACTAGAAACAATAGTAAACACCCATTCTTCATTCTACAAAAGAATAGCAAACTCTATTCTAGGTGTAGAATCCTTTGCAACAACCACTCAAGCCTCTTTTTTCTTTGCCTCATTTGCATCCATTTCTAGACAACTCATTTTAACATAATCATTTCCTTAAGAGTATTTGCAAAACTATATTTTATTTTCAATTCTCTTCTCATCTCTGTCTTCCCTCTTTGAATATGAAACATTAGCAGATTTTTGCTTGCTAGTAGATGAGCTCCATTTTCCCTTGCCCTTCTGACTAATTAAGAAAGTTTAATTGGCAACATACATGATCGACCTATTCTTCCTAGATTCATCTTCTTTCAACAAAATAGAGAGTAACTCCTCGAATGTTAAGGCATTTGGATTTCCTTTCATCATCAACCAAAGATTAGAAGCAAAACTCTAATATTAATCAAGGGCCTTTAAGAATATTCTACATAAGTGAGCTATGTAGTAGAGTTCATTAGCAAAAATCAATTATTCCTTCAAATATTTGATCTTTGTCAAAAAACTATCAATAGAATATCCTTCATTCGTTTGCTCACTCTCCAACTATTTTTGGAGGTAAGCACGAGCCTCATCCCTTGCCTCGAATAAAAAGTTAAGTGTATCCCAAGCATCCTTTGCTTTTTTGCAAGAGTGAATATGAGGAGTAATCTCATGTTTGATACACATAGCTATCAATGCATGTGTTTGAGCATCTCTGCCATCCCATCAAAGTTGCTCTATAACAGGTGCAGTAATAACCATAGCACAAACAAGAATTTGAAGATCGCCATCTTCAATGCCATTTGCATCACCTTCAATAACTATATTTGGAGGTGTTGTAGGTGGTTTTTCAATGCCCTACACAATATCCCACAATCCTTTTGACACTAATATATGATGCATCATATATGTGCCATCCACCGTGTCCTCAATGGCTACTGTATGGAATACATCATTGCTTTTAGTTGTGGCCACTAATTCAAATACCCTAATGTACAAAAATGATTGTATCTCAAAACGTTGAACACAACTACCTCGTCCAGCTCTACTAAACTTGTAGTGAATTTTGTGATGCTTATATTGGCAAACTAGAACCACTACATATGGTTGGCACAAAATGATGAGACTTCCTACAAAGGTGTTATGATAGTGCACTTAGAGGCTAAAATGAGCTCAAAGAAAAACTTTTGCACCACAAAGAAAAGTTGTATTGAACTCCTAAATAGCTTGAGTATGCTCACCAATTTTTGTGGGATTCTTAGATGATAACCAGAGGGGTGTTGATTACACCCTAGATGGTGGCAACCTGCTCTAATACCAATTGCTAGAGTTTGAGGTCTACGAAAGCACACAAATAGCACAAGGAAGAAGAAGAAGCTTGGAGCACTACATAAGATATTGAATGTATTACCAAAATGCATGTACAAAGATAAGTGACCCATTAGCTTTGTAGGAATATATACAAGCTCGTAAAAAAACCTCCTAATGAGAAAAAAGTGCCCTAGCAGTCCCGAGTGTGTTCACACACATTTCTACAAAAATATATCAACATTTACGGCATCCATCTAATGCATATAAGGTATATTACACCCTCCAAAAGCTATAAGGCAAGTTCTATGTTGTTTGTTTAGACAAAACTTTAAGATCTTAATCAAAGGTTTCTACTACTCTTAAGGATCTCCAAGTTTTCGCATTTGTATTAGAGCTACATCAAGATGTGGGATGGCTTTCACTCAATGATTGAGAAGGTGGATAAGAAAAAACTATGCTTCTTGGCTAGTCGTAATGGAAGCTTACATACAAGTTAGAAATCTCTATGGAATTGTAGCAGATAATGAGGTTATGCCTACTCGATAATCCAAAGAAGGACCTACACAAAAGGAGATAGAGAAATTTGTTGGAGTTTATTGATCTCCAAAGTACAGCTAGAAGTAGGTGAAACCCAACAGCACCTAGTTGACTTTTTCACAAACTTGTATGCACAGACCAATTTTCTTGCAGAGCAAATTGCTCTTTACTCACTTGGAATTTTCCAAAATTGTTTCACACACATAAACTAAACTCTAAGAGCTTTCCAACAAGATATAGAACACCTTAAATGGATAAATACACAATGAGCTATGACCTTTGCAATATGCAGCTTTAATGGAGACCTTGAAACAGAGATGAACCTGAGGACACACATCACTTGCAGAGACTACTACTCTTACCTCACAACTCCAATGACTTTGAAACCTTCCTGAATACAAGTAGACTTAAAGATCTTTCTAACAAGCCAAAGAACACATGATTTGGATACATACACAAGGAGATATGACCTCTGCAAGTTTGAGGTTTAATGGAGACCTTCAGCAGGGATAAAAAACAGAGAACACACACTACTTGCAGAGCGTATTTCGCTCAGCTCACAAATCCAATGATTATGAAAAAATTTAGAGGAAGAACTTAGACAGTAAGAGCTTTCCAACGAGCTATCAAACATGTAATTTGGATATATAATAAGGGAGATACAAGCTCTGCAATCTCTGCATACAAAACTACAGCAGTGTAGAGATACACATATGACTCTCTTGGACATCCCACAAGTCACGACTTTTCTCCTCTTTTTATAGCATGGGAAACTAATCTAAAACCTTCCTAATACATCTAAATTCGTGGTAGACACTTGGATGGAGGTATTACATGACTCAAGTGCTCAAATAAGCAAAGTATTGATGGACTTTGAGAACTAGCCACATCGACCTTCCACTAGGACACCACTGAAGCTCCCTTGTGACTCACTAATTTGACTCACCATGTTCTAGAATTCACGTGGTATTTTTGCTACATTTTATGAATAATATGAGCCTTCTTGAAGTATTTGAAGACTTCCCAAAGGTATTTACATAATTTGAAACTTGTACCCTACATAAAACAAATGTTCGCAACATTCTCCCCCTCAAGTTTCAAAGGGTATTTCCTTAATGCCAAGAATATAGTTGAATCTTTGAAGCTTTGGTCCATCCAAGGATTTGGTGAAGATATCTGCAACTTGATCCTTTGTTCCAACAAAAGAAACCTGCACTTCATTGTTCATGGCCTTCTCTCGAACATAATGATAGTGAACCTCTATATGCTTTGTTCTAGCATGAAAAATAGGATTTGAGGTCATATGAATGCTGCTCAAGTTATCCCCATATATCAGTGGTACATCAACCTGCACATTCAAGTCATGAAACAACTTTTTAAACCACATAACCTCAGTAGTAGCCAATGCTAAACCTCTATACTCAGCCTCTGTAGAAGATAAAGCAACTGTAGGCTGTTTCTTTGAACTCCATGTTAATGTCTTGTTTCCTGCTATTACCACATATCCACTTGTGGATCTTCTGTCATCTTTGCTTCCAGCCCAATCTGCATCACTAAAGACTTTAAGAGTTAGATCAGCATCATGACTATAAAATAATCCTTCGTTCATGGTACCTTTCAAATACCTAAGCACTCTTTTCACTGCATGCATATGAGGTACTCTAGGTTCATGCATAAACTGTGATAATACTCCCATTGCATAACATATATCAGGTCTAGTTTTTGTTGCATAAAACAAAGATCCTACCATGGATCTATATACATTCATATCATGCAACTCATCACCTTCCTTTGCACTCAGCTTTACATTACATTCCATTGGAGTAGAAACAAATTTACATTCCTGCATACCAAACCTTTTCAGCATATCACATATATACTTTCTTTGTATCAACCACATACCTTCATCGCTGTACACAATTTCAATTCCAAGAAAGTATCTGAGCAAACCAAGATCTGAAATTTTAAATTCCTTTCCCAAATTACCTTTTATCTCATCAATTTCTTTTGCATCATTCCCTGTAATCAACAAGTCATCCACATAAATGCATACATAGACACACATGCCATCTACATGTTTTACATAAAGTGAAGGATCAGCATGACTCACTGTGTATCCTTGTAGCATAAGATACTTTACCAACCTTGCATTCCATGCCCTTGGTGCCGGCTTAAGACCATACAATGCCTTCTTTAACCTGCATACATGATTAGGACATTTTGCATCCACATAACCATCCAGTTGTGACATATACACTTCTTCATTTAACTCACCATTAAGAAAGGCATTCTTTATATCGAGTTGATATATATTCCACCTTTTACTTGCAGCTAAAGCCAACAAAGTTCTCACCGTTGCCATATTTGATACTGGACTAAATGTTTCCTCATAGTCCACACCTTGAGTTTGATTATATCCTTTTGCTACAAGTCTAGCCTTATATCTAGACACACTACCATCACTATTTCTTTTAATCTTAAAAACCCACTTGCAACCAATTACCTTTTGTTTTGGTGTACTTGGAACTAAATTCCAAGTCTTGTTATCCTGTAGTGCTTCCATTTCTTCTCTCATTGCTTTCTCCCACTTTTCATCTCCTTTGGCCTCATCATAACATGTGGGTTCATTTTCCTGCTCAACTTTTATCATAAAAGCATAATGAGTATTCATGAAAGATTCATAAGTATACCTTTGAGGTTGCTTACTTACTCTTGAAGTTCTTCTTACCTCCAATGTAGATGCTCTTCCTTTCTTATTAGGAATCTTTGATGATTCTCCATACTCACATACATCACTAATTTCCTCTCCTTCATCATTAACTTCAACAAGTTTGAGTTTACCTTTACTTTTAACACTTGGAGATGAATCTTGCCTTAATCTTCCATTGAAAGGTGATCCTCTTTCTTCATCTAAACCACTCCTTTCATCATTTAAACTTCCTGATGGCTGAACTATGCATTCATCTCCTTCAACCACACCTTCTTCATTTTCATCCATGACTTGCAAACAATTCTTATCTGCATACCATGAAAGTAATTCATCAAAGTTTACATCTCTTGACACAACAACCTTATTGGTATGAGGATTATAGCATCTATATCCTCTTTGAGTATCTGCATAACCAATAAATATACATTTTTCTGATTTTGCATCAAGTTTAGATCTCACCTCACTAGGTACATGTACATAACATACACAGCCAAATACTTTCAAATGACTTACACTTGGTTTCCTTCTATGTCATACCTCATATGGTGTCAAATGATGAACTCCAGCAGTCGGAACTCTATTCATAATGTAAACACTTGTGCTAACAGCTTTAGCCCAAAAATAATTAGGCAAACACATATCATTAAGCATGCTTCTAGATGCTTCTGCTATGATTCTGTTTCTTCTTTCTGCGACTCCATTTTGTTGTGGAGTATACCTGCATGTAACTTCTCTTTTGATACCTTCATCATACAAAAAATCAGTAAAAGCTTGAGAGAAATACTCTCTCCCTCCATCAGATCTTAGCTTCTTAACATACCTTCCTGTTTGCTTTTCGACATATGATTTGAACTTCTTGAAACAATCAAAAACCTCACTCTTATGTTTAATGAAATACACAAATGTCATTCTACTATGATCATCAATGAATGATACATAGTACTTATTACCAACCAAGGATGCCTCTTTAGTAGGTCCCCACACATCTGTGTGTATGAGATCTAGCAAACCATCACTTGCATAGCTTGAATGCTTGAAAGGTTGTCTACTCTGCTTACCTATTTGACATGCTTCACAAAGATGCACCATATGTTGCTTAGTAAGATCAGGTAATCCTTCAGCAATCCTCTTCTTTGATAGCTCCTTTAACCTGTGTACATTCATGTGTCCAATCCTTTTGTGCCATAGATCAAGCTCTGCTATTCGATGCATACCATAAGAGAAATAGTTTGTATGATTTGGGTTTACCTTGAATGTAAACAATCTACCTTGTTTTTGACCTCTAGCAATTAACCTCCTTTGCTTTGGATCCTCAATGAAGCAACCTGCATGATTAAATCTCACTTGTAGACCTTTTTCTACCATTTGACCAACCGACATCAAATTCTTAGTGATCGTTGGCACATAAAGTACATCCTTCAAGCAATTTTTCTTGCTCTTATCCTGCATAACAACATCTCCAACCTGCATAATCTTATGTGTTGTATCATCTCCTGTTTCAACATGACCTTTACATGACGGATTATGCATATTAGAAACCCATGAAGCATCATGAGACATGTGATTAGAACAACCACTATCTACATACCATACATCGCTATTGCAATTCATCTTAGTTTCTACATTCATCATAAGAAGAGAATCATAATCATCACTTTTACCTTCAACTGCATAATTTCCTTGTTGTTTACCTCTTCTTGAATAGCCTCCACTTCGATTACCACCTTGATTATTTTCATTTTGATAACAATCTTTGGCATAGTGTCCATACCTTCCACATATATAGCAATTGTTCTTATTATCTTCACTCCTTTGTCTTTGGTTGTAGTTGTAGTAGCCTCTCGTACCTCTAGCGCTTGATCTTCCTCTTCCTCTTGTGTTGAAGAAGCCACTTCATGGAGTGACAAATTGGTGGTACAAATACTGTACACTACAAGATGGAAGTACACACACATATATAGAGAGGGAGATAAGCACACACATTGGTGCGTACATGCATGCATGCACATATGCTCATGACTAGGCAACGATTGATGTGCATCAACAAGATCTTGTATTGATCAAGGTAAGAGTACAAATCTCATATGAGTTCTAGAATAAAAGAGTCTAACCCTTACAAAAGAGAGCTCTTTTACTTTTATAGTTTTAAAAGAGATTTGTCTATAGTATAGTGTTCAACTTAGTTTTTAAAATAATTTCTTATAGATATCTGAAGCTGAAATAATGTCAAAGAATTAGGAAGCTTGTTGTGGCTAATCTATTGCCATCAAAGTTGGAATGCTATGTAGAATTTAAATATGCACGTGATTACTGATAAAATTAGGATTTTGTCCCGAAAATAGTCATTTTTACCTACATTTTGTGGTAAAAATGGGGAAAAACTTAATATGAGCACAAATTTGGAATGGAAGAAATTACTAGAATCCTTCCTCATTTACCTAAATGTTTATGCTTCTATTTTATCACTTTCTTGTTCATTTCACTAAGCTTTGACCACTTTCAATTTAGGTTTTTTGGTTCCTTCTTTCAGCATCCTCCAACATCCTTGGATGTCATTCTTTGTGATGATTTGAACATGCATCTTTCTAATAGATGTGGCGAAAGTTTCTTGGGAATTATTCAAGCTTCGTCATGATTTAGTGTAGAAAACGGTTTCTTAGGCATTTTTTTTGCTCAAACCTTCAATCTGGTCTTGATCTACATAATGCTAGGATCGATATATGTTATGCTTCCTAGAGCATCATCAAGAACTTGGCGCTCCCCTCCTTCTCCAAAACATGAACATTGTTGTGTGTCAAATCACAACCTATACTTTTAATATTAAAAACCTTTGTTGAAAATACAAAAGCTCATTGGTTCCATGTTGATCCCACAATCTTTCCCTCCCCTCAATTCAACATGAAACCTCACTTACCTAGAGATATGCCCTAAATGATCGCTTCTCACCTTCTATGAGTTTGATTAGTGTTTTCAATTAGACCCATGCCACCTTGCATAGAGATTAGAAGCAAATCAAGAATTTCCATAGGGTTAGAAGGCATAATCTCTATGCAAGGCTCTTTTATTGTGAGAATAAAATCAATAAAAGCAAGTCCCACCTACGAAAAGGCAAGCTTAAGATTAGGATCATCCGTACATACAAAGAGAAAATAAGGAACAAAAAGCTTCCAATGTACTTTCAAGGCTATTGGGCACGTAAGACCAACAAGAATGAATGCTTATGGTGATTAACATACTCCCCTCCTACTTGTCCATGAACCCCCTCGATCACAAGATTTGAGGTGATAAAATAGCAATAAAATATAGGGTACTATGAAAATCAAAAGAAAATTGGAATCTCATCAGTCACTTAACAAAATTAGCTCTTGAATAAGTCTTGCGTTAGATGAAAGTTCAAGTTCATGGGTTTTTCGCAACCACTTATTGAGAACAAGAAAGTGGTACGTATTTCACAAATATTCCATAGGGGCATATGGAAGAATAATAAATCTAGTAAAATTTGTGGTGCTTGCCCATGGTATAAGAGATGATCTAGTCGTAAGGAAGATTTGGGTCACGTTTTCATTTCCTTCCCTAAGAGCATTGTAACTTGGAAGTGCCTCAACAAGCTCGTTTTGTTACCTCATTGAGTAATTGGAAGCAGGTTCTTCTTGGTGTAAGTAATTTTTTTTTCATGTACTCTATGGAATGTCATTAAGAGTGAACCACTCTCCAATATTTGAAAGGAAATATGTGTGGTCAACTTCGACAATCCTCCCAAAGAGTGGTCAATTGAGAAATCCCTAGTCTTTCCAGGTAGAAGCATTTGTGATTGTAATAAATCCGTGCCATTTAGGTAGAAAAGCATGTTCATTCTAAAGAACAAGTTAAAGAACAAGTAGGTCCCCCACAAACGGAATGAGAATGTTATAAATCTTCTTTTTAATTCTCTTTAATTGTCTTGTAAAGTTTTTCATATTTATAGTTTAATCCGTTCTTTGCAAAAAAAGGCTTTCTATGAAGACACGTAGTTTATTAGTGATATGGATTGATTATTTTTTTGCCTTGTTTTCCTAAATTGAGGAACTTTGGAAGGATATTTGTGAGGGCTATATTTTATGTAAGATTTAACATTGTCATTTTCATCATGATGGGAGAATAAAGACTAAATTTTTGTATCCCCTTATAGTCATATTGGTTTAGTCTCAACATCATGATTCGGTAATTATTGGTGCTTCAAGAACTTTATAGACTTTTTCTTTGGATAAGCGGGTACATAAGAAAAAAGCTTCTAAATTTTTGTATTTCTTCTTCTTTTCATCTTCCCTTATGGTCGATAGCGAATTTCAACGATGGTGAAATCTCGTGACGATTGAAAGATGACGATTGAAGTAGAGTCAATGGTTAATACAAAGTGGATGGTTGTATTTCAGGGATAGGAAACTGATTTTGGATGTTTTATTTGATGAGGTACTAAGGGCTAATTACAGAATGGGGGATTCAATTACTATGGAGGATTTTTGTTAGGTAATTACTAGAGGGTCTAGATGTTTAATGGCTTGAGAGAATCGAGTAGGATTTGATTTGTTCATCCAGAATGAGGACGAGTTCAATAAGCGAAGTTAAATCATTGTTTGGGAGAAAGAATACCTTGTAGGTTTGAATCATATGATCTTATTTGAATGAATATCATGAAGGTTGAAATCCATATGATCTTGAAGGTTGAAATCCATATGATCCATATTTGTTAAAGTGAGAGGAGTTTTATCCGAAAACATGGTTTAATCACACGGTATGCGTATTGACTCACTTTTCCATGCGACTTTGATCAAAGGTATTGAGGAGCTTCAGTCATACTTCTCAAGCGAATCTTGTCCACTCTATCGGGGTCTGATTTAATCTTTTAGAGCTCAGAAAAGTTTTGGGAGATTGATAACCTTTTAAGGATACGTTTCCATGAGTTCTTTAATCATCTTTAGTAAATCGAAGTTGGTCAATTCAAGAGCATTTGATTCTTGTAGATGGTTTCAGGTTGCCTTTCGAAAGGGTTCAAAGGTCAATGCTTTTGGGGGAAAGTTCCAATTTGGATGATTTGGGAGAGTTTTTGGAATTTGAAGTAATGGCAGCGGCTAAAGAGGATGATTTCTCAGCCCAAATCCCAAAATTTTGTTTTATTCTTGTCTGATGATCCTAGTAGGAGATGATTGAACCATGCTTAAAAAAGAGGATTAGGAAGTAATCCTCAACCATGGCTTTTGGGGAAAGCGTTAAGCCCATCAAAATCCTAACTAGTAGGTTGTGAGTTTGATTGGCAACATTGGTATCAGAGCCTAGTTGAGGAACTTGGGAAAGATTGACGTAAGAAGCCTCAGTCATGGGCACTTGGGAAGTTCTTCACTGTGGGTGAGTCTGAGATTGGCCAAAAAGGAAGGTGCATGGGCTTTTTGGGCACCCATGGAGGATCGGATAGGTCCAAAATGGGTCCATGCACTAGGATTTTAGGCTAATGGAGACACTCAAACATGGTAAAAGGATCCAAGTTAGATAGAATGGTCCATACGTGAGCATTGAGGGCAATGCTAATTCTAAAGGGGAAGGAATGCCACATAATCCTAGTAGGAGATGGCTGAACCATGCCTTAAGAGATAGGATTAGGAAGTAGTCCTCAACATGGCTTTGGCAAGTGGTTAGCCCATCGCACTCATAACTGGGAGATTTTGAGTTCAATTCCCAACAATTATTTAGTTGTATGTCAAAAATAAACCTAAGCACATATCTAATACGATACAGATAATTCAATTTAATACCTTTGCACCATCAACAAAGCTATCAAATTAGGTAGATTTTCCTCGTTTCATAGACTATGAATGCAGGTTTTGCGATTTTGACTCGGATGGAAGTGAAAGTTAAGGTGCTATAAGAGGATACTTGTATATAGACATAAGAGAAACGATCCCCGAAACGAATCTACACCCAAACTAACCATAGTCTATCCATGGTGGTGTGTCAAGATCGGAGTGGTGAAGAGCGCACGCTCAAGATGCAATAAGGAATTTCAAAAGATTTACTCAATGTTCTTGTGTCACACTCACAGTTCCATACTATCATGCAAGACTCCCATAAGTAATCATGATACCTAAGAGCAATGCCCAAAAGTTTTTGGAGAACTAAGCATAAAAATTATTATTTGTGTCAAGGGTGATGGATCACTCTACAAAGTCAATATGCATATTTGGCCTCTCTACATAGCTTATCAAAACATAAGCCTATATATGAAAAGAAAAGTAGATCAAATCACTATTCCTGTGATCAAACATGCAAGAAACTCGCTCCTAAAAAGGACTTTGGACTGTCAGAGTGCACTCTCAAATGCATGGAAGGAGACATAAGAGTTTAATTCCCAACGTTGGTATCAGAGCCTAGTTGAGGAACTCCCAACATCCCTTAGGATCCTCTATATCCCACAAAGCAAGGGTAGGATGGCCCAGAGGAATGATAGCTATGACCTAAGATTCGAGATATGATAATTATTTTAAAGAGAGTTAGACGTTTTCTAATTTTTTCATCACCCGCATGAGTGATCCACTTGCTTTAAATCTTATTCTTTTCCAAGACAAACATCCTATAGTGTTTGAAAGGTGGATATTTTTTACAATTACATATTCTTCTACCTAATAGGTAGAGGGATTTTTCAATGGACCACTCTTCTGGATGGGCATCAAAGTTGATCGCACATCTTTCTTTTCATATCTTCCACAACCCTTCCCCTTTGATGAGGTTCGACAAAGCAGAAGAGCAACCAATTGTTTCTCCAAGTAACGCTTGCTTCTCTTAGAGTTTGAGGTCTGTGGAAGCACGTGAACAACATAAGGAACAAGAAGAATCTTAGAGAACACAGAATACCAAACGTATTACCAAGTGAATGTACAAAGATAAGTGGAGCACTAGGGTTATAGGCATATATACAGGCCAGGGGAAAAGACCTCCTCGAGGGAAAAACGTGCCCCAACAATCCTAGGTGTGTTCACACAGATCGATACCAAAATATATCAACAAATCCCCCCTAGGAGTGATACGATGAACAACGAGCTAGCACTCATGTATCATGAAGTGTCAAGCAATGTGGAAGGAGATCAGTCCATAAGAGGAAGTAAGCCCAAATATGCGCAAAAAGCTTCAAACTTCTCCCTAGGCAGAGCCTTTGTGAAAAGATCTAAAATGTTATATTGTGTTGGCACATGTGCCAAACTAATCTCTCCACCAAGAAACCTCTCCCTCATGTAATGATAGTGCACATCAGTGTGCTTTGTGCAATCATCGAACACATGGTTCCTCACAACTACAAATTTGGTTTGATTGTTGGTGGAGATTGTAGTGGGAGAAGACTCACCAACACCCACATTAGCCAAAATGCATATGATCCACACATATGCAACAATTACTATGAAAGTTGTACTATACTTAGCCTCAAAACTAGAAGCGTCCACACTAGGATGCCTCTTGCTCAATCAAGATATTCATGAACTGCGAATCCCCCCTTTCGATAAAACAATCCAAGTAGCCATGTTCCACTCAAATAGCAAAAGATGTGATTAACCATGTACCAATGCTTGACACCTAGGAAATGCATAAACCTACTTATCTCAAAGATAACAAACTGAATATCTACCCGAGTTGAAGACTCAACCATAGATCTATTTCCATATGAGTGACAATAGGTTTGCAATCTTCAAGGGAAAAACACTACAATAATGTGTCAATATATTATGTTTGACACAAAGGTATTCCCCATAAATTTGTATAAAATGAATACCCAAATAATGATGCAAATGCGCCGAATCTACATATCAAAAGAGGCATGAAAATGAGTGTTAAATTGAGCACTATGTTTCTCACTAGGATGAGTGAACATGTCAATAGCATACACAACAATTGGCATGTGGGTTAAAAGGTCTCAACAAAATAAAATCCTCTCTCTTGACCATACACTTTTTCAAAACGTCTACCCTTATACCTATCAACTCTTCCATCAGGCTTACATTTTTGCTTGTATACCCATTTAGTGCAAATGGCCTTTTTAGCTAGAGGTAAATCACATAAGGAACAAGAACCATTCTTCATAATAACATCATATTTTGACTGCATAGTACCCATTCAGTTTTTTTGATTTTTGTGTTTCATCAAAAGAAACAAGCTCATTATCATCACTAAGACTACAAGAAGCCATTGCATAGCAATCTTATGCAAAAGAAGCACTATGAGAGCCTAAACGAGTATGTTATGATAGTAGTGCATCTAATTTTCTATCTCTCAAAGTCCTAACCAATAATTTTGGCATATTTTTTTTACTCCTCTATATCAACCCTCTCATCAACAAGTGCATCATGTAAATGTGCATAAAAAATGGAATGATTTGCATCACTATGTGGAACTTGTAAAGGTTGAGAAATTGCTTCATTTGGACCAACACTAAACTATCCACCTATAGAAAGAGGGAGAAAAGCATCATAGATATCTTTGGAGGTAATAGATTTCTCCTTAGTACATCAAATTAATGAATGAATTTCATCTTCCACAAAAAGACATCATAGATAACAATAATGCATATAGTTTGTGCACGATATAGATGATAGCCTTTTCTTTTAGAATTGTACACCCAAGAAAAATGCATTTTACTGCTTTATCATCCAATTTTCTATGTTGTTGTTTAGGCACTAATGCATATGCTGGACAACCAAAGACACCCATATAAGCAATAGATAGGTTGTGACCATGCCAAGCCTCATATGGAGTGATAGATTATTATGGTTTGGCAGCACACCTGTTAAGTACATATGCTACACACATAACAACCTCGAGCTAGAAGCTATGTGGTAAAACTTTACTTTTGACCATACACCTTACCATTTCCATGATAGAGTTGTACCTTCTTCTAGTAACTCCATTGTATTGAGGTGTATACAGAATTGTACACTATTGTTTTATCCCACATAGAACTAGAAATGCATTAAAATCATAAGGCATGTACTCCCCTGCTCGATTATAATTCAGGATGTTGAATTTTCATGCTCATAGATTTTGAGCCATAACGAGATAAAATTTGAAGCACATAAAGAGATCAGAATTATCTTTGAATGAATTTACCCATGCATGCCTAGAATACTCATCAATAAAATTCAGGAAGTAGAGGTAGTTCCCAAAAGAAGGTGTCTACATAGGACCCCAAACATTACTATGAACAGTTGCGATTTATGAGCAGCTCAAACTCAACCATATTTAGGGAAGGAAGAATGCTCGATTGTACCCAAAATAAAGCCTTCACATACATGTTTCTAAGGTGCCTCAATTTTGGGTGGGGAGGACACCATTTCAAATTTCTAGAAGTGTAGCAAAGTATCATAATTAAGATGACAAAAGTGTGCATGCCAAAGCTTTGCATCTAAAATAGCTTGAGATTTTGTATTGCACATATTAAAGCGTTCACAGATTATGCATAGCCTATGAGATTACACAACACACAACATAAAATGGTAAAAGCAATAATAACATCACCATTTGATAGATCATGAATTGTACATGTTTCATGGACGAATTTGACAACTAATCCAATCATTGCTAATGGTGAAACTGACAATAGATAGTTCTTGATATGTGACACAAACAAAGGGTCTAAAAATGTGAAAGAATGAGCATCACAAGTAGTCATGATGATCTCACCAACTCCCATTACAATGTAAGAGGAGTTAGCACATGTGATAATATTCCCTATAGGGGTAGGCTCAATTGAACTAAAGAAACTATGTTGTCAGGTGACCGTTCACTTGCCCTACTATCAAAATACCAAACATCTTAGTCTACTCCAGACATACAATGATCATGAGAAGATGGGTCATAGCTACAACTAGTAGTGAAGGCCCATTCTTCATTATAAACAAAATTAGTAGACATTGTTATTCAGTGTAGAGGCCTCTACAATAACCATTCCATCTTGTTTCTTCTTTGCCTCTTTTGTAGCTAGTTTTGGACAAATCTTTATGACATGATCATTTCCTTTATAGTATTGGCAAAAAATTATTTTTTCTTTTCTATTTTCTTCTCATTTTCTCTCTCTTCTTTGTCTCTACAACATTAGAAGATTTCTACTTACTAGTAGATGAGCTTCATTTACCTTTTCCCTTTTGAATAGCTAACAAGGTTGTATCTGCAACACACATAATGGACCTATTCTATCTCGATTGATCTTCCTACAACAAAACAAAGACTAACTCCTCAAATATTAAGGTGATTGGATTGCCTTTCATCATCAATTGAAGAGTAGAAGAAAAACTCTAATATGAATCTAGAAAACCATTAAGAACGGTTTGTACATGTGAACTATCTCGCAAGACTTCACTAGTGAAAATCAATTGCTCCTTCGAATATTTGATATTTGTCAAAAAAATTGTCCGTTGAATCTTCTTCATTCATATCCTCACTCTCCAATTGTTTTTAGAGGTAAGCAATATGAGCCTTATTTCTTGCTTGCTTTAAAGTGGTAAGTGTATCCCAAGCATCCTTTGTTGTTTTGGAGGAGCCAATTTGAGAAATAATGACACGTTTGATAGACAAAGCTATCAATGCATGTGTTGGAGAATCTCTACTATCCCATTGAGTTTACCCTACAATAGGTGTAGCAAGAACCATAGCAAAAATAAGAATTTCAAGATCATCATTTGCAACACCATCTACATCACCTTTAATATCTATATTCTTAGGTGTAGTAGGTTCATTTTCCCATACCTTACCTTTCACAATATTCATAGCTCTTTGGCTACCAATACATGATGCTTCACATATGCCACTAATGGGTAATTAGTAACATCCAACTTTTCCTCAACAGCCAAGATATGGAATACATTGTTTCTTTTAGCCATGGCCACTAAATAAATACCCTAGTGCAGAAAAAATGATTGTATCTCAAAAAGTTGAATAGAACTACTCTATTGATCTTACCTAAACCTATAGCAAAATTTGAAGCACTTCTCCAGGCGAACCAAAACCTATATATATGTTTGGCATAAAAGGACAAAATTGCTTGCATAGGCATTGCAATAGTGCATTTGGAGGCCAAAGTAAGCTTAGATCACAATTTTGATGCCACAAAGTGAAGGAGTTTTGAAATCCTAATCACCCCGCATATGCTCACCAATTTTTGTGCGATTTTGAGATTGTGACTGAAGCAAGGTTAAAATTGCCCTAGATGAAGCAAGGACTTACTCTGATACCAATTATTGAAGTTTGAGGTCTAGGGAAGCATGCAAACAACATAAGGAAGAGGAAGAAGCTTGGAGCACAACACACAATGATGAGTGTATTAGCAAGTGAATGTACAAAGATAAGTGAACCGTTAGGGTTATAGGCATATATACAAGCTGACGGGAAAAGACCTCGTAAAGAGGGAAAAAAGTGCACCAAGGATCCTAACTGTGTTCACATACATCACTAAAAAAGTATATCAATGGTTTCTAATTGATGTGAAAGAACTATAATACATATGATAAGGAACTTCTAGCTATTATGCATGCTTTAAAATTTGGGAAACATTATCTTATGGGTTCTAAAGTTCTAATCAAAATAGACCAATAGGCTATTAAGCATTTATTAAATCAACCATTGATTTTTGATGGACGCATTAAATGGGCTTCATTCATACAAAATTTTCAGCCTTAGATTAAATATCAACCTAGCAAAGCAAATGTTTTAAGTGATGCCCTTAGTCATTTGCCATCCCCACAAACAACTACTCTTTCAATCCATATCATTTTTGCTATTCATATTCATTCATTTCATGACATGATTCCTACTTATGCAGTTGATTTGTATTTTTCACAAATATGGAATGCTTTCAATTAATCTTCAACATTTAGTGAGGATCACTACACTTTTCATGATGAATTCTTGTATTTCCAACACAAGTTATGCATCACACAAGCTTTTAAAGAATTTGTTATGAAAGAGATGCATGAACTACTATATATGGGTCATAGGGGCATACAAAGTACTATTTCTACATGTAAAGAATTTTTATTTTGGCCCAATATGGAAAAGGATATTGCGCAATATGTTTCCCATTTCATTGTGTGTCAATGTGTGAAATGACATTATGGTAAAGCATTTGGATTACTAATGCCACTTCCCATACCTAATGGACCATGGGAACAAATTTCAATGGATTTTAGTGCTGGTCTTCCTACAACTTCATCTTATAATGATATGATTTGGAAAATTGTTATCATAGATTTAGTAAAAAAGCACATTTCATTCCTTGTAAGAAGACTCTTTCTGCACCTTATTTATTAAATGTATTTTTCTACATCATGGTTTTCCAAAAGTTATTCTTTCAAATCGAGATGTTCATTTTTGTAATCACATTTGGGTTGCATTATTCAAAATTTAGGTTTTAAAATACACTTTAGCTTTGCATTTCATCCTGAAAGTAATGGCCAAGGTGAAGCTACGAATAGTACTATTTTAGACATATTATGTTGTTATTCTTTAGATAATCCAAGTAATTGAGATGAGAAACTTCCTTTACAACAATTTGCATATAATAACACAACACATACTACTACTGGACATGCACCGTATGAGATTGTTTATGGTAAAAAGCTTCCCACTCCCATGACTATCACTCAAATTGATATATCCATGGCCGATTCTTTTGCACAAGATCATATTTCTACACTTCATGAGACTGATGAGCACATTAAAAAGAGTCAAGAACATTACATGCTTAATGTTAATAAGAAAAGTAGCTCAAATGTTTAATGAAAATGACTTTGTATGGTTATGAATAATTAAAAGACACTTGAAAGATATTTCACAACATCCCAAGGTTAAACTTGCACCATGTTAATTGTTGGAGAAACAATCACTAATTGGATATATATTTCAAGGTCAAAGCTTTAGAAGAAAACCACATGCCTATGTGAAGGGAGAAATTCTCAAGTGTATTATATTTGTAAACTTAGTTCACTTTAGTTCTAGAATTTTTAAAAATCATGAGAATAAGAAAGTCTATATAAGTTAGTTTGTATCAACTAACGCGATGAGGAAGACAATGAGAAAGTGATTTAATACTCATTTGAAGATCCAAAGAATGGATATAATCAGATTGTCTCTGGTGAGAAAGAAGGTAGACTCTTTACTTTAAGAGTACAAGGGAATATTGGTCAAGCTTTGCTCACACATGGTGAAGGAGTGATTACACAACTTGATCTCTGGCATAAGAGATTAGGTCATTTCAATGAAAGAGGAATTAAGGCTATGGTTGAAAATCACTCTGTACTAGGATTACCAAATGTGCAGAGTCAACATATGGTTTATAAATGTGAAGCATGGCAGATGCGAAAAGCACATAGGTTACCATTTCAAAAGAAAGGATTCAAACATGATGGATTACTAGAGCTCATTCATACAGATGTATGGGGACAAACAAAAGAAGGATCTATCAGTGGCTCACGGTATTATGTTCTTTTCATTGATGATGCTACAAGATGGATAACATTATATGTTTTGAAGGAAAGATCAGAATTGTTTGGAGCTTTCAAGCATTTTCATGCATATGCAGAGAGAGTCACAGGTCAAAAGCTTAAAAGACTGAGGTCTGATGGAGGGGGAGAATACTTCTTCCAAGAGTTCAATGATTATCTTTGGAATCCAGGTACTAAGAGAGAAATAACTTGCATGTATACACCACAACAAAATGGTGTAGCAGAAAGAAGAAAGAGGAATTTGGTTGAGTTTACTAGAGCTATCTTGAAGGAGAAGAATTGTCCAAATTATCTTTGGGTTGAGGCTGTAAATACAAATACATATCTTGTGAATAGATTACCATGTGCAGCCCTCAATGGAATGACTCCATATGAAGCTTGGTGGGGTACGAAACCAACACTTGATCATTGTAAAGTGTTTGGATCAATTGCATATGATTATGTTCCATCACAACGTAGACATAAACTTGAACCAAAGGCAAAAAAAGTTGTGTTCATTGGTTATGATGAAAAGCAGATGGGTTACAGGTTGTGGAATCCTTTAACCAAAAAATTTCTTGTTTCTAGAGATGTTACATTTGATGAACAGAAAAGTTAGTATGCAGATCAAAGTCATACAGTTGAAGAATTTGAAGAAGAGGTAAGAAGATGTGAGAAAGGAAAATCAATTGTGTAGGTAAATGAAGATGAAGGCTATATGCAAGCAAGTACATCCAGAAGTGGATTAACAAGAAGAAATGAAGAAGCTCCTATATTTGATGAAGAGGTGTATCCAGACACATATGAAGAATGTGAACCAAGGAGGTCAAGTAGGACAAGACGGCAACTAGAAAGGTATTCTTATGATACTTCTTACATAACTCAGAAGAACTATGCATATATGGTCAAAGATGATGAAGAACCTCATAACTATGATGAAGCAAAAGGTAAGAAGCAATGGGAAGAAGCAATGAAGGAAGAATTCAATGAACTAGAGGAGAACAAGACATGGGAACTTGTTCCTAAACCAAATGGTAAGAAAATAATTGGAAATAAATGGGTTTATAAAGTGAAGAAGCTTGCAGATGGAAGTATAGCCAGAGATACAAAGCTAGACTGGTGGTGAAAGGCTATGCCCAAACCTATGGCATAGATTATGATGAGACATTTAGTCCTGTAGCTAAGATGTCAACTATAAGGACAATTATTGCTAGTGCAGCTTCAAAAGGATGGACTTTGAGTCAACTAGATATAAAGAATGAATTCTTGAATGGATACATATCAGATGAGGTATACATGGAACAACCTCAAGGGTTTAAAGATTCCAGGTATCCAAATTTTGTTTGTAGATTGAGAAGACCATTATATGGATTAAAGCAAGCTCCAAGAGCATGGAAGTGTAGACTCGGGACGTATTTGAATGAACTTGGATATCAAAGTTAAAAAGCAAATCCAAGTCTACTCATCAAATGAGCAGAGCAAGGTACAATCTACATTTATATTTATGTAGATGACATTATAATCATAGGTACTTCAGATGAAGGAATCAAGGAGGTAAAGAGATTACTTGAGAAAGAGTTCAAGATCACTGACCTAGGAAAGTTGTCATACTTTCTTGGAATGGAAGTCACTTATATAGATCATGGAATATATGTATCACAAGAAAGATATCTTCTGAATCTATTGAAGAAGTTTGATATGGAAAGTTGCAGAGAAGCTTCAACTCCACTTGAACTTAATCACAAGCTCACTAAATATGATGGTGCAGAATACAAAGATATGAGGAAGTATCAATCTCTTGTGGGTAGTTTGATTTATGCTACACTAACAAGACCTGATCTTAGGTATGCAGTGGGAGTGTTTTCACAATTCATGCATTGTCCAAAGGATCCACATTGGATTGCAGGTCAAAGAGTTCTCATATATATCAAAGGAACTATAAAGGAAGGATTATATTATCCTTTTACATCATATTTGAAGCTGAGAGCCTACAGTGACTCAGACTGGGTAGGTAACCAGGATGACAGAAGATCAACTCATGGCTACATGATATAGATTGGTGATAAGCTTGTAAGTTGGTGTTCAAAGAAACAACATACAATAGCATTATCATCAACTCAAGTTGAGTACAAAGGAGTTGTGGAAGCAGCTAAGGAGGTCATATGGATGCACACATTGTTCAGAAGCTTGGGCATTGAAAAAGGTATACCTACAATACATGGAGATAATATGAGTTCACTTTATCTTGCAACAAATCCAGTATTTCATGCAAGAACAAAACATATAGAGATACATTATCATTTCCTGAGAGAAAAGGTAATGGAGAAAGAAATTGAAGTGGAATACATTTCTACAAAGGATCAGATAGTAGACATAATGACAAAGATCTTGGATGGTGTGAAGACCAGCAGATTCAAAAGCATGGCAGGAGTAAAAGAAAGAAGATGATATGAAGAAACAAAGAATGTCAATTAGTGATTGAGGGGGAGCTGTTGGAGAAACAATCACTAATTGGACATATATTTGAAGGTCAAAGCTTTAGAAGAAAACCACATGCCTTCTCTGCGTGAGAAAGCACCTGTGCATTTGTGAGGTTTCATAGTTATGGAAAGAGTTTATTAAACTTCTGTGTATAAGTCTTCTTCTTCCATCTGAGGTGTTTGTCTTCTGTGTAATGATTTGAAAAGTTGAAGTTTTCCAAGCAAGTCAATACTTGGCATAGAATGTATGTTGAAAGGTTGCGTTTTATGCAGGAATTCAATGCCTAACATCGAATCTTAGTTGATAAGTCCTTGTCTTCATATCTGACTTTTATCTACTGGCAAATCTTCTTGAAAAGATGAAGTTTGTGGAGCAAGTCGATGCATGGCATCGAGTTTCAACATAAAGTCGATGTCTGACATTGACTTCCCACATAAAAGTGGTCTTGATCATATCTGTGTTAAACACGCCTATTTCAAGAACAAAAGTGGCTCAGAAAGCACAAAGTCGATGCTTGGCATCGACCTTTGGTTGCAAGTCGATGCTAGGCATTAAATTTTCACTTTTAGATAGTCAAACTTACTAAAACAGGCAAAATTTCCACTTTTGGAAGTCATACATGGTCATCTTGTAAAGGCTATATCTTGAGTTCTAGAGATCCGTTTCTTGCATATCATAGCTTCTTGGAAATCTCTACTCTTCTACGTTAATCTACCAAAAGATCTTGGAGAAATAGATTTTGTGCTAAGAGAAATTAACAAAATACTGAAGGTATGGCATTTAGTGACTAGAAAAATCTGAAGAAGTAAAGTTCTTGGTTTTGGCTATCATTTCTCAAAGTTTTGAGTGGCAATGAGTTACTGGTGACCATAGACGTTGTCTAGTGTCACATTAATTCATTTCTTGTGATTTTTCACACATCAATATTAATTATGGAACTTTTCATGTTATTTAAAAAATTGATGAGAATGCTTTTAGATTAGACATACTTTCTGAAGGGAATATACATAAATCTTTTTTTATTATTTTATTGAAACAATTTAAAGGAACATTAGCACTCACTTCTAGTTTAGATGATCCTCAGTTATTTGAAGAGGATGTAAAAATATTTTAGTTCTAGAGAAAATACCTAATTATGATGTTACTACTACACGTAGAGGTAATCAATATCATTGATATTTGGTTAAATAAAAGAATCATTCATTTGAAGAATCTCAATGGATTCATAAGACATCCTTAAGTCCACATTATGACCATTTGATTTCTCCTTATCATTCACAATCACAATACATTCTAGTTTTCTAGTTCCATGCATGTGTTTTTACATGGAACATGCTTATCATTGCTCAGTGATGGGACATGTGACTGGCCATCCATGTCTATTTTTTTCTTATCAACTAGGACGCATTTATATTTTATGGAATAATGGAATGTTATATGGATTTTAATGTCTTGAGAGTTTTAATATGATTTGCGTTTTGATTTAGGAGGTGAGGATTCATGAGCATGTAAACGTGTGTGGACTTATTTAGATACTTTTTGAAGTTATTTATAAGAATATTTAGAAGATAGTAGTGTCGTGATGCACCACGACACTCGACACTTGTCAAATGTCGCAAGACAAACACGATACTCGACACTTGTTGAATGTCACGATGCAACCACGATACTCGACACTTGTCAAATGTCGCGAGACAAACACGATATTCAACACTTGTTGAATGTCGGGATGCAACCACGATACTCGACACTTGTCAAATGTTGTGAGACAAACACGATATTCGACAAGGGTAAATATCACGACACTCAACGGTGGGGAATCATGACACCTAAATGTCGTGACACTCAACTGCGGGAAATCACGACACTTAAATGTCGCGACACTCAACCACGGGAAATCACAAAACTTGGACTTTTTGGTGTCCAAATTCAAAATTTTTTGCAAATATGAGTACCTCATAAATGTCAATCCGTGGAGACGTGAGGACCGGTATGAAGACCGTGAGCAAGTGATGGCACAAGTGCGTGAGTGAAAGCAGACAAGCATGCACACACATATACACACGCGCACAAGGTAAGAGCAAAGAGTGGAACAATGGAAAGCTTTGATTACAAAAAAAAATCTCTTACAAAGCTCAAATCTACCACAAGATAACCTCCAAAAATGAGCTCTCTAGCCCTTTTTATAGTTTTTTTTAGTGGTTTTGGCCCTGTCCAGACCTAGTGTCTGGCCTAGTTAAAAAATACGTTCCAAGGCTTATTTGGGGGCTCAAATAGAGTCTAAAAATTATGAAAATTGGTAGGATGATAGTTCTAATACTCCTCAAGCTCAAGGCCTCCTCGGCTTGAACAAAATGAAGTTGCAAAAATGGAAAATGGTATTTACATTGGTTTTTTAGTGATAAAACTCACTATTTTTATAGGGATTTTGGCACTTCTTGGAGCTCCCTACTTGCTGCTTCTTCTTGTGTGTCCGCTCCCTTGATGCGATTCTATGATTTATCCTTGACCTTGAGCTTTAATAGATGTGGTAGTTGATTCTCACAAAGTGCAATCTAAGGAACTCAAGCGATGAGAAGCAACAACAACAATAACCGAAGGGGCTGAGCCACGAGTACAACTCTATAGCAGGCAACCAAGTCAAGATAATCTACATGTCACTCAAGGTAAAGATGTGCGAACGGGTGAAAAACCCATTATGTCAAAGGCATGGCTTAATATCGATGTGAATCAGTTGAAGCCATTGGTCAAAAGTATGATTGACACTACTATGAATGCTCAAACCATTTCGATGAAGGAAGATAAAGAAAAAGCATAATTACTTCAAACCAACAATAGACTTCAGATCATGAGCGAGGAGTTCTGAGTTGGGATCATCAACACCCATTGGGAATTAGCACAAAAGACGACTCAATTGGAGGCCAAGCATGAAGAGTTAAATCACGTAAAAGAGGAGAATTTGACGATCTAAGGGAAACTAGAAGAGGTAACAATATCTGTATCTGATCTTCAAAATAAAATCCAAGCTTTGAAAAAGCAAATAAGTTGGATAAGGTGCGCATGATAAATCGAAGCAAGTTATTAGAAAATCAAATAAAAGTCTACATGGAAAAAGCAGACAATCTGCATACTAGGAACAAAGAATTAACATTCTGTTGAATTAACCCATCAACACAGTGACCACAAAGGGTGAAGGAATTCAAGAACTCAAAGTGAAGTTAGTAGAACTTGAAGATCAGTGAAAACAAGAGCAAGTGCAACATGCTCAGTTAGAAGCAAAGTACACATCAGACACAAAAGCATTCCAACTTAAGTGAAAAAGAAGTAGTGCACAAATATATAGAGAAATGCATGCAAGATGTTGATCAAGTCGGGATCATTTGTGAGGCTAAGGCCATAGTGGAAGAAGAGCTCAAGGAAAGCAGGCAACAACATGAAGACAAAGATTAAATCATTGTGGAGCTCAAAGCACAATTAGAACATGCAAAGAACTTGGGGACACTAGTAGTGCAACCACCCACCTTGGATACTGACGAGACTAAGGTACACCCTCTTTCTGCCCCAATAGTTCACCCACCAATAAGGGAGCAAGGGGTAGATGAATTGGATGACCATCCAATGCAGTATACTACAAACTTAAGTAAGAGGGAACGGGCACTATTGGTGTCCTCTCCTACAAAGAATTTTGAAAATGAAGTGGTGAAATTCATGAAATGGGGCTAAGATCAAGAGAAAAGATTTAGATAAGATCATGAAGCCCTTCAATCTACCATATGGAATTATAAAAGAGAAAACCAGAAGGTACATCAAGAAGACTATAGGGAAGGATCCGGATGAGCAACTCAACTTCATGACAAACACATTTAATTATACTAAAAAAGAAATTAAAGCTACCAATCCTCTTTAGAGATGCAAATTTTTGGAGAAAAATCCGAGGCTTTGCGGTGCACTAGCAATAGGCACCATAACTATTACAAGCAAAACCCTCTTTTTGTTCTATGCCACAAAGATGATACTGGAAAAAGTTTTGGGACCTGCAATGCCAAGGTAAAATAAATAAACAATGGCTCAATTTTCTGGTGCTACCAAACCCATTGCATAATTACCTCCCCACTGAAGAGTATATGGTGAGAACAATAGAATTTTGGTTATCTAGATACACCTCTCATCATGAAGTTAAAATATTTAGCATGATCCTCACTGTACTAAAAGTCTTCAAAAACACAGTACACATGTTGGAACTTCATCAACATAAATCAAGAACCGGATATACTAGTTTTTGAGCTTTTTGTTATTCCTAGCTGACTTACTATAATGGCCTACTATTCGAGGTTAATGTTTTTTCCAAGTACATACATGCAGACCTTCTAAGAAGCATTTTTTATGGGCTTATTCGAAATAGATAATGAAATCTTTAAAAAAAAGTCTGCAAACCTCAATGCCTGATTGGTGGCCTATGAACTTAGTTCTTTTTCCAACCATGGACAAGCACCACATGATGGAGTGAAGTCAGATTAGTGGAAGTAGTTGATGATGCATGAAGCAAATCTGCTAAATGATAGAGCAAAAGGTATATTAGATGTACTCCCATCACATTCCAAAGCCTTTTAGGGATGACAAAGTTTAGAAGGGAGGATGTGCGGAAGGAGAGACAAGAAAAAGAAAAAGAAGAAGAAAATAAAAAAAGAAGATACATTAAAAGAGACAAATTAGACAGTAGCTCTATAGGAAGCCC
The DNA here is from genome assembly GCA_020310875.1 of Ceratopteris richardii. Classification (NCBI taxonomy): domain Eukaryota; kingdom Viridiplantae; phylum Streptophyta; class Polypodiopsida; order Polypodiales; family Pteridaceae; genus Ceratopteris; species Ceratopteris richardii. Next base: position 85,312,810 of record CM035413.1, on the reverse strand, counting down.
TGCAGCGGCACGTAATAGGCTTGAGCAGTACAATGGTGCCCAAAAGTGTGTGAATAAAGAATTTATTCAAAGGCCAAAAGTTAGAAAGAGGTAGAGGCCAAAAAGTGGAAAAGGGTGACTCACATAATCGAATTCTTAGCCACTAGGTGCATGTAGTGGAAAAGAACTATATAGGCATCAACAATAATGCAAAAACCCTCATGTATGAATATATGAGATACCAAGGGAAAACAAAAGCTGAAGAATGGAGCTGAAGGAGTGCATGCATCTTAGTACGGAAAGCCTGTCAAGGGACAACAAAGACAAAAAGGGGGAGAGTGTTGTAGAGAGCCACGAGCAGAGAAGTAAAGAAAAGAGAAGAAAAAGAAGGCCCCCGAATTTTTTTCAAAATTTGGTATCTATTTCTGTAAAATATCCATTTTGTAATATATTCCGCTCATGTAAATGCACTAGAGGAGTCCTCTAGATGCATATCCAAAGAGATTTGTGACATTACCCTTGTAAAATAAGAGGAATTAAGACTCTTTCCAATAAAGTGCCAGTCTCTTGTCTGAAAGGACCATTTTTAGGGCACATGTATATAAGTCACTTGGTGGCTCTTTTGTTGAATTTGCCTCTTCTTCCTCATGTATGTCCTTGCTTCTGAGCTTGCGTGTGTATTTGTAGCTTGAATTGAGTGCATGGAAGTGTTATCTATCCATTTTATTACTTTTTTGAAGAGTACAATGTGTGTGTGAAGCTTGAAAAGTGTGTCGCATGATTAGGTGAGTTCGAAGCTCTGTTTTTTTCCCATAACTTGAAGCAAGTTTGACAAAATCAGACAACATGAACATTGAATGCATCTCATCGAGAGCTTCAAAACAAACCCACTATTAACTATATTCCAAGTTTGGAGCTGCAAGAAAAGACCATTTTTGTGCTTGTTGTTGTTTCACATATCACGACACCATTTCCACTTGTGTAGGTGATGTATGTGATAGATTGCACTCATTTGCATGCAATGTTAACTACTCCACTCCACTGACCATTACTTAATTGCATGGCTTCATACACTTGGTTAGGTTTTGATACTTATTGGATTGATGATTTAAATGTGTGATCATCCCCACTATATGCACTTGTTGGTGATAGAGGTATAGTCTCTTTTGTCACAAGTCCCTAAGTTTCTACTTAGGTACATAGTTAGCCGTGACGTTGTTTTTGTGGAAGATGTAATTCAGCCATACTTTCATGTACCAAGTAGACTTCTGTTAGCTCTAGAGATGTGTATGACACTTTGCAGCCTTTTTTTACAAGTGGATAGTCAGTTGCTGGTTGGAATGGGGCAATTTCTAAGCCTTCAAGAGTCAAATGTGATGATGAAGATCATTCCATTTTGGATGCAGATTTACATGATGCATTTGTTGATGAGAGTGTTGATATAGAGGAGGCAAAAACCATGCCATAATGGTGGTGCAGACTTTTTGGATAGAAAATTAGATGCAACTCTATCATATCCATACTTTTTCAGGCTCTCATAGTGCTTCTTTTGGATTAGATTCATAGGCTATGGATACCCCTAGTATTTGTGATTAGAATGTGCCTGTTTCATTTGATGAAGCATAAAATTCAGAAAATTGGATGGTTGGTATGTAATCAAAATATAATGCTATTATGAAGAATAGTACCTAGTCGTCATATGATTTGCCTCTTGGGAAGAAGGCCATTGGCACTAAGTGGGTATACAAGCTGAAGTGTAACCCTAATGGAACAATTGACAAGTATAAGTTTAGGCTTGTTGCAAAAGGTTATGCTTAAGAAAGAGGCATTGATTCTGACGACACCTTTGCTCCCACATGTTGAATGACTAGTCTTCATAGCATTTGTGCAATTGCACCTCATCATGGTTGGAATGTACATTAGTTAACATTAAAATTGCATTTCTCAATGGTGATGTACATGGGAAGTGTATGTTTTTCAGCCCCATGGTTTTGTTCAAAAAGGGTATGAAAATAGTGTACAGGTTGAAAAATGCATTAGATGGTTTGAGGCAAGCACCATGTGCATACTATGAAAAGATACATGCCCACTTGATTGCACATGGTTTAGAGAATAGTCAAACTGATAGCACCTTATATGTAGCATGAAAATTATGTGCTTCTGATTATTGTTGTCTATGTTGATGACATGATGCTCACTCGTCCTAATGAGAAGCATATTGCTGATTTTGAGGCTGATTTGCATGCCTCATTTGAGATATCAAATTTGAGGAATTCGCATCATTATTTGGGCATTCACTTTATGCAAGTTGATGGTGGAATCGCTTTGTGTCATACAAGATGTTTTGACACATTATTGTAACATTTTGGCCTTAAAGACTAAGAACCTATTGCCACTCCTATAGAAAAAGTCTACACTTGAGTCTTCATGATGATAGAGATGTATTTGATGTTGTTCTCTATCAGGAGGTTGTTGGAAGCTTGATTTAGTCATGCATAACTTGACCTGATATTCTGTTTGTTGTCTCACAGATGAGAAAGTTTATGCATTGTCTAGGTGTCAAGCATTGGTAGGCGGCTAAACACATCTTTCACTACTTGAGTGCTACCCCAATACTTGGATCGTTTTATCCCAAGGGGGATCACTACCACCAAATTTACATGCTTTTTCTAACTCTAATTGGGTTGGTTGCTATGATACTTGTGTGTTCACAAGTGTTTTTTGCTTCATGTTTGGTAGTGCATGCATATCTTGGTTGAGCAAGCCTACTCTGTCCACTTCTTATTATGAGGCTAAGTATAGGGCAACTTTCAGAGTGATTGTTGAGTGTGTGTGGCTCAAATGCCTTATGATTGGTTTGGGTGTTTGTCCGTCTTCTACCACCACCATCTTCACTAACAGTTAAAGTGAATTGGCACTTATGATGAACCATGTGTTCCATGCTTGCACTAATCACATCAAGGTGCACTATCGCCATGTCAAGGAGAGGTTCTCTACTAGAGAGATCAGTTTCGCATATGTGCCCACACACAAAAAAGTTGAAAACCTTTTGACAAAAGGCTCTACTTAAGGAGAAGTTTGAAGCTTTTTGCAAAGCTTTGGGCTTTTTTCCTTTTTTGGATTGATTCCAAACAGCTTGCCACTTCATTATACATGAGTGCAAGCTCCTTGTTCACCACATCACTCCTAGGGGGGATTTATTGTTATATGTTGGTAGTAATGTCTGTCAACACACTAGAGCTATCAGGGTGCATTTTTCACTCTTTAGGAGGTTTTTCCCCCTGGCTTGTATATATACCTATAACCATGATGGGTAACTTATCTTTGTACATTCTCTTGGTAATACATTCTATATTATGTGTTGTGTTTGAAGCTTCTTCTTCTTCCTTCTTGTGCTATTTCTGTGCTTCCATAGACCTGAGACTTCAATAGACCCTTGGATATAGAAGCTTCTTCTTCTTCCTTCTTGTGCTATTTCTGTGCTTCCATAGACCCTTGGATATAGCATTCTCCATCTTGAACTTTAGGAGTAGATCTTGAATGTATCTCCTTTGAGTGAAGTACATTCCATGATCTATGTGTATGACTTGCATATTTAAGAAAAATGTGAGCTCACCTAAATAACAAATCCTAAACTCTTCTTGCATATGCCCTTTGATACTTTGTATACCATTCAAGGCACCTCCTATCACAATTATGTCATCTACATGTACACACAAATAGATAACTTCATTTTGAACCTTCTTGATGAAGAAAGAAGGGTTTGCATTGGTAGACTTGAAACCTTGGTCTTGTGGATAGATTACCAATGTAAAATTCCAAGCTCTAGGACCTTGTTTTAATCCCTAGAATGCCTTTTTGAGTCAGCATACATAAGAAGTATAATTGGGGTTTCCAAGAGATGGAGGTTGTGATACATATACCTCTTCACTGATCCACCCATTGAGAAAGGCATTCTTCACATCCAGTTGAAGAAAGTTCCAGTTCCTTATAGGGGCTACACTAAGCAATGTGTTGATGGTTGTCATCTTGGGAATTGGTGAAAAGATTTCCTCATAGTCTATGCCATGTTTTTTAGCACATCATTTAGCAAAAAATCAGGCTTTGTACCTGCAAATTGATCCATCTAAATTTCTCTTCAAGTTATTGACCTATCTGCAACCTATTTCCATCTAATTGATTTGTATTGGACCTTATTCCCATGTGTCCATTTCCTTCAAGGCTTCTATTTCTTATTTCATATCTTTCTCCCAATTAGGGTTAACCTTAACTTCCTCATACATTGAAGATCCCCTGAAAACCGTGTCTTTGGCCAAATAAATAGAATAATTTGTTACAAATGTAGATTCATATGCATAACTTTTAGGTTGCTTTCTCTCCCTTGTTGAAGTTCTAGGAGTATGGCTAGAGCACTCTTCACATTCTTGAATTTTGGCCTTTCCTCTTGACTTACAAAGCTTATAGTCTCTTTCCTTTTCATCTTGATCATCATGAGATTTACTTCTTAAATCCTTCACCTATGTATCATAATTGCTACCTAATGGATGGAAATTAAAATCAAGATCATAAGGTAAGTTTACCTTCTATTCGTCCTCATCATAACATGATCTATGTTCTTCAAATACAACATCTTTGCTTGCGGTGAATTGCATTGTGGATGGATACTAGAACGTGTAACCCATTTGAGTTGAAATATAAACAATGATTACTCCCTTGGTTGCCCTTTCATCTAGTTTACCTCTGATTTGTGAAGGTACATGTACAAAAGCTAAACAACTAAATACCTTAAAATGACTTAAACTTGGTTTTTCTATCATTCCAATCTTCATAAGGGGTCATACCTTGAGGAGATATGGATAGAATTCTATTCGCAAGATATAAAACAATTGAGATTACTTCTGGCCACAAATAATGTGGTAGATTCTTCTCTTTAAACATTTTCCTTGCTGATCCAACTAGGTTCTTGTTTCTTCTCTCTACATTTCCTTTCAATTGAGGAGAGTACCTTGTAGTTACTTCTCTTTTGATGCCTTTATCCTAAAAAATTTCACCAAACTCTTTGGAGAAGTATTCTTCCGCTCCATTTGATCTAGGTTCCTTCAATGACCTAGGTACATGATTTTCCACATGTGCTATGTAATTCTTGAAGCATTCAATAACTTCACTCTTATTCTTGATAAAATATAGAATGTTCCTCCTATTGTGATCATTAAAAAATGAGACATAGGACCTTGAGCCTACCAATGAAGGTTCTTGACTTGGCCCCCACACATGTGTGTATTAAGTTATGGATATGGTGCTTGTGGTTGAATGGTTGTCTTTGTGCTTTGAACCTGATTTGACAAGCATCACATTTGTTGATCATATGTTGCCTTGATATGTTTGGAAGCCCTAGAAAAATTTGATCCTAGCATATATCCTTGAAGGTTGTTTCATTGAGATGAGCAAGTCTCTTATGCCACACATCAAGCTCACTAAGGGTTGAGACCCAAAGATGAATAGAATTATGTTCCTCATTTTTCCTACCATTACCTTTGGATATCTTCTTGAAGCTTGACATGGGTCTTCTGCAAAAGCTCCATGTTGGGTGAACCTATGTTGCAAGAAGTTTTTAACTATTTTGCCTAAACATATTAGGTTTTTATTTATAGTGCGTGCATATAGAACCTTACTCAGAATGTTCGTCCTTCCGTTGGGATCTTTGACATTAAAAATATTCTCCACATTGTGGTTGGTGTCATCCCTTGTTTGTACTTCATGCTTATGCATTGGATTCTCCAAGTCAAATAGAAGAGAAACATTTCTTGCAACATGGTTTGAAAAACTCGAATCTATGTAGAACAAAAGTTCATCTTCTTTACCTTCTTTTTTACTCAGATTCATTAAAAGTAAAGAATCTTCATGTGATTGATCCTCTGAGTAGTTGTTTAAGTCTATTCTGTTGTGACTTCTATTATTATTGTTTAAGTTCTTTCTAGCTCTACCTCTAGTGTTTCCAAATCCACCTCTACCACTTCCTTTCTAAGTCTTATGCTTTTGATTTCTCATCCCGTGCTCATTCCATCTTCCCTTTACACTTGCTCTTGCTTGCATCATTGACTTGGGAAATCTCCTCCTCACATCTTCCTTCTTCTTGTCTTTTTTCTTCTTGTATTTCATGTTTGCATAAAGAGCACTTTTTGACTTACCTTAATGAGAGCTACCTTCATTCATATTTTTCTTGTTGGCATCTTGAATGAAGATTTGTCTAAAGAATATGTTGAAATTAGGATTTTGTACATCCATGATGAGATCATATATAGTTGTGAAGGATTTCCATTGCTTGTCACTTCTAAATCCATTTAGAATCTACCTCATGATGGCCTCTTCTTCAATCAGCTCCCCAATAGATGCCATTTGATCTACAACTTTGTTGACCTCGGTGACAAACTCTGTGATAGTTTGGTTTGGTGTCTTCTTTAGCTAATTTAACTCATTCCATAGATGGTTCTTCCTAGCTTTGCTGCTAGCCAAAAAGAAGGTCTCAAGTGCACCCCAAGTGCCTTCCGACGTTTTGAACCCTCTAATATATAGTAACAAGAAATCAAAGAAAGATTTTAGTATATATAACCGCTTGAGCATCCCTTGCACATCAAAATGTGAATTTTGTTGTGAACATTTGTTTTATGTAGGGTACAAGTTTCAAATTATGTAAATACCTTTGGGAAGTCTTCAAATACTTCAAGAAGGCTCATATTATTCATAAAATGTAGCAAAAATACCACGTGAGTTCTAGAACATGGTGAGTCAAATTAGTGAGTCACAAGGGAGCTTCAGTGGTGTCCTAGTGGAAGGTCGATGTGGCTAGTTCTCAAAGTCCATCAATACTTTGCTTATTTGAGCACTTGAGTCATGTAATACCTCCATCCAAGTGTCTACCACGAATTTAGATGTATTAGGAAGGTTTTAGATTAGTTTCCCATGCTATAAAAAGAGGATAAAATTCGTGATCTTGTGGGATGTCCAAGAGAGTCATATGTGTATCTCTACACTGCTGTAGTTCTGTATGCAGAGATTGCAGAGCTTGTATCTCCCTCATTATATATCCAAATTACATGTTTGATAGCTCATTGGAAAGCTCTAACTGTCTACTTTCTTCTTATAAATGTTCATAATCATTGGATTTGTGAGCTGAGAGCAATACTCTCTGCAAGTAGTGTGTGTTCTCTATTTTTTATCCCTGCTGAAGGTCTCCATTAAACCTCAAACTTGCAGAGGTCATATCTCCTTGTGTATGTATCCAAATCATGTGTTCTTTGGCTTGTTAGAAAGATCTTTAAGTCTACTTGTTTTCTGCAAAGTTTCAAAGTCATTGGAGTTGTGAGTTAAGAGCAGTAGTCTCTGCAAGTGATGTGTGTCCTCAGGTTCATCTCTGTTTCAAGGTCTCCATTAAAGCTGCATATTGCAGAGGTCATAGCTCATTGTGTATTTATCCATTTGAGGTCTTCTATATCTTGTTGGAAAGCTCTTAGAGTTTAGTTTATGTGTGTGAAACAGTTTTGGAAAATTCCAAGTGAGTAAAGAGCAATTTGCTCTGCAAGAAAATTGGTCTGTGCATACAAGTTTGTGAAAAAGTCAACTAGGTCCTGTTGGGTTTCACCTACTTCTAGCTATACTTTGGAGATCAATAAACTCCAACATTGGTATCAGAGCAAGTACTTGGAGGCTTGGAGAAGGTTATCATACGTTGACGAAGAATTTGAAGCTATCAAAGAAGCAGTTCATCATCAACACTACACAAAGGTAGAAGAAGATTGCAAGGAGGCATCTGAAGCAACATCCAAGCAAAGAAAGGTGCACATACCTCATTTACAAGGTAAATATTATATTTCTTCTCATCACACACATTGGAAAGGAGGCTTAAAGGAGGAAGCTTAGCATTTGTATTATGGGAGACCAACATGCACAAATAGAGAAGCTTGATAAGACCAATTATCAAGCATGGAAGTTTAGAATCACAGCATACTTGCAAGGTAGAGGCTTGTATGGTTTGATTGACGGCACATATATCAAACCCACATTACCAGAGGACCCAAATCAGCAATAATTGAGGGAGTTTAGACTTTGGAATGAGAGAGACAAAAGGGTTATATTCATTTTATCACAAAATATTCAAGATTCAATGGTAGGACACATACAAGATCTAGACACAAGTAGAGATGTTTGGCTTGCATTGGAAAGGTTGTATGCTACAGGTACAAGAGCAAGGAAGATTCAACTCAAAAATGAGTTGAATAACATAAAGAAAGATACAAGGACATCGGTCAATGATTACATATTGAAAGTTAAAGAGATTGCAGATCAACTAGGATCAATTCAAGCTCATGTGGAGGACGACGACTTGGTTGCACATACTCTCAACGGACTCAAAGATGATGAGAGATGGAAACCCTTCATTACTTCAGTTTATGTCAGAGGAGAATTACCAGATTTTGATCAACTTATTGCCCTCATGGTCACGGAGGAGATGAATCTAAATGGTTCTACTTCAAATAAAAAAGGATCTCAAGGACAAGCTCTTTATGTAGGATCATCAAGAGGTGGAAACAAAGGTGGAAGAGGTTCAAATAGAGGTCGAGGAAGAAGGAGCGATGATCAAAGGACCTCCAAAGATAATCTCATCGGACATGCATAATGGTAAGTTTCTGCATGTGGTACATGCTTTTGGTAATTTTCTAATCGTGATTTTAGTGTATATCCTCCATATCATCATTAGATAATCATTTGCATAGTTATTTAGCTACAAATAGATAAAAATGAGCTATTAATGTTAGGTTTTCTACATTTCTTCAAACTTTCCATCAAAATAGCACTTCTTCTTCATCATCTTCACCTCCTTCTTCACTAAAGCTTCCTAAGATTATTGAGTAGTGAACAAGGCATATTAGGTTTGGAAATGTATAAGGACTTTCACGTGATCTCTACAAATCTATACACTTGGTTTGTCTTAAATGGTACCTTCTCTAAAGGAGAGATGTATCATTAGGATAGGTGTTATTCCATCTTTTCAAGTGTCTTTGAGACTTTTCAATTATCATGTTTCATGTTTCTTAAGTTCTAGGTGTCATCAAGCATAGGTATACATCTCATAGGTGTCGTGTGTTGCGTGTCACCAAATTTCAAGTGTCATGTGGACAAAGTGTCATGACACCACTCAAGTATCATGGTCTCTAGGTTTTGCCAAAACTTACCAAGTGTAGAGAAATGCGATAAGTATCATGACACTTGTCAAGCATCATTTTTCTCAAGCGTCTTGAAATGTATCATCTATTTCTTGGCAAATTCTTCCAACACTTGGAGGGGTTGAAAAGACACATTTTCAAGGGAAATTTGCAAGTGTTGTGCCATACACATTTATCTTTGAGAGTTCTTGTTTGCCTCTTTTGATCCCTAGCAGCTTAATTTGACATACTTTTCAGTCAAAAATCTTTGTTTTTTCTTAGCTTTAGAGTTTAGTGGAAAACTTTCCTCAATGATGGTTTTTTGAAGTTTCCCTTTCAGTGAGAACGAGACGTCAAGGGAGCTCTAGAGAACTTTTAACAATACCAAAGGGAAAAGACTATAAAGAGACATTGGAATGTTATCATGAATTGAAAAACAACAACTTCAAAGGGAATAGGGCACTTGTAGGGAGGGGGAGTCTCATTTCGCCACTCTATAGAGAGCATTGTAAAATAGCGAGTATAGTTATTACCATCCCTATCATACTAAAGCATAGCATTTTTCTTCTTTCAAGGTACCTGTAGCTCAAGCGTAAGCACCACCTCCTTTACTTGTCAATCCGCGGAGACGTGAGGACCGGTATGAAGACCACGAGCAAGTGAAGGCACAAGTGCGTGAGTGAAAGCACACAAACATGCACACACATACACACACACGCGCACAAAGTAAGATCAAAGAGAGGAACAATGGAAAGCTTAGATTGCAAAAGAGTTCTCTTACAAAAGTTCTATTCTCTAACAAGCTAACCCCAAAAATGAGCTCTCTAGCTCTTTTTATAGTTTTTTGACTAGTTTTGGCCCTGTCCAGACCTAGTGTCCGGCCTAGTTAAAAATTAGGTTCCAGGGCTTATTTGAGGGCTCAAACGAAGTCTAAAAATTATGAAAACTGGTACGATGGTACTTCTAATACTCCTCAAGCTCGAGGACTCCTCGGCTTGAACAAAATGGAGTTACTAAAAATAGATAATGGTATTTACAATGGTTTCTACTGATGAAAATCACTATTTTTGTCGGGGATTCTTCTGAAAATTTGACATACACTTCTTGGAGCTCCCTACTTGCTCTCTCTTCTTCTATGTCCACTTCTTTGATGTGCTTCCATGCTTTGTCCTTGACCTTGAGCTTCAACACTCCCCCCCCTCTCGAGTCTGTCGTCCCTGACAGACCCTTGTTGGAAGGCCTATTCTGTGTAGTGCTTTGAGAGGTGGTGTCCATCCGTTGTATGAGCTGGTTCCTTGGATTCCAGCAAGAATGTGTCGTTGTGAGCTTTCAAAGCTGCAAGTTGCTCAGAAGAGGTTGTCAAGAGTGATTTGGAGCAACTACTGGCTTCAATTTGCTTCCGAGATATGGATGTTGTTCCCATGATGTCTGCTAGCTCTTTTAAAGATGATGTTGAGAGTTCATGCCAACTACTCATAACCCCATAATGAATGATGGGTGAGTGTGTTCGTGCCTGGGTTGAAAAAAGTATGTGCCTTGTGCACGGCCTTGTAATGTAGCCCTACGCATGCTTACTTGGAAAATGCATTGGAAGAAGTATGGTGCAAAAATTGCAGTTCTTGAGCTAAGTGCTCAAGGGTATGCTGACGAAGAGGTTTCCTAAACTATCATGGTTATGTTGTTTCCAGAGTAAAGATACTTACCATGGAGAAGGTTGATGGATGCTTTGTCTCTTCGTGTTGTACTCTCGGCCTTTGGGATGGAACCTTGTTGATGAATGTCCATGTTGATTGTCCACTGATGAGATCTTTTGAGTGGTGAATCCCCTTTCCTCTTTTCAAAGCAACATTTGTCACCAACAATGTGCATTTCTGAGCTTGGGCTCATGCACGTTCACTTCCCTATATTGACACTCAGAGGAATATTGGACACGTGCCGGTTTCTAAGAGATTACCATGCTGATTGACATAGACCATTCACCAGTGCTACTGTTCCATACTGGTTCAGGAAATATTGAGAATTGAATTGCTTTATATTCCTTGGCAAGCAACCTCGATTAACTACACCAAGCTGAGTTTCACATATTCTCTTTAGCTCACCATATGCAGGAGTCTTCTCCTCCAAAACTACCTTTTGCAGATATCTCCTTGGATGCTCTGGTACATGAAGTAGTTAAGCATCACTCAAGTTGCGGACCTTCAAGCTCTTCATTCCTACCATGGCAAGAGAAAATCATAGTTGTAGATGCCATGTTCATGCCAAATGCTTGTCATCTACCAGATAAGGCAGCAATAATTCCACTGCTGGCCGAGACACACTGGGAACAAGCTCTCTCCCACTTCTTCTTTTTTTTTTTTTTTTTTTTGGAGGAACAGGATATCACAAAACAAGAACACAAAAGTTAGTATCAATAGAAATGTTCGACATATGTCACTGTGCTCTTGTGCATGGGATTCTCAAGTGTGTCTATGCACGGCCGTGTAATGTGGCCCTATATTAATGCATACTTTGGAAATGCATGACCTAAATGGTGCAAAAGACAGGGTTGTGCAAGGAGCACATGGTTGTTGCTCGTTCGAGGCTTCGATGTTATTTGTGGAGGTTGATGCCGGCCTTAGTGGAGGTATCCATTGAGTCTCGAACTGATGTAATCCTCCTTATTGGAGTCCATTTTAGAACATCATTTGGCACTGTAGAGGTCACTTCAGGCGTCTTCCTCTTTGGATGCTTTCTGAACTGTGGTATCCAGTGTGGTTGATGCTTTGGTTCAGTGGAGGCTACTTGCACTTTTGGCTTCCAAACCCATATCCTTTTTGCATGTCTTCCTACTAATGTTGAAGAGCTGATTTGATCTTCCTTTGGTCTCTGTACGTGGTTCTTACCCTTTTCTCTTTTTGGCTTCTTTGTTGAAACCTTTTGCATGTGGAAGAACAAAGGTTGTTGTGGGTGTAGGATCTTCTTAGGTACCCACATCTGTAATTGCCCTTGTTGAGCTGCAGCTAACTTCTTAGGCACCCAAACTTGTTGGATATCTTGTGACGGAGCTTGTCTGAGCTGCTTCCTTCGTCTTCTGGCTTGGTTAGTGTGCATGGATGGGATTTGTGGGGGTAAGGCTGGTGGTTGCTCTCCTTTGCGTACCCAGATCTGCTTCATGCCCGGAACCGCTTTTTTATCGAATGGTGTCTTTCTATTTGATGTAGCAGTTGCCGTGAACGGTTGTGTTTGCTTGTGTGGTGGGCTCACTATTGTGGCTACTTGAGTCTTTGGAGAAGAAGAAAGATCCACCCGCCTTCGAACCTGGTCTTCCACGATTGACTCCTTCTGCATCATAGAGCTTTTGACACATACAACATCTTCTTTCATATGATTAGTCTTGGAAGAACTAAGAGAGTGTGTGGTGCCATGATCTAGGAGCATGCAGTTCTCTAATTCTAATGTAATGCATTGTTCATGCACCCAAACTTGAAGAATTTGACTTCTTAGGTTTAAGTTAACTGCATGGTCATAGATCCAATCTTGACCCAAGACAAGTGGTTCTGTAAGGTTCTCATCTTGACATACTAGCGCTTTGACTTTCATTGGAACATCTTGAAGGTAGATGGGAAGTTCCACCTCGCCCAAACAAGGGGTTTCCACACCTCCCAATCCTATGAGATAAGCTTCTATGGGATTGATGTTCAACCCCAAGTCTTGGCAGTAGGAAAGTTTAACTGCACTACTTGCTGCACCTGAGTCAATCAATGCTTTCACCGTCCTTGCACCCTTCCCTTGTCCTATCTCTATGGTCACAAAGGGTCTTCGGTCAATGACCTGAGAAGTCGCAATGCCTGACTTTTGACACATATCCATGTGATATTTTGGGGCTTTTGAGTTGACATCTAGGCCTAATCGCCTTAACTTATTTTGCCTAATACGCTCTCTGGCCTCTTCCTGTGCTTCTTCTCTCACTCTTAACTCTTCTTCTTTTCGCTTCTTCGCAGTGTTGAGTCTCATTAGCATATCCTCAGTAAGAGGTTCTTGATATAGCTTGACTCTACAGCCACTAATATAGTTTGGCAAGATATCTCCTTCTAGAGTGGCCAACTGAACTGCGCCACTAGTGGAAATTCTATTAATGATCATGGGTCCATAACCTCTTTTTTCCAACTTACGGGCATGTTGTTTTAGTGTGTATACCAACACTAGATCTCCCTCTTTCAATCCCTTATCCTTGATGTGTGCATCAAAGTATGCCTTTTGCCTCTTCTTTGCAGCGTAGATGCCTGCTGCCGCTCGTAGCCTCGTTTCACCCAAGCGTTCGAGATCAAAGATCCTAGAGGACAATTCATGCCCATTCCACTCATACTCTTGTGCTACTTTTAAGGCAGGGATTAAGAAATCTAATGGTAGCACAGCGTTCTGTCCGAAGACCATCTGAAATGGGGTGGCGTTGAGTACCGTTTTGTAGGCAACTCGATAAGCCCAAACAGCATGATGAAGTTGTTTGTCCCAATCAGAGCGTTTATTATTTACCAATTTTGTCAATACGTTACAGAGGATCTTATTGGTACTCTCGGCTTGTCCGTTGGCTTGTGGATGATAGGGGGCGGATTTCTTATGTATCACCAAGAATTCTTGGAGAAGAATTTCAATGACTTCATTCAAGAAGTGTGTGCCTCTATCGCTCACCAACTCTATTGGTAGTCCATATCTCGTGAACACATTCTCGAATAAGAACTTAGCCGTAGTCTGAGCATCATTCTTTGTTGTGGCTTTGACTTCTACCCACTTTGTAAGGTAATCTGTGGCTACAATGATGTATTCTGCATGGGAGTTTCTAGCTGGGGGGTTAATAGGACCTATGAAGTCTATGCCCCACTTCGAAAATGCACGTCCTCCCATCATTGGCCTCAAGGGCATCTCGTCTTTTCTCACTGGATATTATGCACGTTGGCATGTGTCACATTTCTTCACATAGGTATGTGCATCCATATGAAGAGTGGGCCACCAAAGTCCTGAGAATAGAATGGTTTTAATCACTCGGTCAGGGCCAAAATGTCCACCTGCAACACCACTGTGTGCAGTCTCTAAGACCCTTAAATAGTCTGATTCATGAACGCACAGTCTTAAGTAACCATCTTTACCTCTTCGGTATAGGTTTTCTCCTACTAAGGCATAGCCTTGAGCCTCTTGCTCCATATTTCGTCTTCTTGCTAGACTGGCCTCTTTGGGTAATCTTCCCGATCTCATAAACTCTACCAATGGAGTACTCCAATCTGGAATTAATGATACTTGATAAAGGGTCGCATGCTCCACTGGTGGTTTCTCTCTACACATTGGACAATTCTTGATCCACTCATGTATTTCTTTGTCCATGCTAGGCCAATACACTCCTAAACGTTTCAAATTCTGCAATGTTCGTTGTTTAGAATAGTGATTTCCTAGCAATCCCTCATGAGCTTGCTGCAACCAACTACTATGTTCATCATCCTCGACACAACAAGCTAATACACCCTCAGTATCTTGTTTGTACATGCTTCCTGCCAATATGTGATATTTTTGTGATTTTACAATTTCTTCTTGTGATGTTTTCACATTCTTATTTGCAGGGCCGAAGGTTAGGACTGGTACCAACTTATTTGCCCATTTAGGAACAACTTCCAAATTGAACAGATAAGCATCAGGTAGTTCATCAGACACTCCTTGTGGTGACTCTCCTGAAGTAATGCGAGAAAGGTGATCTGCCCGAAGGTGGGTTCTACCTTTCCTGACAACAACTTCAAAGTCATACTCCATTAGTAAGAGGAACCATCTTACTAAGCGTCCAGTATTGCAAGGTTTATTGACCAAATATAACAAAGCTTGATGATCAGTGAAGAACTTGAACTTGTTGGCCAATAAATAGTGTCTAAACTTCTTTACAGCATATACCATGCCTAACCCTTCTCGCTCGGTTGTGGTATAATTTCTTTCGGCTGGGTTTAGTTGTCTACTAGCATATGCTATGGGCAAATCTAAATTCCCTTCACCTGTGGGTTGTGCCAGCACACATCCTATGGCATGATTGGATGCATCCACATGGACATGGAATGGTTTATTCCAATCAGGAGTAGTCAGTATTGGTGCTGTGCACAAACGTTTCTTCAGTTCATTGAAAGAATTCTCGCATTCGTCGTTCCACTCAAAATTAGACAACAAGGCATAAAGGGGTCTAGCTATGATCGCGTACATGTGGATAAACCTACGGTAATATCCACAATGGCCCATAAAGGCTTGTACCTCTTTAACATTCCTTGGCCTTGGCAGCTCCGCTATGGCTCGTACCTTATCTTCATCCGTTGAGATTCCATTCTTAGAAACAATATGACCGAGGATTTTACCTTGACGCACCATGAACACACACTTTTCTGGGTTCAGACACACTCGATATTCTCTACACTTGTTGAAGATTTGTCTGAGTTCAGGGATGTGAACCCTTCTTTCTTGGGAATGAGCACATAAATCATCCACATACACTTCTAAGCTCTTTCGCAAGAACTCTTTGAAGACATGACACATGAGCCTTTGGAATGTTGCGGGTGCATTGGTGAGCCCAAATGGCATCACCCGAAATGCAAAGATTCCCCACTCTGTAGCGAAAGCTGTTTTGTGTTGATCTTCTGGGGCAATGGCCACTTGATTGTAACCTGAAAATCCATCAAGGAAGCTATAAACTTCCTTGCCTGCAACACGCTCCAATAGGTGTTCTGTGATTGGAAGTGGATAACTATCTCTAATCGTAGCGGCATTAACTTTTTTAAGGTTAATACACACTCGCAACTTCCCGTTCTTCTTGGGTACCACAACAATGGGGGACACCCATTCGGTATGCTCAATCTCATAGATGAATCCAGCTTCAATCAACCTATCAATTTCTTCTTTTATTTTGGCTGCATAGGTATCATTATATGTGTAGGGCTTCTGTTTGGTGGGCTTAGCATCAGCAGTCATGGGGATAGTATGAGAGCAAATTCTTGGATCTACCCCTTTCAAGTCTCTATAGTGCCATGCAAACACATCCCTATATTCCCTTAATAGAGCTATGAGCTCCATTTCTTCTCTTGCACTTAGGTCATCTCCTATATATGTGCATCTCTCTTCGTTCTCTTCAATGGTCACTACAATCTTCTTGGTCTTTTCTTTATTATCATATGATTCTCCTATGATGGCCTCTCTCTTAGGCATTCGTACCAAAATTTTGCGGTCGTCAACTTCATATTTCTTGAAGTTTTCTGGTACTTCAAACAATGCTTCCTCCTTTTCTTGTTTCACTGCTTTTCTTTTCTTTTTCTTTTGACTACTCTCACTTCCATCCTTTGAGTTTACTGTTTTAATACTTGTGAGAGGTTCTTCTTCTTTCTGGGTGAACACTCCTATATCTTCTAAATAGTGCTGCTCTGAGTTAAAGCAACTATCCATCACAATAGACTCCAGATCATCGTCATTCTCTTCCTCTTCTATGACATCACTAGGGTCACATTCTTCTAGCAAGGGTTGACACATGAACACTGAGATATCATAACCTTCCTCATCACAATGAGGTGTCCACTGTTCCTCATTGACAGCAATGTCCATGGTGGCTAAGATTTCTGGCCAGCCATGAGGCTCAAACTCCTCATCTGGAAAGATCATCGGTGTGTAGGCTGGGTCTCTAACTGGTCTATCTCCTAACGAAGTTCCTTCTTCTCTTGCCTTTAAACGTTTTTCCTCTTCCTTTGCAACCTTGCACATCCACAAATGAGTATCTTCATGCAGCCATGATGGATCAGGTGAACTTTCAGAATGCACAGAGATGGAATCTTCTTTTGCTTTGTGGATAGAATTCCACTATAGGGGTGGTACATCTCTGAAGGTGTAATCCTTCAAATTGACCTTAGTAGTGACCCCTAAGTGCTGTAAGTACAAGGAGTTAGTTCCCCAATCCTGTACTATTTGCAATTGTCGTAGGAAGGGTCTTCCTAGGATCATCTCAAAGACATTATTTTTCTCAAAGTCACATATAGCAAATGTGTGCTCAAACTCTACACCACAAGTGGTTAGAGTGATCCCTTCTAGCAATCCTAGAGGTCTTTCAAAATGACCATCAGCCATTTGAAGCTTCATTCTAGTTGGTCTTAATGTGGGCTTGCCCCATTGCTTCCACAAGGAGGTGGTCGCAATAGCAACACCAACACCTGAATCTATGATTGCTTTGGTTGTGTAACCTTGGTAGGTGATGGGAAGATAAGTATTACCTTCTTCACCCTCACACATGTCCCCTATTTTGTCTAGAGGTATCTCTGGTACCCTTTGCTTGGAGCCTGCTTTTGGCATGTTGGAATCAAGTTCTGGGACCTGGTCCTTCACATGATTCCATAACTCAGGTTTTGCTTTGAGCAGCTCTTCTACAGTGAGATGACACTGAACCTTAGTGTTCTTCACGACATCAGTGTTCCTTGGAACCACTGAGTCTTCATTTCTTACCAGTATTGTGGGAGCTCTAATCTGGAGAGATTCAGATTCCCATGGGCCTGGAAATTGAGGCAGTTCTTCTAAGGTATTAGATTCAAAATCTAACCTTTCGTCTTCTTGTTGTTCTGCTTCATCTTCGTAAATAGATGGGATGTCTTGGGGAAATTGATCATGAAGATCATCAATCTCAGGAATAGGAGGGGAATTACCCTTCTCCTTGGCCCATTTCTCTTCTTGTATTTCCCGCAAGAATTCTCGAGAGTACTGTTGAATTGAAGGAGGTATTCCTGGATCCGTGGAATTAGGAACATAAGCTCCCATTGGTGGTGAGCTTCCTCTTTCAATAACTGGTTGAGCCTATGGAGGTAAAGAAACTTGTGGTTTGTTTACCAATTGCTCTAATCTTTCTAGTAAGCCCTGGAAATGCAAATCTGATTTGATAGAGTTTGTCTGATTGAACTTTTGACTAGTCTCAAGTATGGCTTGAGCTTGTTCTACCATTTTCATGCACATTTTCATCCGTTCAATCTCTAAATCTGCTCTGGGGTAACTCTTGTCTAGGTTTGCCGCTGTAGGCCCTTCTTGAAGTCGAGCCTGGTAGGCCTTGAACATCATGTCCAAGCCTTCTGGGGTTGGATCTGCCAGAACAGACCCTGGTTGCGGTCTATTTACAATGGGTGGTGGGGTGGGATGAGGTGGAGTGGATGGAGTTTCGGCATGCGAGGGGCTTTGAGATGCAATGTCTTCTATTTTTGTTTTCGCTTCTTTCAAGCTTTCTTCTAGTTCCGATAACTTTTTATTCCACTTACGATTGGCCTTCTCTCTGGTATCCTTCCATGTTCTTGTTTTCCTCTTACTAGGCTCTCCCGATTCACTCGACTCTGATTGTTCTACTGGTTTATCCTGTTTTAAGGCTTGTGCTCTAGTGACAGCTTGTATAGGAGCCACATTGCTACTACTTGAACTTGGATCTGCCACTAAGCCTACCACATTAATGGGTGTAATCTTGGGTGCACTAGAGGGGTTTCTTGGACAATCTCTGGGGAGATGGTCTTTGCCACAATCAGGACAAAAAGCCTGTATTGTGATAGCCTGTCCTTGGCTCGGAGATGGTGGGTGGGGACAGTCACGAATGAAATGATCACCTTGACATCTAAAACAAGATCCTCTAGGGGCTTGTGGTCTCATTTGTCTCAACTGGGGCCTAGGGTTAGGATTTGTGTACATGACATTGGAGTATTCTGGCTCCCAATTTTGCTCCATAGGTGGTGCCTCATATTGATACGAGTAAATCTCACTATGTTCAGGTGACTCTGTGTAATAAGCATGTGGACTACCTTCATGGGAGTAGTCTGAACTATGGGCATGAGAGTCATTATCTGGTATCAATGGGGTTAGTGGCACCAAAGCTCTATTTGGATTTTCCTCTCCCACAGCATACTTGACTGGAATCACGTTGGCTGGAGCTGGTGGTTGGTTTCCCAAGACAGGTTGTGGCCTATATGGTGCCTGATATTGTTGCTGGTATTGAGGTTGATATTGTTGTGGCCTATAATATGGCTGTTGGTACTGATTCTGATACCTACCCTGCTGGTAAGGTTGCTGATAATTTTGTCTAACAGCCTGCCTGTTATAGGGACAATCTTGGGCCGTATGATTTGTGTATTTTCTCTCAATGGTGCAATATAGAGCATTAGGGTTTCCTTGGGGTTGAGTCGTCAACGGGCAACCATTAGCCATGTGATCTCCTCCACATGCATAACATCGCTTCACTGGGGTGACCCTTGGCATTTGTCTATTTTGAACTCCTAGCTTTTTGGCCACCTGCTCAGCTATCTCATCTATCTCAGTGGAGGCTCTAGAGGTATGACTTGTAGAACTATCAGAGTCCTTATAGAGTTTGGATAGTCCTAACTCCTCACCCAAGTTGTCTTCTATGTCAATGCACATCCGTATACACTCTTCTATGGATCTAGGCTCTTTCAAGTATACATATGACCTTAATTTTGTGCTCAATAGGCCATCTAAAAACAAAGCCACTTGTTTGGCTGGTGTGGGTAGCTCTGGAGCAGGGCATCTTTCTAGGTACTGTCTGAACCTTCTACCTGCTAGTCGCACTGTTTCTTGGGGTGTCTGCTTGAAACTATGGATCAGGGACGATGTGTTATGCCTGATACCACTCTTGGAAAATTCTACAATGAATTCGTCTAGCAGTTGACCTATATCGCGATAGCTGCTTCTACTCAATGGTTGAAACCAAGCTAAGGCAGTGCCTTTAAGGGTCAAACCAAATGCCTCGTACTGGGTGAACCAGTCCTCAATTTGTTCGGCTCTCAGCACTTGTTTGTACTCGGCCACATGATCATAAGGATCCCCTGTCCCATCGAAATAGTTCTTCATTGCCTTGATCACGTGACTGGGTTTAAGGGTTCTTGGGTACTCCCGGGGTCTAGGCAATGGAAAATCCTGTTCATCTCTTTGTTGCCTATGTGCTTGATGTCTCTCTCTTTCAGGTCTTTCATTTTCCAATCCTGACCTATTCCTGCCCACGGTGTGTGCAAAACTTACCTCAGGTCTCTCTCTAGTTCTTTCTCTCTGGGCTTCATGAGCCTGGGATGATCCTACCCCTTGGAGGCCATGGGAAACATCGGATCTTGGTGGGGGGAAAATCATATCATTCTTCCATGTATATGCATGTCTATCATGTTCCGTTACCAAGAAAATTTTCTCTGATGTGTTATCCAGGTAGACAACTTCGCCTGGTATCTCAGGATCTTTGAATTCATAGATGATCACTATGCCCAATTGGCTAGGTTGATCTGGCTTGAACCTCCAAAAGGCTTCCTCTGTTTCTCTATTCAAAAATAGTTCTATGCTTTTGTTGTCTTGAGGGATCCAGTCCGGAGTGATCACTCGGGTCAAAACTGACTTACCTCTAGGAGTCTGGGGTCCTTGTCCTACGTTTCCTTGTTCTAGGTCTCCTATCTCATTCTCATGAATGATATTTCCAAATTCATCGGTCCTATCTGGTTGGTTGGTAACCACATACATGGTTCCTTCCTTATCAATGTATGAACCCTCTTCGAACTTGACCACCGGGTGTTCAAGTCCAAAGGATTGATCTGGATTTTTGAGTTGGACCACTGATCGCCTCAGACCATCCTCATAGATGCGAGCACCTAATTGGTTGGTCCGAATATATTCCAACTGTGTCTTATAGGGACCTTCCGGTGTTTGTAGATGGGCAGTCCCTGAGCCACCTGCAGGTTTTCCCATACTAAAAGACATTTCTGAATCACTTGTGTCTGATCTGAGTAAAAGATGACCACTTAGTTGTTGTGCCCAAGACTTGGATGTATGGTTGACACTAGCCTCAGAAGATCTAATGCTTTGTTTATCCTTGCCTAAGTGTCTACCAGATCTCAGGTTCATAAGCTTTAGTCAAGAGTCCAAATTTTCCCTTTGGTATGGTTCACAATTCTTTAGAGCCCCCTTGGTTCCCTAGTCCCACCTGAGGGTCAACTTCAAATTATCCTATCTCAAAATCAACGCATTATTCTTGAAAAAAATAGTTGAGATCGTGTAGGATTTGAAACGAGCTTTCCAACAAGCTATAGAGCTCAAAAAATGGACTTTGGATGAGAAAGTTATGTCAAATCAGGCTCCTGGGGGTCAAAACAGGCAAACAGGACCTTTGGAGAAAATCGCGATTTTGTGAACTTTCTGAAAATCGCGATGCTGTGAAGTCAAAAAAAATCGCGATGTTGAGCACAAAATCGTGTTTTTGAAAATCGCGATTTTGAGCAGAAAATCGTGATTTGAAAATCGCGATGTTGATCACAAAATCGTGTTTCAGAGAATCGCGATGTTGATCACAAAATCGTGTTTCAGAGAATCGCGATGTTGATCACAAAATCGTGTTTCAGAGAATCGCGATGTTGATCACAAAATTGTGTTTCAGAGAATCGCGATGTTGATCACAAAATCGTGTTTCAGAGAATCGCGATGTTGATCACAAAATCGTGTTTCAGAGAATCGCGATGTTGATCACAAAATCGTGTTTCAGAGAATCGCGATGTTGATCACAAAATCGTGTTTCTGAAAATCGCGATGTTGATCACAAAATCGTGTTTCAGAGAATCGCGATGTTGATCACAAAATCGTGTTTCAGAGAATCGCGATGTTGATCACAAAATCGTGTTTCTGAAAATCGCGATTTTGACTCAGAGAATCGTGATTCACAAAATCGTGTTTTTGACTGAAAATCGTGTTTTCTCAGAATCGTGTTTTTGACATGAAAATCGCGATTTTGAGCAGAAAATCGTGAATTGAAAATCGCGATTTTGAGCAAAAATTCGTGTTTTTTCAAAATCGTGTTTTTGACTTGAAAATCGCGATTTTGTCCCACAGAATCGTGTTTTTCTCAAAATCGTATTTTTGGCTGAAAATCGTGATTTGTGAGAATCGCGATTTTGAGCAGAAAGTCGTGTTTTTCACAAAATCGTGTTTTTTTGCTGAAAATCGTGATTGGTGAGAATCGCGATTTTGAGCAGAGAATCGTGTTTTTCAGAGAATCGCGATTTTGAGCGGAGAATCGTTTTTTTTGAGAAAAACACAGAATCGCGATTTTTTCAACCAACTTTTAGGCGGGAAAACTGAAAATCGTGATTTTTCAAAAAATTTTGAATTTTCACAGAATCGCGATTTTCATCACAGAATCGCGTTTTTTGGCGGGAAATTCAAATTTCTGAGCGCCGGCTATGGCGAGCTCCGTATGAGCAGAAAATCATGAAAAAAACACAGCGCTTGCTCTCCCTTGCTTCTCCTAACTCCTTCCCACACAATAATGCATGAAAAATGGTATGAAGATGGTGAAAATGCACTAAAAAACAAGAAATTTCTATGAAGAAGGCGATGGTAGAAGGTGGAGATGATGATGATGATGAAGATGAAGAGGAAAAAACAGAAAATGAACTGAAATGACAGTTTTTTTACCTTCCAACGTCGCAAATCTACGATCTTACCATCACAACGCTCGTCCTCGAAGCTCTCTCCCCGGCAACGGCGCCAAAATTTGGTGTAGCTCAAGCGTAAGCACCACCTCCTTTACTTGTCAATCCGCGGAGACGTGAGGACCGGTATGAAGACCACGAGCAAGTGAAGGCACAAGTGCGTGAGTGAAAGCACACAAACATGCACACACATACACACACACGCGCACAAAGTAAGATCAAAGAGAGGAACAATGGAAAGCTTAGATTGCAAAAGAGTTCTCTTACAAAAGTTCTATTCTCTAACAAGCTAACCCCAAAAATGAGCTCTCTAGCTCTTTTTATAGTTTTTTGACTAGTTTTGGCCCTGTCCAGACCTAGTGTCCGGCCTAGTTAAAAATTAGGTTCCAGGGCTTATTTGAGGGCTCAAACGAAGTCTAAAAATTATGAAAATTGGTACGATGGTACTTCTAATACTCCTCAAGCTCGAGGACTCCTCGGCTTGAACAAAATGGAGTTACTAAAAATAGATAATGGTATTTACAATGGTTTCTACTGATGAAAATCACTATTTTTGTAGGGGATTCTTCTGAAAATTTGACATACACTTCTTGGAGCTCCCTACTTGCTCTCTCTTCTTCTATGTCCACTTCTTTGATGTGCTTCCATGCTTTGTCCTTGACCTTGAGCTTCAACAGTACCTATAATCTTTTGGTATATTTTTATTACATGTGTATAGATTCTTGAATGATTTGAGGTAAAAAGAGACTTCTCAAAGAGCGAAGTAAGCATTGCACTTAAATTATTGCAACAATCATGTAAAAAGAGAGTTCTCAAAAGAATCACTCCAATGCATATTCCTATCACTTGATTGACTTTGTGTGTTTGTGTGATTCTTAGATCATGATGGTTAGTGAGAACCAAAGATTCCACATGTAGTAGCATCTAAAATGTTAAGAGTGCTATAGGTCAGAGTAGGATCACCACTTATTAAACATCAAGTGTCTCAAAAATTTACATAGATCTCATGGACTGGTCAAGTTTCATGGATATACAAAATAGTAATCCCAAAATGTGAGTAGATTGGATTTCCAAGCCAGAGGGTAAATTCCAAATTTGATTGACCTTCATGCACACGAATATTGGGGGCTTTCACCTATCAAGATGGATTTGAATAGTCTATTGTTTTAATTAGAAAGGTTAGGGATCTAACACTCTTATATATCATTGTAGTAAGACCTGAAGGAGAGTTACTACTGGAAAAGATGGGAGCCTATTACATGTCTACAAAGAACCTGAAGAAGAGCCGACTATGGAAGCTAATGTCCAAAAGTTGTGCAAGGAATGCCCAATTTGCTGCACTAAACCACCTGTGGAACATGCCACTCTTTATCAAGTGTCCATAATGCCAGATTGGAGTGAACCACTAGTATCCTTCTTGAGGACAAAAACATTCCCTCCAGACATGACTCTGGCTAGGAAAAGGAGTTTAGAACAAGAAGCCCTGGATTACTCACTCATTGGTGATAATCTATACAAACGTGGTAAAGATGGTTACCTCAGACTATGCGTCCATGAGAGTGAATATCTCAAGATCTTGGAAAGTGCTCATCAAGGTGTGGTAGGAGGACATTTTGGACCAGACCGAGTGATTAAAGCGATCCTATTTGCAGGCTTGTGGTGGCCTACCCTTCACATGGATGCACATACCTATGTGAAACGGTGTGATGTTTGCTAGAGAACTCAGTGTCCTATATGCAAAGATGAGATGCCACTGAAACCTATGATAGGTGGGCGTGCATTCTCTAAGTGGGGAATAGACTTTGTAGGTCCTATTAATCCCCCAGCTAAGGGCTCCCATGCTGAGTATATCATTGTTGCCATGGACTATCTAACCAAGTGGGTAGAGGTAAAAGCCACAACGAAGAACGATGCTCAAACAATAGCTAAGTTCTTATTTGAGAATGTGTTCACCAGATACGGGTTACCTATAGAGCTAGTCAGTGACAGAGGCACTCACTTCTTGAATGAAGTTATTGAAAATCTGCTCCAAGAATTCTTGGTAGTACATAAGAAGTCTGCCCCCTATCACCCCCAAGCTAATGGCCAGGCTAAGAGCACAAATAAGATCTTATGCAATGTACTGACGAAATTAGTGAACAATAAACGCTCTGATTGGGACAAACAGCTACACCATGCTGTTTGGGCATACCAAGTCGCCTACAAAACGATACTCCAAGCCACCCCCTTTCAGATGGTATTTGGCCAAAATGCAGTGCTACCGTTGGACTTCTTAATACCTACATTGAAAGTAGCACAAGAGCATGAATGGACGGGTCATGAACTCTTCTCTAGACTTTTTGACCTTGAACGATTAGGAGAAACAAGACTGAGGGCGGCTGTAGGGATATATGCAGCTAAGAAACGACAGAAGGCATACTTTCATGCCCATGTTAAGGATAAAGGTTTGAAGGCAGGCGACCTAGTACTAGTCTACACTTTGAAACAACATGCGAGGAAACTAGAGAAGAGAGGCTACGGGCCCATGATCATTAATAGAATCTCAACAAGTGGAGCAGTGCGAGTAGCCACATTAGAAGGCGATATTCTCCTGAGCTACATAAGCAGATGCAGAGTCAAGTTATATCAGGAACCTCTGACGGAAGAGATGCTAAGTCGATTCAACACTGCTAAGAAACGCAAAGAAGAAGAAAAACGAATTCGAGAAGAAGCTCAAGCAGAAGCATTGGAACGCATACGGAGAATGAAGTTGAGAAGATAGGGTAGGGAGCAACCTAGGACAGATGCATATGCAGATCAAGGATATCATATGGCTATGTGTGAAGTTTCAGGTATCAGCTCTCATAGGATAATTGATCGACGTCCTTTTATAACCTTAGAGATAGGACAAGGAAAGGGTGCAAGGACTGTAAGAGCCTTGATTGACTCAGGTGCAGCCACTAGTGCTGTTAAATTTTCTTACTGTCAAAAGTTGAAATTAACTGTCAATCCTATAGAAGCATATCTCATAGGATTGGGAGGTGTGGAAACCCCTTGCATGGGCGAGGTGGAACTTCCCCTCTACATTCAAGACGAAGTAATGACACCCAAAGTACTAGTGTGTCAAGATGAGGACCTCACTGAGCCTCTTGTCTTGGGTCAGGACTGGATCTATGATCATGCAGTCAACCTAAACCTAAGAAGTGGACTTCTTCAGGTATGGGTAAATCATAGTCGAATTACAATTGAATTGGAAAATGAGGCACTCAAGGAACTAGGTAAGGCACAAACTCTTGGTCCTTCCAGGGGTGCACATGAAGTTGACAATGCTATTCTTGTCCAAAACTGTATGATGCAGAAAGAGGATTGTCTCAACAACGGAGTCAAGGATAAGACAAAACTCCCTTCTTTTCCAAAGGCAGGAGGGATGCAGCAACCAAAGGCAGATCAAATACAGAAGGAACAGAGTACTACCTATACTAGAGGCCAAAAAAACGTGCAAAGCAGAATGTCTCAGCAGTTGAAACAAGTGTGGGTGCGGAAAGGCGAACACCCTGTTGCGACCACGCCAACCCCACAACCAAAACCTCTTATTAGTAATCAACAACACGACACTAATAAGAAGTCTTTCATAAATTCTTCTGCGAAAGTAAAGTCTATTTGGGTACCCAAGAAGTCGATGAAGGCCAGCCCACAATCACGACAAATCTGGGTGCCTAAGGCTTGCTTGCGGGCTCAAATAGCTACACCGAGGCCACACCCGGTACAACATGTTTCACTCACTCGAACATCTTATGCCCATTCTTATACATCACGCACGGACACATATTCTTCCATGAGCACAAGTAGAATCACTTGTAAATGGGTCCCTAAAAAGCCTCATTTTCAAGCAGATACTCCTATAAAGCTCTCCAGAGTCTCCACAAAATCAAGATCAAAACCCATCCACTGTATTTGGCGGCCTAAAACTTGTAATAAACCCCCAGACCCCAGTTGCAAATCCATGCCACCTACTAACTACGTCACTCTCACACTACATCATTCCACTTAGCTCCTAGGTCTACCCAATTCCTAACTACACACACAAGCACCGAGCACTTAATAACCTACTAATCTCTCCCGAACCCCATGTTAATGTTGTAATGGGGACAAAAACGGTTCTATCTTGTCCTTTACAATGTTAACACCTATTTCTATATTCTCACAGAGTCAGGAGGCAAGAAGTAACATGGCAGATACGGCAGGAACTAGCTCCCAGGCAGGCACCCCCAAGTCATGGACATTGAAAGTCTTCCCATTGAGGAGGAATTGAAGGAACGCCCAGTGGCATTGAGGGCATTACACGCCATACTGATTCAGAATCCTCCACAGGGGCACACAATGCCGGTCAGCAAAAACTCACATTGGTTCAGTGATGTGGCAGGATCTCTGGGTGAAGGCACTTACATGTGGGAGGCCGAGATAGAATTCAATGGGCGCTGGGGCAGGTATCACTTTTTCACCAGGGAATTTGAGAAACTGCAAAATAATGAAGGGTTGAAACCTATATGGAAGAAGTTGGGACTCTACGATTACTTCAAATCCCAATTGCCAAAGCCCGACTTTCTAAGATGCTCGTATTTGATTAGCACCCTCACTCCGAGCAAAGACAAAAAGGGATACAACACCTTTGTCCTCCCATCTCTCACAAGGGGCAATGAGCTAAAGCGCTTCAGGCTGACTATCAATTTGGTAAGGGAAGCTCTATACATGAAAGGAATGCACATTCCCACTGAGAAGGAGTCCATGGTCCCCGACAATATGAAGAACAGGAATCTGACGAAATTAAAGGACATGGTAGCAATGACACCAACGATTGCCATTCATTTGCAAATGGTCATGCAGCATTTTGCATTCCCCGCTCAGGAGAGGTTCACAATGCCACCCAAAAAGATATGGTTTAGTCTATACTTGGCCGACGCCTTCGATTTGACAATCAACATGCCCCACTGGATTATCGACCAAATCCACTTGGCTCATCAAAGGTGGTATAAAAATCAAAAGTCTGTACTGTATGGATGATGTGCCCTCACCAGGATTGTGTATAGATGTTTGGCTTATGATGTGCCAGTTCAAAGGCCATTGATTTGGACTCGGGTACAGGAATTTCAACGTAGACTATCAACCGCAGGGCCTCCATCAAAGAAAATGAGAGGCGCCATTCAGATGCCCTGTGCACAAGCCCGCGGTGCGACATTGACACCAGAGACAACTCCACGGCTTCCAAGGCGTGTACAACCCTTCACTATCAGATTACCAAGACACAGCACTGATGGACCAAATCTGGTGTTTCCACCTGTACCAACCGACCTAGAGTTTCGTCACGGATTCACATTAGAAGACCTAACTGATGAGGAGGTAGCCAGAATAATCGAGGTTGTTAACGTGGAAGTCGAGGCAGAGCCAGCTAGTGGACAACAAACTGCTACAGACCAACCCCATCCTAGACAACCAGAGGTTGTCGCAGTGGAGGGTGAAGAAGAAGAAGAACAAGAGGAGGAACGTGGTGGACAATCAGAGGAAGAAGAGCAGGAATATGATCAGGAAGCTCTGCAAGTACTTGAGGGTGCCCCGGCTTATACGAAGGAATTGAAAAAGCTCTATGATACCATCAACAGAGTTCAAGAGCAACATAGACTGTCCCTAGCAGTAGGAAAAGCCCTCATGAACCAAATCCTTGAGGAGGAAGGCGTAGACGAGCAATACCGCGCCACACTTGACATGATATCTGATGCTTTAGGAGTACCTGAGACGGTGCATACCGCCCTTGCACAATCATGAAGAACGGAGCGAAGATATGGCAGACGCCCCCCTCGGGCAGGAAAACAAACGAATGTATTAGTATCAAAACCACAAGGCACCACATCCACAACCACGGGCACAACACACATCGTTCATGACACTGAGGAAGCCCATACATGAAGTCCACCTCCGTCACCCCCTCTGCCAACCCCACCTCCCACTCCACCACATTCACCTCCCACTACCAGTGTAACCACTACTGTCACCGCCTCAGAGTCCACTGCCCATACCAAAGCACAGACCATCAGTCAACCCACGCAACCCACACACCCTATCTCCACCTCTCTTGTATACACTACCACGGACACTGTAACCATGGAAAACCTTGTTCCCCCGATCACATTTCCTGGCGGTTCATATTCACAATTGCACACACCACTGTACACTTTCACCACTATCAGTGCACCCACAATTCCCATGTTCACAATCACTCCCACTACTGCATCCACTTTTGATTTTATGGACATATCACCCACCTCCACACCTCTCCCTCCCCCCATACACCCACCATCTCCCATTCCCCCACCACCCACTTCACCCTTTTCCAGCACAACATACACACTCCCCTTCCCTTTCCCCTTCCCTTCTGCATTCAACACCCTTCCCGCATCCACCCCTATTAATAATGTATTTAATAATATGTATAAGTGTATGCCTCAACTACAACAGCACTACCAGCATCTTGATAACCAACATACGAGACTCTTCCGAAGCCATGAAGAACTTCAAGCACGATTCATTGATCTAGAAAGGGAAAAGCGGCTACTACAACAACAGTATGTCACTTTACAGGAACAACATGAGCAGTTAGTAGCCAATCCACCCTAGTCAGATGCAGAAGAAAAACAACAAATGGATGATCTGCTACACGCCCAGATAACAGAGAATCTCAAGCTTCAACGCAACCTGGCCCTCTTACGCAAACACGTCTACAGCACTCGAAGGAAATAAACGACTACAAAAATAGAACGAAGAAAACTTGGAAGTAGCAATGGAGGGTTCCCCACAGGAAATCGACCCCGAGAAGTTCAAGGCCATCCCCTCAGAAAACATGCAAATGGTGTTGGAAACCCATGCCGACCTCCTGGAAGCCCACGCTGCATTAGAAAGAGAAAGAGATGATCTATTAAAGCAGTTGGCAACCCAGCAGGAGTCACAACTACAGCTGACACATCTGAAGAAGTTGCAAAACTTAGAGCAGAACTAGAAGAATTACGAAGTAAAGTCATGCAATACGAGCGTCAACCCTCTCCCCTTGTAGAACCCGAACTTGAAGACTTAGTGCCAATTGAAGTACAGGAAACCTTTGAAGACCCATATGTTCCCATGCCTGCACCAGGGGGCAAGTAAACAGAAGAGGGCATGGACACCATTGAGATCGAGGTGCCTAAATGGATGCAGAGGTTAGAGAAAGTGGCCCCAACCCATGATGAGAGGGTTGCAGTACAGATTGCATCAATGTCTCGACTGGAAGAGGTCATCATAAAATCGGATTACTTTAGAAATCTCTCCCATCATAGGTGGATCGGCACATCCGATGATCTGTATGTTCCATTCTATGTCTTAATGGCGGATTACAATGTTGAAATCAAGCACCACACATCAAAAGAACCAACCTCGGCAACACAGTTTGCACCGGACGACAACCCTGCAAGTGCCCAGCAGGGGAATATACGTCAACCTACTTGGAGGATCCGCCAGCTTGAAACCTACCCGGAGATGGTAAGGACGTGGAATAACATGCCTTTATATATCAAATACAACCCATGCTACTGCCCTGTCTTTCGAAGGAGGTCTTGACCGGAATACACAAAAACTGTGCTTACAGCCAAAGGATGTGAGAAATGGCTCAATTATGTCTACTTAGCACCACCTAAAGGCCAACCTACCATAGGATATATGATTTTGACAATTCGGCATTGGGGGGTCAGGTTCAAAAATGTACCAGATGTCATGGCCCAAATGTGCCTCAAAATTTTTGAGCTCATGTTGGTCACCTTTAGGACGAAGAATGTCAAGGAACCTCATCTGTTAGTTCTCAGATTTAATGAAGGTAATCAGGACCTTGTCTACGACATGAGCACCACACCATCTATTAATGTCGTATATGCATGGCATGCGCGTATAAAGTATCTACCTGCCTGCTTCAAATAGACGTTTGAAGAAATGTTTGTCACGGGGTTCTGGGAATATCATTCAGAGATATTCATTCCTAGACCATCACATTTATTGCAATTTTTTGTAGTGGAACAAGCTCTCCATTCAGAAAAGTTACGTATACCACATCTAGAGGTTCCCGGGCCGGTAGATTGGGATGCTCTACTTACTGACTTGGCCAAAGGGTTGCGAATTGCAGAACATCATTTAGCCACAGACGTGGTGGAGTACTACATCCAACAACCCACTCAACAAGGGTCTGTTAGAGACGACAGACGCGAGAGGGGGGGGGGTGTTACCAGTAGTCAAGGAACTAAAGGACTCACAAGGCAAGGAAGCTTACAAAGGGAGTCAAAGCGAAGAGAAGGCATAAGCAGATAGAGTAGTCAACGGCGATCTGGCAAGTAGGCCAATATTTTTTCAGGACACTAAAGCATATCAAAGAGGTGGACACACAAGGAGAAGGAGCAAGTAGGGAGCTCGAAGATGAGTATGTCAAATCGTTAGAAGAAATCCCTACAACAATAGTGATTTTCATCACTAAAAGCCATTGTAGATACCATTTCATATTTTTGTAGCTCCATTTTGTGCAAGCTAAGGAGTCCTTGAGCTTGAGGAGCATTCGAAGTAGCTACCTACCAATTTTCATAATTTTTAGACTTCGTTTGAGTCTTCAAATAGGCCCTAGAACCTAATTTTTAACTAGGCCGGACACTAGGTCTAGACACGGCCAAAACCTAGTCAAAAACTATAAATAGAGCTAGAGAGCTCATTTTTGAGGTTAGCTTGTAATTGATTTGAACTTTTATGATATTTTTGGAAGTAATCTAAAGAACTCCATTGCTTTTCACTCTTGGTCTTACCTTGTGTGCGCGTGTGTGTGTATGTGTGTGCATGTTAGTGTGCTTCTCACTCACGCACTTGTGCCTTAACTTGCTCGGGGTCTTCATACCATCCTCACGTCTTCCCAGATTGACATTAAAGGAGGTGCTACTCATCACTGAGCTACATACCCATGGAGTATGTTCAATCTCATAAATAAATATAGTTTCTATCCATCTATCAATTTCATCCTTTATCTTTGTTGCATATGTATCATTGTCATTGTATGGTTTTTACTTGCTGGGATTGGCTTCTAAAGTCATCGGGATCCTATATGAGAAAATGTCACGATAGAGTCCTTTTAAATCTTTGTACATCCAAGTGAACACATCTCTATATTCTCATAATACGTCTATTAACTATTTCTCTTACTCAATGCTTAGGTGATTTCTTATTTATGTTCTTTGTTCTTCATTGTCTTCAATGTTTACCACTATTTTCTTAAACATTTCCCTATTATTCTAAGCTTCTCGCATTAGAGCATCTCATTTTGAGATTCTCACCATAATTTTCCTATTGTCAATGTCATATTTCTTAAAATTATTTGGCACTTCAAGCAATGATTCCTCTTCTTCCTGTGTTGATGGGTTTTTCTTATGTTTCTTCTTCTTGCTTTCCAACTCAACTTGAGTGGTTAGTAAAATCTTGTTCTTATATTTTTTACATTTATGGGTTTTCTTGTATGAACCACAAGTATTCTTACTTTGAATCAAAGAAAGGATCCATTATGATGGATTCTAGTTTTTCTTAATTCTCTTCTTCACATGTGACTACAGTAGACTCATATTCTCCACTATTGACTCACACACTATTATTGATATATCATAGCCTTTCTCATCACAATGGGGTGTCCATTGTTCTTCATTCATAGCTTTGTCACATTGTTGCTAAACTTTTTGACCACCCATGAGGTTCAAACTCCTCGCTTCAAAATATCATAGGTGCACATGTTGGGTCTTGTAATAATCTAGTGTTCTAAAATGCACCTATGTTCTTGGCCTCTAATCATCTCTCCTCTTCTTCCAAAACTTTACACATCCATGAGTTTCCTCATGCATCCATGAGTGTCCTCATGCATCCATGAAGGATGTCAAGAACTCATAGAGTGTACTGGCTATATGTGTCATCTTGACTTTTGTAGATGGGGTTCCACTATAAGGGTGGGACATCTCTAGGTGTGTAATCCTTGAGATTAACCTTATTATTTACCCTTGTGTTGTAAGTACAAAGAATTGGTTCCTAGATCTTGCAATCTACAATTGTCCCATAAAAGGTCCACGTTTCACTTTATTGGATGTCTTCTTACTCTTTGTATATAGAGGGGATGTCCTTAGGGAATTGATCTTGTTGACCATCTAGCTCTTGAATGTGGGGAGGACTCATTTGTTTCATACCCCACTTCTCCTCTTGGATCTGTTTCAAGGACTCATGGGAATATTTTGTTGATATATTTAGGTACTGATGTGTGTGAACACTCTAGGACCGCCGGGGCACTTTTTTCCATCTTTAGGATGTTTTTTCCCGCGGCTTGTATATACGCCTATTGCCCTAACAGGCTACCTATCTTTGTACATTCTAGTGGTAATACATTCAACATTGTGTGTTGTGCTTCAAGCTTCTTCTTCTTCCTTGCGTTGTTCACGTGCTTCCACAAACATCTAACTCCAACAATTGGTATCAGAGCAAGTCACCGCTTCATCTAGGGCATTGTCTACACCTCTCGGCTTGCAGTCTCAGAATCATACAAAATTTGGTAAGCATACTCATGGTTTTTCAGAGATCAAAATAGCCTTCTCTATGTGGTGTTGAAATCATGATATGAGCTCGTTTCAGCCTCCAAATGCACTATCGTAGTGCTTGTGCAGGCTATTTTGTCTTTTTGTGCCAAATGTATATACCAATTTTGGTTTGTCAGTATAAGCTTCTCGAAACCTCGTATAGGTTTAGTAGAATTTGTCTGGGTATTTCTGTTCAATTTTTTGAGATACAGTCAATTCTTTGTCACGAGGAAGGAGATAAGGAAGATAGCTCACACACACACCCACAATCAAAGAGAAGCACACACTCAGATTGAGGCAAGGAAGAATGATCTTCTTCTTCTTCTTCTTCTTCTTCTTCTATTACACAAAAAGGAATGTACAAGAATGACCTAAAACAAGAATACAACAAGTGCAATATATAAAGACTAGTACATAAGGAAAAAAACTAATGTCTATGAATGAGTGAGCTGGCAAGAAACAAATGTGACATCACTCTCGATAGATAAATCTAATAAAGCTCAATGAAGTATCCTTGAAATATATTGGCATGACCACTATACATGTCAGAGAAACGAAAAACTGATACGTGTCATCTTGGATCATCACATGTTGAGCTTGATATCTTAACACTCCCCCTCAAGCTCAACATCATGTCCTCTAATCCAAGTATCTTTCGAAACTTCTTCAACTTCTCTGCTCCAAGTTTTTTATGAAAGTATAAACAACCTGCTCATCTATTCTCACATAAACAAGATCAATATCACTTGCTAATACCTTCTCTCTGATCAAGTGATAATGTACCTCGATATGTGTTGACCTAGCATGGAAAACAGGATTCCGTGCTAACTTTATGCTGCTACCATTATCATAATAAATAGTGATAGGCTTGCACTTCCACACCTAAATCTACAAGTAGCATCTCCAGCCATGATGCCTCACATGCTACCATTGCAACACCTCTATACTCAGCCTCTGTACTCAACAAAGCAACAATGGGTTGCTTCTTGCTGCTCCATGTAATAGCTGCACTCTCAAGTGAGAATAGAAAACCACTAGTAGATCTTCTATCTGGAGTACTACCAGCCCAATCTGTATTGGTGTATCCATGAACCTGCAAATCTATGCAAGCTTCATAAAACAATGCATAATCCAAAGTAGCACTCACATAACGTAGAGTGTGCCTTAGAGCATCCAAATGTGGCTTCCTGGGAACTTGCATAAACTGACTTTCAAGTCCAACAGTATAGCTTAATCAGGTTTCATAATTGTGAGATATATCAAGCTTCCCACAATTTTCTTGTACATAGTAGCATTTTCCAATGCTTCACCTGATGTAGTATCTAACTTCAAATTTTGATCTAATGGCATATAAATTGGCTTATAATCAGCCATACCATACTTTTGCAGCATGCTCAAGGCATATTGCCTTTGTGACATCCATATACCTTTTTCTGTATGAATAAACTCAATGCCCAAGAAATAGTGCAGCACACCAAGATCTTTCATGTCAAATTCCTACAAAAGAAGTTGCTTTACCTCTTGGATGCTTTCTTCATTATCACCACCTATAATCAAGTCATCAACATAAATAGCCACAATCGTGATGCCATCATCACCCTTCCATATAGTGAATGATCTATATCACACATAGAAAACCTAGTGGTGGTCAAGTAATCAGCAATCCTTGCATGCCATGCATGAGGAGCTTGCTTCAGTCCATACAAAGCATTTTCCAACCTGCAAACATATTCTAGATGCTTTGAATTTTCATATCCTTGTGGCTGGTCCATATATACTTCTTCTTGTAACTCACCATGTAGAAAAGCATTCTTCACATCCATCTGATGCAAAGTCCATCCTTTTGTTGTAGCTAATGCAACAAGTGTTTTGACAGTAGACATTTTAGTTACAAGGCTGAATGTTTCCTCATAATCAATGCCATATATCTATGCATATCCTTTGGCTACCAATCGTGCTTTATACCTGCTTATGCTACCATCAGCATTATGCTTTACCTTGTAAACCCATTTGCAACCTATGGGTTTCTTTCCTTGTGGCAATGGAACCAACTTCCATGTATCATTCCCATAAAGTGCAGCCATCTCCTCATCCATAGCTTTTTCCCCATCTACATTCCCAATTGCATCTTCCAAACAAGAAGGTTCAGCATCTTGTATTACCTTTGTCATGTAGGCTTAATGACGAGCCATGTAACTATCACATGTTAATCATTGTACAGAATTATGCATCCTCCCAGATCTTCTTGGTCTTGGGTCACGTCTTTGTGTATCATATGCATGTGCCTTTCTAACTCCTGGAGTCTTCAGAGAGGGCAATCCAAGTTCCTCATCAAGACTCTAATCTGAACACTTGAATTTCGATCAACATGTTCAAAACCTACACAAGTTTTACTACCAGCAGAAAGCTTTGCTTTACCTTTCTTGGATGTATTTGATGAATTTGCTAGACTGAAGTTTCCAAGCACTCTTCCACTCCATGGATTTGAGTTGGAACTATTGCTTGGTGATGCATCCGGTCCACTCAAAACTTAAGATTCTGCACTTGATTTTTTTAGCATCTTCTTTGTCATTTGGTTCAAGATTCAGTTCTTCTTTGGCATCTGCATAGAAGCTTGACATTTCATCAAATACCACATCTCTCCTCACCTTCACCTGTCGTATGAGTATGTTATAACATTTATATCCCTTTTGTTCAAGGGAGTATTCAATGAAGATACACTTTTCTGCTTTTAGATCAAGCTTTATCCTCAATTCATCTAGAACATGTACATATGCAATACAGCCAAAAACTTTCAGATGTGATAAGTTCAGCTTTTTACCTGTAAACTTCTCTTTAGGTGTAACTTGATGTACACAAGCAGTCGCAGTTCTATTCATGATGTATATAGTAGTATGAATAGCTTCTACCCAATAACAATGAGGCATATTCTTCTCACCCATCAAGAGTCTTGTTATTTCTGCAATATGTCTATTCTTGCATTCAATGGTGTGTATCTACATGAAAACTAACATTGAATTCCATGACTTTTTAGAAAATTGTTGAACTCATTTTACATGTATTCACCTCCTCCATCAGATCTTAGTGTCTGAATATACTTCCTTTTTTGCTTTTCCACCATAGCTTTTAAATTCTAAAAGTGATTGAATACCTCACTCTTCTCTTTCATGAAATAGACCCATACTTTCCGTGTATGGTCATCAATGAAAGTAACATAAAACCTGCAACTACCCATAGATGTGGTCTTTGTAGGAGCCCAAACATCTGTATGTACTATTTCTAGCACATTCTCACTAACATGCCTGTCATGTGGAAACGATGATCTTGATTGTTTACCAAATTGGCATGTTGCACATACCTTTTGCATCTCTGCAACCTTGAAATTTGGTAGTCCATGGACAATCTCCTTTGACTGCATCGGTTTTAGCCTTTGCAAGTTTGCATGTCCAATCTGTTTGTGCCACATCTCTATATCAACAATAACTTCTGCACCTTTGATAAACATGGCTGCATTCATTTCAGGAATTCTCACATTTAAGGTGAACATCCTACCCACTTTGTTTCCTTTGGCAATCAATCTTCCATCCCATTTGTATTCTTCTACATATAACCCATCAGCATTAAACCTGACGTGTAATCCTTGGTCAACCATTTGTCCAAGAGAAACCTGATTCTTTATTATATTTGGAACATGCAACACATCAGTAAGGTGTTTTACCTTCCCGTCCTCCATAGACAATGCTATGTTTCTTGTATACTTGATAGGGTGTGATATGTTATCACATGTTTCAACATATCCAAGAACTGGCAATTTCTACAAAGTACTAAACCATTCTGCATGACTAGTCATATGATTTGAAGCACCAGAATCAACATACCAGACATTATCATTCGATTTTGAAACACTAGCAGACATTGTATTCATCATGTCATATTGAACCATGAACATCTTCTCAGAATCATCTACACTTGTGGGTGCATAGTTGTTTTGTTGCCTTCTGTTATTTTGATTCTTCAACTTGCAATCACGTTCAAAGTGTCGAGGTTTACCACAATTCCAACATCCTTTAGTATAATTACCTAAATCATTTCTTTGGAAATTTCTGTGCCCTCTTTGGCTCCTCCTGCCTCGAAACTGTCCTCTTGCTCTTGCATGATTCTCTTGTTAACTTTGGTCTTGGTTATTATTTCCTCTTCCACTTCCAAAACCTCTACCTCTGCCTCTTCCTTTTCCAGAGTAGAATACTTGCTCAGAACTAGATTTTCCTTGGGAGTTTGAATTCTCACCAAGATTCTTTTCTTCAATAATGAGCATAGATACCAGATCAGCAAAATTCAGAATATTTTCCCTACTCTATCTAGAAGTTCTAAACTGCTTATATGCAGCTCCTAAACCACGAAGACACACTTCTACCTTATCATCATCATCTACATTCATGCCAATAGATGCAAGTGACTCACATATGCTTTTGATTTTCAAGGTGTAGTCACTTACCGACATGCTCTTCGTCTCCAATGTATGTCACTCATTCTTGACTTGCCTTTGTATTAGTCTCATACAATGTGACCAAACTGTTCCAAGCCTCTTTTGGAGACTTGGCATTATGTATGTGTCCAATCATGTTATCCTGTATGCTAACAGATAGCCAATACATTACCTTTCGTGCTCCTTGATTCCATTCCTCATATCCTCTTAATTGGTCTGCAGTCCGATTTCTTTTTGGTAACTGCAGAGCATTTTTGTTCTCTCCTTCGATGTATTTCCAATATCCTTTTCCCATCAGGAAATTTGTCATTTTGAATCTCCAAGCATGGAAGTTGTTCTTGTCTAGCTTATCGCTCATAAGCTGACTCATTCCATCTTCGTTTGCCATTTTTGCAGCAATTCATAACACTACAAAATAGTACAAGCAGCACTTCTGCTTGAACACTATCGCACTATGATGTGATAGTTGGCTCTCAGAAAAACACACTTTTCGTGTATCAATAGTACATGGAATTGTTTGAAATTTTGGATCTGGAATATATGAGTGTTGCCAAACACAATGCAAGTTACAGATTCTAAAACTGACTTGGTTTTTCTATGGGCCCAACCTTGCGAGCTCCAAACGGATGTCGAGATGGCTCCAAAACTTCGATTTGACAAAAACAAGTGACCCTAAAGGAATAACTCCTGAAAATATTTTAGGTCTTCTACCTTCACGCCAATTTTCATAGCAATCTAAGTTCGTTTGTGAATCATGCTTTCTCCACACCATTTTGCATGCTCTTCATTGTCGGCCTTCTCCACGAGCTCTCTACAGCGACACTGGCTCTGATACCATGTCACGAGGAAGCAGATAATGAAGAAAGCTCACACACACACTCTCACAATCAAAGAGAATCACACACTCAGATTGAGGCAAGGAAGAATGATCTTCTTCTTCTTCTTCTTCTATTACATAAAAAGGAATGTACAAGAATAACCTAAAACAAGAATACAACAAGTGCAATATATAAATACTAGTACATAAGGCAAAAAACTAATGTCCGCGAATGAGTGAGCTAGCAAGAAACAAATGTGCCATCACTCTCGGTAGATAAATCTAATAAGTCTCAATGAAGTATCCCTAACATATATCGGTGTGACCACTGTACATGCCAGAGAAACGAAAAACTGATACGTGTCATCCTCGATTATCACATGTCAAGCTTGATATCTCAACATTTTCCATATCAAGGTATTTTAGTCACCGGACATGTCTAAAAGTAGTGATGTATTCCGTATGTTGGCTGTTGAGGATAAGTTGGATGGTACCAACTACCCATTATGGGCTTATATGATGCGACATGTATTGGTTACAGACTATGGAATATTTTGTAGGGTGTTTAAAGATGTCCTATTACACCAGCGAATACAGGAACTACAAATACAGGTGCTAGAGCTAATGGAGATGGTATCAAAGATGGTGATATTTTGTAGATTCCTGTTCGTGTTGTAGTTTTTTTTGCACCTACTATAGAGCAAATTCGTTGGGATGACAGAGATGCTCAGGCACATGCATTCATAGCTTTGTCTATCAAACCTGCTATTATTCCTCACATTCGCTCTTGCAGAACAGCTAAGGATGCTTGGGATACACTTACCACATTGTACCAGGCTAGGAATGAGGCTCATGTACCAGGCTAGGAGAGTGAGCACATGAATGAAGGTAATTCTCTAGACAGTTTTCTAACAAAGATCAAGGATTTGAAAGAACAATTGATTCTTGATAATGAAGTTATACCAAATAGCTCACTTGTGCAGTCCGTTATGAATGGTCTTCCTTATTTATATCATATTTTTGCTTCTAATCTTCATTTGATGATGAAAGGCGACCCAAATGCCTTGTCATTTGAGGAGTTAGTCTCTATTCTGCTGCAAGAAGATTAGTCTAGGCAGAATAGGTCCATCGTGTGTGTTGCAAATCAAGCTTTCTTGGCTAGACAAAAGGGCAAAGGTAAATAGAGCTCATCTAGTAGCAAGCAAAAATTTGCAAATGTTGCACATTCGAAGAAGGAAGACAAAGACGAGAAGAAATCAAAACAGCAAAAACTGTTTTGCAAGTACTATAAATTAAATTATCATATCATAAAGAGTTGTCCAGAATTGGTTGCTAAAGAGGCAAAGAAGAAAGAGGCTGGAATGGTTGTTGCAAAGGCATCTACACCAAAAACAAAGTATGCTAATCTTGTACTAGAAGGAGAATGTGCATTTACTACTATTTGCAGTTTTGACCCATCTTCTCATGAGTGCACGTTTGTAGTAGATTCAGATGTTTGGTACTTTGATAGTGGGGTGATCAAACGTATTACCTCGCAGCATAGTTTCTTCTCTTCACTTGAGCCTAGCCCTACAGGGAATACTATCACATGTGCCAACAACTGCTCTTATCGTATCATGGGAGTTGGTAAGATCATTCTGACTACTGCAGATGGTAGTTCTTTCACTTTGTCAGATGCTTTATTTATGCTAGGGATCAAGAAGAATTTGTTATGAGTTTTGGTTTTAGCCAAGATTGGCTTGGTTGTGAAATTTGTTGATGACACATGTACAATTCATGATCTATCAAATGGCAATGTGATTATTGCTTCTGGCATTTTTTTTTTTTTTTTTTAATATAAAGGAAGTTCGGCAATAGCCTACTCTCCCGGACTTGAATTAAATTAAGAAACAAAGGTACAATAGAAGGGGACTAGTGCCCACGGGACCCCCCAAATCCCACAAAGCAGGGGAAGCTTGATTGAATCCTAGATTGAAATACAGAGAAGGTTGATCACCCTCTCGTCGCCCTCATGCGGGGCCCACTTGGGTTTGAGCTTGTTGTTGATCAAAAGGAGGACTTGATGGTGCCTGAAGGGGGGGGATTTCTTACTGTTGACAATCCTTTTGCCAAGGAGGAATAGTGATTTCTCGATCGACCACTCCCTGGGGGGATCGCCGAAGTTGAGAGCACACCTCTCCCGCCAGATTTTCCACAGGACTTCCCCTCTGATAGCGTTCCAGAGTGCCGCAGAGCAGCCCATCGCTTCTCCCAAAAGGACTTGTTTCCAACTAAGCTGTTTCTGAAGTCTGATTTTCATTCCAACCGTCTGCCAGATTCTATAGGAGTTGGGGCAAGTAAGGAAGATGTGTGGGACATCTTCGATTGCACGGTGGCAGCGTTTGCACCAAGGAGGGATCCCACAAAGTTTGCTTGCCTTATGGTTGGTCCAGATTCCTCGATGAAGAATTTGCCATAAGAGGACAGACTTCTTAATCTCTATAAGTGGGTGCCAGATACCCATGCATTTCATGTCCCACCGAAGCCGCGTCCAAGACAGGCACCACTTCTTGTTGAGGCTGATCTGGAGGTCAATCGTTTCTTTGATGTTCGGGATTTTGAGTAGGCTATTTCCATTATGCCATTTGAGACCACGCACGTTCGGTGTGTCGTGTCCCATGAGAAGGCGAGTCTTGTGACGATCCCAAGCGAGGCATCTGCTTTGCAAAGTGTTCCATTCTTCGTAGGATATGTTTATGCGAGGGTCAATATCCTCGAAGTTGATCCAGCTGTTGGTGTCATGTTTCCAGAGGTGTTTCCATTTTTTGAATCTTTTGTTCCATAATCTCTTGGCATTTTGAATGTTCCACGACTCCACACTCCGGATGCCATGTATCGGGAACCAGATAGAGTCGTTTTGTCTGATTCCGGCCGCCCACTTC
This sequence comes from Ceratopteris richardii, assembly GCA_020310875.1. Taxonomy (NCBI): domain Eukaryota; kingdom Viridiplantae; phylum Streptophyta; class Polypodiopsida; order Polypodiales; family Pteridaceae; genus Ceratopteris; species Ceratopteris richardii. Next base: position 85,271,289 of record CM035413.1, on the reverse strand, counting down.
CAGTCCTCGCTAATTCTTGTGAAGCTTTTGACTTTATTCCAGCCCTTCCAAAGGGAGCACACGAGATTGGAGCCTTTCGGGTAGACAGGGATCGGGGAGAATAGCAGGGTCATGATGTCGAGATTCTTCCAGTTTGGGAGCCCCAAGAGAGCCAACTCATTCTTGTTTCTGAAGATCAGCTTGGCCCACGAGGCCTCCCTATTGCACCAAGCCTTAATCATCCATTTGGCTGCTAGTTTGTTAGCCATACACCCAATGTCCAGGATACCAAGCCCCCCGCAATCTCTGGGGCTAGTGCAGATGGCCCATTTGATTTTAGGCACCCCCCTTCTGTTGTGATCGCCCGTCCAAAGAAAGTTTCTACAAATACTATTCAATTTGGACAGGCCTTGCTCATTCGGTCTCCAGCAAGAAAGGAAATAGATGGTAGAGGAGAGGAGGAACGTGTTGATAACCATCGCACGCCCAGCAAGATTGATTTGCATACCTTTCCAATAGTTAAGCTTGTTTTCGAGTTTGGCCAACACCCAGTTCCATCGCTGCTCCATAGAGACACCAAACCCCAAAGGGATTCCAAGAAGACGAAAGATTTGGCCCTGCGGAATGATTTGACAGCCATGACCAATGAGAAGGCCAGGATGATGTCCCACAATGGCCCTAAAGGCGGTCTTAGAGTGGTTGATTTTGGATCCAGAGGCCTCACAAAAGGTAGCAAGACACCTCCAGAAAGTCTCCAGGCTGGTATTATCATTGTGAACAAACGCGTTCATATCATCGGCAAATAGTCTCATGATGATTTGACTGTGGTCGTGAGGCAGCCGGAGGCCTTTGATATTGCCAGCCTCCACATGATGCGCTACAAGTCTGCTCAGCCCCTTAGTGGCGATGGCAAAAAGAAGGGGGGCCAGAGGGCACCCTTGTCTAATAGATCTTCTAAGATGGATCGCCTTCGAAAGTTTGCCGTTCACGTTAATTTGGGTCGTTGCGTTTCCAAGGAGGGTCGCGATCATCTTGGTGAATTTCTGACTACATCCGAGATCTTGAAGCGACTGCAGAATATAGTCCCATTCTAGTCTGTCGTAGGCTTTGTCGAAGTCGATCTTGAGGAAAACCACATCCTGATTGGACTCATTTGCAAATTGAATACCTTCCCAAATATCCATAATGGTTTCCAGGATAGACCTGCCTTTGATGAAGCCTTTTTGGTCCTCACAAAGCCAAGATCTCAGATGGCACGAGATTCTGTTGGCAAGGACCTTGGCGAAGATCTTGTATCCTGTTTGGAGCATCGTAATAGGCCGCCAGTTCTCGATTCTGTTCTTTTCCCCCTTCTTGTGTACCAACTTGATAATTCCATTATTTAGACAAGAAGGAAGAGCACCAAACTTTAGCGCTTCTTGCCAAACCATCCGAAGAGGGGTGGCAACCACCAGCTTGAAGGACTTAAAGAACTCGTTGGTGAGTCCATCGGGTCCCGGGCTTTTACCGAGAGGGAGGGCATCAATGACCTCAATGATTTCTGATTCAGAGATCGGGGCATGAAGCAGGGAATGGAGGTTGGGTGGTATCCTCCGAGGGGAAACCCTAGAAATTGCGGCCATACAGTCCCTTCTATGGTGTGAGAGGGGGTTCGAGGTTCCCAGGAGTCTCGTGAAGTGCCCTTCGATGATGCCAAAATTATCTTCTTCCGAATTGCATACATTGCCGTGTGGATCTAGCAGTAGGGGGATCGAATCTCGGTTGTGTTTCCTTTTAAGGATACGGCACATCTCTTTGGTGGGTTTGTCGGCTTTCCCAGCCCACCACTCCTTGAAGAAAATTTGCAAGTTTTTCCTTTGTATTTCTTCCTCGTATCTCAACACCGCTCTGATTTTTCGGAGACCTTTCTGGGCTTGGTGTTTTCCTTTGTTCACTTCCTCCTCGAGCCGCCAGAGTCTGTGGTAAAGAGCCTCCCTACGAGCCCGCCGCACACTCTCGAGCATCTTCTTAGTTCTGATCATGATCTTACGAGACTTGTCGACCGCACTTCTCCAGCACTTGGCTGGGGCCAAGCCAGAGGCGAACGCCACCTTCCACACATCGGCAATTTCTTGATGGACAGAGGGGAGAGAGAAGGTGGTTGCGTTGGCATGGAACCACGGGGCTTTGCGGGTCTTGTTGGAAGGTTGAAAGGTGATAACGATCGGGTAGTGATCAGAGATAGTGAGGTCAGTGCGTTGCGTGATGGTAGGGTGGCCCCACTGATGAGTAAAACTCTGAGAGATGTAGCATCTGTCAAGTCTAGCTTTCCTCAGGTCCTCGCCCGCTTGGAGATTCGACCAAGAAAAGCCATTCAAGTCTTTGAATTCAACCAAATCCAAGTGAAGTTTGGTCATGTCCCACGTTTCTTTCTCCCGGCTGTCGATGACCCTGCCCTTGCCCATCCATCTGTCCGTAGGGTCCTCCACCATGTTGAAGTCTCCACATATAAGCACGTTGTGGGGAAGCGAGTCTAAGGAGGCCCAAGTGTTCAGTCTCTCCAAATCCCCATTAGGGGCGTACAGAGAAACCATAGTAACACAAAGAGGAGCACCAAAAGAAACAGCAATCCACCGGTGACTTACATCTTCAATGGAGTTCTCCAGCTTTTTGAACCAGAGTTGTTTAATACCGATGACCGTTCCTCCAGACCCCCGTTGGTGCTTCGTTGGGATCCACACATGGGCCGAGGAGACTTGTCTGAGCCGTTTCTGGAGGTCTTCTCCGTCAATTTTAATCTCTTGAATACATATAAAGTCTGGGTTTAGGCTAATGTCGCGAAGCCATTGACCAATGACGGTCGCTCTTGAGGGGTCGGTTAGCCCTCTAGCATTTAGCGAGATGACAATCATTTTTGTATTGATCCCTCTTTGCGGGAGGGAGCTTTGTCCTTTCTTCTCTTGGCTTCATCTTTCTTTTTCGCTCGGATCGGATCCCGAGTTAGCAATAGGTTCTTGTGGGGGCTTTTCCACGGTACCTCCATAGGTTGTTTTCCTTTGCGGGATGCCTCCTGCTGGGAAGAGCAGGGCACCGTTTTCAGCTCCGTTTCCGGAATAGTCGATCCGATGATGGAGCTTTCACTATCCATGTTATCTTCGTTGCTGGTAGTAAAGCCGTCTTCTTTGCTTGTAGTGTAACCCTCCTGCAGGGTTTCCTTACTGTCAGGGATCTCCAGGCCTTTGACCTCGGTGTCCACCTCGAGTTGGTTTCCACCTGGGTAGTCCAACTCATTGATTTCCTTTTCCAGATTGCAATACAAGTTGCTGGAGGGGGAAACAGACTTGTTGTTTCGCTCAGAGGTAGCCCTAGGGCTTCTTTTCCTTCTTCTTCTGACTTCGATAAACCCGTCTGCATCAGCTTCTGGATTACGGTGACCCTTGAAGTCCTCTACTTTCGTCGAGTGATTCAATGCTTCATTGCTGTCTTGAACAATTTTGGGGGCTTCTTGATTTGGCTTGCTTTTTCGTCTCAACGGGCAGTCTTTGATCCTGTGACCTTGTTGGCCACAGCGAAAGCACGCGTTGGGAAGGTTTTTGTAGCTGATGTCTTGCTCCCATATTTCCCCTTCGCCCAAGTCCAGTTTGATCTTCGATGGGAGTGGCATACTGAGGTCAGCCTCTACACAGATTTGAGGGTGCCACCGGGCGTTGAACGAGTGTCTTGCTCCTTCATAAATGAGACCACCAATGTCCTCGCGTGAGGCCAACGGCTTGCCGATAGGAGAAACGACGTCCCATACGAAGTTGTACAAGAAGTATGGCAGGTTAGGGAGCTCAACCCAGAGGGGGTACCGAAGCGATTTCGTTTTGTCGGGAGTAAAATCAGGGGACCATCTGAATAGGCACAGGGTCGCCCGGCCGAGTTGCCAAGTTCCGACACTAAGGGCCCGAAACGCCATATCTTCATTTTCGAGGACAAGCAGCAAGTGGCTTGCCGGTAAGAACTGACACTTACAAACAACTAGCCCGCGGGGGAACCACTCGTTTCGAAGCCACTGTCGCACCGTTTCGAGCGGGGGCTTAGGGCCGAACATTTGGCCGACAAGGCAAACCTTCTTTAGCTCCTCCTGAGTCGACAAAATTGCGGATCTATTGAGGGAGACCAGGGGGGGTTCAGCACTTTCAAGGGCCCCTTGGGCGGCACAAGAGCCCCCCTCCAACAACGAGGCCAGGTTAAAGGTCTCCCCGGGAGGAGGGGCCAGATTGCTTCTCACAAGAGAGGGGGTCGTCAAATCCATGAGAAGAGAGGGACACCCCGAGAGAGAAGATCTATTCTAAAACTCTGAGGAGAGAAGCATCCAAAAATCCCACAAAAGGGTAGCTCTCTTCAAATTTTTTTCGAATGTTTTCTCTTTTTTCTTTTTTCTTCTTTTTCTTCTTCTTTTTTTTTTTCTTCTTCTTTTTTTTTCTTTTCTTTCTCTTTTTTTTTTTTTTTTTTTTCCTTTTCTTAGGATTACCTAATCAGGAACCAAACTTGAAGCAAGGAGTGCCTCTCTTCTTAGCGTCCAGCTGCCTCTTCATCGTAGCGTCCCATTCGCCCAGAAGGAATCTCCCGCTGGAGAGAAGAAGAGTGCATTAAATGCAGCCACATTCAATTCCCCTCAAAAGGTGGAGTACTACTGCAGCTATGAAGCTTGGAAGTCATCCACGTGGCAGAGAGCGACGGTCAATCGTAAGGAGAAAACTATCGCCAAAGCACGGAAACCGCTAAGCCATCAATCGCGCGTGGCCAAACCGTCAATCGAGCGCTCAGCAAACCGTCAGTCACCATTGCTTGTCGATCGTGCGCCGTCCATCAGTCGCGATGGATGAAAGCTCCCAGTCAGTCGCCACCAAACGCCCGATGACACCCAATCAAGCGCGCAAAGGAGGGGAAGAGTAAAGGCCCGGTCAGTCGCGCGGAGGCCAACTTTCTTGAAAAAGAACACTACCAGGGGCGCACCAAGAGGGGAGGCTTGAGAACTCCACGACTGACTGAGCATCAGTCGCGATTGACGCGGAAGGCGACTGACTGAACTCCGCTCACTCCACGACCGACCGAGCTTCGGGCGACTGACTGAACTCACTCCACGACCGACTGACTGGGCTTCGCGCGCGACTGCCTGAACTCCACGACTGACTGAGCATCAGTCGCGATTGACGCGGAAGGCGACTGACTGAACTCGTATGACAGCGATCAAACTGACTTCATTAGCTCGTATGACGCGTGTTCGTGATACATGGAAACCGCTGAAAAAGATTAGGTGTCTCCTTCTCGCACTGACTAAGCAGGCCGACCTTTATCGCTCGCTGCGCTGCGACGCGATGAGCACGAAGTACGCTTTCATGAGAAATTCGTGTCTTGCTTCTCGCATTTTATTTAGTGGCTTGTATAAGCTCATAAACTATGAAAGATCTATGAATGATTCGGCATGTGCAATGCATGTGAATGGTTCGACATGTGATGATTTTTCCAGGCATGCATAGGCATATCCATTGAAAGCAAATTTCAAAGTTTTCATGTGCTTCAAATAGTTTTTGGTTTTGGCTGAAAATTTATGAGCATGTAAAATGGGCACCCTCCATTTTGATTGAGGGGGGAAATATATGTCTTCTGATTTTAATGCATTTCTGGCTCAACATGGGATAAAACATCAGTGTACAGTGTCGTATACACCTCAATAGAATGGGGTTGTTGATAGGAAGACCAGGTCACTCATGGAGATGGGGAGGTGTATGGTCAAGAGTCAGGCTTTACCACATAGTTTCTGCCTTGAGGCTGTCATGTGTGCAGCATATGTACTTAACAGGTGTCCCAGTAAAGCAGTGTAGCACTCCATATGAGGCTTGCCATCATCAAAAGCCATCTATTGCTCATCTACGTGTTTTTGGTTGTCTGGCATATGCATTAGTGCCTGAACATCATAGAAAAATAGATGATAAAGCAGTAAAATGTATTTTTGTCGGGTACACTTCTAAAAGTAAAGGTTATCGTTTCTATCATCCATAGATCAAACACATTTTGGTTAGCCGTGATGTTGTTTTTATGGAAGATTCTATTCAGCCATTGCTTTCATGTACTAAGGAGAAATTTGATAGCTCCAAAGACATGTATGATACTTTGCTACCTCTTTTTACAGGTGGAAAATATAGTGCTGGTCCTAATAAGGAAACTTCTCAGCCTTTGCAGGTTTCATGTGATGATGCAGATCATTCCATTTGTGATGCAGATTTACATGATGCACTTCTTAATGAGAGAGTTGATATTGAGCAGACAGAAACTATGCCAAAATGGTTGGTGCAGACTTTGCGTGATAACAAATTAGATGTACCTCTGTCATAGCGTACTCTTTCAAGCTCTCATAGTGTCTCTTTTGCATCAGATTGCTATGTTATGGCTGCATCTAGTCTCTGTGATGAGCATGAGCCTGTTTCGTTTGATGAAGGACAAAATTCAGAAAATTGGATGGTTGCTATGCAATCTAAATATGACGCTATATTAAAGAATGGTACTTGTTCTCTATGTGACTTGCCTCCTCGCAAGAAGGCCATTGGCACAAAGTGGGTATACAAGCTGAAGCATAACCTGATGGAACAGTTGACAGGTATAACGTGAGGCTTGTTGCAAAGGGTCATGCACAGGAAAGAGGCATTGATTTTGATGAGAAATTTGCACCTACATGTCGTATGACTACTGTTCATAGCATTTGTGCACTTGCAACTCATCATTTCTTGGAATGTACAATAGTTGGACATTAAAACTGCATTTTTGAATGGTGACTTGCATGAAGAAGGGTATGTTTTTTAGCCTCATGGCTTTATGCAGAAAGGGCATGAAAATGTGATGAGCAGGTTAAAGAAGGCATTATATGGTTTAAAGCAAGCACCACGTGTTCGCATGAAAAGATACATCCTATCTGATTGCACATGGTTTTGACAATAGTCCAACTGAGAGCACCTTATATGTTAAGCATGCTAATGATCTACTTTTGATCATTGTGGTGTATGTTGATAACATGCTGCTTAGTGGTCCTCATGACCAGCATATTGTTGATTTTAAGGCTGATTTACATGCCTCATTTGAGATGTCTGATTTGGGGCATTTGCATCATTATTTGGGCATTCAGTTTATGCATATTGATGGTGGAATGGCTTTGTGTCAAATGAAATATATTGACACATTATTGCAGTGTTTTGGCCTTGAAGACTATAAGCCTATTTCCACTACTATGGAGACAGGTTTAGGATTGAGTCTTAATGATGCTAGAGATGCATTTGATGTTGTTCTCTATCAGCAGTTTCTTGGATGTCTGATTTACTTATGCATTACTGGGCCAGATATTCAGTTTGTTGTCTCACAGATGAACAAGTTTATGCATTGTCAAAGAGTCAAGCATTGGTAGGCAGTTAAGCGCATCTTTCACTACTTGAGAGGTACCTGGCTACTTGGATTGTTTTATCCCAAAGGGGATCACCACTGCTAGATTTGCATGCTTTTTCTAACACTGATTGGGCTGGTTGCTATGACACTCATGTGTCCACTAGTGGTTTTTCCTTCATGCTTCATAGCTCATGCATATCTTGGCTGAGCAAGAAGCAGCCTACTATGCCCACTTCTAGTTGTGAGGTTGATTATAGGGTAGCTTTCATAGTGACTGTTGAGTGTGTGTTGCTCAGACACCTTATGGCTGATTTGGGTGTTGGTCAGTCTTCTGCCACAACCATTTTCACTCATAGTCAGAGCGCATTGGCAGTTGCAAGGAACCCTGTGTTCCATGCTCTCACTAAGCACATTGAGGTGCATTATCATTATGTTAGTGAGAGGTTCTCTACTGGGGAGATTAGCTTGGCATATGTGCCCATGTAGGAGAACATTGCAGACCTTTTCATGAAGGCTCTGCCTAGGGAGAAGTTTGAAGCTTTCCACAAGGCTTTGGGCTTACTTCCTTTTGTGTAGTGATTTCCACATAGCTTGGCACTTCCTTATACATGAGTGCCAACTCCTTGTTCACCGCATCACTCCCAAGGGGGATTTGTTGATATATTTAGGTAGTGATGTGTGTGAACACTCTAGGACCATCAAGGTACTTTTTTCCCTCTTTAGGAGGTTTTTTTTTTCCTCGGCTTGTATATATGCCTATTGCCCTAATGGGCTACTTATCTTTGTACATTCTAGTGGTAATACATTCAACATTGTGTGTTGTGCTCCAAGCTTCTTCTTCTTGTTCCTTGTGCTATTCGTGTGCTTCCGCAGACATCTAACTCCAACATATTTGTTAATGGAATGTAAAATTCAATACTCTATTGAGTTGGGAACATAAGAGTTTCCTTTAAGAAAATAATTCATTTATCACTTTTGGAAAAATGAGCATTTTTAGGTGCCAAGTCTTGGGGTTTCGATGCCATTCCCTCTAATCATTCTACCAACCCTTGGAAGTGCAAGTCTTGTTTCACTAGGTTTCTCTAGTTAAAGACTTGGTTGTCCTCGAACATAACCTAGGATAAGTCCACTATCTTGATGCACAATGTTGTCCTCTCTATTGTAACTGAGCTTATAATAGCTTATGTGTGAATCTCCTCTAACAAAGAGAAGATCCTATCTTCTCCTTATCCTCATTTTGATTTGCCAATTCGCCTTCCCTTTTTGTATAATAACGTCACTTCACTTATGGAAATGAAACCCACATTTTTTTGTTCTTGTGTATGTGAGATAACTCTCCCTAGCTCCATCCTCAATGGTTTCTTGCTATGATATTAGCTACACGTGGTATCAAAACGACTATCATGGTCCTTAAAATCTACATTTCGTCATTTGTGCATAAGGACAACCTTTATTGTTGCAATTATCAAGGCATTCTCATGATATCAAGTGCATTTTGCACAACGATGCATCACCCTCTTGACACACACGTTACATGCAGGCCTCTGCAATCCTTTATATTCAACTACTAGGCACGCACGACTATAGCCCCTAGTGATGCCGATGTGTTTGGAGAACTATCCCTCATCACCACTGGCTATGGCTTCAAATACCCATCTTGCATCAACTCCTGAGAATGTAGTGGTTGGAGAATCGGTGCATAAAGAAGTATGGAATGTCTACCTTCGATTTTGTGTGAGAGTCAATTAGAGCCGGCTTAATATCGAGTAGATGGTAACAAGTTGTACATAATAAAACAACCTTTTTTTTCTAAAGACTTAATGATGGGAGCAAAGATATGGGCACTGCTATTACTAAAGGAAGTATGTTCATGCTAAACATTTGGTATGTATCTGTAGCTACACTTGGAGTGGAGTACAATGAATGAATGTTATCAAATAAGTGAATGAAGTGGTTGTATAGTCTTCATTCTTGCTCATTTAATATTAAATGTGATCTTCCATAGTCTGATTTGTTTGAATGCATGACTATAACAAGAGAAAATGCATTTATCCTCTTATTTTACTGCTAATATAAAGGAGATACTAAAAGATAGTTAATGCACAAAAATGTGTGTTGAATAACATGTTCAGAAGAGTCTTCTATGTAGTCTATTGGCTTTTGACCGTTGTTCCTTTTCTAGAAATCTATTAGAGAGAAAGCTCAATGACCACTAATACAAGGACAAAGAGGAAGACATATTCATTCATGTATGAGTAAGGGGCACAGTTTGTTCCTGTCACATATTAGTCTGAAATGTTTCTAGAAATTCCTAAATATCCTACTATTGTACATGGATATTGTTACAATCTTTGAGGAATTATGCATCTCGACTCCTCTAATATAGCTACAAGGCATTCAAGTTTTCCGTGATGGGATATATGAAAAGAAAAATGGATATTTCTTCAAAACATATGGGAGCCTTCTCTTCTTCTCTCGTCTTTGATTCCCTACAACCCTCTCCCCATCTTCATCTATATCATCCCTTGACAAGCTTGATTTAGGTTTTCCTAACACACAAAAAATGGTTGGATATGTCTTCATTAGTGTTTTCTGATCTTTAAAAAGCTTCCCTTTGAATATCTTGAACCTCTATGATTGGTGCTTTGAAGATTTCCTGCTCTTTGACTTGACCTCCACTCGTTGGGGCTTGTTGTACTGTTGTTGGCCTTGCATGCATCTATTGGCTGACATGGCTTCCATAACTATTCAAGAAGGGGTTTTTCCACTATTCCCTCTTTCTAAGTTTTGCTCTTTTGGTTGATGCTTCAATCTCCCCCTTTGTACTTCCTGATTTGCATCTACTGGGGTTTGCTTCATTGAATCAGCCTATGCCTTTTCTTCCTTGTATCCTTATTTTTCTTGATGTGTGCCCTTGCGAGGCCTTGGGTAGGCAATAAGATTATTTTTTAGCTCAATGATTTGCTACATTTTTCTTTGATCTTCTTCTTCTTCTTCTTCTTTTCCTTCTTGATTCTCCCTGCACATTGTAGGTAAGGGAAATGAAAAAAAAATGATGGGAGGGTATCTTTGAGAGGTTTAAAATTTCTTCAATGGAGAATCTTCACTATTTACCTTTCCCCATCCCTTCCACAACCCAAATTACATATAAATGTGCTTGCTAACGCAACATTTCCCTAATATGTGCTATAAAAGGCATTGTAAATTGACCAAACAACTTAACTTAATAAACATTTTAATTTCTTGTGGATGAAGAAGATGATCTTATAGCTCCTCTATGTTTTGTATGCTCATGAGAAGGTTCTTTTATCCCATAAGTAAATGTAAAGCAAACAAAATGCAGTACAAAAGGTGCTTTCTCTTTGAGCAATTGATACCTTGAGGAGGAGAGGGAGGAAACAAGCCTCTTGAGGGCCTCCTAGTAGCCATTAAGGCTCTATGTGGAGCTATTTGCTACCTATATGTTCCTTTATGAGGGGAATGCACGTGAGCTCATCCACATACAATACTAAATGTGTGATAAATCCTAATGATGTCTTCTATTTTACAGAGGCAAAGCTCGGCTTCCATGAAGAAAGCTACCTCGTTATTTTCATGGATTTAACACACAAAGATCCTCCTTATTAACTCCTCATAACTACATACCTTGTCTCAAATATACCTCTCTCTCTCCATGAGATAATCCACCATGTTTTTTCTCACATGGGTCCCACATGGCATTCATGTGAAAGCCCACATATACTCACTTTTTTAAGGATGGGTGCACACACCCCCTTGTATCTCTCAAGTTGTTATCTCAAAGGAAACCATGTAACATTTAGAAGGTAGTTGATCAATGAAATTTCAACGAAATTCTCGTTGGTAGGAGTCAAATTCCCGATAGTGGAAAGGTAGAACTCATAACTCTTGTCCTTTGATTTGATTGTTTGTAGTCAACTCTTAGAGCTTGAATTTCAACATGAAAGAAATATGAGCTCTTGTTTTCGAAACATCCTTCCCTCTTTTAAGAGTGCTAAAAAAACATGAGCAAAAAAAACATTGGAGACAAGAAAGTTTTACTTACCATTGAAAGTCATATTCTCATCATTCTTTTTTAATGTATGTATGAAGTCTTTTTAGGTCCTTTTTTTTGCAGCTCAAACTTTTACCAACCCAAAGCTACCTATGTAGATAAGGGCACCATTAGAAATTACATGGTCTTTGTGCCTTTAGTTAAGGGCACCATTACCTAAGATTGAAAAACTCTTTACTAATTTGCTTGTAGTGAAAAGTTAACTTTCCAATCTAGAAATCCCATTAGTTATTATCATTCCTCTATGAGATTTAGCTTATACTAAACGAGTAAATTTTGGATTTCCTTAAAGCTAAAAGTCCAAGCTTTAGAAGGAGAGTACAAGTCAAACCTATTTTTTATGAAATGATATACTTTGTTTTTAGGTCATTTCAAATTCATCAAATTATGGCCTACATGAGGCCCTCTCACTTTTAAATGAGACATTCAAGCATGGTTATAGAAAATAGGAGAATCTATCTATATAATAGTCAACTTGCTAAAAAAACATGAACATGCTTGGGTCTCCAATTGTGTCAGCTCACCCCCTTTGTCATGGAGCGGGGTGCTAGCTCCCTCTCTTAATAAGATTAACGTGTATTATGCATGTATCAAGGTTTCAGGCTCCTATCTGAATCCTTTATTGCAAATGTTTAGCTAATTTCCTCCTCAGCATTCCCTTCTAGGGAGGGCCATGGCACTTCACGATGCTTTATGTAATGGATATGTCAAACAAGGTGCATATACCTTTAGACCAGAAGCAAGCACCTCCAGATATCATCTTCAAGAGAACTAGATTGCATAATAGAGGATGACCTACATAGATGCGATAGGCAATAATGTTAATTGTAATGGAATGCTTTCTCAAGGGGACTATATTCTAGCTAATCATACTAAGGGCCCTAGTTCTTGATTTTTCCAAAGGAAAACCAAAGGTTGATGGAACATAAGCAAGCTCAACTTAGGCTTTGTAGATCATAATGCCAATAATAGTTGTGATGGTCTAGTTTCTAACCTCAAATGCTCAAAGACTAATACCTTATTTATAGATAAGGAAGATTTGAATAAATGGCATCACCATCTGCTTGATAAAGTGGTGATAGGTCTTTGTCTTGGACCCAGACTTGCTCTTGAGAATCTGAAATCATGGATGAAGGTTAATTGGGAATCTTGTGGTATCTTTGCCAAACAAGTTCAATACTTGCCTAATGGCTATTTTTTGCTCCTTTTTGATAATGAAAATAGTGCCAGGTAGGTGATTATTGAAGGTCAATGGTTTATAATAAATTTTCATGCGTACTTTTTCAATGGTACCCTCAATTTGACCCTAGGGACCCCAAACGTACTAAGGTGTCTGTCTGGGTGGAATTTCTAGGGCACCCAATCGACTATTATCCTTGACTAGAATAGCTTGGTAAACTAATTGGTAAGGTCCTTGGACAAAGACCTAGGAACACTATTAATCCCGAATGGGATCCCTAGGTCGTGATTGAAGTCGACCTTGCTAAAGAAATAAAACCTAAAGTTTCAATAAGATATTATGATGGGTTTAAGCTTCATGATCAAAAATTTATATATAGATAATGGTACTAAAAAAAAGGCCCCCACTCAAAACACAAAAAAAAGAATAATAATTGGAGTAATTCTTATGACGTGATTTTGGATAATGTTTTCAACCCATTACAAGAACTAACTTACTCAAATGCTTTTATAGATTCACTACAACATATCAACCCCATACCGACTCTCATAGCAATGAAAATACACATGCAAAAAATGTCGGTGGTGTCAAATTAGTCACTGATATAAGCATCCATTTCATAATGTTGGTATAAGCATCAGTATAAGCCTCTATATAGGCACCTGTATACACGTTGGTATAAGCCTCTATATAGTCACCAGTATTAATCATTGGTATAACATGCTATATAGGCACCCATATATGTGTTCATATGGCCCTAGCAATGCCAAAAGTATAAGCATTGGTGTGTCCCTGGCAATAAGGATGGTATATGTGCTAGTATATAAGCCAATATGTCCCTCACACAACCGATGACCCATACCTACAAAATTGTTTTTGGGTAGAGTCGAGTGTCCCTTCTTGCAACAACATGAATATGCTATTGTGTAGCAAGAGACACTACACTCTGCCCAAAAAAAATTTGATCAAATGTGGTGACATGTACTCTAGTGGTTGTTGGACCATGTACTTGCATAATCAGAAAACCAAAAAAATATTTGTTAAAGCACAACACATGTGGAACATAAAAGAGATATGCAAGAGCACAATGAAAACTAATTTATAAATAGATCTCTTCCTATCATATTCAACCAAAACAGAGTCGTAAAGAGTACTCAATTACATAATAGAACAATGCCACAAATGAACCATGTATAGAACTGTGGCGAATCACTGCCATATATGAACCAAATACAAAACTATGGCACACCACTGCCATACACAAAATGAGAGGGATCAAAACATCTATATCTCTAGTCTCGCAACAAAGCACACTCATGAAATCAAACAAATTTAAATGATGTTCATAAACAACAACTAAAAAACCCTAAACCAAGTTCAAAAGCTCACCTCATGGTAGACTATCCCATGAAATGACCATACCATGACCTACCAAGTCGTACAACAGTGGAACCAGCCCATGACGATGTCCCAAAGTCTCCTCTACTCATGTTGGAGGATGAACCACTCCTAAATCCTACAACAAATATGCAAAACATGAGATCAACAAACATGACATGCTTAGCATAAGCAAATTCATTCATCAAAATGATACTTACAAGCTCATGATGCATCGTGTCATAATTGCCCCTACCCAAATGTGATGCTTGGATCACCCCTAGATGTGTGGTTGCTACATCTCGTTGCTGGTGATATTGGTCTAGAGTTTGCTATTGCTCATTGCAAATCACCTCCCACTTCTCAATGTCTAGTCATATAGGCTTTGGTAAGCCTCCTCTGAAAGTATTGCGAAACTCCAATCATTGATGCCACATCACCACATATGTCGTGTGCTAAATCCACTCTAATCAGACAATAGGGTGCCGAAGATGCTAGTCAATACTCATGATACATTGCCTCAATGATGTAATTATTGTGATATTGTCCTGTGCACTCCACTTAACCATGATAGAGTTTCCAAACTATATTGTGTACAGTTGTCATATTTGTTGACACATGGCCTTTTCAATCGCATCAATCATTGGAGATCCATCTCATATATGATACAACTTGGAGTCTTCATGGTCATGAGCACCCCAAGGTGTATGTGATGTAGTCTCTAGCATACCTACATCTGAGGCACTCAGTCTAGGACTAGATATGGAAAACATTGCATCCATCACACCACCTCCACAACATCCACCTCCTCCTCCAAACCCACTACCACCTATAGACCTTGAACCTAACCTAGATGAACGAGATGGGCTACCCATTCACCCTCCTCTAGAAGCTCCTCCTGCAAAATGTGACCTCAAACCTAACCTAGATGAATGAGATGGACCAACACCTGTATTGTGCAGTGATGTTGAATGCTGGTGAACATGTCAACTATTGAAGCGACTAGAGGATCACTGAGAAGATGGTTGTTGTGGATTCATAAAGCCAGGAGTATCGCCAAAGGAAGTGGCATCAACAGGATTAGTCCTACCAAAGGGAGTGTTGTCAGTGGGAGTAATCCCATGAGAGACCCAATACTATGATGCGATGACCTCATATGCGATAGGTGCTTGAGATATGAATTATAGAAATTTCTCCTCTATCATGGAATCTGGACAGAGCACTGGATTGTCTCTCGTTGTGCTTTACAAAAAATAACTCAAATAATTAGCATACGAATAATAATTGTAATATAGAAAAATAGTAGTCTACAAAAAAATTGTAACAGAGATAGAAAAGCATTAGACTAAGACTCCATTTCATTGTGAACACAAATACGTGTGTACAATTCCTTGCTTCATAACTCCCCCGTTTTGGCATCCTCTTGGAGATCTGATGTGTATTGCATGTCTATCTCTACATTGGCAACTTCCAAATCTCTTGATATGGCCACCCCTTCATGATCATCATCCTCGTACACCATATCGTCTGTTACCTCCTTGTGTACTTGGTCATCTTTAAAGGTGTCTTCTTTTAGGACAATGATTTCTTCCTCTTCAACTATGGCATGCATCATAGAGTCCACTATAGATGGAACTTCTTCTATGTCCACGTCCTCGCAAATTTATCTACTACATGGAGCACCTTGTAAATCAAATAGCCATTGTGGTTCTTTTGGATGTGGTGTAAAGAAAGCCTACTCATATTGTTCGAGAAGTAAAAATGTGTTTGTTTCATCCATCCATAGCTTTGTGGAGTCTACTTGAAGCAAACCACTCTTCTCCCACCTCATTGTTGTGTTTCTTCTAGCAATGACTACTTTGAACCACTTCACATCAAACAGAAAGTAGTCAAACCTCCTAAAAATTAGCTTCAAGATATCATGCATCACTCCACAATACTTGAGTTGGCCTTCTTTGGCATTGTTGTCTCTTGCAGTAGCTCTAGTTTTTTGGACAAAATTGACCATCATCCCACTATAAAATTTAGACCTATCTTTGCCAATGCATGTGATCCGAAAGTGTCATCCATGAGACCATAGCGCATCATATTTGTAATATTAGAGCCCAAAGCTTTGCGGAAAGCTTCAAACTTCTCCCTAGGAAGAGCCTTTGTGAAAAGTTTTGCAATGTTCTCTTGTGTGGGCACATGTGCCAAACTGATGTCTCTAGCTGAGAACCTCTCTGTGGCATAATGATAGTGGACCTCAATGTGCTTAGTGCGAGCATGGAACACAAGGTTCCTAGCAACTACCAATGCACTCTGGCTATCAGTGAAGATGGTGGTGGCAGAAGACTGACCAACACCAAAATGAGCCATAAGGCATCTGATCCACACACACTCAACAATCACTATGAAAGCTACCCTATACTCAGCCTCACAACTAGAACTGGCCATAGTAGGCTACTTCTTGCTCAACCACGATATGCATGAGCTACCAAGCATGAAGCAAAAACCACTGGTGGATGCACGGGTGTCATACCAACCAACCCAATCAAAGTCATAGAAAGCATGTAAATATGGTGGTAGTGATCCCCCCTTGGGATTAAACAATCCAAGTAGTCGGGTATCACTCAAGTAGCCAAAGATGTGCTTAATCACCTGTCAACTCTTGACACCTTGGCAATGCATAAACCTACTCATCTATGAGGCAACAAACTAAATATATGGCTGAGTAATGCATAAGTAAATCAAGCATGCAACAACCTACTCATAAAGCGTAGCATCAAATGCATCTCCAACATCTTGAGGACTCAATTGTAAACCTATCTCCATAGGAGTGGAAATAAACTTGCACAAAGTTATTTCACCATCAACTTGCATAAATTGAATGCCAAAATAATGATGCGAATTCCCCAAATCAATCATCTCAAATGAGGCATCCAAATCAGCCTTAAAATCAACAATATGCATCCCATGAGGACCAGTGAACAGCATGTCATCGACATAAATAACAATGATCAAAAGCACATCATTTGCATGCTTAACATATAAGGTGCTCTCAGTTGGATTGTTCTCAATACCATATGCAATTAGACAGACATGTATCTTTTCGTACCAAGCATGTGGTGCTTGCTTCAAACCATACAATGCCTTTTTCAACCTACACACTTGGTTTTCATGCCCTTTCTGCACAAAGCCATGGGGTTGAAAAACATACACTTCTTCATGCAAACCACCATTCACAAATGCACTTTTAATGTCTATGTGATGTACATTCCAACCATGATGAGGTGCAAGTGCATAGATGCTACAAACAGTAGTCATTTGGCAAGTGGGAGCAAATGTCTCAACAAAATCAATGTCTCTCTTTCCTGAGCATAACCCTTTGCAACAAGCCTAGCCTTATACCTTTCAACTATTCCATCAAGCTTATGCTTCAACATGTACACCCACTTAGTGTCGATGGCCTTCTTTCCTGGAGGCAAGTCACATAAAGACTAGGTACCATTGTTCATTATAACATCATATTCAGATTGCATAGCAGCCATCCAATTTTCTAAATTTTGTACTTCATCAAATGCCATAGGCTCATTCTCATCATAGAGACTAGAGGCAGCCATAGCATAGCAATTTGATGCAAAAGTGGCACTATGAGAGCTAGAACGAGTATGATATGACAAAGGTGCATCTAATTTGCTATCACACAAAGTCTGCACCAGCCATTTTGGCATAATTTTTGCCTCCTCAATATGAGCTCTCTCATTAACAAGTGGAGCATGTAAATTTTCATCAGAAATGGAATGATCTGCATCATCACATGAAACTTGTAAAGGTTGAGAAGCATCCTTATTAGGACCAACACTAGACTATCCATCTGTAAAAAGATGCAGCAACTGTCATTCATGTCTTTAAACCTAACTCATGTCTCCTTAGTACATGAAAGTAATGGCTAAATAGCATCTTCCACAAAAAAAAACATCACGAATAGCCAAAATGTGTTTAGTATGTAGATGATATAGACAATACCCTTTGCTTTCAAAATTGTACCCAACAAAAATACATTTCATTGCTTTATCATCCAATTTCTTTCATTGCTATTCAGGCACTAATGCATATGCTAGACAACCAAAAACACGTAGGTGACAAATAGATGGCTTACGACCATAGCCTCATATGGAGTGATAGACTGCAACGCTTTAGTGGGAAACATGTTAAGTACATATGTTGCACACATAATAGCCTTAATCCAAAAACTATGTGGTAGAGCTTGACTCTTTATCGTACACCTCCCATCTCCATGAGTGACCTGTTCTTCAGTTTAGAAAATCCATTCTTTTCAGGTATATATGGCACTATGCACTATTGTTTTATCCCACATTCACCCCGAAATGCATTAAATTCAGAAGACATATACCCCCTCCCCTCGATCAAAACGGAGGGTGCCTATTTTACATGCTGATAGGTTCTCACCCAAAACCAAAAACTATTTGAAGCACATAAACACTTCTGACTTTGCTTTAAATGGATATACCCATGCATGCCTAGAAAAATCATCAATGAAAGTCACAAAGTAAAGACAATTTATAAAATAGGGTGGCTACATAGGACCATAGACATCACTGTGAACAAGCTACAATTTTTGAGTAGCTCAAACTAATGTTTTGGGAATGAGGAATGCCGCATTTTGCCCAAAATACAGCCTTCACTACAGTATTCCATGTAGGGGTAGGCTCAAGTGAAGTGAAGAAACTATGTTGCGAGGTAATATGTTTGGTTTCCCCACTATCAAAGTACCAAATATCTGAGTCTACTGTAGACATACATTGTTCATGAGAAGATGATTCATAACTGCAAATAGTGGTAAATCCCCATTCTTCATTCTGCACAAGATTAGCACACTTGTTTTTGGGTGCAGAGGGGCCTCTTCGACAACCATTCCAGTCTCTTTAGTAGCCAGTCTTGGACAAATCTTTATGGCATGATCATTTCCTTTAAAGATTTTGCAAAACAATTTCTGCTTTTCTGCTTTGTTCTCGTCTCTATCATCCTTCTTTGATTGTTTAGAATCAGTAGATTTTTGCTTACTAATAGAAGGGCTCCATTTACCTTTGCCCTTTTGACTAGCCAGGAAAGCTTAATCAATGACACACATAATGGACCTGTTCAGCTTAGAGTGATCTTCTTGCAATACAACAGAGACTAACTCCTCAAATATGAAGGCATTTGGATTGCCTTTCATCATCAAATAAAGAGTAGAAGCAAAACTCTCATATCAATCAAGAAGACCATTCAAAGCAATCTGCACAAGTGAACTATCAAGCAAGACTTCATCAGCAGAAATCAATCCTTTCTTCAAATCTCTGTTCTTTGCCAAAAAACTATCCATGGAATCTCGTTCATTCATGTGCTCACTCTCCAACTGTTTTCAGTGATAAGCAACACAAGCCTCATTCCTTGACTGGTATAAAGTGGTAAGAGTATCCCAAGAATCCTTAGTTATTCTACAATAGCGAATGTGAGGAATAATGGCACGTTTGATAGACAAGGCTATCAATGCATGTGCTTGAGCATCTTTACCATCCCAACGGATTTTCTCTACAGTAGGTATAGCAAGAATTGCAACACAAAGAGGAACATGAAAAATATCATCATCTTCAATGCCATCTACATCACCTTTAGCAACTATGTTTGCACATATAATGAGAGGTTTTTCAACACCCTGCACAATATTCCACAGTCCTTTTGCAACCAATACATGACGCATCATATAAACCCATAATGGGTAATTGGTACCATCCAACTTATCGTCAACAGCCAACATACAAAACACATCACTACTTTCAGCCGTGGCCACTAACTAAAATACATTGATGTAGAAAAATGATTCTATACTAGCTTTGAGATGCTTATACTGGCAAAATCAAAACCTGAATATATCTTTGGCACAAAAAGATGAAATCGCTTGCACAAGCGCTATGATAGTGCATTTGGAGGCCAAAACAAGCTCAAATCACAATTTCGGCACCACACACTAGAGCTATTTTGAACTCCTAATCACCTTGAGTATGCTCATCAAATGTCATGTGATTTTGAGACTATGACCCGAGGGGTGTCAATGACACCCTAGATGAAATGGTGACCTACTCCGATACCAATTGTTGAAGTTTTAGGTCTGTGGAAGCATGTGAACAATAGAAGGAAGAAGAAGAAGCTTGGAGCACAACACACAATACTGAGTGAATTACCACTAGAATGTGCAAAGATAAGTAGCTCATTAGGGCTATAGGCATATATACAAGCTGAGTGAAAAATACCTCCTAAAGAGGGAAAAAAGTGCTCAAACACATGACTACCTAAATATATCAATAGAGATAAGTATAATTGGTTTCATCTTACTAGCCTCAAGAATTTGATTGACATTTCTAGCAACACTAGTCACTCTTGGAACAATAGAAACCCTAAGAATTATCTCTTGACCAGAATCGATAGCATGTACATGAATGCCATCAGAGCTAGGGATTTTTGGCAAATTTAGAGTGATCTTGATCCTTCCCTCCCTATCTTTGCCCTTTCGCCTATGATCACTACAATGCATAGGAACTCTCTTGAGAATAGAGTTGGTTGGGCCCACGTGGATCCCTCCCTTCTTAGTATTCGTTGTGTGTTAGAGAAGACCAAAAACATTTTTACCAAGCATCTTAATAATCATACTTCCCCTACTATCGCTTGGCAAAGATCTATCAAAGAGATTAAGTTCCTCTTTACCTATTATAAGAAGCTTGCCAAGCTTATTAGAGTTAAAAGAAGGATGATGCTAGTTAGGAAGATGGATGAGATTAGGGATAACAACCCTTACTCTCATATCCCTAGTTAGAGGCTCCTTGAACTTTAGGAGAGACTAAGGCTAGAAGACTACCTTTTAGCTTGTGGTGCCCTTACCTCTTCAAGAGAATTTTGGGTTGGGAAAGTGTATAAACCTAAAAACAAGATGTTTGATCTCATGAAAAAGAAGAAAGCTAAATATTTCATCCCTATGTGAAAAAAAAGCTAAGGAGGTCATGCTATTGATATCAAAGAGAATTTACAAGAAGTTGTGGAGTTCTTTACCAATGTTTTCTCTATGCATCCCAAGAGAGGGGAAGACATTCAGAGGGCCAGAGCTTTCACTACTCTAATAAGAAAAAAATGGTTCCTTCTTACCTAGCTTCCACTTTGGACTTGCCCCTCTTTGTCGATACGGTTAGAGAAACAATTAGTAAATTCAGGACCTGTCAATCCCCTAGTCTTGATGGTATTCCAAATGAGCTCTTTATTGCTTTGAGGGATTTTTTGAATCCCAAGATCCTCTTGATTTGGCAATAATCTATGAGGAAAGGTACTCTTTCAACTGTAGTCAACATTGGAGTAATTAAGTTACTTCACAAGAAAGGAGCCAAGGATGGC
The DNA here is from genome assembly GCA_020310875.1 of Ceratopteris richardii. Classification (NCBI taxonomy): domain Eukaryota; kingdom Viridiplantae; phylum Streptophyta; class Polypodiopsida; order Polypodiales; family Pteridaceae; genus Ceratopteris; species Ceratopteris richardii. The sequence goes on along the minus strand of CM035413.1, from coordinate 85,249,858 downwards.
TTAAACAACTAGAAACCCATTACCTATCTGGCTTCTCTTAACAAGAACTTTTTTGCTTGTTTGGCTAGGAGGCTCACTGGTATTATGGACCAGATCATCTTGCGTGAACAAAAAGGTTTCATAAAAGGTATATTCATTCTTGATGCCATTATTAATCTTTGGAAGAGTCTAGAGTTTGCCAAAGAGGAAAAGGTTGAATGTTATTTCTTTAAGGTTGATTTTGATAAGGCATATGATAGGATGGATTAGGACTTTGTGTTTAAGTCTTTGCATGATGTTGGGATGGGAAAGAAGCTTATTAAGTTTTTTAGTGTGTTGTTTAGAAGTGCTTATTTTTGTGTCACCATGAATGGGAAGCTCTTTGAACCTTTCAAACTTCTAAGATCTATCCGCCACGGTTGCCTCTTGACCCCCCTTCTATTTTCCATATCTAGTGATTGTCTTGGATGGCTTGTGAAAGCTTTTATTGAACAAGGTACCATAAAAGGTCTAGACATTCCTAATACCCCCACTTACCTTTGCTTGCAAATGTTTGCAGATGATACAAATATGATTACTAGAGCTAAAGACAGGTATATTGAAAATTTCCTTCATTCTCTTGCTAGTGGTGAATCACAAAAAAACTTCCGTCAAACGTGCATTCATAATATTAGCTTTGATGTTATCAAATATGGGGAGATCTTTAGACTAATTGGTATTCCTATAGGATTTAATATTGCCTTTGATAAAAGATGGGAGTGGGTTCTAAGTAAGTTTAGGAGCAAAGTGGTTAAAATAATTTCTTTATAACAAAGCCTTTCTCACAAATTTTTTGTGTTCAATCACTATATCCTCCCCTCCCTTACCTACTTTTTGTCTTGCTCGATGCCCAATAAAAAGCACATCAATCAGGCCATTGCTATTTCTAGACGCTTCCTTTAGGGGGGTTCAGATGATAACCCTGGAATACCTAAAGTTGCTTGGAGTACTTTTTGTAGGAAGATAGAGGAGGGGGGCTTGGGTATTATCTGTCCGATTAGAATGGCTTATATTATGTCTCCTAAGTGGATCCTTAGAACTAGCTATTCCCAAGACTACTAGGCTCACCTGATTCGAAGGAAATGTGATCATTTCATTCTCAAGAATTATAAGGCTTGGAAGCGTAATAGATTATGGGGTATTGTTGTTTCTCCCTCCATGTATGTGCATGTTGGTAGTATAATTATTTGCAGTATGTGGAATGCCTTGATGAAAACTAAACAAAAGTATATCCTAAAATTTGACTTTGCTTCTAACTCATCTTTTTACTTTCAAGACTCATTGGCTAGTTGGATCAAGCATTGGGAGAGTGGCTCTATTAACATCAAAATGAACAAATAGAAGAAAAAAGGATTTGATAGTTCGAGTAAACTTATCAGGAATAATAGGGTTATTGATGTTGACCTTATATCAAACATTGATGAGCTATCTATTGGGTGTAAGTCGACTATGCTTCAGCACATGGAGCTGCTAATTCAAAGATTGGAAATTCATAACCATTATAAAGATGTCTCCTTGTATTCTATTGTATAGGATATGTATCATCACTTCAAGAATTCTTTTGACTCTTTCAAGGCTATTGTCAACAAACTCAACAAGCACTACAATATTGAATGGAGCTTTGTCCAATGGTTATATAGGTTGAGATGCATTTGGGTTCTCGCTCTTTCCACTAAGCGCTCTACTTTGCTTTGGATGATTCTCCATTAGGGCATATGGAGTGACAACAAAGCTAAAAGGATGAATATTGGTACAGGGTCTTGTTACAATTGTGGCATGGAGAAGGATCTTACTCACATGTTTATTAATTGTAAGACTGCTCAAAGGTATTCGAAGTTGTTCAATAATTATTGTTCCATTACAAACAGATTCTTCTTGGAGAATTTTATAGGATGGACCTTATTCTCTGGTAGCAATGGTTTGCTCAAATTCTCTCGAGCATCTAGTGTAGTAGGAATCATCAAATGTTCAACCCTATCCCCAAAGATTTTATGTTAAGTTGTGTAAAGGAGATGAAAAGACTTGTTTTGATGTGTGTTAGGCCTATAGATGATGCTCCTCTTGAGCATGAAAGTCCCTTATACATTGTAACTAGGCATAAGCCTAATTAGTGGAGAGAAAAAAACTCATGGCTATGTACTTTGGTATCAGATTTTCTATGTACCACTCTCTATTTTGAGGAGAGTTTTCTATGTTGAGGGCCTCCCCCATGTATTCTTGTACCATCTTGCATTAATATTCACCCCTTCTTTGTTGCTTCAAGAACAAAAACATGAACATGGCTAACAACTCTAAAATTGATACCAACCAAGTTGTTACTCCAACTAAACTAACATGTCTAGATATATCTATCATATTATGCTTGTTCGTAAGGTCGTACCAACATTCGTTTTCAATGCCATTAATACATTGACCTTTTCCTTCAAACCTATGACGCATGTACTCCAACGTATTAAAGTCACCAGCAAGGAGAAGAGGACCTGTCAAATTAACAATATCATGCGAACAAGCAACTCTATTAGAGTAAGAATGAGAAGCATAACTATCAAACAAAGTTAAATTAAAAGGAGGACCAAATTTTGAATCACTCCACCAATTGTTGCAAGAGACGATACTACCAATTTCATATTGAGCATAAGTACTATCTAGATCAACAATTGCACCACCCTTCCCGTAATGATGAGTGGTGAACCACACCATATTTTGTCGATGATGTTGAGATTAACCATCATATGAGAACTTATTAGCTTCATTTTTTATAATCAAATGATATAAGTCTTGCAAAGTCAATACCAGGATCAAATTTTAAACCAATCCTGTTGCAAGAGACAATACTACCAATGACATACTAACCATAATTACTATACATATCACATTCATGGCACCCTTGCCCTAGTGATGAGTAGCGAACCACACCATACTTTGGAAATCATGTTTAGACTAACCATCATATGAGAAGTTATTTCCTTAATTTCTTATTGGCAGATGATGTTAATCTTACAGATTATATGACCACCTCTTAGTGGAAACAGCCATACCATATTTTGGCAATCATGTTGAGACTAATCATCATATGAGAACCACACCATATTTTGGCAATCATGTTGAGACTAACCTCATACGAGAACTTATTACCTTAGTTTTTTTTACTGATAGAGGATGTTAGTCTTACAAATCATATGACCAACTCTTAATGGAAACAACTCTGGAAGAATCAGTCAATCCCTTGCAATTGAAACTTAAAACCTTTATATTAAAAGACATTAGTTTGAAGCCTTAAGACCAACTTTGTTCTACCTACTTATTTTCATCATGATTTTCTTCTCAATTTATTTTCTGTAATTATTAAAAACAAAAGAGAAAACAAATCTTAGTAGATAGAAACAAGTACGACTTTATACTACATGCATGAACTAAATTAAAGAAGAAAAAGATTCAAGACTTTATGATACATATATGACCTCGGAGGCTCAGTATCTTTTTATTTTTAATATGATTCCTGTTCTTGTTAAAAAACCAGAAAAATAAATAAATTCAAAGTAGGTAGGAAGACTCACCTAGAACAAATATGGACTTATTAATACAGGGTTTGAAAACGCATTGAACGAAGTCGAAGCCTATGTTCTGCTGTGTAGCTAAAATAAAGCACGAAAAGCAGATAAGAGGGCAGCGAAACAGAAAATGACTGTCTTTGTTTTTTAAGCGAACTGGTTGGCGTTTCCTCCAAAAGCGGAAAAGCAAACGAACACTCGCCAGGCGGAAAAAAACAAAAGGAATTTGCTCAATACTTTCCTGAACTAATCAATTAAGTCTTGCGGATATCAGCGCTGCAGTCCTCTATTCCCTCACGGAGATATTGACTAGTTTCCAGCTATTTTCTTTTCCTCTCTCTTATAAAAATGTTTTTTTTTCTCTCTCTCTCTCGTTCCTCTCTCTTCCTCCCTCACCCTCTCTCTCTCTTCATTGCCTTTTTCTTTCTCCAAAAAGCTGCATGACAGGGTGAAGAACGGCTCTATTTTATCCTTTTGATTTCTGGTGCCCCAAAATAGAGAAATTACAGCTATTATTTTTTTCCAGCAGCCATGTTATCCGAGGAACGCTGGCTGGCAACTTTAACTCCAACCTTGCGCCTTTTTAATGGTCCTGCTGTCCAAACGCTCAACACGCTGGCCACCCCACGGACCAAATTTGGTGGGGGGGGGTCGTAGGGGCGGCATGCGTCATTGCTCCCGGCACCCCCTCTTTAAGTCCCGTCTTGACCTTTTCTGACACGAGGCTGTGCAGATGGGTCCCTTCGCATCTTCTTTTGCCATCGCTGAGCTCACGCCTCTGACAGCGCCATGCAATGGCCGGTGTGAGCAGCGTGCGTCAGTGATCGTGAAGTGTCATGCGCAGGGGTTCCCATGCGAGCCTTCTCTTCCTTTTCTGGCTCATTTTCGAAGAGAGAAGAAATCATTTTCTAAGAAAGAAGAAATTCTGAAATCAAAAAGTGGTGAAAACAAGATGTACAGGAGGTGGCCCCATGGCGAGGAAACGCTCAACCATTGAAGCAGGTGAGCCTACTTTGTCAAAGCGAAACATATGAAGGTAACGAAGGGGTGAATTATGGAAGTAGAAGCTCTTCACTTTGGGAGATGATGATGTCAAGGAAAAATTTCAAGTGTTATGTTTGATGTGTATAAGGACAATTCACATAGGAACTTGTAGTTTGCCTCACAGAGAAGAGGTTGAAAATGTAAAGAAAATAAATGTAATTAATGGAGCAGGATAATAAAGAAAATAAATGTAATTAATGGAGAGAGACTCTCGTTGCTCTATAATACCCAATGAGGCTCTAAACTTGTATATTCAAACTTGTCTTTCCTACTAGGAAGCTACCTCTTCCTACCTCTTCCCCTACCTTTGACACTTGTACATCCTTGAAAGACAAAAGAAGAACAATATTTGCATGTATAATAAGGTTAAACTAGAAGCAAAGTTGGTGATGCTTCTAGACTCTATAAGAGGGCATTATTCCCCTAAAATTAGTTAAGAGATAGATTCCCTTTAGGGTTCCGCAAGATTGTAACTTAGGTTTCTTAGTCTATGGCATCCATTGTTTATGGTTCATAGACTCTCCGAAAACATATATATTTAGCTAAAGCTAAAAGAGAGATGAAGCCCCCTCCCCCCCCCAGCAAGATCGGAACTTATAGTTTTTACTCTAGCATCCATTCATAGTGACAAAGAAACATTTTTTTTTCCCTCAATTTTCATTAAGGTAAATAGATCAATGATAAGATATACAACCTCATATTGGCTAGCCACTATTGTTTGAGGTGAAAAGAGATCGTGGACGATTTGAATACCTCCTTTTTCTCTAGTCACTTTTCAAGATTGCTCCATAGAGAGTTGGAAACATATCTCTCTCCAAGTAAGCTTTCACCATCATGAACTCTCCTACGAATGGATCTCTTTTGTCATGATCTATATGTTTGTTTGTTGAATATTAAAAACTGTGTTCCAAAGGAATTCCCATAAACTAAACGCCTTGATCCAAAGTCATCTCACTTTCGTGTGATTTTGTAGGTCTAGGTATATAGCTGTAGGAAGCCAAATGTAGAAACCAACCTAATCCCAACCAACCACCTCACCTTTATAATTGATCATGTATTTCTATTCTTGTCTTGGCTTGTTTGCAAAAATGAATTAACCACCTTACACTCCTCAACAAGTAGAGTGATTCTCTAGGCATTTGAATCCCTTTCCATTTTAAGGTTCCTTTGAAATCACAACCTCTAAATTATCGCATAAGGAAATGTTTTAAAATAGCTTTCAATTTTTCTTTTCATTAGATTATTTTCATTAGACAACCACTTTGTTTGAGCTCACAAAAAATTCCACAAGTCAATGCTAGTTTGAGAAGAAAGAAAACTAGTGATCTTTGGTATGATCGACAATAGTAAGCTCGAGCCCTCCCCCCTAACACCCACCCCCCACCTCCCCATCTATTTTTCTTTCTTTCCCACTGTTTATAATACTCATAAAAAATCTTACAAGAGAGGTCAGGTGATAGGTTAGGACCAACCCCTTAGATATGATATAGAAAATTTACAAGAGATCTTGAATGCTAGGTTAGGGGCAGCCGCCTACAACATTTTGTATTTGCAAGAAGAGTCTCAAAGGAATTATATTGCCACCTATATTGAGAAGCCCCAAAATTTTGAGGGAGAGCTCAAAGATCCTCCTTGGGGTGTTTTACTTGAAGAGACAAATAGAGACCAATTATGCGAAATGCCCATGACGGATCCCATTTTCATGGAAAACATGAAAGTCTTTCCTTGCGAATAGCTTTTGATTGGAAAGGTGGCAGCCTTTTCTAAGACATCAAGATCTTACGTCTTTATTTTGTTGTTTCTCTATATTGTCGATTTAGCTCTCTCTCCTACATTCATTATGTGACCTTTTTCTGAATAGAGAATGGTAAAAATCTCAAGCTGACAAAAAGAGGAATGTACAATGATGGTACATAAAGGACCATCATGTGGGAGGGGGACACAATAATCCAAGTGGATAGACATAACCCATCCTTGTCTTTCGGTACAGACCCTCACCTTTCATCTTATCAAGAGAGAGGAGCAAGAGCATATCCCACATGGAAATTCGAGGTCATATATTGAGTAACATATAGAATTTCTAAGTGACATGATTTTATACTTCAAGTTGGATGGAGTTGTGGAAACGAACTGCTTTTCTTTTACATGGATAAAAATCAAGCGAAATACAATTCCGCAGCATCATGAGGGCTTTAAAGATTTTCAACAAAACGAAAAGCTGAAGGAGGAAACAACAATGATCAGTGCTTTCGGGATGCCTTGTCCTGATTGAGCTCGTAAATGCAATGTTCTTTATGTTACTTGTGTTTCATGATTGCTCCTTATTTTTTAATGATCATAGGTTTCTCATGATTGTTAGTTGGCTTTTTCCAAGGCATCTTGAATGTTTTTTCTACATTTCAAGGAGATAACCTACAATATAGAGAAATAGAGGGAAGAGGCGAGAGAGTTAACGAGAGAGTGAGAGAGAGAGAGCCACAAGGAAGAGGAGGAATGCCCAAACAAGCTTAGGTTAAATTAGTGACCTAACCTACACATTATGTATATATGCCTATTGCCCTAATGGGCTACTTATCTTTGTACATTCTCAAGTAATACATTCAATATTGTGTGTTGTGCTCCAAGCATCTTCTCCTTCCTTGTGTTGTTCGTGTGCTTCCGCAGAGGTCTATCTCCAACAATTGGTATCAGAGCAGGTTCTCGCTTCATCTAGGGCGTCGTCGACACTCCTCCGGTTGCAGTCTCAGAATCGCATGAATTTTGGCGACCATACTTAGCGTGTTTTCGAGATCAAAACGGCTTTGCTTTGCGATGCCAAAATTGCGATCTCAGCTCGTTTTAGCCTCCGAACGCACTATCGCAAGGCTTGTGTAGGCTATTTTGTCTTTTTGTGCCTAAGGTATATATCAGTTTTTGTTCGCCAGTATAAGCATCTCGAAGTCTGCTACAGGTCTAGTGGAATTGGTCTGGGCAATTCTGTTCAACTTTTTGAGATACAGTCAATTTTCTGCATCAAGGTATTTTAGTCACTCCCCATGGCTGAAAGCAGTGATGTATTCCATATGTTGGCTGTTGAGGATAAGTTGAATGGTACCAACTACCCGTCATGGGCTTATATGATGCGGCATGTATTGGTTGCATAAGGACTATGGAACATTGTGCAGGGTGTTGAAAAACATCTTATCACACCTGCAACTGTTACAACTATAGGTACAGAAGCTCAGGTAGAAGGTGTCGAAGATGATGATATTCTGTATATTCCTGTTCGTGTTGCGGTTTTGTTGCACCGATTGTAGAGCAAAGTTTTTGGGATGGTAGAGATGCCCAAGCACATGCATTGATAGCTTTGTCTATTAAACATGCCATTATTCCTTACATTCGCTCTTGCAAAAGAACTAAGGATGCTCGGGATACACTTACCACATTGTACCAAGCTAGGAATGAGGCTCGTGTTGCTTGCCTCCGAAAAGAGTTGGAGAGTGAGCACATGAATGAAGATGATTCTATGGACAATTTTCTAATAAAGATCAAAGACTTGAAGGAGTAGTTGATTTCTGCTAATGAGGTTATACCATATAGCTCACTTTTTCAGATCATTCTGAATTGTCTTCCTGATTCATATCAGAGTTTTGCTTCTACTCTTCAGTTGATGATGAAAGGCAATCCAAATGCCTTGTCATTAGAGAAGTTAGTCTCTGTTCTATTGCAGGAAGATCAGTCCAGGTAGAACAGGTCCATTATGCATGTTGCAAATCAAGCTTTCCTAGCTAGTCAGAAGGGCAAAGGAAAATGGAGCTCGTCAACTAGTAAGCAGAAATCTGCAAATGCTGCACATTCGAAGAAGGAAGATAAAGATGAGAAGAAATCAGAAAAGCAGAAATTGTTTTGCAAGTACTATAAAGGGAATGATCATATCATAAAGAACTGTCGAACATTGGCTGCTAAAGAGGCAAAGAAGAAAGAGGCTGGAATGGTTGTTGCAGAGGCCTCTACACCAAAAATAGACTCTTTTAATCTTGTGCAGGAAGAAGAATGGGTGTTTACTACTGTTTGCAGTTTTGACCCATCTTCTCATGAGCAATGCATGTTTGCAGTACACTCAGATGTTTGGTATTTTGATAGTGGGGCGACCAAACATATTACCTCGTGGTGCAGCTTCTTCTCTTCACTCGAGCCAGCCCCTACAAGGAATACTATTACATGGGCCAACAACTCCTCTTATCCTATTATGGGAATTGGTAAGATCATTTTGACTATTGCTGATGGTAGTTTTTTCACTTTGTCAGATGCTTTTTTTGTGCCAGGGATTAAGAAGAACCTATTATCAGTTTCTGCATTAGCCAAGATTGCCTTGGTTGTGAAATTTGTTGATGAGAGGTGTAAAATTCATGGTCTATCAAATGGCGATGTGATTATTGCATCTGGCATTTTATGTCGTGGGATCTATAAGGTCATAGACTATGAAAGATCATTGAATGATTCGGCATGTCCAGTACATGATTCTCAGGCTATGTCAGATGCAAAGCTTTGGCATGCACGGTTTGGTCATCTGAATTTTGCTACTTTGCTATGCCTATAGAAATCTCAAATGGTGTCCTCTTTGCCCAAACTTGAGGCACCTAGAAAACATGTTTATGAAGGTTGTATTGTGGCCAAAATGTAGCATTCCTCATTTCCAAAAGATGGTTCAGTTCGGGCTACTCAGAAATTGCGGCTTGTACGTAGTGATGTATGTGGTCCTATGCAGACACCTTCCTTTGGAAATTATCTTTACTTCATGACTTTCATTGATGATTTTTCTAGGCATGCATGGGTATATCCACTGAAGGCAAAGTCCAAAGTGTTCATATGCTTCAAACAATTTTTGGTTCTGGCTGAAAATCCATCAGCATGTAAAATGGGCACCCTCCGTTTAGATCGAGGGGGGGATATATGTCTTCTGATTTTAATGTATTTCTAGTTGAACGTGGGATAAAACACCAGTGTAAAGTGTCGTATACACCTCAATAGAATGGAGTTGCTGAATGAAAGAAGAGGTCACTCATGGAGATGGTGAGGTGTATCGTCAAGAGTGAGGCTTTACCACATAGTTTCTGGCTTGAGGCTGTCATGTGTGCAGCATATGTACTTAACAGGTGTCCCACTAAAGCGCTACAGTCTATCACTCCATATGAGGCTTGGCATGATCGCAAACCATTTGTTGCTAATCTGCATTTTTTTGTTGTTTGGCATATGCATTAGTGCCTGAACAACATCGTAGAAAATTGGATGATAAAGCAATAAAATGTATTTTTGTTGGGTATAGTTCTGAAAGTAAAGGGTATCGTCTATATCATCCACAGACTAAACACATTCTGTTCAGCCATGATATTGTTTTTGTGGAAGGTGCTATTCAGCCATTGCTTTCATGTACTAAGGAGACATCTGTTAGCTCCAAAGACATGTATGATACTTTGCTGCCTCTTTTTACAGGTGGACAGTCTAGTGCTGGTCCCAATGAGGCAACTTCTCAGCCTTTACAGGTTTCATGTGATGATCCAAATCATTCCATTTCTGATGTAGATTTACATGATGCACTAGTTGATGAGAGAGCTAATATTGATCAGGCAAAAACTATGCCAAAATGGCTGGTGTAGATTGTGTGATAGCAAATTAGATGCATCTTTGTCATATCATACTCGTTCAGGCTCTCATAGTGCTTCTTTTGCATCAGATTGCTATGCTATGGCTGAATCTAGTCTCTGTGATGAGAATGAGCCTGTTTTGTTTGATGAAGCACAAAATTCAGAAAATTGGATGGCTGCTATGCAATTTGAATATGATGCTATAGTGAAGAATGGTACTTGGTCTTCATGTGAATTGCCTCCTAGCAAGAAGGCCATTGGCACTAAGTGGTTATACAAGTTGAAGCATAAACCGGATGGTATAGTTGACAGGTATAAGGCTAGGCTTGTTGCAAAGGTTTATGCACAAGAAAGAGGCATTGATTTTGATGAGACCTTTGCACCTACATGCCGTATGACTACTATTCGAAGCATTTGTGCACTTGTAGCTCATCATGGTTGGAATGTACATCAGTTGGACATTAAAACTGCATTTCTGAATGGTGACTTCATGAAGAAGTGTATGTTTTTCAGCCCCGTGGCTTTGTGCAAAAAGGGCATGAAAACCAGGTTTGTAGGTTAAAGAATGCATTATATGGTTTATATGAGAAGATACACACCTATCTGATTTCACATGGTTTTGAGAATAGTCCAACTAAAAGCACCTTATATGTTAAGCATGCTAATGATGTACTTTTGATCATTGTGGTTTATATTGATGACATGCTGCTCACTGGTCCTCATGAGAGGCATATTGCTGATTTTAAGGTAGATTTGCATGCCTCATTTGAGATGTCTGATTTGGTGCATTTGCATCACTATTTGGGCTTTCAGTTTATGCAAGTTGAGGGTGGAATGGATTTGTGTCAAACGAAATATATTGACACATTATTTCAGCGTTTTGGCCTTGAAGGCCGTAAGCCTATTGCCACTCTTATGGAGACAGGTTTACGATTGAGTCTTCATGATGCTGGAGATGAATTTGATGTTGTTCTCTATCAGCAGGTTGTCGGATGCTTGATTTACTTATGCATTACTCGGTCAGATATTCAGTTTGTTGTCTCACAAATGAGCAGATTTATGCATTGCCCAGGAGTCAAGTGTTGGCAGGCGGTTAAGTGCATCTTTCGCTACTTGAGTGGTACTCAGATACTTGGGTTGTTTTATCCCAAGGGGGGATCACAACCACCAGATTTGCATGCTTTTTATGACTCTAATTGGGTTGGTTGCTATGACACTCGTGTGTCCACTAGTGGCTTTTGCTTCATGCTTGGTAGCTCATGTATATCTTGGTTGAGCAAGAAGCAACCTATTATGGCCACTTCCAGTTGTAAGACTGAGTATAGGGCGACTTTCACAGCGACTGTTGAGTGTGTGTGGCTAATACGCCTTATGGCTGATTTGGGTGTTGGTCACTGTTCTACCACAACCATCTTCACTGACAGTCAGAGCACATTGGAAGTTGCGAGGAACCCTGTGTTCCATGCTCGCACTAAGCACATTGAGGTGCATTATCACGATGTCAGGGAGAGGTTCTCTACAAGGGAGATCAGCTTGGCATATGTGCCCACACAGGAGAACATTGTAGACCTTTTCACGAAGGCCCTGCCTAGGGAGAAGTTTGAAGCTTTCCGCAAAGCTTTTGTCTTACTTCCTTTTGTGGAGTGATTTCCACATAGCTTGGCACTTCCTTATACATGAGTGCCAGCTCCTTGTTCACCGCATCATTCCCAGGGGGGATTTGTTGATATATTTAGGTAGTGATGTGTGTGAACACACTAGGACCACCGAGGCACTTTTTTCCCTCTTTAGGAGGTTTTTTTTCCCCGACTTGTATATACACCTATTGCCCTAATGGGCCACTTATCTTTGTACATTCTCTAGTAATACATTCAGTGTTGTGTGCTGTGCTCCAAGCATCTTCTCCTTCCTTGTGTTGTTTGCGTGCTTCCGCAGACGTCTATCTCCAACACATTCTAGGAGTCAAGTAGATTTCAACCATTTCCCGAAATGGTTCACATACAAAACTACTCTTCCCTCCAAATACCATGAAAAATCAAAGGCTATGATAAACAACCTTACAATTTTTGCTAAACCTTTATGATATCCCACCATATTCCGCAAATGGGTAATAATTTATAATACTGATCTATGCGTATGGACTCAAAAGATCAACTTAAAATTTCAATAGAGTTCATCTCTACCTCCTTGATGTCTATGTACTCTTTTCATTGTCATCATATCTATTTTGAAATTTACATTAAAATATTGAGCAGAAAGATTCTTGTGAGCAATATCTCCACTACTTATCTTTTGCTAGCACTTAGATTTTATTAGCACTTTTGGGCAAGAAGATACTTCAAACTATGAGGAAATCTCATAGAGTACCTATGAGTCCCCCATATCCCATAAGAAAGGGCTCACAAGTGGATGATATAAACTTTAGCTTGGGATTTTTGAAAATCTCAAGTTTGGGATGAAACATTATGGTTAAAGGGGACATTTATTTCCAATTTCAAGATAGGTTTATCCCTTTCACTCACAAAATCATCTCCTTCTTCACCTTCTAAAATAACCATCCTCAATTCCCAAGTAGCATATATGAGTGGAAACCCTCTCTCAGATATTATGCATTAATGATCAATACATTATGTCAACTGTCTCTCTCTCGTATGTTGTATCTTCTCTAGAGTATGACTAAGGTTTCATGCTTAGTAAAGAAATGGCACCTCTATTAGATTATCCTCCTTACAAATCAACGCATGCAACTTACTAATATGTAAAATTTTGCAAAATTTATAGATGGGAGATAAATATAATTGTTAAGAAATTTCACAATGTCACATAGATTTTTCACACAATCTTAAGAAAAATTGCGTTCGGAAGAATGGATCTAAATGGGTCTTGCAAGAACACTCTTTCTACTTCTTTGAAGATTATTAGAGATTGGTTTTGGCATGCATAAGAACTGTCCTTTTCAATAACTTTCTATACCTTATTCGTTGCTATTTTCAAGTTGGCTTAAGTATATATCAAGTACCTTGATGCCTAGGATAGTTCATGCAATGTCTTTTGTACTCCATGCAAGAGGAGAAAAACTTATTACCTTATGAAGACAACTATAGTAAGTCAACTCTACGAGTAGTGGGAAACTATCCCAATCACTTTGTTTTTCTACACATATCTAAGCATATAGTATAAGCATATCATTATGTGGATGGTCTCAATTAATTTTGAGCAAAAAATTCAATTTGTTCAAGCAAACTATTTCAAATTTACCCAAAGCATATAGGAATTCTAGCGTTCTTGCCTTTTTTCTTTATTTCCTTATTTTTTAAAACACTTCCTAATACTTGCATGCGTTTCACTATGTATAGCTTGGTCATTTGTTCGACCTTAACGATGTCCTATAAAAGGCACATGATGGTTTGCATAGAGAGCCCCTTTATCAATTTTCCATTCTATGAATCTAGTATAGAAAACTTTCGCTTTTGCTTTACCAATCCAATTTCACTTGAGAAGTTAAAATTTCCTCATCTCATGACTTGAATGAAGACGTACACTTCTTGGATCTACTATGTTCATTCCTAGGTAGTTTGATAGTCTAGGCTAGCTCATCTCTCATAATTATTGCCTTTGAACTCATCCTTATGAGTCCCAAAAAGTGTGGATCTTCCACTTGAGCTTCCTTTAAATGTGATAGCGAGCATAGTGAAGATAATGCATCAAATAATTATATTTTTTTATCTATTATATATAATATTTTAATATGTGGTTGTGTGCCTCAATGTGTGCGAGAATTAAAATTTAGCACCATATATCTAGTCAAACCAATTCTTTAGCACTTGAACTATGGTGTCAAATTGTCTATGAACTAGCTAGTTGCATTTTGAACTTGAAATCATCTTGCTTCAAAAAAGCCACTAGGATATCATCTTGATCTCGAAGTTTTTCAATTAGTTCTAAGTCAAATGGTGTATGAGGTTCCACCATCCTCACAATGGGAACATTTAAAATAAGTTCCAAATTTTCAAAGGTTTATTTCTAATCTTTTCGTCACATGAACTACAATGGAGCCACAATATGAGAACATCTTGTTGTGAGTTTCTTTTTAAGTCCTAAAAATCCGAAGAACGAGTGAAACTATCCTTCATCTCAAGCAATGGAACACTCTAAGAAAAAAAACTCTTGGGGTATATTTTTGTAGAACCTAAAAGTATCATTTCCTTGGTTCACTTTTATGTTGGAGACACTTCGGAATGGAACTCCTCGTGAATCACCCATCTAGCTTAAAAGAACATATATATGGGCCACTTTTGGTATCCCATGTGAACACCCTTTCACTATTTTGGACCCCTATTTTTCACATTTTATCTTGGCTAATGCAGAAACTGATAACAAATTTTTCTTGATCCTTGGCACAAACAAAACATCTGACAAAGTGACAGAACTACCATCAGCAATAGTCAAAATGATCTTACCAACTCCCATAATAGGATAACAGAAATTGTTGGCACATGTAACAGTATTCCCTGTAGGGGCAGGCTCGAGTGAAGAGAAGAAACTACGCTGGGAGGTAATATGTTTGGTCGCCCCACTTTCAAAGTACCAAACATCTGAATCTACTGCAGACATGCACGACTCATGAGAAGATGGGTCAAAATTGCAAATAGTAGTAAACACTCATTCTTGTTCTTGCACAAGATTAGCAGACTTTGTTTTTGGTGTAGAGGCCTCTGCAACAAACATTCCACCATCTTTCTTATTTGCCTCTTTAGCAACCACTTTTGGACAGTTCTTTATGATATGATCATTTCCTTTATAGTACTTGCAAAACAATTTCTTCTTTTTTTATTTCTTTTCATCTTTGTTTTCCCTCTTTGATTGTGCAAAATTAACAGATTTCTGCTTGCTACTTGAAGAGCTCCATTTTCCTTTGCCCTTTTGACTAGCCAAGGAAGCTTGATCTGCAACACACATAATGGACCTCTTTTGCCTGGACTGATCTTCTTGCAACAAAACAAAGAGTAACTCCTCAAATAACAAGGCATTTGGATTGCCTTTCATCATCAAACGAATAGTAGAAGCAAAACTCTAATATGAATCAGGAAGACCATTCAGAACTGTCTCCACAAGTGAGCTATCTGGTATAACCTCATTAGCAGAAATCAACTGTTCCTTCAAGTCTTTGATCTTTGTTAGAAAACTATCCATAGAATCGCCTTTATTCATGTGTTCACTCTCCAACTATTTTTGAAGGTAAGCAACACGAGCCTCATTCGTAGCTTGGTACAATGTGGTAAGTGTATCCCAAGCATCCTTTGCTGTTCTGCAATAGCGTATGTAAGGAATACTGGCACGTTTGACAGACAAAGCTATCAATGCATGTGGCTCGGAATCTCTCCCATCCCAACAAATTTGCTCTGCAGTAGGTGTAGCAAAAACTATAGCATGAACTAGAATATGCAGAATATCATCATCTTCAATACCTTCTGCATCAACTTCAGTACTTGTAGTTGTAAATGTTGCCAGTGTGATAGGACATTTTTCAACACCCTACACAATGTTCCACAATCCTTTTGCAACCAATACATGTCGCATCATATAAACCCATAACGGGTAGTCGATACCATCCAACTTATCCTCAACAACCAACATACGGAATACATCAGTGCTTTCAGCCATGGTCAGTGACTAAAATACCTTGATGTAGAAAATTGACTGTATCTCAAAAAGTTGAACAGAATTGCTGAGACAAATTCTGCTAGACCTATAGCAGACTTCGAGATGCTTATACTCGCGAACTAAAACTGGTATATAGTTTTGGCACAAAAAGACAAAATAGCCTGCATAAGCACTATGATAGTGTGTTCGAAGGTCAAAACGAGCTCAGATCGTGATTTTGGCACCACATAACGAAGCTATTTTGATCTCGAAAACACGCCGAGTATGCTCACCAAAATTCATGCGATTTTGAGACTGCACCAGGAGAGGTGTAGACGACACCCTAGATGAAGCGGCGACCTGATCTGATACCAATTTTTGGAGTTAGACATCTGCGAAAGCACGCAAATAGCACAAGGAAGAAGAAGAAGTTTGGAGCTCCACAGACAATACTGAATGTATTACCACTAGAATGTACAAAGATAAGTAGCCAGTTAGGGTAATAGGTGTATATACACACAGGGGGGAAAAACCTCCTAAAGAGGGAAAAAAGTTCCTCGATGGTCCTACTGTGTTCACACACATCACTACCTAAATATATCAACACCTACTAGAGAGATGTCTCTCCTCCCAACCTTATGCCTCTATATATAGGTACTCGAAGCAACGAGGACCATAATACAAATAAAGATTTATACAGATCTTGTATATACTCATACATATATATATAACACATATTTACATACATACACATCACACATACATGTCTGCATGCACACATGTATACATGTACATACATACACAATTATAAACGCACTTGCATATATTACACAAATACACATGCATACATATACATCTACATACTAACACATGCATACACATACAGGAACATGAAACACACATATGTGCATACTATCACATGTATACATGTAACACACATGAATACACATAGATATATATACACACACATATCCATACATACATGAGAGAAATTTCATCCTTGAAGATAAAGCTATATATAAAATTTTAGGCATACCCCCAAGCTTCATGTTCTAACTTAAGAGAACATGTTTTCATCTCTGTGGTGGGATTCACCTATATTCTAGTTGAAAAAAGGAGAACCTATTGTTTGATACCCATTCAAATGATTCAAGTTAATGACCGATAAGGATCCCTTTTTAATGGAAAATTAGTACCTTCATACTAAGCTCAAAACCAATCAACCTTCGAAATAACCTATCAAAATATAAAGAAACAAAAATTCATTATTATGTGCTTGAAAAAATATTAATCTCTATCATTAAAAATAAAATATTTTTCTACCTGTTTACATCTCTTTTGTCCTAAGTATCCAAGGAGCAGGTGCACAAGTTGATTTCTATCAAAACTTGGCCATAACAAGTCCCTCTTGATGTTATTGTCTCAATAAGTCACTTTCTTTCCTCTCAACAAGTCCCTCTTGATGCTATTATCTTGATGCCAACATCTCATCAAGTTCAATGGCATCCAAGACAATGCATATTAGCTAATAGAAGGTTCTTGTTGAATCAATACAATACAACTTCCTAAAGAAGGTCTATGGATCTATCAAATATATCACCTCGTATATCGAGAGCTCAAAACAAAGATGAAGTTGAACCTTGTACCAAGCTTTAAGCATCATGAAGCTTTCCAGGAGAGTGTTGATGATGATACTGAGATAGCAAATGTTGTGCTTCCTAGGAGGGCTAGATTACATGGTGGGTTATATGAGGAACAACAAAGGGTGCATCAATGCCTTTTGGGAAGCATTGGGATTCACAAGAGAAAGGTGGATCAATGCTTTTAGAAATTGATTAGAGGTGAGGAAGAACATGATAGGCCTATTGATATAAAGAAGAAACTCAATATCATCATCAGCTCTGTCCAAGAAAGCTTCTTGATGCTTAAAGCTTGGTACAAGGTTCAACTTGATCTTTGCTTTCAGCTCTCGATATACAAGATGATATATTTCACACATCCATAGACCTTCTTCAAGAAGTAAAGATCTTGTCAGATGTAAGATATTGCAAGTTATTTCATGAATTTAGAATGATCATACACAGAGAAATGTCTATAAGAGTATGGGGAGTAAACCTCACCTTTGAGGAAGAAGGTGATACAAAGATCTTGTCACATGCAATCACTCATATCTCAAGTTTTATGCATCTAATGATTATGAAACTTTGCAGACATACTTAGTATAGTGCTAGCTAAGTGATCCAATTGATGGATTGGATAATGAATACTCAAACAAAGAGAAATGACTCTAAGAATGTCAGAGAAATGCTCAAAGTGTTGTAGTAGATAGAGATTCACAAATCAATGGAAATGAAGTATGAAAATATATTGCTAAGGGACATATGATCCAAAGGAAGTGCGGAGAACTTTTCTAACTTTGAGATAGTACAAAGTCCACTCGATGAGATTGTGATGATCAACTCTAAGCTCTCTCAGTTTTATAACTCAATACATAGTGCATTGGATGATAGTTAGAAATTCTAGTGATTATTTGAATTTCAAATTCAAATAGATTCATGGATTTATCTATTTTACATTTCACTAAGATAACCTTCATATTTAACCTTTGAAATATTTCATAACATATGATGAAACAAATGTACAATTGATCTTCTTAAAATGTGAGAAGTCTAATATAAGTCTAATGTGCATTTAGCCAAGCACTTAGGCTTGCTCCTTGGAGCAACAACTCCCCCTCAAGCCTAAGATGTTTGAATCTTAAGTCCTTTAATACTTCATGAATTCCAATCGTAGCTATGTGCCTATTTAACATTACTCCATCCAATGCCTTGGTCATCATATCTACAGATTCTTGGTGAATAGATACATATGAGAGTTCAATATCCTTATTTTTTATTTTCCCCCAACATAGTGATAGTGGATCTCTATATATTTGGTCCTTGTGTGATAGATTGGATGAGCTGCGAGGTGGAGTGAGATAATGTTATCTCAAAAAACGCGAGGAGTAGAAGACTTGAGACCTCAATCTTAGTACAAGGTTTTGATCCACATTGCTTTGAGAGTTGCATTAACTAATCTTGTATATTCAACTTCAGTTGATGATTGTGAAACAATAGGTTTCTTCTTTGATGACCATGAAATACATATTGTACTTGCAAAACTGAGATATCCTAATGTACTCCCATCATCTTTAGAACCTTCCCAATCTGGAGCAAAAAAGATTTTTATGTCTATATCATATGTATATGGGTAATAGAGACCTTCATTAATGGTTCCCTTTAAGTATTTGATTATCCTCGTGGGTGATTCCTTGTGAGGTTTCCTAGGAGTGTGCATATATTGACTTAGGATACTTACACTATAATGAATGTTTACTCTAGTCAATGTGGCATAGCTCAAACTACCCATTAGAATTTAATAACTTGTTATGTCTTCAATTGGCTCTCCCTCCAGAGCACTTAGCTTCAGATTTATCTCCATGGTTATTTCTACAACCTTGGAACTGTCCATCTTGGACTTCACAAGCATATCGTTGATGTATTTCCTATGAGTGAGGTATATACCCCTTTCTCTGTACACAACTTCCAACCCAAGGAAGTATGTGAACCTAGGTTGTTGATCTCGAATTCCTCCTTCATTTGTATCTTGATCCTCCTAGTTCCTTCAACATCATTACTCTTGAATATTATATCATCTATATATACAAAACTCTATATGACTTCTCCATAATTCCTCTTAATAAAAAGTGAAGGATTCGCCTTGTGAACCATGAATCCTTCATCCTGCAGATAGGTGACAAGGCTATGATTCCAAATCCCTTGGGGCTTCCTTTAGACCAAATAGGGCTTTCCTTAACCTAGATATGTGTTCAAGAAATAATGAATCTTGAACCCCAAGACGTTTAGCCGTATATACCTCTTCAGATATCCAACTTTTTAGAACTGCATTCTCCACATCTGTTTGGTAGATCTTCCAATCCTTGGAAGTTGTTGCAATGCTCATAAGCACTCTAATTGTTGGAATCTTTGCCAAATTTGAAGATTCTCTTCATAGTCAATACCTTGTATCTATGCATACCCTTTGGCGGCAAGTCTTGCTTTATACGTGTTGATGGTTCCATCAGAGTTCTTCTTTACTTTGTATATCCACCTAGATCTAATGATGTTCATAGATGAGGTCTTGTGCACTAACTCCCAAGTATGATTTTCCTTCAACGCTTCAATCTCTTCCTCCATGGCATTCATCCACTCAAGTTTCTTCTTTGCCTCTTGATAAGATGAAGGCTCCAAATAGTTTAAATCCTATGGTAAATAGATAGAGTGTTTAGTAACTAATGATGTATTAAAGCCATACCTCTGTGGCCGTTTCTTTTCTCTAGTAAATCTTCTAATGGTTTATTGAGAGGATTCTACTACATCCCTCAAATCCTTAACCTTGTCTTTGTCTTTGGAGTTCCATGAGTTGATTTCTCTCCTTGGACTATTTTGAGCGTCTTCATAGTAACTTGATGGTTCAAGTGTGTGTGCATTCTTGCTTGACAGAGTTGGGAAGTCTTCCTCTAGATTCTATGGTAGCTTGATCTTGTTGTAGTAATCTTCAAACCATGACTTTTTCTCATAAAATATGACATCTCGACTTATTATAAAACCTTTATTGCTAGGATTATATAGTATTTAACATTTTCTTATTAAGGTGATAGCCTCTAAGCATAGTTTTTTGCTTTAGGGTACAATTTACCTCTTATCTATGAAGGTATGTGTGCATATGCAGTTCACCCAAAGATCCTGTAATGGTCCAATTTAGGTTTTCTTCTATTCCATGTTTCATATGGAATGATCTTCTTGCAATAGAATTGGATTTCATCATCAAACAAAGAGAAGAAGGAAAAATATGGTATGAATTGGGAAGACCATTCAAAATAGTCTACATAAGTGAACTGTCAGGCAAGACTTCATCAACAAAAATCAATTGTTTCTTCAAATCTTTGGTCTTTGTCAGAAAACTATCTATGGAATCTCCTTCATTCATGTGCTCAGTCTCCAACTATTTTCAGAAGTAAGCAACACGAGCCTCCTTCCTTTCCAGGTATAAAGTGGTAAGTGTATCCCAAGCATCCTTTGCTATTCTGCAAGAGAGAATGTGAGGAACAATGGCATGCTTGATAGATAAGGCTATCAATGCATGTGCATGAGCATTTTTGCCATCCCAATGAAGTTTCTCTATAGTAGATGTAGTAGGAACCAAAACAAAAATAGGAACATGAAGAATATCATCATCTTCAATGCCATTTGCATCACCTTCAATAACTGTGTTTCAAAACATTGATTAGAACTACCCTATTGAGTTCTACTAAACCTGTAGCAAACTTTGAGATGCTTATATTGGCAAACCAAAACCTGTATATATCTTTGGCACAAAAAGATGAAATTGCCTACACAAGCATTGCGATAGTGCATTTTGAGGCCAAAACAAGCTCAAATCATGATTTTGACACCAAAAAGCAAAGCCATTTTTAATTCCTAATCGCTTTGAGTATGCTGACCAATTTTCATGCGATTCTAAGACTATGACTGAAGGGGTGTTAACGATCGCCTAGATGAAGCGGTGGCCTGCTCTCATACCAATTGTTGGAGTCTGAGGTATGTGGAAGCACATAAATAGCACAAGGAAGAAGAAGAAGAAGTTTGGAGCACAAGACTCAATACTAAATGTATTACCAAGAGAGAATGTAAAAAGATAAGTGACTCATTAGGGCTATATGTGTATATAAAAGACAACATAAGAAAACCTCCTAAAGGGAGAAACAATTTCCCTGGTAGTCCTAGTGTGTTCACACACATTACTACCTAAATATATCAACAATATTCCTATCATCTAATAGATCAAGCTAGGGAGGTTCCTGTTGATATATTTAGGTAGTGATGTGTGTGAACACACTAGGACCGCCGGGGCACTTTTTTCCCTCTTTAGGAGGTTTTTCCCCCGGCTTATATATACACCTATTGCCCTAATGGGCTACTTATCTTTGTACATTCTCTAGTAATACATTCAGTATTGTGTGTTGTGCTCCAAGCTTCTTCTTCTTGCTTGTGTTGTTTGCGTGCTTCCATAGATGTCTAACTCCAACAATTGGTATCAAAGGAGGTCGTCGCTTCATCTAGGGCATTGTCGACACTGTTCCAGTTGCAGTCTTAGAATCACACGAATTTTGGTGAGCATACTCAGCATGTTTTTGAGATCAAAACAGCTTCAATTTGTGGTGCCGAAATCGCGATCTGAGCTCGTTTTGGCCTTCGAATGCACTATCACAATGCTTGTGCAGGCTATTTTGTCTTTTTGTGCCAAAGGTATATACTAGTTTGTGTTTGCCAATATAAGCGTCTCCAAGTCTACTATAGGTCTAGCAGAATTTGTCTCGGGAGCTCTGTTTAACTTTTTGAGATATAGTCAATTTCTTGCATCAAGGTATTTTAGTCATCGGCCATGGCTGAAAGCAGTGATGTATTTCGTATGTTGGCTGTTGAGGATAAGTTGGATGGTACTAACTACCCGTTATGGGCTTATATGATGCGACATGTGTTGGTTGCAAAAGAACTGTGGAACATTGTGCACGGTGTCGAAAAACATCCTATCACACCTGCAAGTGTTACAACTGCACGTACTGAAGTTAATGCAGAAGGTGTTGAAGATGATGATATTCTGCATTTTCCCATTCGTGCTGCGGTTTGTGCTGCACCTACTATAGAGCAAATTCTCTAGGATGGCAGAGATGCCCACGCACATGCATTGATAGCTTTGTCTGTCAAATATGCCATTATTCCTCACATTCACTCTCGCAAAACAGCTAAGGATGCTTGGGATACACTTATCACATTGTACCAAGCTAGGAACGAGGCTCATGTTGCTTACCTCCAAAAACAGTTGGAGAGTGAGCACATGAATGAAGGTGATTCAATGGACAGTTTCCTAACAAGGATCAAAGACTTGAAGGAACTGTTGATTTCTGCTAATGGGGTTATACGAGCTAGCTCACTTGTGCAGACCATTTTGAATGGTCTTCCTGATTCATATCACAGTTTTCCTTCTACTCTTCGGTTGATGATGAAAGGCAATCCGAATGCCTTATCATTTGAGGAGTTAGTCTCTGTTCTGTTGCAAGAAGATCAATCCAGGTAGAACAGGTCCATTATGCAACTTGCAGATCAAGCTTTCCTGGCTAGTCAGAAGGGCAAAGGAAAATGGAGCTCTTCAATTAGTAAGCAGAAATCTGCTAACTCTGCATATTCAAAGAAGGAAGATAAAGATGAGAAGAAATCAGAAAAGCAAAAATTGTTTTGTAAGTATTGAAAAGGGAATGATCATATCATAAAGAACTGTCCAAAACTAGCTGCTAAAGAGGCAAAGAAGAAAGAAGCTGGAATGGTTGTTGTAGAGGCCTCTACACCAAAAACAGAGTCTCCTGATCTTGTGCAGGAAGAAGAATAGGTGTTTACTACTGTCTGTAGTTTTGACCCATCTTCTCATGAGCAGTGCATGTCTGCAGTAGACTCAGATGTTTGGTATTTTGACAGTGGGCCGACCAAACATATTACCTCGCAGCGTAGTTTCTTCTCTTCACTCAAGCCTGCCCCTACAAGGAATACTGTTACATGTGCCAACAACTCCTCTTATCCTGTTATGGGAGTTGGTAAGATCATTTTGACTACTGATGATGGTAGTTCTTTCAATTTGTCAGATGCTTTATTTGTGCCAGGGATCAAGAAGAACCTGTTATCAGTTTCTGCATTAGCCAAGATTGGCTTGGTTGTGAAATTTGTTGATGATAGGTGTACACTTCATGATATGTCAAATGGTGATGTGATTATTGCTTCTCACATTTTATGTCGTGGGTTGTATAAGCTCTTAAACTATGAAAGATCTGTAAATGATTTGGCATGTGCACTAAATGATTCTCATGCTATGTCAGATGCAAAGCTTTGGCATGCATGCTTTGGTCATCTCAATTTTGCTAGTTTGTTATGCCTGTAGAAATCTGAAATGGTATCCTCTTTGCCTAAACTTGAGGCACCTAGAAAACATGTTTGTGAAGGTTGTATTTTGGGTAAAATGCAGTGTTCGTCCTTTCCAAAAGATGGTTCAGTTCGGGCTACTCAGAAATTGCAGCTTGTACATAGTGACGTATGTGGTCCTATGCAGACACCTTCTTTTGGGAATTATCTTTACTTCGTGAATTTGATCAATGATTTTTCTAGGCATGCATGGGTATATCCAATGAAGGCAAAGTCCGATGTGTTCATGTGCTTCAAATAGTTTTTGGTTTTGGTTGAAAACCTGTCAGCATGTAAATTGGGCACCCTCCATTCTGATTGAGGGGGGGAATATACATCTTTTGATTTTAATGCATTTTTGGCTGAACATGGGATAAAACACCAATATACAGTGCCATATACACCTCAACAAAATGTAGTTGCTGAACGAAAGAACAGGTCACTCATGGAGATGGTGAGGTGTATGGTTAAGAGTTAGGCTTTACCACATAGTTTTTAGCTCGGGGCTATCATGTGTGCAGCATATGTACTAAAGAGGTGCCCCACTTAAGCGCTGTAGTCTATCACTCCATATGAGGCTTGGCATGACCGCAAGCCATCTGTTGCTCATCTTCTGTTTTTGGTTTTTGGCATATGCATTAGTGCCTAAACAACATCGCAGAAAATTGGATGATAAAGCAGTAAAATGTAGTTTTGTTGGGTACAGTCCTAAAAGTAAAGGTTATCGTCAGTATCATCCACACACTAAACACATTCTGCTTAGCTGTGATGTTGTCTTTGTGGAAGATGCTATTCAACCATTGCTTTCATATACTAAGGAGACATCTGTTCGCTCCAAAGACATGTATGATACTTTGCTGCCTCTTTTTACAGGTGGATAGTCTAGTGCTGGTCCTAATGAGGCAACTTCTCAGCCTTTGCAGGTTTCATGTGATGATGCAGATAATTCGATTTCTGATGCAGATCTACATGATGCACTTATTGATGAGAGAGCTAATATTGAGTAGGCAAGAACTATGCCAAAATGGTTGGTGCAGACCTTGCCTGACTGCAAATTAGATGCACCTCTATCATATCGTACTCGTTCAAGCTCTCATAGTGCCTCTTTTGCATCAGATTGCTATGCTATGGCTACATCTAGTCTCTATGATGAGAATGAGCTTGTTTCGTTTGATGAAGCACAAACTTCAGAAAATTGGATGGCTGCTATGCAATATGAATATGATGCTATAATGAAGAATGGTACTTGTTCTATATGATGCTATAATGAAGAATGGTACTTGGCCATTGGCACTAAGTGGGTATACAAGCTGAAGCATAAACCGGATGGTACAATTGACAGGTATAAGGCTAGGCTTGTTGCAAAGGATTATGGACAAGAAAGAGGCATTGATTTTGATGAGACCTTTGCACCTACATGCCATATGACTATTGTTCGGAGCATCTGTGCACTTGCAGCTCATCATGGTTGGAATGTACATCAGTTGGACATTAAAACAGAATTTCGGAATGGTGACTTGCATGAAGAAGTGTATGTTTTTCAGCCCCGTGGCTTTGTGCAAAAAGGGCATGAGAACCAGGTGTGCAGGTTAAAGAAGGCATTATATGGATTAAAGCAAGCACCATGTTCTTGGTATGAGAAGATACATGCCTATCTGATTGCACATGGTTTTGAGAACAGTCCAACTGAAAGCACCTTATATGTTAAGCGTGCTAATGATGTGTTTCTAATCATTGTTATCTATGTTGATGACATGTTGCTCACTGGTCCTATTGAGAAGCATATTGCTGATTTTAAGGCTGATTTGCATGCCTCATTTGAGATGTCTGATTTCACAGTGACTGCTGAGTGTGTGTGGCTCAGACGCCTTATGACCGATTTGGGTGTTGGTTAGACTTCTGCCAACACCATCTTCACTCACAGTAAGAGCGCATTGGTAGTTGCGAGGAACCCTGTGTTCCATGCTCGCACTAAGCACATTGAGGTGTGTTATCACTATGTGAGGGAAAGGTTCTCTGCTCGAGAGATCAGCTTGGCATATGTGCCCACACAAGAGAACATTGCAGACCTTTTTTATGAAGGATCTGCCTAGGGAGAAGTTTGAAGCTTTCCGCAAAGCTTTGGGCTTACTTCCTTTTTTGGAGTGACTTCCACATAGCTTGGCACTTCCTTATACATGAGTGCCAGCTCCTTGTTCATCGCATCACTCCCACAGGGGATTTGTTGATATTTTTAGGTAGTGGTGTGTGAACCCACTAGGACCACCGGGGCACTTTTTTTCCCTCTTTAGGAGGTTTTTTCCTCGGCTTGTATATATGCCTATTGCCCTAATGGGCTACTTATCTTTGTACATTCTCTAGTAATACATTCAGTATTGTGTGTTGTGCTCCAAGCTTCTTCTTCTTCCTTGTGTTGTTGCCGTGCTTCCATAGACGTCTAATTCCAACAGTTCTAAGGTATCCATAATATCAAGGACATTCATCTGTTGAATGACCTTATGAGCCACAAGAATATATGCCACCTCAACCACTATTAGCTCAACAACTTCCATATCCTCAAAACATAGTAACAATAAACTAAAATAATGCCTAAGGATAATCTTGAAAGGGAAATTTTCCATGTTTCTCCACCTATTATAAGTGAGCTTCCTGATTAGGCATATGATCAACAATGTTTGGAATATGCTCCTTCCGAGTTTAAAGTCTCTTATGAGCAATAGTATTATGAACATAAGTACTACCAAGATTCCTATGGATTTGAGTATGCTAATATGATGTATATTGCTCCTAGAGTTTTTCCCATGGTACCTCAACCTACGAGGCCTCTAGCCCAAGAGGGTCATGCTATAGATGTGGAGGAGACCATAGGAAGGGTATGGTGTAGATTGTGGCAAGGAGCATGTCTTTGGAGATTGCCTAAAGAATCCCTCTAAAACACCTCATCCCATACAGATCAATGTGACAGAGGTGATTGAGCATTTAGGAAGTGACATGGAGAGTATTGTTCACCAAGAAAAAAAAAAGAAGGGTGAATTTTAGGCCAATGGAAAATTTGTAGCAAATTTCATAAATTTTGGCCCTTTACTTTAGTTGGGAAACTTT
Organism: Ceratopteris richardii; assembly: GCA_020310875.1. Taxonomy (NCBI): domain Eukaryota; kingdom Viridiplantae; phylum Streptophyta; class Polypodiopsida; order Polypodiales; family Pteridaceae; genus Ceratopteris; species Ceratopteris richardii. The sequence goes on along the minus strand of CM035413.1, from coordinate 85,222,828 downwards.
GAAAATAGCCATTTTATTAAAATGAGAGAGCATGAGTTTCAACTTGTCTTCACGCTCATTCAATGTAGGATTCTAAGCCATGAAATAATCTTCTTCGATCTATGATTTTGAGTCGTGAAGTAATCTTTGCCCGATATGCTGCATTGTATCCGAAACTTATCTTCCCCTAGCATGTAGCATGCCCCATAGGTATTCTTGTACTGAAATCGATAGCTTTGTATAGAGGTATGTTCTTCATATGGATATTACATAAAGCAATCAATTTGTGAGGATTGTGATTGATGAACATGCACCCATTCGAATGGTATATTGATGGATGATTTAATGACTGCGACAACTCTATTGCAGCACAAAGAAGTTCTTGTGAGGAAGAGGATTTTGAGAGTTTTCCATCACATATTTCATATAATTTACATAAATTGTATTATGTCTATTTCTTCCTTCCAAAAACTTGGTCATCTAATGCAACTGTGAATTACGATGTTGATTTTCTTTGATCATTGTTTGTAGACCTTTCATTTTTCCCATAAGGATATGTTATTCATTGCACATTCACACATCATGGTGGAAAGAGAAATTAGATGCAATCAACATAATTTTGAGCTTCCAATCATCAATGCCAAGTAAGAAAATTCTCAGCTACTTCATAGGTGATTTTTTTATTTGTTTTGGGAAGATCATCCAAATATAGTGGCTCTTTCCTTTTTTCCCACCTATCTGTTTGTAGCTATGTTGAACTAATGTATCACGTGGGTAGTATTCCACAATCTTTACTTCTAGATTTGTATAAAGGATCTTTTTTTCCCACTCAACTCCTAACATTGTACTATGATTAACCACTTAATGTGTCAAGCTCTACTTATTTTCATGTGCATACTTTTGAACTTGTAATTTTTATTTCCTTTTGATGGGGAAAGCATTCCCCAATTTTTGAAGCAGCATACATTATTTGTCAGGTATCAGTTAAGAGGATGATATAATACATATTTCTTTGGATTGAAGTTCATTCAGAGCTCTGCCATCAATAACTCAAAGGCTTGTAGCACTATATAGAGATTATAATAGGAGCATTAAAAAACATGGATATTTCTATTTGGACTCTTTAAATATTAGACCTCCTTGGTGCTCCTTGATTGAAAGGAATTAGGTGGCTTTCCAAGGTCATCTGGTGGATTCTTCAAGATAAGATTTCCTTTGGATTTGTTCGAGGTAGTCTCTCTCAAGGTCATCAAGATATGAATCAAATGGATCTTCTACTCTCGCTCATGAAAATCATTGTTGATGTCGGAGAGAGTAAAATTTTTTTGTGTCTTCTATCAAAGAAGTCCAAAAAGTTTTTTAAGTCTCAAATTTGGAGAGAATAAACTCTCAATGTAATCTAGTACTATATTTCTGATGATCTTCAAATGTTTGGTTATATAATTTCTTGTAGTGGTGCCTTTCAACTCCACTCAGTCATTTGTAATATTTTTCTTTCTTTGATTAATTTTATTTCTTTCAAAAGAAGAAAAAAATGAAATTTGAAGTGGAGCCAAAATAGCCCTTCTGAATGCCAACAAGTAACTATCTCCATGCGGACTTTTATTGAAGGTGGGTGATTAGTGTCATCCCCTCTAGACCCAAAACTAGAAAACTATTCCTTTTATAATGGTAAGAGGTAGAGATGCATGTACTATCTAGCTAGGAAGGATGGATGAAAAATTTGTGAAGCCAAAGACATTTGATGTAGGAAGCATGAATGAAAATTTTGCAAAGCCAAGGTTAGCATGAGAATCATGGACATACTTCTACACCTTCTCTTTGATTTAGAGGCCAAAAAACTTGAGGAGAAAAATAACTCTCCTACTCTTTGGGAAATAGATGGTCATGGATACCCATGAAAGAGAGGTACATCAGCCATTAAAGTTTTGGAGAGTAGAAATTGAGAATACACAAGGATCATCTTTAATCTCATGGTGTAGACAGAAAGATGGTTTTGCAACTATATGAAAGAAGACCAAAAACCCATAAGAAATATTATGTGAAGGCAAGTTTTGGCAAAACCTGTGAACAACAAACAAGGAGAATATCTAGTAACCATAGGGACAAGGCATATGGGGAAAAACCACACACCTATTTTTGTAGGAGAGGAGAAAGTACACATCCATGAAAGAGGAAACATGTGGAAAGGAGAAGAGAATGGGGGTGTGCATCAATGGGTCATTGGTTTTTGAATGTTGTTGATGTTTATTCTAAAGAAATACTTGAAGAACTCAAGGATTCTCAGGTTGGGGAGCATTCACATGACATTTTTTGCTTTTGATGCAAAGAATGAAGGAATGCTATTTATGCACATCACGAGTAGGAGAAAAGCAAGAAATGAAGCCACATTCAAAGCTATTAAGAATGATTGATCTAGGTTACAGTGATGGTGACAGAGGGCTATTTTGTTGAGGCAAGTGCTCTAGAGGGGTGGGGGCAAAAGAAGAATCAGGAAACCTTGGTGGAGATAGTGGAAGAAAGCAGAACATAAGAAAGAAATCTTGGGAAGTCATATGGATGTAGTAGCACCATGGAGGTACTGTTTGCAGTTTTGACCCATCTTCTCATGAGCAATGCATATCTGTAGTAGACTCAGATGTTTGGTACTTTGATAGTGGGGCAACCAAACATATTACCTCGCAGCACAATTTCTTCTCTTCACTCGAGCTTGTCCCTATAGGCAATATTGTTACATGCATCAACAATTCCTCTTATCCTATTATGGGAGTTGGTAAGATCATTTTGACTACTACTAATGGTAGTTCTTTCACTTTTTCAAATGCTCTATTTCTGCTAGGGATCAAGAAAAATCTATTATCAGTTTTTGTATTAGCGAAGATGGGCTTGATTGTGAAATTTGTTCATGATAGATATACAGTTCATGATCTATCAAATGACAACATCATTATTGCTTTTGGCATTTTATGTCGTGGGCTGTATAAGCGCATAGACTTTGAAAGATTTGTAAATGACTTGGCATGTGTAGTACATGATTCTCAGGCTATGTCAGATGCAAAGCTTTGGCATGCATGCTTTCATCATCTGAATTTTGCTAGTTTGCTACACCTATAGAAATCTGAAATGGTGTCCTCTTTGCCCAAACTTGAGGCACCCAGAAAATGTATTTTGGGCAAAATGTAGCATTCCTCCTTTCCAAGAGATGGTTCAGTTTGGGCTACTCAAAAATTGCAGCTTGTACATAGTGATGTTTATGGTCCTATGCAGACACCTTCTTTTGGGAACTAGCTTTACTTCATGACTTTCATCGATGATTTTTCCAGGCATGCATGGGTATATCCATTGAAGACAAAGTCTGAAGTGTTTATGTGCTTCAAACAGTTTCTGGTTTTGGCTAAAAATGTGTCAGCATGTAAAATGGGCACCCTCCATTCTGATCGAGGGGGGATATATATGTCTTTTGATTTTAATGCATTTCTCGCTCAACGTGGGATAAAACATCAGTGTATAGTGCCATATACACCTCAATAGAATGGGGTTGTTGAATGGAAGAATAGGTCACTCATGGAGATGGCAAGGTGTATGGTCAAGTGTCAGGCTTTGCCACATAGTTTCTAGCTTGAGGTTGTCATATGTGAAGCATATGTACTTAACAGGTGTCCCACTAAAGCGCTTTAGTCTATCACTCCATATGAGGCTTGGCATGGTCGCAAGCCATCTATTGCTCATTTGCGTAATTTTGGTTGTTTGGCATATGCATTAGTGCATGAACAACATCATAGAAAATTGGATGATAAAGCAGTAAAATGTATTTTTGTTGGGTATAGTTCTGAAAGCAAAAGGCTATCATCTGTCATCCATGGACTAAATGCATTATGGTTAGCCATGATGTTGTTTTTGTGGAAGATGCTATTCAGCCCTTACTTTCATGTACTAAGGAGACATCTATTAGCTCCAAAGACATGTATGATACTTTGCTGCCTATTTTTACAGGTGGATAGTCTAGTGTTGATCCTAATGAGGCAACTTCTCTGCCATTGCAAGTTTCATGTGATGATGCTTGGTTGGTGCAAAATTTGCGTGATAGGAAATTATTTGCACCTCTATCATATCATAATCAGTCCGGCTCTCATAGTGCCTCTTTTGCATCAGATTGCTATGCTATGGCTGCCTCTAGTCTCTATGATGAGATTGAACGTGTTTCATTTGATATGGCACAAAATTCTGAACATTGGATGGCTGCAATGCAAACTGAATATGATGCTATCATGAAAAATGGTACCTGGTCTTTACGTGACTTGCCTCCTAGCAAGAAGGCCATTGGCACTAAGTGGGTATACAAGCTGAAGCATAAACCTGATGGAAAAATTGACAGGTATAAGGCTAGGCTTGTTGCAAAGGGTTATGCATGGGAAAGAGGCATTGATTTTTATGAAACCTTTGCTCCTACTTGTCAAGTGACTACGGTTTTTAGCATATGTGCACTTGCAGTTCATCATGGTTGGAATGTACATCAGTTGGACATTAAAACAACATTTCTAAATGGTGACTTGCATGAGGAAGTGTGTATTTTTCAGCTCCATGGCTTTGTGCACAAAGGGCATGAAAACCAAGTGTGCAGGTTAAAGAAGGCATTATATGGTTTAAAGCAAACATGCTAATGATGTGATTGCAATGTTTTGGCCTTGAAGACTATAAGCCTATTGCCACTCCTATGGAGACAGGTTTATGTTTGAGTCTTCATGATGCTAGAGATGCATTTGATGTTGTTCTCTATCGGTAGGTTGTTGGATGCTTGATTTACTTATGCATTACTTAGCTAGATATTCAGTTTGCTGTCTCACAGATGAGCAAGTTTATGCATTGCCTATGTGTCAAGCATTGGCAAGCAGTTAAGCGCATCTTTCTCTACTTAAGTGGTACATAGCTACTTAGATTGTTTTATCCAAGGGAGGATCACTATCGCCAGATTTGCATGCTTTTTTTGACAGTAATTAGGTTGGTTGCTATGACACTTGTGTGTCCACTAGTGGCTTTTGCTTCATGCTTGGTAGCTCATGTATATCTTGGTTGAGCAAGAAGCAACCTACTATGGCCACTTCCAGATGTGAGGCTGAGTATATGGTAGCTTGCGACTATTGAGTGTGTGTGGCTTATGGTTGATTTGGGTGATGGTCATTCTTCTACCACCACCACCTTCACTTATAGTCAGAGTGCATTGGCAGTTGCGAGGAACCGTGTGTTCCATGCTTGCACTAAGCACATTGAGGTGCATTATCATTATATCAGGGAGAGGTTCTCTGCTGGGGAGATCAACTTGCCATATGTGCCCATGTAGGAGAACATTGTAGACCTTTTTAGGAAGGCTTTGCCTAGGGAGAAGTTTGAAGCTTTCCACAAACCTTTGAGCCCTTGAAGACCAACACAAGATGGATTTTATGATCGAATGGGATATCTTTACATTTTGTGTGATGCCTTTTGGGCACAAAAGTTCACCTACTACATTTCAAAGTCTCATGTGTCATGTTTTGAAAGAGATCTTATGGAAGAATATAGAGCTCTATGTTGATGATTTGTGTGCTCATTCGCACATACGACAAAATCACATCCCAAAACTGAGTCAAATATTTGAAAAATGTAGAGAATGCCAAGCATACTTAAACGTAAAATGTTAGGACAATGGGAAATCTTAGGCCACATACAATTTAAAAATGGGATATCAGATGTAGATGAGGATAAAGTGAGGGCCATAGAAGAGTTTCCAAAGCCTATAACAATGAAGGAAGTACAAGCATTCACGGTCCCTTGCGTATATTTATGATGATTCGTCCAGATCAATGTAATCAGAGGTATATCCTTGTACAACCTTATGACGAGCTTTGAATGAAATTATGCATGCAAGAAGTCATTTGTGGAATGAAGATGAAATTTGTACTCAACAGGGATATTCACAACACCTGACTTGAACAAGCCATTCCATGCCCATATCCATGCATATAGATGTATGATTTAACTTGCTGGAGAAATCCATAGAACTTCATGGGATCACCATCAAACTTTTGTAGCATGTGAATCTTGGGTTCCTTCATGAAGGATAAGCTAGTTCATTGATTTAGTTGAATACTTCCTTGAATTGCTTGACGATTCTTGATTCCTTCTTGTAATACTTGTAGGAGTGTGGCTACATGCAATGGATGTCCCATCTAGACTTGTGTCTATCTATGACTTAGGTCCTAGATTTGTTGTTGGAGACTCTAAACTGATGCCCCAATTTTTTCCTAAGTGTTCTCAATGATGCCTGGTCTTGGATACAAGCTAGTCTTGCCAAAATTTCACGAGAGCACTAGATTGTGCCTTCTAACTACACTACACAATATTTGGAATTACACTTTCGATGACAAGATCACCCATGTAGGGAAATGATACAAGAATATAGAATTTTACAAGAAGTCCCACAACCAAGGACTGATAGGTATAAATAACTCAACTAGAGATGATATAGAAAATCCCACAAGTCGGGACCATACATATGAAGCAAGATCTCTGGATTATAGGAACTCCCTTCAAGGAGATGAACTAGATACAAGGAGTAACTGGAAAGGATCTTTATGAGATTACAACAGGACACAATATGATGTCCAAGAAACTCAAGGCTTAATCCTTTTTAAGAGCTATTGTATATGGTTAAAATCTATAATACCATATCGTCTCCTTCTATAAATCACATCTTCTCTACTTTGTCATGTTAGATTTTCTCTTTTCTTATGAAAGTTTCTCTTCTTCTCTCTTCTACTATTCTTGAGTGATTGGAAGTTTGTAATTGGGAATAGCTTGCGATTATGGAAAACAAAAAGTGGTATCAAAACACAATTGATCCTTGAAAACTATGGAAGATTTGACACAAATTACTCATGAGCAAGAGGAGCTTATTCAGAAGCTTCTTGGAGAGTTACACAAAGAACAAGGCAAAAAGCAACTAGAAGGCACCAAAGTTTGTTCTTGAAGCTAAAAAGTGAAGTGGATGATGGTGAAGTAACATTTGTTGTGCCTAGAACAAGCAAAAAATGTAGTCATCAAGATATGGAGGCAAGTGAGTTTGCCCTTAATCAAGCCTTCAAGAAAGCAAAATTGAATGATTTTGATGGTGAGAAGAAGAGAGATAAACATATGAAGGGATGGATCAAAGAGCTAGAGGATTTCTTTGACCGTCGACAATTCATTCGGGAGTCTAAGGAAGAAAGTAGGATCGAGCACTTAGGCAGCATCGCAAAGCTATGTTGGAAGTCCTATATGCAGACTCAAATGCATTCTAGTCCAGTTCTATGGTAGGAATTTAGAGAGCAAGCAAATAAATGTTATCATTCTTCATAGTACCATATGGAGAAGAAGATGAAGTTCCATAATTTTCTATAACTTGAGAGAAACATACATAGCTTGTCTATTGATGAGTATAAAGAGAACTTTCTACATATTCACAAATATGCATTGCAGGCTAGCAGGGATGCTATGAAGAGAAAGTCTCTTGAAGGGCTTTGTGAGGAGCTTAGCTATCAAGTGAAGGGATCAGGATGTGTCAACTTCCCAGATGTTGTTGTGATGGCCGATAATTTTGAGAGATGGAGAAGTTTAATATGCAAAAGGCAAATAGAATCGAATTCATTGCGATGGGGTGTAGCTCAGTGATGAGTAGCACCTCCTTTAATGTCAATCCGAGAAGACGTGAGGATGATATGAAGACCTCGAGCAAGTGGAGGCACGAGTGCGTGAGTGAGAAGCACACCAACATGCACACACATACACACACACGCGCACCCACGGCAAGACAAAGAGTGAGAAGCAATGGAGTTCTTAGATTACTTTCAAAAAGCTCTTACAAGTTCATTTCAATTACAGTCTACCCTCAAAAATGAGCTCTCTAGCTCTATTTATAGTTTTTGACTAGGTTTTGGCCTTGTCCAGACCTAGTGTCCGACCTAGTTAGAAATTAGGTTCTCTACCCTGTTTGGAGGCTCAAACGAAGTCTAAAAAATGTGAAAACTGACACGTAGATACTTCTAAAGCTCCTCAAGCTCAAGGACTCCTTGGCTTGCACAAAATGGAGCTACAAAAATGTGAAATGGTATTTACAATGGTTTTTAATGATGAAAATCATTGTTTTTGTAGGGAATTCTTCTAAAGATTTGATATACACTTCCTTGGAGCTCCCTACTTGCTCCTTCTCCTTGTGTGTCCACCTCTTTTATATGCATTAGTGTCCTGAAAAAATGTTGGCCTACTTCCCATGTCGTCGTTGACTGCTCTGTCTGCTTGTACTTTCTCTTCTCTCTGACTCCCTTCTTAAGCTTCCTTGCCTAGTGAGTCCTTCAGTTCCAACACCCCCCCCTCTCTCGCGTCTGTCATCCTTGACAGACCGTTGTTGGGTGGGTCGTTGGATGTAGTACTCAACAACGTCTTGTGCTAAGTGATGTTCTGCAATCCGCAACCCTTTGGCCAAGTCCGTGAGTAAAGCATCCTAATCTACCGGCCCGGGAACCTCTGGATGTGGTATACGTAACTTTTCTGAATGAAGAGCTTGTTCCACTGCAAACAACTGCAATAAATGTGATGGTCTGGGAATGAATATCTCTGAATGATATTCCCAGAATCCCGTGACAAACATTTCTTCAAACGTCTGTTTGAAGCAGGCTGGTAGATACTTGATGCGCGCGTGCCATGCATATACAACATTAATAGATGGTGTTGCACTCATGTCGTAGACGAGGTCTTGATTACCTTCATTAAATCCAAGAGCTGACAGATGGGGCTCCTTGACATTTTTGAAAGTCCTGAAGGTAACCAACATGAGTTCAAAAATTTTAAGGCACATTTGGGCCATGACATCTGGTACATTTTTAAACCTGACCCCCCAATGCTGAATCGTCGAGATCATGTATCCTATGGTAGGCTGGCCTTTGGGTGGTGCTAAGTAAACATAATTGAGCCATTTCTCACATCCTTTGGTTGTCAGCACAGTTTTTGTGTATTCTGGCCATGACCTTCTTCGAAATATAGGGCAATAGCATGGGTTGTATTTGATGTACAAGGGCATGTTACTCCATGTTCTTACCATCTCTGGGTAGGTTTCCAGTAGACGAATCCTCCACGTCGGTTGATGTATATTGCCCTGCTTTGCACTTGCTAGGATGTCGTCCGGTGCAAACTGTGTAGCCGAGGTTGGTTCTTTTGATGTGTGGCTCTTGATTTCCGCATTGTAATCCGCCATTAGGACACAGAAAGGAACATACAAATCATCGGATGTGCCGTTCCACCTATGATGGGAGAGATTCCTAAAGTAATCCGATTTTATGACTACTTCTTCCAAGCATGACATAGATGCTATCTGAACTGCCACTCTATCATCATGGGTTGTGGCCACTTTCTCTAACCTCTGCATCCATTCAGGAGCCTCTATCTCTATGGTGTCCATGCCCTCTTCTGTTTGCTTGCCTCTTGGTGCAGGCATGGGAACATACGGGTCTTCGAAAGTTTCCTCTATCTCGATTGGCACTAGATCTTCAGGCTCGGGCTCGACAAGGGGAGAGGGCTGACGTTCGTATTGCATGACCTTGCTGCGTAATTCTTCGAGTTGTGCTCTGAGTTTTGTGACTTCTTCGGATGTGTCGTCTGTGGCTGTGGCTTTGCTTGGTGACTCCTGCTGAGTTGCCAGTTGCTTAAGTAGATCATCCCTTTCTCGTTCTAACGCTGCATGGGCCTCCAAGAGGTCGGCATGGGTTTCTAACACAGTTTTCATATTCTCTGAGGGAATGGCCTTGAATTTTTCTGGGTCGATTTCCTGCAGGGAACCCTCCATGGCTGCTTCCAAGTTCTCTTCATTCTGTTTTTGCAGTCGTTTATTCTCTTCGAGTGCTGTAGACATGTGTTTTCGTAGGAGGGCCAGGTTGCGTCTAAGTTTGAGATTCTCCGTTATCTGGGAGTGTAGTAATTCATCCATATGTTTTCTTTCCTCTGCATCTGACTGGGGTGGATTGGCTACTAGCTGTTCGTGTTGTTCCTGTAAGGTGGCATGTTGTTGTTGTAGTAGCCGCTTTTCCCTTTCGAGATCAATGAAGCGTAGTTTAAGTTCCTCATGACTTCGAAAGAGTCGCGTATGTTGGTTATCGAGATGCTGGTAGTGCTGTTGTAGTTGCGACATACACTGATACATATTATTAAATACATTATTAATAGGGGTGGATGCAGGAAGGGTGTTGAATGCAGAAGGGAAGGGAAAGGGGAAGGGAAATGGAAGTGTGGAGGCAGTGCTGGAAAATGGTGAAGTGGGAGGTGGGGGGATGGGAGATGTTGGGGGTATGGGGGAGGGAGGGGTGCGGAGGTGGGTGAGATGTCCATCAAATCAACGGTGGATGCGGAAGTGGGAGTGATTGTGAATATTGGAATTGTGGGTGCGGTGATAGTGGTGAAAGTGTACAGTGGTGTGTGCAATTGTGAATACGAACTGCTCGGAAGTGTGATCGGGGGGTTGAGATTTTCTGTGGTAGCGGTTAGAACTACTGTTTCAATGGCCGTACAGACAAAGGAAGTGGAGATAGGGTGTGTGGGTTGTGTGACGGTCTGTGCTTCGGTATGGGTAGTGGACTCGGAGGTGGTGACGGTAGTGGTTACACTGGTTGTGGGAGGTGAATGTGGTGGAGTTGGAGGCAGGGGTGGCAACGGGGGCGACGGAGGTGCACTTGATACATGGGTTTCCTCAGTATCGTGGACAGTGTGTGTTGTGCCCGTGGTTGTGGATGTGCCTTGTGGTTCTGATACTAGTACATTCATCTGCTTTCCTAATCGAGGGGGACGTCTGCCGTATCTTCGCTCCGTTCTTCGTGCTTGCGCAAGGGCGGTATGCACCATCTCAAGTACTCCTAAAGCCTCAGATATCATGTCAAGAGTGGCGCGGTATTGCTCGTCTACGCCTTCCTCCTCAAGGATCTGATTCATGAGGGCCTTGCCTGCTGCTAGGGACAGTCTATGTTGCTCTTGAACTCTGTTCATGGTATCATAGAGCTTCTTCAATGCCTTTGTATAAGCTGGGGCACCTTCAAGTACCTGCATAGCTTCCTGATCATATTCCTGCTCTTCTTCCTCGGATTGTCCATCCTGTTCCTCCTCTTGTCCTTCTTCTTCTTCACCCTCCACATCAACGACATCTGGTTGTCTGGGATGGGGTTGGTCTGTAGCAGTTTGTTGTCCACTAGCTTGCTCTGCCTCGACTTCCGCGTTAACAGCCTCTATGATTCTAGCTACCTCCTCATCAGTTAGGTCTTCTAAAGTGAATCCGTGAGGGAACTCTAGGTCGGTTGGTACAGGTGGAAACACTAGATTTGGTCCATCAGTGCTGTGTCTTGGTAATCTAATAGTGAAGGGTTGTACCTGCCTTGGAAATTGTGGAGTTGTCTCTGGTGTTAATGTCGCACCGCGGGGTTGTGCACAGGGCATCTGAACTGCGCCTCTCATTTTCTTAGATGGCGGTCCTACGGTTGATAGTCTGCGTTGGAATTCTTGTACCCTGGTCCAATTTAATGCCCTCTGCACTGGCACGTCATAAGCCAAACATCTATACACAATCCTGGTAAGAGCACAACATCCATATAGTACAGATTTTTGTTTCTTATACCACCTTTGATGAGCCAAGTGCATTTGGTCGATAATCCAGTGGGGCATATTGATAGTCAAATCAAAGGCATCTACCAAGTATAGACTAAACCAGATCTTCTTAGGTGGCATTGTGAACCTCTCTTGAGCGGGAAATGCAAAGTGCTGCATGACCATTCGCAAATGAATGGCGATTGTAGGCGTCATTGCCACCATGTCCTTTAACTTTGTCAGATTCCTGTTCTTCATATTGTCAGGGACCATAGTCTCTTTCTCTGTAGGAATGTGCATACCTTTCATGTCTAGAGCTTCCCTTACCAAGTTGATAGTCAACCTGAAATGCTTCAGTTCATTGCCCCTTGTGAGAGATGGGAGGACAAAGGAGCTGTATCCCTTTTTGTCTTTGCTCGGAGTGAGGGTGCTAATCAAATAAGAGCACCTTAGAAAATCAGGCTTTGGCAATTGGAATTTGAAGTAGTCGTAGAGCCCTGCCTTCTTCCAGATGGGTTTTAGTCCTTCGTTATTGTGCAGTCTCTCAAATTCCCTAGTGAAAAAGTGATACCTGCCCCAGTGCCCATTGAATTCTATCTCAGCCTCCTACATATAAGTGCCTTCACCTAGGGGTCCTGCCACATCACTGAACCAATGAGAGTTTTTACTGACTGGCATAGTGTGCCCTTGTGGAGGGTTCTGAACCGGTATGGCATGTAATGCCCTCAATGCCACAGGGCGTTCCTTCAATTCCTCCTCAACTGGGAGACTTTCAATGTCCACGACTTGGGGGCTATTGCCTGCCTGAGAGCTAGTTCCCGCCGTATCTGCCATTCTACTTCTTGCCTCTTGATTCTGTGAGAATATAGAAATATGTGTTAACATTGTAAAGGACAAGATAGAATCGTTTTGTCCCATTACAACATTAACATGAGGTTCGGAAGAGATTAGGGGGTTAGTAAGTGCTCGGTGCTTGTGTGTGTAGTTAGGTATTGGGTAGGCCTAAGAACTAAGCTGAATGGTGTAGTGTGAGAGTGACGTAGTTAGTAGGTGGACAAGGATTTACAATTGGGGTCCGGGGGTTTATGACAAGTTTTAAGTTGCCAAATGCAGTGGATGGATTTTGATATTGATTTTGTGGAGACTCGGGATAGTGTGATAGGGGTATCTACTTGAAAATGGGGCTTTTTAGGGACCCATTTACAAGTGATTCTACTTGTGCTCATGGAAAGATATGTGTCCGTGTGTGATGTGTAAGATTGGGCTTCAGATGTTCGAGTGAGTGAAACATGTTGTACTGGTTGTGGCCTTGGTGTCGCTATTTGAGCCCGCAAGCAAGCCTTAGGCACCCAGATTTGTCGTGATTGTGGGCTGGCCTTCATTGACTTCTTGGGTACCCAAATAGACTTCACTTTTGTAGAAGAATTTATGAAGGACTTTTTATTAGTGTCGTGTTGTTGATTACTAAAAAGAGGTTTTGGCCGTGGGGCTGACCTAGTCGCAACAGGGTGTTCGCCTTTCCGCATCCATACTTGTTTCAACAGTTGAAACAATCTGCTTTGCTCCTTTTTTTGGCCTCCAGTATAGGTAGTGCTCTGCTTCCTCTGTATTTGATCTGCCGTTGGTTGCTGCATCCTTCTGGCTTTTGGAAAAGAAAGGAGTACCGTCTTATCCTTGACTTCGTTGCTGAAACAATCCTTTTTCTGCATCATACAGTTTTGGACAAGAATAGCATTGTCAACTTCATGTGCGCCCCTGGAAGGACCAGGAGCTCGTGCCTTACCTAGTTCCTTGAGTGCCCCATTTTCCAATTCAAACATTCGACTATGATTTACCCATACCTGAAGAAGTCCACTTCTTAGGTTGAGGTTGACTGCATGATCATAGATCCAGTCCTGACCCAAGACAAGAGGCTCAGTGAGGTCCTCATCTTGACACACTAGTACTTTGACTGTCATTACTTCGTCTTGAATGTAGAGGGGAAGTTCCACCTCACCCATGCAAGGGGTTTCCACACCTCCCAATCCTATGAGATATGCTTCTATAGGATTGATAGTTAATTTCGACTCTTGACAGTAAGACAATTTAACAGCACTAGTGGCTGCACCTGAGTCAATCAAGGCTCTTACAATCCTTGCACCCTTTCTTTGTCCTATCTCTAAGGTTATGAAAGGACGTCGATCAATTATCCTTTGAGCGCTGATACCTGAAACTTCACACATAGCCACATGATATCCTTGATCTGCATAGGCATCCGTCTTAGGTTGCTCCCTATTCTGTCTTCTCAACTTCATTCTCCTGATGCGTTCCAATGCTTCTGCTTGGGCTTCTTCTCGAATTCGCTTTTCTTCTTCTTTGTGTTTCTTAGCAGTGTTGAGTCGACTTAGCATCTCTTCCGTCAGAGGTTCCTGATATAACTTGACCCTGCACCCGCTTATGTAGCTTGGGAGAACGTCGCCTTCTAATGTGGCTAGTTGCACTGCTCCACTTGTTGAGATTCTGTTAATAATCATGGGTCCATAGCCTCTCTTCTCCAGTTTTCTCGCATGTTGCTTCAATGTGTAGACTAAAACTAAGTCTCCAGCCTTCAAGCCTTTATCCTTCACGTGGGCATCAAAGTATGCCTTCTGACGTTTCTTAGCAGCATATATCCCTGCTCCCGCTCTCAGTCTTGTTTCTCCTAATCGTTCAAGGTCAAAAAGTCTAGAGGAGAGTTCATGACCCGTCCATTCATGCTCGTGTGCTACTTTCAATGTAGGTATTAAGAAGTCCAATGGTAGCACTGCATTTTGGCCAAACACCATCTGAAAGGGGGTGGCTTGGAGTACCGTTTTGTAGGCGACTCTGTATGCCTAAACAGCATGGTGTAGCTGTTTGTCCCAATCAGAGCGCTTATTGTTCACTAATTTTGTCAATACATTGCATAGGATTTTATTGGTGCTTTCGGCTTGTCCATTAGCTTGAGGGTGATAGGGGGCAGACTTCTTATGTACTACCAAGAACTCTTGGAGCAGATTTTCCATAACTTCATTCAAGAAGTGAGTGCCTCTATCACTAACTAGCTGTATAGATAGCCCGTATCTAGTGAACACATTCTCAAATAAAAACTTAGCTGTTGTTTGAACATCGTTCTTCGTTGTGGCTTTTACCTCTACCCACTTGGTTAGATAGTCCGTGGCCACAATGATATATTCAGCATGAGAACCCTTAGCTGGGGGATTAATAGGACCTACAAAGTCTATTCCCCACTTAGAGAATGCACGTCCACCCATCATAGGTTTCAGTGGCATCTCATCTTTGCGTATAGGATACTGAGTTCTCTGACAGACATCACACCGTTTCACATAGGTATGTGCATCCATGTGAAGGGTCGGCCACCAGAAGCCCGCAAATAGTATTGCTTTGATCACCCGATCTGGTCCAAAGTGTCCTCCCACTACACCTTGGTGAGCAGTTTCCAAGATCTTGAGATATTCACTTTCATGGACACATAGTCTGAGGTAACCATCTTTACCACGCTTGTATAAACTATCACCAATGAGTGAGTAATCTTGGGCTTCTTGTTCTAAACTCCTTTTCCTCGCCAGAGTCATGTCTGGAGGGAATGTTTTCGTTTTTAGGAAGGATACTAGTGGTTCACTCCAATCTGGCACTATGGACACTTGATAAAGAGTGGCATGTTCCACAGGTGGTTTAGTGCAACAGATTGGGCATTCCTTGCACAACTTTTGGACATCAGCCTCCATAATAGGCCAATGCACTCCGAGTCTCCTTAGTGTCTGTAGGGTTCGTTGTTTTGAGTAGTGTTGCTCTAATGCACCTACATGTGCTAATTCCAACCATTTAGCGTACTCATGCTCTTCCACACAACAAGCCAAGATCCCTTGATCGGTGTGCTTGTACATACTACCTGCCATGATGTGGTACTTTTGGGCTTTTACTACCTCTCTATCTTGAGTGTTTATGACTGGGTGGTTAGGCCCATATGTCAATACTGGCACTAATGGTTTAGCCCACTGTGGCACAACTTCCAAATTAAACAAGTAAGCGTTAGGAAGATCATCCGATACTCCTTGTGGGGCTTCTCCAGATGTGAGCCTAGAGAGATGTTCTGCTCTCAAGTGAGTCTTCCCTTTCCTTACCACAACCTCGAAATCATATTCCATTAGTAAGAGAAACCATCTTACTAATCTTCTTGTATTGCATGGCTTGTTTACCAAGTACAACAATGCCTGATGATCATTAAAAAATTTAAACTTATTTACAAGCAGATAATGTCTAAACTTTTTAACCGCATATACCATGCCTAGTCCTTCTCTCTCAGTAGTGGTATAATTTTGTTCAGCTGCATTCAACTGTCTACTCACATAGGCAATTGGAAGATCCATATTACCTTCACCTGTAGGTTGTGCAAGTACACACCTGATGGCATAATTGGATGCATCAACATGAACATGGAAAGGCTTATTCCAATCTGGTATGGTCAGGATTGGTGCTGAACATAATCTTCGTTTAAGCTCCTGGAAGGAATTCTCACATTCATCAGTCCACTCAAAGTTAGTCAGAAGTCCGTACATGGGCTTTGCAATGACAGCATACATGTGAATGAACCGGCGGTAGTAACCACAATGCCCCATGAAAGCTTGTACTTCCTTGACATTCTTTGGTCTAGGTAACTCGGCTATGGCTCTCACTTTCTCTTCATCGGTGGATATGCCATTCTTTGACACTATGTGTCCTAAAATCTTGCCTTGCCTGACCATGAAAACACATTTTTCTGGGTTCAAGCAGACCTGATACTCCCTGCATTTGTCAAAGATTAGTCTGAGCTCAGGAATAAGGGTTTGTCTAATGATGGAATGAGCACAAAGATCATCAACATAGACTTCTAGATTCTTCCTCAAGAACTCTTTAAATACATGACACATCAGCCTTTGGAAGGTTGCTGGTGCATTGGTAAGCCCAAATGGCATTACTCTAAAGGCAAAAATACCCCACTCCGTGGCAAAAGCTGTCTTATGCTGATCTTCTGGAGCTATGGCTACTTGATTGTAGCCCGAAAATCCATCGAGGAAGCTGTACACTTCCTTGCCTGCTACTCTTTCTAAGAGATGCTCTGTGATAGGAAGCGGATAGTTATCTCGAATTGTGGCTGCATTAACCTTCTTCAAGTTAATGCATACACGCAGCTTTCCATTCTTCTTGGGCACCACTACGATGGGGGATACCCACTCAGTGTGCTCAATTTCATAGATGAATCTAGCTTCAACCAGTCTATCTATCTCCTCTTTGATCTTAGCAGCATAATTATCATTATATGTATATGGCCTTTGCTTAGAGGGTTTGGCATCTGAGGTCATGGGGATAGTGTGTGAGCATATGTCTGGATCAACCCCCTTCAAATCCTTGTAACTCCAAGCGAATACATCTCTGTATTCTCTTAGCAAGGCTATTAGCTCTTGTTCTTCCTCTTCTGCCAGGTCATGGCCTATGTACGTGCATCTCTCTTCTCCTTCTTCCACGGCTACCACTATTTTCTTGGTGGTTTCTTTGTTATCATAGGCCTCCCCTGATTGCGCCTCCCGTTTAGGCATTTTGATCATGACTCTCATGTCATCTATCGCATACTTCTTAAAATTTTTTGGGACCTAAAACAAAGATTCTTCCTCTTCTGGTGTGACTTCTTTCTTCTTCCTTTTCTTTCCTTCTTCCTTAGGGGTTACATGTGTGGCTAGCCTTACATCGTTTGTAAGCTCTCCGTGCCTCTGGGGTTGAAATTCCACTTCATAGAAGTATTCTTCATCTGATGCAAAAGGTGGGTCCATAATAATTGACTCTAGATCGGAGTCACTCGCATCCTCAAACACATCAGGGCTAGGTTCGCATTCTTCTAACACTGCCTCTCCCATGATTGGCTCTATGGAGAAAACTGAAACGTCATAGCCATCCTCATCACAGTGGGGTGTCCATTGTTCTTCATTGATGGCTACATCCATTGTTGCTAGGATTTCTGCCCAGCCATGGGGTTCAAATTCTTCATCAGGAAATACTACAGGTGCATAGGCCGGGTCTTGAATGGATCTATGGGTTTCTTTTGCGCCTATCTCTCTGGCTTTTTCTCTCTTCTAAGGCCTATTCAGGAAAATTGGGAATTACACAGGATTTTGAGACAGTTCTTTGTGTCTTAATGTTTTGGTTTTTAACTCATTCACACAGTACAACATGTTATTATCTCTTGATTGGAGTATACTAAACTGACACTTTAACATTAAGGATAATTTTATTACAAATGGGTTATCAAGGTTGGGCACAAACGTAAGAAATTAACATAATAATTAATAAAAATGGGACTTGAATAATTCCCAAATTTCTTGAATAGGCTTTTTCTCTTCTTCTACTGCTACTTTGCACATCCATAAGTGGGTGTCTTCATGCATCCATGAGGATCCTGACCCTATGGAATGCACCGATTCTGTATCATCTTTGGCTCTATAGACAGGATTCCATTGGATGGGAGGGACATCTCTATGAGAGTAATCTTTCAAATTCACTTTGGTCGTAACACCTAAGTGTTGTAGGTACAAGGAGTTGGTTCCCCAGTCCTGTACCACTTGCAACTGTCGCATAAATGGTCTTCCCAAAATCATCTCATAGGCATGGTTCTTTTTAAAGTCACATATGGCGAAAGTGTGCTCAAACTCAACACCACAAGTACTGAGAGTTATTCCTTCTAGCAAGCCTAAGGGTCTTTCTATGTGACCATCGGCCATCTGCAATTTCATCCTCGTGGGCCTGAGTGCTGGCTTGCCCCAACGCTTCCATAGGGAAGTGGTAGCAATTGCAACACCTGCGCCTGAGTCTAGAATGGCCTTGGTGGTGTATCCTTGATGGGTGATAGGAAGATATGTGTTTCCCTCTTCGCCCTCACTCATGTCTCCTATCTTGTCCAATGGTATTTCTGGCACTCTTCTCTGGGATCCTACCTGGGAATGAGGTTTTGCTCTTTCTGGTACTTGTTTGGCTACATGTTTCCATAGGTCTGGCCTTACTTTGAGTAGCTCTTCTAAGGTGAGGTTACATTGTACTTTAGTGTTTTTGACTACCTCTGTGTTCCTAGGTATGACTGAGTCCTCATTTCGTACCATGACCATGGGTGCTCTCATACAAGTAGACTTAGCTTCCCATGGGCCTGTGAAGTGGGGTAATTCTTGTAGAGAGTTAGACTCAAAGTCTAATCTTTCCTGAGAGTGGGTGCTCTCCTGCTCCTCATAAATGGATGGGATGTCTTGGGGGAATTGGTCATGTGCATCATCCACAAGTTCAATTGGAGGAGGGACTTCACTTTCTTTAGCCCATTTGTCTTCTTGAATCTCGCGTAGGAATTCTGGTGTGAATCGATTCATAGAAGATGATGTGTCTGGCTCCGTAGCATTAGGCACATAGGCTTCCTGGGCAGGAAGACTTACTCTTTCACTTGCCTTGTCCTTGTGTTGAGAGGCGGGTTCCTTTTCTGATTGTGCGATTAGCTTCTCTATTCTTTCTAACAATGCATCAAAGTGCAACTGTGTCTTAGCTGAACTAGAGATGTTAAATAGGCGACTGGCTTCAAACATGGTTTGAGCCAATTCCACCATCTTAGCACAAATTTTGGTTCGTTCTAGCTCTAGTTCTGCTCTAGGGTAACACTTTTTGTGATTAGTTATGTTTGGCCCTTCTTGGATTCTGGCGTGATATGCTTTAAGCATCATATTAAGGTCCTCGGGAGTCGGATCTGCTAGGACTGATCCTACTCTTGGGGGTGGTGGAATTGTGTAAGGTGGGTTGGAAGGTGGTGGGTCAGATGGAGACGGGAATGGTGGTGGTGGGGTAGTGTGAGAGGGAGTTTGAGATGTGAGTTCAGTTATCTTGGCTTTTGTTTCTCTGAGGCTTTCCTCAAGTTCACTCATTTTCTTTGCCCATTGTCTTTTCATTCTTTCACGACCATCTCTCCAAGCTCTAGTCCTTTTCTTCGTCATGCTCTCCGTTTCACTAACATCTGGGCTCTTTTCCTGGCCTACGCTTTGGTTCTGTTGCAAGGCTTGGGCTCTAGTGATTACTTGTACTGGTGTAGTGGAAGTCACACTCCCTGTGGAGTCTACAACTAACCCAATAACGTTGATAGGAGTGATTTTTGGCATATTATTGGGGTTCTTTGGGCAATCTCGTAAGAGATGCTCCTTTCCACAGTCTTGGCAAAAGCCCTGGATCGTCACTGACTGTGGTTGTGTAGGTGGAGGCACGGGACAATCACGAATGAGATGATCTCCTTGACATCTGTAGCATGGTCCTCTAGGGAATGGAGGTCTTACTTGCCTAGGTTGAGGTCTAGGGTTGGGGTTTGCATACATGACGTTTGTGTAATCTGACTCCCAACTAGGTTCATTTGGCTCTTCACTATAGTAGGACTCACCATGTTCAGGAGATTGCATGTAGTAGACCTGGGGGCTATCAACATGTGTAGAATCGAAACTATGGTCACTGGGATCACTTTCCGATAGCAATGGGGTTACTGGCACTATGGCCCTATTCAGGTTTTCTTCTGCAGCTGCATACTTTACAGGGATTACATTAGTAGGAGCGGATGGTTGTTGTGCTAGCACTGGCTGGGGTCTCAGTTGGGCCTGATATTGCGGTTGGTAATTTTGCTGAGGCCTAGTATACTGTTGTGGTGGGTACTGACTCTGGTATCTGCCTTGTTGAGGGTATGGCTGAGGGTGCGTCTGCCTAACAGCTTGCTTATTGTAGGGGCAATCTTGTGCGGTGTGATTGGTGTATCTCCGTTCTATGGTGCAGTACTGGCTACTAGGATTTACTTGGGGTTGAGCCATAATGGGACATACATTCGCCATGTGGTCACCACCACAAGTATAGCATCTTTTCACTGGGGCAAACCTTGGGATTTGTTTGCTAGAGACACCTAGTTTTTGTGCCACTTTCTCAGCGAGTTCCTCAATTGATGTTCTAACTCCTCCCCTAGGTTATCCTCGATGTCAATGCACATGCGTACACACTCTTCTATGGTCCTAGGGTCCTTCAAGTACACATAAGATCTCAATTTGGTATTTAGCAATCCGTCCAAGAAAAGAGCCACTTGCTTAGCTGGTGTGGGTAGCTCCGAAACAGGGCATCTTTCAAGGTATTGCCTAAATCTTCTTCCTGCAAGTCTCACGGTCTCTTGAGGGGTTTGCTTGAAGCTCTGAATCAGCGAGGAGGTATTATGTCTTATGCCACTCTTAGAGAATAGAATAATGAAAGCCTCTAGGAGTTGGTCTATGCTCTTGAATTGTCTCTCATTCAAGGGTTGAAACCACGTAAGGGCTGTGTTCCTAAGGGTTAGACCAAAGGCATTGTACTGTGTGAATAGATCCTCCACTTGTTCAGCTCTCAAGACTTGCCTAAACTCCGCCACATGATCGTATGGATCTCCAGTGCCATCGAAGTAGTTCTTCATGGACTTAACTAGCTGAATCGGTCTCAAAATCCTTGTGTGCTCTCTAGGTCGTGGTAGAGGGAACTCATCCGCATTTCTTTGGTTCCTGGGAGTTCTAAGTACCTCAGGTTCTACTCTATTTGTTTTCGTCCTCGTTCGTTCTCTGCCCCCTGGGTTGGCAAAGCTTACTTCTGGCCTATCTCTACTTCTCTCTCGTTGAGTTCCATGAGCTTGGGATGTTCCAGCTCCACGGTGACCATAGGACACATTCGATCTTGGTTGGGGGAAAACGAATTCACCCTTCCAAGTGTAAGCATGTCTATCATGTTCTGTAACCACAAAGATCCTCTCTGAAGCGTGATCTAGGTAGGTCACTCTGCCTGGGCTATCTGGATCTTTAAACTCATAGATCATGATTGTTCCTATATCAATTGGCCGATCAGATTTATACCTCCAAAAGGCTTCGTCAGTCTATCGGTTCAGAAGCAGATCTATACTCTTGTCTTGGGGAACCCACTCGGGATTGAGGATTCTAGTAAGAACAGATTTCCCTCGAGGGGTCCTGGGCTCTGCACCCATGTTTCCTTGTTCTAGGTCATCTATGTCCGTCTCAGGGATCACATTCCCGAATTCGTCCGTCCTATCTAGGTGACTGGTGACTACGTATATGGTTCCTTCTTTGTCCAAGTATGCTCCGTTTTCAAACTTGACAGCTGGGTGCTCTAGTCCTATGGATTGGTCAGGTTTTTTAATCTGGACCACGGATCTTCCTAGACCGGCCTCATAGACGCTAGCACCTAATCGGTTGGTCCTAAGGTATTCCAGCTGCGTCTTGTACGGGCCTTCTACCCTGTGCAAGTATGGCACTCCTGAACTTCCCGTAGGTCGGTCCATGCCTTGAAACATTTCTGATTCGCTGGTCTCAAAGCTAGGGTAGTATGAGTGGTGGCTCAACTCCTGGGCCCAAGACCTAGCAGTGTGGTTGACACTAGCCTCTAAAGACCTAAGACTTTGTCTATCTCTCCCTAGATGTCGCCCTGACCTAAGGTTCATAAGCCTAATTGAATAGCCCAAATTTGCCCAAGTACAACCTTGTTGCTGAGTTCTTTTGTATCAGTTACTTGATTCTTTTTTAGTGGATTACCGCGTTTATAATCTTGTCTGATATCACGTCGTCAGGTATACTTGAGTGTATTTCCGCACTGTAAGTTGATCGTTCCTCGTTAGATTCTTTCCTTTAAGGTTATCGCATCACGAAGAGATTATGTTTAATCTTGAACTTGAGTGCATAGGTAGTCTTCAACTTGATTGATGCCTATCGTCACCCTGGCCTACTCCTATCACTAGTCGTTCTTAGCCTAAGCTTGGAATTGACAGAGGGAGTTGAGGATTTTCCAACCTTGAGTTTCTTCCCTTGTGTTGTTGCCCTGGTGTGCCCAGGACGCGTATTCCCAAGCTTGCACTTACTCTTGCTTGAATGCCCTCAAGTGCTCTTACTGGACCTGTAAAAGTCCCACGGTTAGCTCAAGAATTAGCTTCAAATGACACAGTAGACCACTTTCATGCATGTAACTCACAGACCAACTTATCCCTTGCCTTTATGGAAAATAATCCTAAGGATCCCTCAGTTTTCCTACCTCGGGGTATGGTCAACTTCAAAATACCCTATCCAATAATCCTTATATTAATTTTCACATAACCATTGGAAGTTTTGGTTGTACTTCTCACGAGCTTTCCAACAAAACAAGAATCACCGCAAACGGATTTCGTATGAGAAAGTTATGTCAGTTCAGGGTTCTGGTGCTAAAACAGGGTTCAAACAGGCTAACAGATCATAGGATTTTTCTCAAAAACATGTGTAAGGTCCTCACAAATCACTAATGACTCTTTAATTATGCCCCAAAATTCCCCAAGGACTTGGAAAAATTAGCCCTAAAATTTTGGCCGAAAAGCCTGTCAATCGCGATCGACAGGTCTGTCAATCGCGATTGACAAAGGTGTCCGTCGGGGCCTATCAGTCGCGATCGACACGTCAGTTGCGATTGACAATGTCAATCGCAATCGACAGAGTCGGTCGTGAGTCGTGTCAATCGCGATCGACACTTTTTCTGGGAATTTCGCCGTGAATTCAGTCGATTGGGGTTGTGTCCGTCGCGATGGACACGTGGCTATGCGAAAAAGTCAATCAATCGTTGAAATTCAGTCGATCGCGATCGACGGTGTCAATCGCGACTGACAGAGGTGTCGGTTGTGGCTGTCGATCGCGATCGATGGTGTCAATCGCGATTGACAGGGTCCTATGTGGCAGTCAATCGGTCGTGGGGTCTGTCGGTCGCGATCGACAGGTCTGTCAGTCCCGATTGACAGGGTCTGTCGATTGTGGCTATCGATCGCGATCGACGGTGTCGGTCGCGATTGACAGAGAAACACGAAATTAACTGTTTTTAGTGATTTAGAATGTGCTCATCATGTGGATTATGGTGGTGCACTTTGTTTTACCAAATGGGAAATTTTTCTGTCGACGCGATCGACAGAGGTCTGCGACACAGAGACAGTTTCGTGACGTTTCGTACCTGCACAGAGTGCTGGAGATGATGATGCTGCCAGAACCTGCAAGAAAGCTCAAAAAGCACGCAAAAACAATGCACACAATATCGCTCTCTCGCTCTCTCTCACAAGTGGAATGAGGGAAATGAGGTGGAGAAGGTGGTATAAGCAAAAAACTGAAATATTTTTGCGATGATGGAGATGGAGGTGGGAGGTGGTGATGATGATGATGGTGATGATGGTGGTGAGGTAAGAAAGAGAAAAATAAAAAGAGTGAAGAAATTACCTACAACGCCAACGTCTCAAATCTACGTCTTACCATCACACGCTCGTCCTCAAAGCTCGATCCCTGGCAACGGCGCCAAAATTTGGTGTAGCTCAGTGATGAGTAGCACCTCCTTTAATGTCAATCCGAGAAGACGTGAGGATGGTATGAAGACCTCGAGCAAGTGGAGGCACGAGTGCGTGAGTGAGAAGCACACCAACATGCACACACATACACACACACGTGCACCCACGGCAAGACAAAGAGTGAGAAGCAATGGAGTTCTTAGATTACTTTCAAAAAGCTCTTACAAGTTCATTTCAATTACAGTCTACCCTCAAAAATGAGCTCTCTAGCTCTATTTATAGTTTTTGACTAGGTTTTGGCCTTGTCCAGACCAAGCTCCTCAAGCTCAAGGACTCCTTGGCTTTCACAAAATGGAGCTACAAAAATGTGAAATGGTATTTACAATGGTTTTTAGTGATGAAAATCACTGTTTTTGTAGGGGATTCTTCTGAAGATTTGACATACACTTCCTTGGAGCTCCCTACTTGCTCCTTCTCCTTGTGTGTCCGCCTCTTTTATATGCATTAGTGTCCTGAAAAAATGTTGGCCTACTTGCCATATCGTCGTTGACTGCTCTGTCTGCTTGTACTTTCTCTTCTCTCTGACTCCCTTCTTAAGCTTCCTTGCCTAGTGAGTCCTTCAGTTCCAACATGGGGCATAAGCCAAAAAGACCTACTACAACAAACATGAACATCTCAAAGAGGAATTCATCTTTTAATAATCAAGGTAAGAATTGTGCTCAGGTGGAGACTCAATGGATGTGTCAACCTATTCATTAGTAGTAGGACCTTTATTTTATTAAGCGAGAAAAAAAGGCTTGGTTTTTGCTTCCTTTGTGGCGAGCAAGGGCATCCAACATAAGAATTCCTGAACAAGGAAATCTTTTGGCCAGCACATTGGCAAAGGTGCTAAACATCATTGAGGAAGGCTCTACTTTATACTTCATGGTGACTAGTTCTTTCCCAAGGGCTTTTGTAATTATGATTTCATGGATGGTTTCTATGCATAAACTAAAGTTTCTAATCCATTTGGGTAGTACACATTATTTTCTATCTTTCAAATTGGTAGATATTCTAGAAACACCCTTAAACGTGCAGATATCGAGACCTATGGAGATGCCTAATGGATGACTACATTATATGAAGAGATACATTGAAAACCTTGTGTGTACGTTTTATGATATGTATTTCTTTGGGAATTTTCTATAATGGCTGATTGTAAACATAAAAAATGTGAATCTGTCCATATTGTAGGGAATCTTTTGAAAGATTATGTAGATGTACTTCATGAAGAATTACATGGTATACCTCCACCTTAAAAGATTGAGCATGCTATTTACTTGTATCCAAGGAGTGAACCATATTCTACAGCACCATATATATTTAACATAGACAAACTAAAGGAGCTCAAGATTCAATTAAATGATTTTTTGAAGAAAGGCTTAATAAGACAAAGTGTTTCACCTTGGGGAGCACCTAGTTTATTTCAAAAGAAGGAAGACAAAGTTCACAAAAAAAGAATGCAGGATTTGTGTGGACTGATGCCTATAAAAAATCATTTGAGTAAATGAGACAAAAATTCGTTGGAAATTGTGTTTTGAAAATACAAAATATGGGAAAACCTTTGGTGGGCACGTGTGATGCAAGTGTTATTCAAATAGGATCTTTCTTTCATGAGATGGTAGGGTGGTTGCATATGAGTCCAAAAAATTAAGAAAACATGAAGTTAATTATCCAACTCACGATCTGCAAATGCTTGATGTTCTAAATGCACTTCAATGGAGGCATCTAATATTAGGCATTAAGTTTTAATTGGAAAGAGATCATCTGAGTCTACAATACATTTTCACACAATCCTTGCTTAACAATATGTAAAAGCATTGGATTGAATTATTATGTGGGTATGATTTTTACATTAAGTATTTGGCTGATGATGAAAATAAGGGCATTGATGGATTGAGTCAGAAACCTTTATGTGATCTCCTTTCTATAATAAATTTCAATTTTCTCAATCAAATTCAAGAAGAGATGAAACAAGATTCTATTTATGCATCTATCTTGAGCTTTCTACGTGCAAATAGGGGATCGATGTATCAAGACAAATTTTGTATGTAGGATGCATCTTTATATTATAACAATCAATTTTGCATATCTTCTAAATCTCTCTGGAAAGTTTAAGTATTACATGATTCTCATGATGCACCTTTTTTTGCACATCCAAATTATTCAAGGTCCTATGTGAAAGTGAAATGCTCTTACTTTCGGCCATGTACAAAGTGAGATATTAGAATATATGTTAGTGAATGTCTAAAGTGCCAACAAGTGAAATCCGAGTTTAAAAGAATGCCTAGAATACTACAACCTTTGGATGCTACAAATTAGAAGTGGGAGTATATCTCTATGGACTTCATCACTAGATTGCCTACGGCCATAAGAAAACATGACACTATATTTTTTGTCGTTGATTGATTTACCAAGATAGCACATCTATTTCATATGAAAAAGATTAATACTTCCTTGAATGTTGCAAATTTATTTGTAAAAGAATTTTTTCCACTACATGGAATGCCTAAAAGAGTAAATTATGATAGAGATTCTAGGCTCACATGGAACTTCTCGAAAGCAACAATGATTCAATTGGTACTCAACTTTGTATGAGTACAAGTTTCCATCGATAGAATCATGGGGAAACCAAAAGGGTTAATTGCATACTTGAAGATATGTCATGCATGTACGTTATGAAAAGCAAGATACTTGGAGTGAATGGTTGTCCTTAATTGCATTTTCATATAATAGTTAGTACGTGGTACGCATCTATAAAATTGACTCCTGTGTACCTAAGTCATAAGGTCTTAGGGACTTATGATTACAAAAAACTATACCTCAATTGCCCACAAGTGCATATAGTGGTGGAGTAATGCACATTTAATTATCAATCCATGAGTTTAGACATATCAAGTGTATGAAGACGTGTGCACACATGATGAAAAATGAAGTGAGAATGCTAACAATGCATGTATCTTGGATTCATCTACTACTTAAGTCACTTATCCCTCTGAAATGCTAGTCACAATACTTGTTTTAGCACTAAGCACAAATTAGGGCTTTTCTCTCACCTCTGAGATCTGATTATAGTCAATACTAGGTTCCTTTCAAAGCTCTCGACGAGATGCATATAATGGTGCTATTTCTAGCCTATGTAACAAATGTGCTTCACGTTATGAACAAAATAGTGAGTGTTGGGAAACACCAACTCCTACTCCATGACTCACGAAGCTTCACACATGCACTATCATGGCTCAAACAAGAGGGAAAGGGGTAGAAACACTCCTAGGCACACATTTCAAGCATCAAACACACATATAAGAACTTAGAGAAGAAGATACTCAGCAGAGAAGAAGAAAATTCGAATTTTCAGTTTGATTACTCACAATGGCCAAAAGTCCTCTACAAAGAGTCATCAAGTGACTTATATACATGTGCCCTAAAAAATGGTCCTTTCACACAAGAGACCGGAACTTTTATTGGAAATCACTAAATTCATACTATTATATAAGGATAATGTTACAATGTATGGGATTTATGCATCTATAGGACTCCTCTAGAGCATTTACATGGCTCTTGATAGGGTATCATGGAAATTCGAAGAAGAAAAATTATGCCTAGATTTGAAAATCTTTTGTGCTTAGTTCTCTTTGCTTCTTTCTTCGGCAACACTCTCCCCCTCTTAGTCTTTGTCGTCCCTTGACAAGCTTCAGTTCTTCTGCCTTGTTTTTTATCTTGACCTTTTTCCTCCTAATATTCAGCTTGCATTGTCCACTATCGACAATTGTGGAGGCCTTATTGATTCAGAGGTAGTTTATATTTCTTTTAACTACATGCCAACAATGGTGGAGGAAACCTTCCAGAGTTTCAAAGAATTTGTCACCTTCTCCAAAACTAATTCTAATGCTTCTGTTCCTTTGCTCTGATGGTTTTCTCTAGCCTATATGTTTCTTTTAATTGCACACCCTTAGTGGTCGAGGAATCCTTCAAGATGTTCAGAGAATTTGTTATCTTATCCAAACTTCTTTACACTGATTTTCTCTTCTCCCATGTCTACTTTGGTCGCATCAAGAGGCATGCTATCCTTCTATCTAGCCCTTTGATTATTCTTTAGCTTGTATAGTTCTTTTCATTTCATGCACCCATCGATAAACATAGTATCTCTTTTGGTATGGCTGATGCTTCAAACGTCCTGCTATAATTCTTTGTTTACATCCTTTGGGACCTTGCATTGTGTTGTAGCCTAATGCATGCCCCTATGAGGCTTTGGGTAGATGGTGAGTCTTTTATTGAGCTAATTTGCATTTTGATTTTCTCCTTCTTCTTCCTTTGCTGGAATCTCCCTCCGCACATCCCTCCTCCTGAACTCTGTCGTCCCTGATAGGCTTTGATAAGTGACATGAGTATGTTTGGAATGCTATTTTCTCTTTTTGGTTAAGCAAATTGGCTTCACGTATCATTACCTCCTTGCATTGAGCCGATTTAATGCCATCATTTGGTGCTTGTCTATGATCTGCAAAGATGCTTAGTTCATATGCAATGAGTTGTGCATTTAGGTTGGAAGACATGCATTTCAAAATTATCCTATAAAGAATGCTTCTTTGAACATCTGCATGTATGGAGTTGGCAAAAACATGAGTCTTTAATAAATAGCCATTATGGTATGGCAGCTAGGCATGATAGAAAGATAAAAAATCAAAGCATTGGTTCCCTGGTTAATACCGATGAAGTTCAAAAATGTATATTCTGCATGTTGGAACACGTTTAAAACTGTGAGAAGCATGCTCAGTACTTTATTTGTCATTTTAATTGCTAAATCTAGAATTGATGCATATTTTGCTATGCAAAGTTCAATGGTGCACCATGTAAGCTTTGGTTGGTAAGTAGCTATGTGGTGGGCTTAGCAAGAATGGATAACTAAGCAATTGGTTATTCATTGTGCCATGGTGTTGTGCCTCCCAAAATTGCATCCATGGTGTTCTTCATGGCACAGGAAAAAAAGATGGATTTATCTAGAGTAAATATGGTGCATCTTCCCAATGCACCTGCAATGTAGGATTCTTCTACAAAAATTTGTGCATCCATACTAGATCAGCTTTTTTGAATTCCTCTTGTGTGTATGAAAACATGTCAGCCCTGAAGTCTAGTTTTTGTTTTGGTTCTTTCTGCATAGTTCTTTTGATACAATGCTGAGTTTCTTCTTTGATTAATCCATATGGTACATTGAATGGCTTTATAATTTGATCTAAATATTTTCTTTTAATTTTGGATTCCTTCATTACCTTCAATATTGTATCTTCAAACTGTGCTGAAAGTTGGGACACCAATAGGGTTTGCTCCATTTGGCTTACTTCTACAATGTTTGGTATAGCTTGATCAGCATGTTGTATCTCCTCTTCATTATGTATAGGTGATTTATTGATGGGGGGAGAAAGAGGGCATACCTCGGTCTCCATAGTAGCTGCTTGAGAGCTTGGAACTACTGGTGTCCCCATATTACCATGTTTTTCCAATTGAGCTTGTACTCTTTTGATGAGGGGTTCTGTATCTTTTAATTGTTCTTTTGCTATGCTTAGCTCTTTGTCACTGTTCATTTTACTCTCACCGAGTGTAGCCAATTGATCTTCATCTTCCTGGGAGTGTTTTATATACTTGGATTCTGCCTTCTTCCATTTATTCCTTAACTCATTTGTATCATGCATAAATTTCCACTCCCATTGTGTTCGCAATTCATGCTCCTCTTTAAACAGATTAGCATACTTATCCAATTCTACTTGCAGTTTTCATCATTTCCTCATCAATGGTTTTTGCCATAATAATGGGTTGATTGAGTAAAAAGGAATTCATTAACTCCTTATTTCTGTTTTGTAGCACACCAGCCTCCTCCATGTGTATCTTGATTTTAGTTTCTAGAATTTTTCTCCCATTTATTATTTGTGTCTTTTCGGCTTCACTTGTCTCATACTTTTGTGTGACCTCTTTTAGTTGGTCTTTCAATTGCTTGTTTTCTTCGATGAGATTATTGCAATTCTCCATCGTGTCTTTTATGTTTGTCCTCTTCCATGTGTATCTTGATTTGAGTTTCTAAAATTTTGCTCCCATTTATTATTCTATTAAGTTTGTCCTCTTTCTTTGCTAGAACTTGTTGAGACTATAGTATCTATGCGAATAGCTCTTCACTTAATATTTTGAAATGGTTTCTTTCGATATGTGCTTGTTCATAATCCTTATCTGCTTCTATCAATTTTTTTTGGGTTTCCATGGCAGTTTGTATCAATTGCTTCACTACATGTTTAAGTTGGGCCACATCCACATTCAGCCATGTTTGTGGTATAATGGGTGCTTCTATGGTTTTTACATATTTTCCTCTATCAATAAGTAGTGTTTTACTGAATGGTTGGCAGATGTGGAAATGGACATTTTGTTCATCTTCTTTCGTTGTGTCCTTCTTTGACATACTTCCCTTACAATTCACATCCAATGGCAAAGGCTCTGCCACCACTTTAATGGGTGCAATCGGTTCCTCTTCAAGAAATTCTTCTTCTTGTGGCTCTTGCTTTGGATGCTTTATTGTTTTCTGATCTTCAATATCAATATCTATAAATTTCAGCCATTACTCATTTATTTGAATAGTATACACACTTTTGTCTCGTTGGCTATTCATTGGCTCTTTCTCTAGTTTACTTGATCTATCTGAGTCTTGCTCTTTGCTCGCCACTTCCTATTGGTTGACCAGTTGATTGAGTTCATCCCATCCATCCTCATCATTAATTTCTATGCACACATCCATATTCAATATCATTCTCCTCTTGATTTTTAGATGATGAGCTTGAATTTATCAATGCCATTTCCCTATATCTATGAAATTTTGTTAATATTTTTCTCATGCTTGTGACTCATGTGTAGCGCATTCCCATTCCATCCCACATGTGTGAGTAAGGCATGATACCCGGGGAAGTATGTTTTTCTCATTTTTATGTTAGAAGGAAAACATAAAGTTAGTTTATAGCCAAAGCAATTATTTATGTATATCAGTTTTATTTGAACTATTATAGTACAAGCTAAGTCCTATTCCTATATAGGAAATGTGCACCGGTATGCTTGTCGATAAGCATGTGTGCCAAATGCATGGACTTGTAGGGGCGGCCCTATCATGCATACTTTGGATGCAGTCCTTCTCAGCATGAGTGTAAAACTGGTTCTTGTTGTCTTGACACACTCGTTATCACTCTTTTGCTCTCCACTTCAATGTTGTAATCTGGTTTCTTTGTGTTCTGTTCCATTGTGTTGTCATCGGCATGTTCTTGGATGTAATCCTCCATTTGCATCTATCCTTGTGTTGGAGTTTTTGTTCCTTGATTGGTATCTATTGTTGTTTGTTTTTGTAAGCTATGTTGAGGCCTTGGATAAGTTTGCATGTGCAACTTTGTCTAAATTCCTTATTTCCTCCTTGTCTTGTTCCTTAAATTGTTTTGGAATCTAGATTTGCCACCATGATCATTGAGCCTCCACAATCACATAGGAATCAATACTTGTAAAATCCTAGATTCGTTGTTCATTACTTTGTGACCTTTGTGATCATTTTGCCTCGTGGGTTTTTGTTGTGCTCTCAAATCCCTTTCACATTTATATTGTCGTAGTTTATCTTTATGAATCCATACTTTCCTTACGCTTGGGATTCACTGTGTCTCTATTGTTGATAAGTTCATAGATGAATTGGTCTTCGTACCAATTTCTTTTGGTTTACTAGCCTCACTCATTCTCTCAAGCTCACTCTCTAGAGAAAGATTAAGAGTTTGATCATGTAGTTTAGGACAAGTTGCAGGAGAATCAGAAGTAGAACAATCATCGTACGAGGGTTTTGCTGGGAAGCCATTCACTGAGTCACCCAGACTTCTTGCCCTAGGGTTTGTTATCCTTTTTGTTTTTAAGGGCTTCTCATCTAGAAGACCAAAGACTTCTCTATGGTCTATTTTAGCCACTATGTATCCTTGAGTGAGATGGATATTGACTTCATACTCAAAGATCCAATCTTGAACTAGGAACAGTTCTTCTAGAAGATCTATAACTGTGAAAACTAGGAATCTTTGATTCATAGTAGTGTTTCCAAGATGCAAGAACATTGAAATCTCTCCCTGAAACTCAATTATGTTTCCTCCAATTCCTATCATGTATGCTATAGTTGGATTAATTTGTGCCTACAGTTCCTTTGCTACCAAGGCTCTTATGCAACTCAACGCGGCCTCTATATCAATCAATGAGTCTACTAATAGGTAGTCATCGGTACCAATTCCTAGGCTCAAATATGGTCGTCTGATAAGGTTATCTAGCATGTCCATTTCATCTGTTTGATAGTTCTTCACGGGTGTAGCTTCTTCTCCTTGTAGATATCTTTTGTTCCATTGTCGTATCCACTCTTTCCGTTTTCTTATGCATTCTAGTGCTTCCACTCGGGCTTCTTCTCTTATTCTTTCATCTTCTCTTTTTCTATTCTTCACTCCTAATAGTCTTGCTAACATCTTTTCAATTAATGTTTCCATGTATCTCTTGAATCTATAGCCACTATATAATTAGGTAATACGTCTCCATCGAGGGCAGCTAAGTTAATCCCTTTTTTAGTAGAGATTTGGTTTACCAATGGTGGTCCATACCCTCATTGTTGGACTTTCTTCACATGTTGTTTCAATGTACACACTAACACTAGGTCTCCTTCTTTCAGTCCCTTGTCTTTAACATGAGTGTCATAATAGGCTTTTTGTGTTCTTTTTGCAGCGTAAATACCTGCCACTACTTGTAACCTATTCTCATGCACCTACTCAATTTGATCCAATTGCCTAGATAGTTCATGTCCCATCCATTCATATTGTTGAGCAACTCTCATAGTGGAAACTAAAAAGTCAATTGATAGTATTGCATTTTTCCCATATACTAGATTGAAAGGATTAGTTCCAATAACAGTCTTATATGTTACACAGAAGGTCCATATTGCATGATGCAATTATTTATCCCAATCTGACCTTCCATTGTTAACTATCTTAGTTAAAACTGTGCACAACACCTTATTGGAACTCTTAGCTTGTCCATTGGCATGAGGATGATATGGAGCTGAATTCTTATGAATTACTAGAAATTCATTCATAAGATACTCAATAACCTCATTGATGAAGTCTGCTCCTCTATCACTAACTATTTCAATTGGGAGTCCAAAACGAGTGAATATATCTTCAAACAAGAATTTGGTGGTGGTCTGGGCATCATTTTTCTAGTTGCTCTAGCTTCTACCCATTTTGCTAGATAATCCATGGCTACAATAATATATTCAGCATGTGACCCTTTTGCTGGGGGGTTTATTGTTCCTATGAAGTCAATACGCCATTTCAAAAATGCTTTGGTACTAATCATTGGTCTTAGAGGCATGTCATCTCATCTTGTAGGATACTTTGTTCGTTTCAAAACTTCACAACCTTGTATGTAAGTTTCAGTATCCATATGTAAGGTTGGCCACCATAGGCTAGCAAAGAGAATCATTTTTACAAATTTTTTGACTAAAAAATGACCCCCAACTGCATTTGCATGAGTTCTAGGATAGGCAAGTATTCTCCTTATTGTACACATAATTGTAACTGATTATCGTTTCCTCTTTTGAATAATTATCTTCCTATTATGGGATAGTCCTTGCTCTGTTCTTCTAAAGCTCTCTTTCTAGCTAGGCTTGCTCCTTCCAGGTAAGTGCATGATTTCAAAAAATTAACTAATACTTTACTCCATTCTAGGGTGATAGTGGAGTAACTTAATGAGGAATGTTCATCCGGTGGAGCTTCTTTACATACTTGGCAGTCAATGATGTGTTCATGCATGTCCTTTTGCATATCTATCTAATACATGCCTAATCTTTTCAAGTCTCTTTGTTCCACTAATGCCCTTGTGCATTCTCCACTTTTTTTAGTACGCTCTTATGCTCCTTATCCTCTACACACCTTAGCAACACTCCATTAGAGTCTTTAAAATACAAATTGCCCACAACAATATTCAAGTTTTGTGAGTGCATGAATTCCTTCTTGTTGTCCTTATGGGTCATATGATGTGGTCCATGCATGAGTATTGGGATCAAATTTTCTACCCATTTTGAACACACTTCCAAGTTGAAGAGGCATGTGTCGGTTAGATCATCAGCTAATCCTATGGGTGGTTCTCCATGCATCATTCATGACAAGTGATCAGCTCTTACATGAGTGTTCCCCGCTTTTACTATTACTTTGAATTCCAATTCCATCAGTGGTAGAAACCATCTCACTAGCCTTCCTAGTATTACTAGTTTTATTGACCAACTATAATAAAGCTTGGCGATCAATAAAGAACTTAAATTTTTTGGCTAGCACGTAATGTCTAAATTTTTTTACTGCATATACCATTCCTAAACCTTCTTGTTTGGTAGTCTTATAATTTTGTTCTACTTGGTTCAATTGTCTACTTGCATAGGCTATTGGGTGATCTAATTTTCCTTCACCTGCAAGTTCTGCTAAGATACATCCAATTGCATAATTGGATGCGTCCACATGAATATCAAATGGTTTATTTCAGTTGGGTACTTTTAGAATTGGTGCTGAATTGAACCTCTTCTTTAACTCATTAAAATCTTTTCACAATCTTTTGTCCATGTAAATTGCATCAACAACCCATACAAAGGCTTTGCAATTATGGTGTACATGTGGACGAATCATCGATAATATCCACAATGTCCCATAAAGGCTTGTACTTCTTTTGCATTCTTAGGTTTGGGTAATGCTAAGATCACTTTGATTTTATCTTCATCTGTTGAGATGTCATTTTTTGACACTATATGTCCCAAAATGTTGCTTCGTCTGACCATAAAGATGCACTTCTTGGAATTCAGATAGAATCGATATTGTCTACATTTATCAAAGATTTTCCACAATTTTGGTATGTGGTCTATGCATAGAAGACTAGGTGCATAGGTCATCCACATAGACTTCCATACTTTTCCTTAGGAACTCCTTAAACACATGACACATCAATCTATGGAAAGTTGATGGGGCATTGGTCAACCCAAATGGCATAACCCTGAAGGCATACACTCCCCATTCAGTAGCAAAAGTAGTCTTGTGTTGATCCTCCATAGCAATAGCTACCTCATTGTAACCAAAGAATCCATTAAGAAAGTTGTAGACTTCCTTGCCTGCTACTCTTTCTAGAAGGTGGTGCGTTGTCGGGAAGTTGCGGACATAGGGCTGGTGGATCAGTCAGCCACTAAATCCCTCCGCACACGCAGGGTGTATGAGACAATCGTAGGCTTAAGAAAACTAAGGGTTCTAATGACTCAACAATATAAATTATCTAATTCTATGACTGAAACTAAAGTTTTCTTACCAAAAGTAAATAGTCTTACCTAGCTATGGACCGTAAGGATGGCTAGCCCTGTATCTTTCTATCGCTTCTATTTGATAAGGTGAAACTAAATTCTCACGGGTAATTTGATCTTTAATCATATCATTTTCTTCAGTTTCAAGTTGATCTGAGCTCGGTTTTCGAATTAATTGAGGTGGGAATAAATCTTCGTTTTCCTCTGGTTCTGGCAAAACTATAGTAAATAACGGTAACAGTCGAGAAACGAGACGATCGTATTCTATCGGACGTAAAGACGCGTTCACTATTTTATCTTTAATAATTTTAGGTTCTATAATTTCGTTATTGTATGAATTCTCAATTGGAGATGGTAATAATGTTTCTACAATTAAGTGATCTAATTTGTGCTTAAATTTAGACTCATTTTTAGAATTACTGGTAGGTCCTATTGCTTTCGACATACTAATGACAAATTAAGATCTCAATAAAGTTGCAGAAAAAAAACAATATGAAGAATGTCAATATCAAACTATTTCAGTCTATACAAAGGCATATATTCAGTGCTCCTATAATCTTCTAATCCTATAGAACTTAGTAAGTTTGAAATCGTGAAATCTTGTATGCTTGTTTCTTTATCAGCACTGCTTGACACTTCGCAATGGTTTTAATTGGAAAATAAGATTTAAATGAATCTTCAATCTTGCTGCTTCTCTTCACTTTACTTCAATTGCTTTGTAATCTTCAATGTTTCTGAAAAA
The DNA here is from genome assembly GCA_020310875.1 of Ceratopteris richardii. Taxonomy (NCBI): domain Eukaryota; kingdom Viridiplantae; phylum Streptophyta; class Polypodiopsida; order Polypodiales; family Pteridaceae; genus Ceratopteris; species Ceratopteris richardii. Next base: position 85,186,705 of record CM035413.1, on the reverse strand, counting down.
AAAACATTAGGTATTAGTAATATTACAAAATCATTAAGAATATAAAAAACATACTTCACATACATTAAGGCATACACATGCTAACATACTTTCATGCACACACCTAAATATACTCATGCTAATATTCATTGTAATGTATGCATATGCATATACCCGTCCACATGTACATGCTTCTAAACATATCTGTACATTCTTATTTATCACTTAAATATATGAATATATTCTCAAGCATTAATTAACACTTAATCCTAAGTAAATTAACATAAGAATGCACACGTTTCCTTATGATCATTCATTCCTATATGCACTTTACATGCATACTTTCAATTATGCTAATACACTTCTCATGTTTATATTTATGCATTAGTCTTCTTATAAATTTATATTTATGCTAACTTATTTATAAACTCCTTTATGCATAAGCTAATATACATTCTCATCGATACTAATGTATTTTATATACATACTCTCTTCATACCATTCATGCTCATACGTATACACAATTATAACGTTAATAAATTCACTAATTATAAAATAAGGTAAATACAAGATAGATAAAGTAACTAATAAATTAAACTAATTAACTAATAAATTAAATAGAACATAATAGAGCTTCTTCTTTTGTAGCGATGACATCAATACATCATGCTTCAAGTATGAAATATGAGCGAATGAAAAACTTAGATTATTAATTTTAAAGTTCTATTTTAAATAAGATATTGATTAGCTAAATAGATTGTTTCACGAATTGACATTGAGCTTAAATATGCATTAACATGTGGCTTTAACCAAAACTGTAAGAAGAATAAAAAACATTAATATGTCCTATACGTCATTCTCAAGAGGTGTATCACACATGACATACTAAGAATATTTTCCATTCTTAAACGACTTCCTTTGTTTACTGGCTTCAAAAAAAAAAAAAAAAAGAATTTTTTATAACGAGACCACATACTTTTCTCTCTTTCTCTCTCTACGTGCGTGCTGCGCACCTGCAGCGTCGCCAAAAGTAGGTTAATATTTATCAGACTGATGATTCTATGTAATTGCAGTATTCGATTAGGCTGGCTTTCCTTGCTTCAATCGGCACATATTTCTATATATACAGAAAAGAAAGGATCGAGTGAACTTAGGGATTTCTAAGTGTGCAGTAAAGCAAATGCCGGCACTTATAAAGGATCCGTGCACACTACACAGATAGATCTCTCAAATATTTGAGCACCTAAAGATCGAATATATACACAGAGAAAAGAGAAGCGCATGGTGAAGGCAATCACAAAGATAGGGCTATAGACGGATTTTTGACAGAACTTTTCAAAATCGGATTCTCGTCGCCTCTCTCTTCCCAAACCCTCTGAGTCTCTTTCTCTTACTCTCTGAGCACTTCTTACTCCATCAGATCTCTACACGATGGATAGAACTGCCATCAGTCTACCTCTCTCGTTCGCGCATTGAAATAAGCACACAATTGCCAAACTGATAGCAAGAATGCTCACGAAGTTTCCACTTGAGGACACAGATTTGCAGTACAAAAGAACGCTGAAATAGTAAATACAGAATCAATGGAAGCAAACGACTTTCTTTCCTCTTCCCAATATGTGCGAGTTTCCCATCATGTGTGCAAGGATACTGGACCACTCCAAGTCCATGCAGATGAGAAAAATGTGCTACGCAGGAACTGTTTACTGCTATTACACTCACAAAGAAATAGAGATGGACATGGGACATCGGCGAGTAATGTCTGAGAGAGATAAAGTGGCATGACAATTTGCAGAAGGAAAAGGTCGTTGGTGTTGCTCCACCTGCCGCGGCTGCAGCCCTAGCCTCTGTGCTATTTGCGCCTTCTTCTCTGGTTCAAGTTTATTCTCGCTCTCAAAGCTGCTCTCCAAGAAGCGCACCTGCTCCATGGTGAGCCTTCCCTTTTTGAGCACTACACCATCTGCTATCTCCTCCTCAACCACCGTATCTTTGTCTGTCATATGTGTAAATGCAGCGTATTACCCTCTTTTCGGGCTCGGCTCATATGAGAACCTCCAAAGGATGCCGACTCTTTCTCTCTTCACCCTCGACAGATATTACAGCACTATCGCATGATTACTCGTACGTGCTGTGCAGAGCGATGGAGGGACTAAGTCACGACAGGAAGAGCCATAGCGAGGTTAAGTACAATGACCATCGACATGGCCTTTGCTGCCATAAAACACAGCCCATCCTCGCTATTAAAACATGTTTAGCCGTCCACTCCCTCACCCTATTCTTTAGTCTCTCTCTCTCCCCGAATCACGTACCTGCAGAAAGATGCCTTTTGCTTTCTCTCTCTCCTACATGGATGCAATAGATGCTGCAGCCACCAGAGAGAGGAAAAGAAAATAACAATCTTTCTCTAGATAATTTAATGCAGAGAAAAACAAACCAAATTCTCTCCTACACATACACGGCAAGGTGAGAAGAAGACAGAGGAAGTACCTGAAAAAAAAACATTAGGAGAAACTTGAGCTTCAACACACATTTAAATACATACACAAGTCCTTCCTAATCCACTCTTTTTCCCACACTTATCCACCATACTTTTCATTTACCTTTAACTACTTTAAATGCATAATCTATTTAAACCACTCTTTTAACTTGTACTCACAATTACCACACTTTCAACCTACTACTTTAACCACTTTATTTACACACTCAACTCTCACCACTCTTTTGACCTACACTAATTCTCTCCATTCTTTCTCTTAACCAACTTTTTCACTTTAAGTGCATCTTCCTTTCAGACCACTCCTTAATTCACTTTAATTCCACATTAATCACATACCATTCTTTTTTTCTAGCATCCATATTGATCACTAGATATTTAACCATTTAATTTACCATTTTAATTTAATTAGCCTATATTTCTTATTTAATTAAATCATTTAATTTAAGCTTAGTTTAAGGGTTTAATTAATTAGAGCCTTAATATTTAAACGCACTTATATGCTTACAATCATTAATAATAGCCTAGATTAATTTTTAAATAATAAATATGTAATTTTTATATATTAATGTTTTTAAATAACATTGATTTTAACCCTTTAAATATAGTAAAACCCTAGAAAACCTATTTGAAACCCATAAGAAACCCATTAAAACCCTCTGGAACTTAATTGAAAACCTAGTTAATCCCTAACATTAACCAGGAATTAATGCTACTAACTTAAATACATATAAATAAATGTAAACCTAGGGTCTTAAACCCATAAATCAATGTTTCTATGGCCTAAACACACATTATATGAGTAGTTTAGAATAAACCATAATTTGAACATGTATTCTTTATCATTTTCTGTACCTGCAAACACTTCAAAAATAGTTAATTCTAATCAACATAATTGTTTAACAGTGATATACAAGGTTAGAATTCACCAATTAAGTTAATTTCATTTTTATCTGGTCATCAACTGGAAAGTTGAAAACTTTCCGACATTCGCCCCGGCCAAACTTGTGCATCTTCCGGATGCGCCAACCTGCAGATCATAGAAAGCAATATCAAATTCTTTTGAAAATTATTCATGACTTAAATTCAATTGTCTGTATATAAAACATGCTTCTATCATTAGTACATCTTCAAATAGCAAAGAAAACTTATAAAATTATGTGAACTTGAATTCAAACCTTTTCGTTCAATGCTTGAGTTGGAAAACAGGTTTTAGAAGGAAACTATAGAAGTCATTCAAATAGTGTTCGTACTAACTCTTCTATTAACCCTGTTCATAAGTAAAGCATATGTTATATAGGCCTTCTATCCTCATCTCCTAGCCAATTGCCATTAAGATACAAAAAACTAACTCCCCTCTAGCATACATCCGCCTTATATAGCCCGCTTTTCAAATCAGAAGTGATTTCGAGACCACAACTGATTTATTTGATTTTTCTTTTATCTCATTTTTTTTATCATAATTTTTCCTTTTTGTCATTGTTCATTTTTTTCATATACAGCAACCATTAATGTATTGCTTTCAATTTTTCTTCGCAACTTTTTTGATGAAGGGGAAAGGCTTAACCCCTAATCAGAGCAAAGGATCTAGAGGTAAGCTAAAGCAGGAACTAGGATCTCTTTTGCTAAATGGTTCAGATTAAAGGAAGCTTACCTATATAAACAAGTCTACTTCTACTAGGAGTTGCAAGTTAAGCGTTCCTTCAACTATTCATATGACAGCCATAGGTCTCTAATTCCTATCTTCTATTCAAGCACATTCCTACTTCAGTGTAAATTCTATTTTTCATAATTTTATAAGAAGTTTCTTAACCTAGCTGAAGAATGTACATTTCTAATTATGATAATGCAGGGAAAAACAAAACTTAAAAAATTAATCAGGGTTAGAACTGTTTCACCTGATCTTTATTGATTCCATCTTTAGCATCGCCATTCATCCAAATATCGCTCTGATTGCTTAATTTTTTAAACTGCATGTACTATCTTCAATCTCCTGCGCTTCATCTTTATCATAAATCAGTCTTTAAAAACATTTTCAATTCCTGCTATCAAGCAACAACATATAAACTCACAGAAAATTAGTTTAAATAAAATTTTTATTTTCATACATAGAAAAGAAAAAACATATTTAATCAAAAAATTTATATATATATATATATATATATATATATATATATATATATATATATATATATATATATATATATATATATATATATATATATATATATATATTATTAAAACATTCATTCTTCATTTTCTTCATCAGATAATAAATCATAATATTCTTCATTTCTTTGTTTAAATATTTTAACTCTTTTACCTGCAATTAAATTTTTAAGCGGAGTTCCATCTAACTCTCTTAGGGCATACGTTCCATTTTCATAGATTTTGACCACCACATAAGGTCCAAACCAACGCTTTTTTAATTTTCTACGGGCATCATACTGTATATCAAATGTGCTATCATATATCAATACCCAATCATTAAGTTGAATTGGCTTTGGTCTTAACCTATGCGATTTATCAAAATACTTTTTATTTTTAAGTCGAGAAGTTTTTAATTTAGCTATAGCTTCATCTAGTTTTTCATTCCCTTGCTCAAGCTGCTGAATCCTTAAAGCTAATAAGTCTGCAGTAGATAAATTATCTTTCCAAGGAAGCGTAGTCCAAGTAAGAATTTGGGTATTTACTGGAAAAATTGGCTTTTGGCAATACATTAGCTCTGCCGGCATAAACCCCGTCGTTCTAGTACAGGTCATTCTATCAGCCCACAAAGCGAATCGCAAAAATTTCGGCCAATTCTTTAGTTCACCTTTGCAAGCTTTAGAAATCGCTTTTATGATAGGGGAATGTCCTCTTTCAATTTTGCCATTAGCCTCAGGGTTATATGCAATCGTAAGAGCTAAACGAATTCCATGCCTAGCAAAGAATTCCTTAGCCTCTTGTGCGTCTAATTCGCCCCTATCGGCTACTATTTTTTCAATATACCCAAATCTTGAAATCACATCTTCTAAAAGAAATTTGCATACATTGAAAGTAGTTTTTGATCTTAGAGCTCGGCCTTCCACATGATTAGTAAGATCTTCACGAGCAAGAACTATGTATCTCATTCTATCGATACCCTTGGGCATGGTTACTAAGTCTACTACCCACTTATAGTGTATGCATGGTGGATACGTAGGATGTAGTGGATCCCTATGCTTAACCGATGAATAAACTTGACATACATCGCAAGAATCCACATATTTCTTTACATTAACATAAATACTTGGCCACCAGTAACACTCTCTAATTTTTTCATAAGTGGCAACAAAACCTTTATGCCCGGCCCATAAAGTATCATGCATGCTCTTCATGACTTGCATATGAAGATTCTTAGTACCTAGCACTCTTTGTGGCATTTTGATCTTCCCCCTTGCATGTCTCCAAAGTAATCCATTTTTTAAGAAAAAGTTAAATGCTCTTTTTCTAATATTTCTAAATCTATTTGAAGACCATAAAGGTGATCTAACTAAAGTACTAAGATACTTGCCAATCTCTAGCCACTCTCCTTCATATTCATCTGAATTAAATTTTTCATATACATAAACTTGGGAATCATAATTTATCATATTGGTATCTACTTTGGCTTCATCATTCTCATCATACCTAGCTCTTGAGAGCATATCAGCAACAGAGTTAGATTTTCCTAAAATATGAATTAAAACTGGATTTATAAATTTAATATAAGAAATCCAACGAAGCATTGCAATATCTGGTGAAGAACAGTTTGTGATCATTCCAATTAGCGGTAAACAATCTGTCTCCACAATCACATTTGCTCCTATGAAATATTCTTTATCAGACTTTAGAGTTGTGACTAAACCCCAAAGTTCTCTTTTAATTTGAGGATAATTTCTTTGAGTATTATGTAAAATCTTAGCTCCAAATCTAATAGCATATCTTCTACCCTCTTCATCATCTTGACTTATGACCCAGCCAATTCCAATAGGACTAGTATCAACAGTCAAAATAATAGGCTTATTATTCGTATAATCTACTCATTTAAGGATTGGAGCTTCTTGTAACAACTTCTTTAATCTACGCATTGCTTGAGTATGTTTTTCTGTCCATAAAAATTTTCTTTTCTTCCTTAATAAATCATAAAGACAGTTAGCTATATGTGCAAAATGTGGAATCCATATAACATAGAAGATACAAGCTCCTAAAAATGGGCGAACTTCACTCACATTTTGACATATCTCCGAAATCTTACTAATGCATAAATTTTCTGAGGGTATGGCTTCCGTCCATAATGGCCACAAAGATGACCTACAATGAGGACCTCATTAACACCAAAAGTAGATTTCTCTATAGATAACGTTAAGCCAACTTGAATAAATCGCTGAAAGATTCTTTGGCAATCAAGGATATGAGCCTTTACAAATTTACGACAACCATCTTCATCCAGAGTGCTATCTTTCTCTTCTTCCAAGCAACCTTTAATGGGAATGTCGTCGATAAAGGGCATAGTAATGTGAGGAATAAAATCGTGCAAAACCAAATTCATTGCACTCATCATGTGTGCTACTGAATTGGTCGCACCTTGAGGTAATGTACACATCCTAACTAATCCCAAAGGTGTTTTCATGGTAGTAATGTCTCTACTTTCTAATGCCAATTGAAATTGATCATACCCAGAGTAGAGATCACCCATTGAATATATAGAATTGCCTGAAAATGCTTCCGCAAATTCATCCACAATTGGACCTGTACCCACATTTCTAATAGTCACTTTATTAACTGGTTGAAGATCTTGGATAAACCGAAGTTTTCCACTCTTCTTGGGCACAGTAAACCAACGGTTTGAATAGGGAGCTGAAGAGGATTCTAAAATATGCATATGAATTTTTTCTTTAAGTAATCTAATCAGCTCTGGAAGATGAGCTTTAGGTACAGGAATAGGGCGCAAATTCCAAGGAATATGGGGAATAGTGAAAATTATCATCGGTGCAACTATCCGAGGATCTGCACATCCTATCTCTGAAGGCTCAAGAGAAAATGCTCTTCCATGTTGCTCAATAATCTTCAAAAAATACTCTTTTTCTGCTGGAAGAAGGAAACCACTAGCATCTAATTTAATTTGATTTAAAGATTCTTTAGTAAATACATGGCCAATATTTGTCGGATTTCTGAGGATTGGCTCATGACTTACATTCTTTATAGTATCATTACTAAATTTTGGTAGTGGTTGAGCTACGGGTTTAACCTTCTTACTAACAGTTTTATATTTGGTCTCCACTAAGGCATCATACTCATGATTAATACTAGAGGCATATTCCTGAATTAATGCATACATATCAAGTGAAGAGATAAGAATATGGGAATTAGACTTACTCTGATAACAAAGTTCTAATTCTTCTAATGTTGAAAAGCAATGTGTAGTTTCAATAATATATTCAATACTTTCATCCGTTAATAGATCTCCTTTGTTTTTCAAATGTTTTTCGTATTTTTTTATAAGTTTTCTTGGAATTTGTTTAAAATGAAAAATATTTAACATAGCAGATGGAAAATAAACAGTCATTTTATCTAAGTTCTGTACAAGATTTTGCGAGATTTCGAACCAAAGTCCACTGTCATCTCGCTCAACAGTGGCATTTACTCGAAATCCTGTTCAATGTGTCTTAAAGGAGTTTTTCTTAAAGATCTACGATTACGGGGATGATTTATACAAAGCGTCATGAATTGGACAGAGTTAAGGCCATCACGAGAACGAATTCTTGCAAAAGCACTTCCATCATCCAATACTTTTGTCTCCATTCTTTGTTCACAAATGAACGGCTGCCCCCAAATAATTGGGTACGAGCAGTCATCATGAACGAAGAAATTATGTTCCTCTTTAACATCTCCAATAGTTATAGGAACATTAGCACAAGCTCCTAGTAAATAGCCAGAAGCATTGTTGGCTGCCTTCATTTTCCATTCGTGGTCCCTATCAATAGGCCATTTTCCCTCATTATAAATCTCCCTTTAAACTACATTGATTTCTGATCCTGAATCGATTAATGCTACTTGTGGTTTATTATTATTACCTATCTTAACCATAGTTTCAGTGGTACCCCTAGCCCAATGTTTTTGAGTGTAATGGCTATTTGGGTCATCATTTCCTTTTTCCAAATGTCCAATAATAGGTCCCAAATAATTTCTACGATCAGAAGAGTCTCTAAACTCAGATTCATTTATTTGTACAACACTCACTTTCGGTTCATCCTGATCTTTTCTTTCCTCCATTTCAATATCTTCCGTTCTATACTCTATAGGTTCTCTTCGTCTTTTAATGATACTCATGAAATCTTCTTTCACATCTGTTCTCGAAAATGCTAACCATTCTTCTAATGTCATGGCTACTTCTGCCTTCATGATTTTTTCATCCATAATTTTCCGAATGTCTATTTGTTTCTCAATTTGAGAGATCAATCGAAAAGTCAGAGGTTTCTTTTTCGGTTTTTCTTCCTTACTTCCTTCTTCTCGTATGGGTTGTGTTTCATTAGGTTTATCTTGACTTCTATCTTCACTTGTAGTTTTCTTTTCTAAATTTTCTCCTACTTTCTTTCCTTTACCCTTATTTTGAGACTTCTTTTCTTGTTCCTGTTGTTTTGGTTCCTGACTAGGCTCCATCATAGGCGGTTCTTTAATTGTATCAGTCGTTTCACCCTCTTTTCTAGCCCTAGTTGTTCATTTAGACTGTCCCTCTTCATCCCGTTTTCTTTTCTCGTCTACATTAATTTCATGAGCATATACTGAGAACATATCTACTGGCTCATTCCAACATGTCTTTGATCTAATATCTGAGTTTGTAGCATATAAGTTCTCAACAGATAACTTGCCTCTACTAGCAGTATCATAAACCTGTTCCCAGAAATCACAATTAGAGTCTTCACTATCCAGCCTACAAGCATATGTATTTTGGCTTGTGGAGGCTTCAAAAAAGGTTTTCATTCCCCCTTTGCCATAGTTTGATGCCAAGGGCCTTTTTGTAACATAGTCACAGATCTTTCGATCTACTTCTGTGACCCAATTCTTATCCTTGGCCTCTTTGAATAAGTTGCATGTCCAGTGTGGATGCTCCAAATCATCACACCAGAGACATCTACGTGCTTGGTTAAATGGTCTTCTAGCTGGCATCTGATTCCTAGGATTTGTTCTAATTCTTTTGGTTTCTCCTGATCTCTCAATTTAAGCTCTTGCATACTCTTTATAGTAGCTATTTCAGTTGCCAAAGTCTCCACATGTTTGACAAGTGATTCTACTGATGTTTTTAACATTATAAGTTCAGAGTCATCTTTTCTAGGGTTATGAGAAGTAGGGTCATTATCTATCTTTCCTAGCACATCTCTTTCATATATTCTTGGAGTTTGCATCTGATTTCGCTCCTGCCTTTGGGCTAACCTATGGACAGCTGCTCTTACGTTATCCCAATTTCCAGTAAGCCCACTCGCAGTCGCTCCATCCTCAAGCATTGGTTCTAGCTCTCGTCTAAGAGATGGATCTAGCATGTTTAGAAAATTTCTTAATTTATCTGGTTCAAGAGCTGTTCTGTCTGCTTGAGGCATTTGGTTAAATTTGATATCAAATTCAGTTAATCCCTGAGTTATGTGTTGGTCTAACTTCGTAGTTCCTACCCATCGCATGAATGTGGCTCGATTATTCTTACTGTAATCTTCATGCGAAAATTCAGTAAGAAGCCGAGTCTTGAAATCCACCCAAGTCATGTTTGGTTGGACTATTCGCAATTGGATTCTCTCTCTAGTGAACCCATGAGCAATTCGTATAAATGTATCTTTTTTATTGTCTTCCGGTAACCCATATTGTTATGTCAATTGTTCATAATATTTAAGATAAGCTGTTACATTTATTCCAGTAAATTCCCCCCTATCTATTTTAATTGCATCTATAATCTTCCAAATTCGCTGCTCTTCAAAGTGATCAGCCATAGTGGATAAGTCTAACTTTATAGATAAATATGAAATATACGTATATAATTCTCGTAATAATCTGTCTATATCTTGATCCTGATTCGACTCCGTGGTAAAAGAAACAAAAATGGAGAAAATATTCCTACTTCTTTGCCAACAAACTAAAGAAAATTTTCCTACTATTTTGCAAACAAAAAGAAAATTTCCCTATGCTTTTGCAATAAAGAAACTTTTACAATTTTGTTGAAAAGAATCCTTTCCTACTACTTTAGAAATAAGAATAAAGAAAACTTTTCCTACTATATTGCAATAGAAAAAAAACTTAAAGAAGAATTTCCTATTGCTTTGCAAACAAAGAAATAAAGCAAGCTTTCCTACTATTTTGCAATAAAGAAACTTTCCTACTACTATGCAATAAAGAAAAATTTCCTACTGCTTTAGAAATAGAAATAAAGAAAACTTTCCTACTATTGTGCAATAAAGAAAATTTTCTTACTTCTTTGCAACTAGAAAGAAACTTTTCCTACTATTATGCAACAGAATAAAAAGAAATATACCTGATCAACCAGCTTGATGAAGAGGTTCGTTGTGAATGTGCTCAGTGCAAAATCTTTTCATGCATGTGCAATCGTCACTTTTATGAAAGTTGATGGATAAAGGTGACGTGACGAGGAACAATCAACTGCAGCTACAAAGGATGTCGATACTTCTTCTTCAATCGTCAAATTATCTACATATGCATATGCAAAACAGAACGTAAATATACCTTTATACCTACGTTGTCGGCCGAACTTTCACGTCGGGTTCACCAATGTCGGCGCGGAAGCGACGGTCGGTGGATCAGGGCGACCGCCGAAATACGGCACACGCGAGGTGTCTGTAGCAATCTCAGGTGGTCACCAAATCCTTAGAAGGTGATTAGTAACTCCATTCAAATGTCATCAAGAACTTTTAGGAAATAACTAGCCATGTTTGTTCATTCGTCTCTTTTATCAGGAATCATATCTTTCAGTAAATCAAGGAAGATATGAATCTATATATGAAGTCATTAAAACTTTGTGTGTTCGAAAACTTTGTGTGTTCGCAAATTTATAAAGAAAACCTTTCTGTCTTTAAACCGATACACTTTGTTGTAAATATGAGATGTTAATTTTTCTAAATACATCAATCATAGGTTAAGGATCACATTGTGAAAGGGGTTTGAATCACATAATATTCTGAGTGCATAATGCAAAGGACTATCAACTTAGCGACTTAAAAAAATACTCAAAGGCAAATTTAAACTCAGAAAATAATGAGTCGCTCACAAAGGCATAAGGTAGTATTTTCATGTAAATAAATCACGTTCAGCAGAGTAGTGTTGTGCAATGGTTTCTACAGAAAATTGACCCTGCAGAAAAGTTGATCTAAATAATTATAATGCTTCACTTTCACAACATTGCCTTCAGCTAACGTCTTCAGGATTATAGCAGCTAGATCGTATTATGAATTGAACTAGTAGATAATATGAAGCAGGGAAATTTAGGACGCAGAGGATTGTTTTGTAGAGTTCTTTCATGCGACATTAGAATAAAGCATCACGAGCAATGGCAGAGCAATTCGTCAAAATTTCAATAGTTATCAGAATTTCTACAAGTCATAGTGCAGAGCCTTGAAGATTTACCACTTCCTTCTTTGTCGCAGATTAGACGCATATCAAAGCACAGAGATTTGTTATCTATTTGCTATTTGACAGATTGTATGAACGTTGGCCTCCTCTGCATCATCAAGTTTGTTAACATCCAATTGCTTCCAATGCTTATCAGCATCCGGTGATCTTTCTTTTCTTCAGCGTTAATCCCTTCAGCAAGCTTCTTTCCTCTGTTTTTCAACAGATGCGCTGTCCCTGCCTCCTCCAGCGTTCATCACCGGATCTTCTTCACCGTTATGTCAGATGGTGCTTGCGAGTGAATTGCCAGAAGGAACTATAAATTGGGTTCCCTAGATCATCTGCGTCTATTGCGCAAGCTCTCAGCTTCAGTATGTCACTCATCACCAATTATTGTTGTACTCCAGACCAATCTCCATAAAATGTTTTCGTCTTCTGCTTTCGTCTGTAGCACACAGATAGAGTGTGCTTAAGAGAACTCGTGCTCCAATCATTCAATCGTCCTCAGAACTTTCATGCGCATCGTCCCCCTCAGATCATAAGCGCGCATCCTTTTTTTTCTCCCCCTTCCACGACGCTGGTGGTCTCACTTTTTCAGTCCATTCATCCCTCTATTTACGCTGACCTTCAACTTCGTCACTTAATTGCATGCATCATCTCGTGAGTCGCGGCGCTTATCTCCAAATCAGCATCCCCTTCTATCTTCCGCTGAGCAGCGCTCTTCCTCAGAGAATTCGGAGTGCGCCACCTCCTTCCTCACAGATGACTGCTACACATGGTACAGTTCCCTTCCTTGATTGACTTTCTTAACGTGAGCAGCACATCTTGTGGAGGGGTTGTCAGAATTCGTCAGAAAAAAAAATGCTGCACATCAACAGAACGATCATAGAGTGTCGCGATGACAACAGCATCTATTGCCAGATACAAAACATGAAATGGCCTGCCAAACAAAAACATTCGGAGAGCCCAATATGGAGCAAAGCCCACATATTTATACACACAGAGAGTCATGAGATTACCACTCTTTTGGTTTTTACTTTACGTTTGCATCCACACTTTAATCCACACTTAATCACCACTCTTTTAATTAGCTTTATGCACACAACTTACTTTCACCTCTCTTTTGATCTACACTACTTCTCATCACTCCTTTCTATCAACCAACTTTTTCACTTTAAATACATCATCTTTTCAGACCACTCCTTAATTCACTTTAATTACACACTTAGCTCACACCATTCTTTAAACACTTTTCATATATATCACTCATTAATTATCCATTACTTTTTCATTTTAATTGAATTATCCTAACTTTCTTAATTTAATAATGCATTTAAATTAGGCTTAGGTTAAGCATTTAATATATTCAAACCTTAGTATTAAATGCACATACATGATTAAATAATTAATTAAGCCATATTTTAATTTTTGTTAATGAACCAATGTTTAGATATAGATTAATTTTCTTCAATATTAATTATTTTAACCCTTGAACCATTCTAAAACCCTAAAAAACCTACTTAAAATCCTTTGGAAACCCTTGAAACTCATTAAAATCTTTCTGCTCCCTATCATTAGTCCATTGACATTGACATAAATCCTAGCATTAACCCATTAAAATCTTTTGAGACCCTTCAGATGAACATAATGAACATAAAATCATATGAACTTAGACAACCCTAGGGTTAAATACCCATGAATCAAGCATGTATAAATATGAAATACTCATTAAATATGAAATTAGAGTAAACCCTAATATGAACATGTATTCTTTATCATTTCCTGTATCTGCAAACACTTCAAAAATAGTTAATTCCAATCAACATAATTGTTTAACAGTGATATACAAGGTTAGAATTCACCAATTAAGTTAATTGTATTTTATCTGGTCATCAACTGGAAAGTTGAAAACTTTCCGACATTCGCCCCGGCCAAACCTGCACATCGTCCTCGATGGGCCAACCTGCAGATCATAGAAAGCAATATCAAATTCTTTTGAAAATTATTCATGACTCAAATTCAAATTGTCTGTATATAAAAATGCTTCTATCATTAGTACATCTTCAAATAGCAAAGAAAACTTATAAAATTATGTAAACTTGAATTTAAACCTTTTCGTTCAATGCATGAATTGGAAACAGGTTTTAGAAGGAAACTATAGAAGTCATTCAAATAGTGTTCGTACTAACTCTTCTATTAACCCTGTTCATAAGTAAAGCATATGTTATATAGGCCTTCTATCCTCATCTCCTAGCCAATTGCCATTAAGATACAAAAAACTAACTCCCCTCTAGCATACATCCGCCTTATATAGCCCGCTTTTCAAATCAGAAGTGATTTCGAGACCACAACTGATTTATTTGATTTTTCTTTTATCTCATTTTTTTTTATTATAATTTTTCCTTTTTGTCATTGTTCATTTTTTTCATATACAGCAACCATTAATGTACTGCTTTCAATTTTTCTTCGCAACTTTTTTGATGAAGGGGAAAGGCTTAACCCCTAATCAGAGCAAAGGATCTAGAGGTAAGCTAAAGCAGGAACTAGGATCTCTTTTGCTAAATGGTTCAGATTAAAGGAAGCTTACCTATATAAACAAGTCTACTTCTACTAGGAGTTGCAAGTTAAGCGTTCCTTCAACTATTCATATGACAGCCATAGGTCTCTAATTCCTATCTTCTCTTCAAGCACATCCCTACTTCAGTGTAAATTCTACTTTTCATAATTTTAAGAAGTTTCTTAACCTAGCTGAAGAATGTACAATTCTAATTATGATAATGCAGGGAAAAACAAAACTTAAAACATTAATCAGGGTTAGAACTGTTTCACCTGATCTATATTAATTCCATCTTTAGCATCGCCTTTCATCCAAATATCGTTTTGATTGCTTAAATTTGAAACTGCATGTACTATCTTCAATCTCCTGCGCTTCATCTTTATAGTCTATTTTTGAAGAAAATCTTAGTTCATCAATCCTGAAAAATAACTCAATCCAAAAATCTTGAGAGAAACATAGTTATTAGCAAACTTATACAAAAAGTAGCAATAATATTTCTCGATAGTCCATCTGTAAAACCTAAAGCAATAATAAATCAAACTTTGTAGCTTTCATATTATTCCTTTGTAATATCCAATCATCTATTTTTGCTTGACCTGCATCAAACCACTCACAAACTTGATTAGAAAAGCAATATTTAAAACATTAATGAAATTCATAATTTTAAATTTTGTAAAAACTTCCGATATAAATACCTTTTTAATAAGGAAGTAGGTTATAACTCCCATATAAATACCTTTTTGATGAGGAAGTAGGTTGTAACTCCCATATAAATATTCTTCATGGATAGAAAACATTCACAAAATTTCATAAACTGTTATTCATCATAATTATAAAAAAGAATGTGGACTATTTCTCGGTTTGAACGTGTCATCTGTGTGCAATAATAATTTTATAAAAAACTTCTCATCAAATTCCTTTTTCATAAGAAAACCAAAACAATTTGATTCATCTTTTCTTGTCAAATATATTAATCATTTCTTAGTTTAATCATTTCTTAATTTAATCATTTCTTCTATTTTCTTCAATGGTACATTCTTAGTTTTCTTGTTAAGTTTTAAAGGTTTTGATTGTTGTGAATTTATATTCATTTTTGTTTCGATTTGTTTAATTATATGATCAAGAAGTTGCTTGTCTATTTCATTTGTTTGTTTGTTTTGATTCATAATTCTTTGTTTGGTCTCTTCTTGTTTAATTCCTTCTTCTTTAAATTGATTATGTTCATGTTTGTTAAATTGAGTTTGAAGTTGTTTAAGCTTGACTTGATCAAACAAATTCTGATTAGAAAGGAGCATTGGATCAAGTGAAATCTGTACATTATTAAGTTTCCTTGCTCCTACTTGTATTTCATGCTCAAAATCACCTAGATCAATTTCCAATTGCTCTTCTATAATCGATTTTTGATCTTCTTCCTTTAGTTTTATCATTTTGATTTCTTCTTTTAACTCTTGTTTTTGGTTTGATGTCCTCTCTCTTATTTCTTCTTTTGTTTGAATGTTCATATGTATGATAGGCTTCCATACTTTTTTACTTTCACATGGATTAGGTTTAGTTTGAATCTCCTTAAATAGTTCTTTCATTCCACCCCTTCCTAGATTTAATTTTAAAGGTGATTGATCCTGATAATTACAAATTTTCCTTTCAAATTCAACCACTAGTTTCCGTTTTCGTGCATCTTCATACGACCTGCAATTCCAAAATGCATGGCCATATTGATCGCACCAAAAACACTGCAAAGGTCTCATTCGAGTCCTATTTGATGGTCTTAATGAATGTCTACAACTAGATTTACTAAAATCATGAGCATGTGTTATAGATGAAGGATCTATAAACAAACTTTCATTCCCTCCTTTTCATGCTCACATTTAGCTAGCTCTAAATCTTGTATTCGTTTAGATAATATTTCATACTTCTGGTTCATTTCTTGAAACTCAGCATTCATTTCCTCTTTCCAAGTTCTAAGACTAGTTCTTAATACTTGTAAAGTCTCTGGCATAGCTTTAAGCGTA
Organism: Ceratopteris richardii; assembly: GCA_020310875.1. NCBI lineage: Eukaryota > Viridiplantae > Streptophyta > Polypodiopsida > Polypodiales > Pteridaceae > Ceratopteris > Ceratopteris richardii. The sequence continues at coordinate 85,170,057 of CM035413.1, read as the reverse complement.
TCATTTAAAGTCAAAATCATTCTAAATGTCTTTTGTAGAGCTTCATTGGCCTTGGTTTCCCTTTCTATGAATTTATCTTCCCATTTTCTCAAATGTTGATCTATCAATGCGTTCACATATGCTTCATCAATAACAATACTCGTTGAATTATGGTCTTGTAAATTAATTTCAAAAGATTCTTTACATTGATGTATATTTTTCATGTTTGTACGCTGCTTTTTGCCCATAACTCACACTTGAATATCAAAGAAGCACCACATAAACGAAAAACAAGCTATGAGGTTATACATACATCAAACATACATTACTTGGCATTAATTTGAGAAAAAAGTCCAGAAACATGTACCTGAGCTGCAAGGCCGTTTGTTCACGTCAGGTTCACCAAGATGTCGGGAAGTTGCGGACATAGGGCTGGTGGATCAGTCAGCCACTAAATCCCTCGGCACACGCAGGGTGTATGAGACAATCGTAGGCTTAAGAAAACTAAGGGTTCTAATGACTCAACAATATAAATTATCTAATTCTATGACTGAAACTAAAGTTTTCTTACCAAAAGTAAATAGTTTTACCTAGCTATGGACCGTAAGGATGGCTAGCCCTATATCTTTCTATCGCTTCTATTTGATAAGGTGAAACTAAATTCTCACGGGTAATTTGATCTTTAATCATATCATTTTCTTCAGTTTCAAGTTGATCTGAGCTCGGTTTTCGAATTAAATGAGGTGGGAATAAATCTTCGTTTTCCTCTGGTTCTGGCAAAACTATAGTAAATAACGGTAACAGTCGAGAAACGAGACGATCGTATTCTATCGGACGTAAAGACGCGTTCACTATTTTATCTTTAATAATTTCAGGTTCTATAATTTCGTTATTGTATGAATTCTCAATTGGAGATGGTAATAATGTTTCTACAATTAAGTGATCTAATTTGTGCTTAAATTTAGACTCATTTTTAGAATTACAAGTAGGTCCTATTGCTTTCGACATACGAATGACAAATTAAGATCTCAATAAAGTTGCAGAAAAAAAACAATATGAAGAATGTCAATATCAAACTATTTCAGTCTATACAAAGGCATATATTCAGTTCTCCTATAATCTTCTAATCCTATACAACTTAGTAAGTTTGAAATCGTGAAATCTTGTATGCTTGTTTCTTTATCAGCACTGCTTGACACTTCGCAATGGTTTTAATTGGAAAATAAGATTTAAATGAATCTTCAATCTTGCTGCTTCTCTTCACTTTACTTCAATTGCTTTGTAATCTTCAATGTTTCTGAAAAAAGAACATTAGGTATTAGTAATATTACAAAATCATTAAGAATATAAAAAACATACTTCACATACATTAAGGCATACACATGCTAACATACTTTCATGCACACACCTAAATATACTCATGCTAATATTCATTGTAATGTATGCATATGCATATACCCGTCCACATGTACATGCTTCTAAACATATCTGTACATTCTTATTTATCACTTAAATATACAAATATATTCTCAAGCATTAATTAACACTTAATCCTAAGTAAATTAACATAATAATGCACACATTTCCTTATGATCATTCATTCCTATATGCACTTTACATGCATACTTTCAATTATGCTAATACACTTCTCATGTTTATATTTATGCATTAGTCTTCTTATAAATTTATATTTATGCTAACTTATTTATAAACTCCTTTATGCATAAGCTAATATACATTCTCATCGATACTAATGTATTTTATATACATACTCTCTTCATACCATTCATGCTCATACGTATAAACAATTATAACGTTAATAAATTCACTAATTATAAAATAAGGTAAATACAAGATAGATAAAGTAACTAATAAATTAAACTAATTAACTAATAAAGTAAATAGAACATAATAGAGCTTCCTCTTTTGTAGCGATGACATCAATACATCATGCTTCAAGTATGAAATATGAGCGAATGAAAAACTTAGATTATTAATTTTAAAGTTCTATTTTAAATAAGATATTGATTAGCTAAATAGATTGTTTCACGAATCGACATTGAGCTTAAATATGCATTAACATGTGGCTTTAACCAAAACTGTAAGAAGAATAAAAAACATTAATATGTCCTATACGTCATTCTCAAGAGGTGTATCACACATGACATACTAAGAATATTTTCCATTCTTAAACGACTTCCTTTGTTTACTGGCTTCAAAAAAAAAATAATAAGAATTTTTTATAACGAGACCACATACTTTTCTCTCTTTCTCTCTCTATGTGCGTGCTGCGCACCTGCAGCGTCGCCAAAAGTAGGTTAATATTTATCAGACTGATGATTCTATGTAATTGCAGTATTCGATTAGGCTGGCTTTCCTTGCTTCAATCGGCACATATTTCTATATATACAGAAAAGAAAGGATCGAGTGAACTTAGGGATTTCTAAGTGTGCAGTAAAACAAATGCCGGCACTTATAAAGGATCCGTGCACACTGCACAGATAGACCTCTCAAATATTTGAGCACCTAAAGATCGAATATATACACAGAGAAAAGAGAAGCGCATGGTGAAGGCAATCACAAAGATAGGGCTATAGACGGATTTTTGATAGAACTTTTCGAAATCGGATTCTCTTCGCCTCTCTCTTCCCAAACCCTCTGAGTCTCTTTCTCTTACTCTCTGAGCACTTCTTACTCCATCAGATCTCTACACGATGGATAGAACTACCATCAGTCTACCTCTCTCTTTCACGCATTGAAATAAGCACACAATTGCCAAACTGATAGCAAGAATGCTCACGAAGTTTCCACTTGAGGACATAGATTTGCAGTACAAAAGAACGCTGAAATAGTAAACACAGAATCAATGGAAGCAAACGACTTTCTTTCCTCTTCCCAATATGTGCGAGTTTCCCATCATGTGTGCAAGGATACTGGACCACTCCAAGTCCGTGCAGATGAGCAAAATGTGCTACGCAGGAACTGTTTACTGGCTATTACACTCACAAAGAAATAGAGATGGACATGGGACATCGGCAAGTAATGTCTGAGAGAGATAAAGTGGCATGACAATTTGCAGAAGGAAAAGGTCGTTGGTGTCGCTCCACCTGCCGCGGCTGCAGCCCTAGCCTCTGTGCTATTTGCGCCTTCTTCTCTGGTTCAAGTTTATTCTCGCTCTCAAAGCTGCTCTCCAAGAAGCGCACCTGCTCCATGGTGAGCCTTCCCTTTTTGAGCACTACACCATCTGCTATCTCCTCCTCAACCGCCGTATCTTTGTCTGTCATACGTGTAAATGCAGCGTATTACCCTCTTTTCGGGCTCGGCTCATATGAGAACCTCCAAAGGATGCCGACTCTTTCTCTCTTCACCCTCGACAGATATTACAGCACTATCGCATGATTACTCGTACGTGCTGTGCAGAGCGATGGAGGGACTAAGTCACGACAGGAAGAGCCATAGTGAGGTTAAGTACAATGACCATCGACATGGCCTTTGCTGCCATAAAACACAGCCCACCCTCGCTATTAAAACATGTTTAGCCGTCCACTCCCTCACCCTGTCTGTTAGTCTCTCTCTCTCCCCGAATCACGTACCTGCAGAAAGATGCCTTTTGCTTTCTCTCTCTCCTACATGGATGCAATAGATGCTGCAGCCACCAGAGAGAGGAAAAGAAAATAACGATCTTTCTCTAGATAATTTAATGCAGAGAAAAACAAACCAAATTCTCTCCTACACATACACGGCAAGGTGAGAAGAAGACAGAGGAAGTACCTGAAAAAAAAACATTAGGAGAAACTTGAGCTTCAACACACATTTAAATACATACACAAGTCCTTCCTAATCCACTCTTTTTCCCGCACTTATCCACCATACTTTTCATTTACCTTTAACTACTTTAAATGCATAATCTATTTAAACCACTCTTTTAACTTGTACTCACAATTACCACACTTTCAACCTACTACTTTAACCACTTTATTTACACACTCAACTCTCACCACTCTTTTGACCTACACTAATTCTCTCCATTCTTTCTCTTAACCAACTTTTTCACTTTAAGTGCATCTTCCTTTCAGACCACTCCTTAATTCACTTTAATTCCACATTACTCACATACCATTCTTTTTTTCTAGCATCCATATTGACCACTAGATATTTAACCATTTAATTTACCATTTTAATTTAATTAGCCTATATTTCTTATTTAAATAAATCATTTAATTTAAGCTTAGTTTAAGGGTTTAATTAATTAGAACCTTAATATTTAAATGCACTTATATGCTTACAATCATTAATAATAGCCTAGATTAATTTTTAAATAATAAATATGTAATTTTTATATATTAATGTTTTTAAATAACATTGATTTTAACCCTTTAAATATAGTAAAACCCTAGAAAACCTATTTGAAACCCATAAGAAACCCATTAAAACCCTCTGGAACTTAATTGAAAACCTAGTTAATCCCTAACATTAACCAGGAATTAATGCTACTAACTTAAATACATATAAATAAATGTAAACCTAGGGTCTTAAACCCATAAATCAATGTTTCTATGGCCTAAACACACATTATATGAGTAGTTAGAATAAACCATAATTTGAACATGTATTCTTTATCATTTTCTGTACCTGCAAACACTTCAAAAATAGTTAATTCTAATCAACATAATTGTTTAACAGTGATATATAAGGTTAGAATTCACCAATTAAGTTAATTTCATTTTTATCTGGTCATCAACTGGAAAGTTGAAAACTTTCCGACAGCGTTATGGGTAATGTGTGACTATCCCGGATTCTAGGGGCATTAACCTTCTTCAAATTAATACACACCCTAAGTTTCCCATTTTTCTTAGGCACTACCACTAATGGTGAGACCCATTCTGTATGTTCAATCTCATAAATAAATCCAATTGCCAACAGTTTGTCAATCTCTTCCTTGATTTTGGCAAAATACAGATAAGCTTTTGTGGGAGACATATTTAGAATGTGATTAGCTATATGTACTTCATCAGACCAAAACTTGGGTGAAAGTGTTTTGGATGACATCATACTATGCATCATCTCAACAAGTATCCTATTCTCTCTCTTTGTAAAACCATTCTAGTTTGGCATGTAAGCAATGATGAGTTGATGAGAGATACATTTTTCTTCAAGAAAAGACTTAAAGTCTTTAGACATGTGCTGTCCTCCTCTATCACTTCTCAAAATCAAGATCTTTGACTGAATTTCATTTTCAACCATAGCTAAGAGCTTCTTTCTTAAAAGGAAAACTTCTGACTTCACTTTAAGACCATAAATCCATGAATATCTTGAGAAATCATCAATGAACATAACAAAGTATATGTAACCTTGAATAGAATGTGTTCTCATTAAACCATTCACATCTGAATGTATGGTCTACAACTTTCTTGTGGCCATGATGTATCCATCCTTCTTAAAATGTATTTTGTGAAGCTTTCCTTCAAGAGATCCTTCACATGACTCTACATCATCTGGTAGATCAAACGTACGCAAAGTCTCCACCATACCCTGATCTTTGATATGCTTGAGAGATGTCTAACTGATATGACAAATTCTAGTATGCCATAACTTCATGTTCTCCTTAGGTGTAATAGACCTAGCAACATTAGCATGGCTAATTTTGGATAACACAAACATGCCACTTCTATTTTCACCTTGTAGTAGACAATGCTCCTCATCAAGTGAGAGGATATGACATGAATACTTCTTTAAAAAACTTTATAACCATCTGAGAAGAAAGTAGAGATAGATAGCAAATTCTTATTTATGTCTAGAACATAAAGAACATTGGAATTGTGAAATTTCCACCTGGTCTTGACTTAAGTTTTACTTCTCCAACACCTACAACATCCAAGTCATGACCATTTGCAATGGTCACTCTTCTACTTGAAGAGTTAGAAAGGGAAGAAAATACTTTTCTACAACTTATCATATGCTTACTAGTTCCTGAATAAAAAATCCAAGGATTATCTGAGATTGCATTTAATGTTGCCTTATCAAAAGCTACCTCTTCAATAGTAAAACATGCATAAGGTTCTATCTTTGAAGATTTAGGTTTTGGATCACCTTCAATACTATTACTTGATGCTTTATTTTTCTCATTAACAATCCTTGCTTTTCATTCTACTATGTAATGACCTGGTTTCTTAAGTAATGGCATACTCGTTTCTTTGAATCAAATGTAGTCAAAGATTTTTCTTTGGATATAGAGGAAGCATTAGAAAAAGAACTAGAGGATTTACTTTTCTTCTTGGATTGCCTCTTCTTCTCCTTCTTCTTCTCCTTCTTCTTCTTTCCCTTAAATGATGATAACATGGCTTCATCATTTTCTTCCATACTCTTTTCTTGATCTTCATCTTGCAGCAACAAGAACTGTAGCTCTTCAAATGAAACTTCTCTATCTCTTCTAGAGAGAGATAAAGAAGTAACACAAGCATGATATGTAGATGGAAGTGACTTTAGAAGTGTGTTTACCATCTCTTCAGTTGAAATGTTTACTCCAACATTGAGTAATCAATCTCATAAATCTTTGAGCTTCAAAATATGTGATTGACCTGATTCACCAACTTTCATCCTTGTGTTGGCTAGTTGTCTCCTTAGATGAGCTTTCCTAGTAGGGTTTCTGCTCTGATAGAGATTCTCTGACTCCAAACAAGATGGCAGGTTCTACAAGATGTGATCTGGGGTATAATATGCCTCTTGACTCCCATAGAAATATATGAAAGTGCTAGTGCATCCCTTGAATCCCATTTGGATTGCTCTTCTGTAGGAAGTAATTTGGTAGTAGTATGGACTCCTAATCATGAAAGAGTTTCTTCTTTCTCTCTAACCTCTTGTTGAGCAGAAATAGGAACAAGGGTTCTTCTAGAAGATGAATTATCCTCTTCTCTCACAACCATTACACCTTATGAAGCTTATTAAGAGAAGAAGCCCAATGTGAGTTACTTCAAAGTTTTTGGTTCCCCAGCTTATGTTCACATTGAGAAAAAGGATCATGGTAAGCTTGATGTTATATCCATTGATGAAATTAAAATCAAAGGATATAGATTCTATGTTATAGATACAAATGATATCCTACTCTCAACAATGCATATATTACAGAAAGTCAGATTTATGATAAGAAGGAAGAGGTTCCAGATTTTATAAAGGCAGATCAATATGCATTTTTCAAAAGGAATTCGGATGCTTACATCAGCCATACAAGGGGGGTGTTGAACCTACTCGAAACCTAAGAGATATAGGTGAAGAGAGAGTTACATTAACTACATCAATACCTATTCCATCATCAGTACTTCTTGAAGTTCTGAATTATGAAGTTGGAGAAGGTTCTAGAGTTCTAGAAGAAAGATATACTAAAGAACCAAAAAACATTCCACCACTTTTCATGGATACATCAAAGTGGTTATATCAAACCTAGAAGGATTTGGTATAAATGAATACACTAGAAGAACTAGAAGTCAGATTAGCAAACAACTTAAGAACACTAGGTAAATTATGCAAGACATTTTGAGATTCATAATGTTTTAGTTCTTACTTCAGTTAAGAATGAACGAACTAGTGTTTGAGATGCACTACAAGGTGATATCATTATCAAAAGTCCCATGATTGAGTTCAAGTATAGAGATAAGTTTATCTATGTGACATAGCAAAAATACATTGAGAAATTATTGGAAAGGTTTGAGATGGTAAATTCCAAGCCTATCGAAACACCTATGGATGTCAATGTTTTAGTAAATTCAGAAGCATATTGAGAACCATTTGATGCTACATTATATAGTCAAGTAGTTCATTGCTTGGTATATCTATGTAATGCACATCTAGACATTCACATTGCAGTTTCTCAAGTATCTAGGTTCATGCATAGTAAGCTCAAGATTTAGTGGAAATCCGTAAAGAGATATTTGCAGACATCAGAAGTTTTGTAGGTTATTGAATCTTGTACCATTGTGACATTGAAGGGGGAATTATTGGAGACAATGTTCACAAGCTTCCATAAGAGTTGTTCTTTCTGGTTCGCCCTCAACATCCACATGTGGGCACTATTGTATAGAACAAACACTTCCAAGCAACCTGCCTGAGTTCAAATCTTGATGGGCATGACAACGAACAACAAAGAGATATGGTTTAAAAAAAACTTCTTTTCTTTGGAGAAAATCTCCACGTCATGTGCGGATAGATTTTTATTATTGCTTTTACATCGCCTGACAATCGTGTATGACTTTTTTTATTTTAACATACGATTTATGCTTTACAAGGAGTGCTTTAGATGTAGGCTTAAAGCTATATAAGAAAGGCTTTCACCTATTCTTCATCATCACTCAAGGAGCTCTAGCATGAATTCCCCACTGTTGGAGGTGATCAAGGAGTATCTTCCCAAGTTATTCTAGGAGACCTTGGAGGAGATAATGGAGGCCATCTTGGAGGAGGATTTCACACACTCTTGGAGGAATTGTGGTCTACACTGCTCGACGATTATCTCGAGGAGATTCTACCAGTTAACCATCAACATCAATTGCTAAGTTATTGTGACTAGCAAGTCTATTTTCGTTCTTACTTGTTGGGTCACTCGTTTCTGATTTAAGTTGATCAAAATTTGGGTTTGCTATAAAATAGTTGTAAACTATTCATATTCTCCATATTCTTAGACACACACTCTTTGTACCTGCTAGGCACACAATCTCTTGTATCTAGTTCCTATTTCTGCCTAGATATAGATCTTGTCAGTTTGTATAATATTCACACATTGCAATTTGACATTGGAATATAGATAGTGTAGGTGAGCCTTCTAGCTTACCGTACACTTTGAAAACCTATTTATTCTCTCACGATATCTTACTCATCTTTGTTTTGAGTCTTAAGGTGTGTACATTAATGTTAATTTGTTGGAAGATCCTGTAAACCTCTGATTTATTTTTATTGTGGCCCACCCCACTTCCAACATATGGTATCAGTCTTAGAATACGAACATATGTATATGCATATGTATTTGTATATGTATGTATATTTATATGTATATGTATATGTATATGTATATGTATATGTATATGTATATGTATATGTATATGTATATGTATATGTATATGTATATGTATATGTATATGTATATGTATATGTATATGTATATGTATATGTATATGTATATGTATATGTATATGTATATGTATATGGATATGTATATGTATATGTATATGTATATGTATATGTATATGTATATGCATATGTATATGTATATGTATATGTATATGTATATGTATATGTATATGTATATGTATATGTATATGTATATGTATATGTATATGTATATGTATATGTATATGTATATGTATATGTATATGTATATGTATATGTATATGTATATGTCTATGTATATGTATATGTATGCATATGTATATGTATATGCATATGTATATGTATATGCATATGTATATGTATATGCATATGTATATTTATATGCATATGTATATGTATATGTATATGTATATGTATATGTATATGTATATGTATATATATATGTATATGTGTATGTGTATGTATATGTATATGTATATGTATATGTATATGTATATGTATATGTATATGTATATGTATATGTATATGTATATGTATATGTATATGTATATGTATATGTGTATGTATATGCATATGTGTATGTATATGTATATGTATATGTATATGTATATGTATATGTATATGTGTATGTGTATGTATATGTATATGTATATGTATATGTATATGTATATGTATATATGTATATGAATATGTATATGGATATGTATATGGATATGGATATGTATATGGATATGTATATGTATATGGATATGTATATGTATATGTATATGTATATGTATATGTATATGTATATGTATATGTATATGTATATGTATATGTATATGTATATGTATATGTATATGTATATGTATATGTATATGTATATGTATATGTATATGTATATGTATATGGATATGTATATGTATATGTATATGTATATGTATATGTATATGTATATGTATATGGATATGGATATGTATATGTATATATATATGCATATGTATATGTATATGGATATGTATATGTATATGTATATGTATATGTATATGTATATGTATATGTATATGTATATGTATATGTATATGTATATGTATATGTATATGTATATGTATATGTATATGTATATGTATATGTATATGTATATGTATATGTATATGTATATGTATATGTATATGTATATGTATATGTATATGTATATGTATATGTATATGTATATGTATATGTATATGTATATGGATATGTATATGTATATGTATATGTATATGTATATGTATATGTATATGTATATGTATATGTATATGTATATGTATATGTATATGTATATGTATATGTATATGGATATGTATCTCTATATGGATATGTATATGTATATGTATATGGATAGGTATATGTATATGGATATGCATATGTATATAGATATGCATATGTATATGTATATGCATATGTACATGTATATGCATATGTATATGTATATGGATATGTATATGTATATGTATATGTATATGTATATGTATATGTATATGGATATGTATATGTACATGTATATGTATATGTATATGTATATGTATATGTATATGTATATGTATATGTATATGTATATGTATATGTATATGTATATGTATATGTATATGTATATGTATATGTATATGTATATGTATATGTATATGTATATGTATATGTATATGTATATGTATATGTATATGCATATGTATATGTATATGTATATGTATATGTATATGTATATGTATATGTATATGTATATGTATATGTATATGTATATGTATATGTATATGTATATGTATATGTATATGTATATGTATATGTATATGTATATGTATATGTATATGTATATGTATATGTATATGTATATGTATATGTATATTGTATATGTATATGTATATGTATATGTATATGTATATGTATATGTATATGTATATGGATATGGATATGCATCTGTATATGTATATGTATATGTATATGTATATGTATATGTATATGGATAGGTATATGTATATGGATATGCATATGTATGTGGATATGCATATGTATATGGATATGCATATGTAAATGTATATGCATGTGTATATGTATATGCATATGTATATGTATATGTATATGTATATGTATATGTATATGTATATGTATATGTATATGTATATGTATATGTATATGTATATGTATATGTATATGTATATGTATATGTATATGTATATGTATATGTATATGTATATGTATATGTATATGTATATGTATATGCATATGTATATGTATATGTATATGTATATTATATGTATATGTATATGTATATGTATATGTATATGTATATGTATATGTATATGTATATGTATATGTATATGTATATGTATATGCATATGTATATGCATATGTATATGTATATGTATATGTATATGTATATGTATATGTATATGTATATGTATATGTATATGTATATGTATATGTATATGTATATGTATATGTATATGCATATGTATATGTATATGTATATGTATATGTATATGTATATGTATATGTATATGCATATGTATATGTATATGTATATGTATATGTATATGTATATGTATATGTATATGTATATGTATATGTATATGCATATGTATATGTATATGCATATGTATATGTATATGCATATGTATATGTATATGCATATGTATATGTATATGCATATGTATATTTATATGCATATGTATATGTATATGCATATGTATATGTATATGTATATGTATATGTATATGCATATGTATATGTATATGTATATGTATATGTATATGTATATGTATATGTATATGTATATGTATATGTATATGTATATGTATATGTATATTGCAGCTCAAGTGTAAGCAACACCTCCTTTACTTGTCAATCCGCAGAGACATGAGGACTCCTATGAAGACCATGAGCAAGTGAAGGCACAAGTGCGTGAGTGAAAGCACACAAACATGCACACATATACACACACACGTGCACAAGGTAAGATCAAAGAGAGGAACAATGGAAAGACTTCAATTACAAAAGAAAGCTAATTACAAGAGCTCCAATCTCTCACCAGCTAACCTCAAAAATGAGCTCTCGAGCTCTTTTTACAGCTTTTTGACTAGTTTTGGCCCTGTCGAGACCTAGTTTCTGGCCTAATTAAACATAAGGTTCCAAGGCTTATTTGAGGGCTCAAACGTAGTCTAAAAATTATGAAAATTGGTAGGATGATACTTCTAATACTCCTCAAGCTTGACAACTCCTCGACTTGAACAAAATGGAGTTACAAAAAGGTGAAATGATATTTACAATGGTTTGAGTGATGAAAATCATTGTTTTTGTGGGGGATTCTTCTAAACATTTGACATACAGTTCTTGTGATATGTTTCGATGCTTGTGCTTGACCTTGAGTTCCAACACTCCCCGGCTCTTGAGTCTGTCATCCCTGATAGACCCTTGTTGTAATGGTTGTTCGTTGTAGTGCTTTGAGAGGTAGTGTGCATCCTGTATGAACAAGTGCCATCTATCTTCCAAATGTGGCAGGGTTGGTTGTCCCATTCTTCATTTGTCACTGTGAGGCTTGCAAGTTGTAGTCCCTTGGTATGTGGATCTTCCTTGCATTCCATCATGAATGTGTCATCATGAGCCTCCATTGATGTTCTCTAGATCTTCCAAAGATGATGTTCATAGTAGTCATGCCAAGTACTCATAACCCATAATGAATGATGGGTAGGTGTGTTCGTACATGGGTTAAGGATAATATGTGCCTTATGCATGGCCTTGTAATGTGGTCCTATGCATGCTTACTTGGAAAATGCCTTAAAAGAAGTATGGTGCAAAAATTGGAGGTCTTGAGCTAAGTGCTCAAGCGTATGCTGATGAAGAGGTTTCCTAATCTATCATGGTTATGGTGTTGCCAAAGTGAGGATTCTTACCATGGTGAATGGTTGATTGATGTTTATCTCTTTGTGTTGTACACTCGGCATTGTGATGGATCATTAGCTGGTCTATCGTAGTTGATGAATGTCTGTGTTGATGGTCCGCTGATGAAATTCTTTGAGTGTCTGGTCCTGTCTCCTCTCTTCAAAGCAACATTTGCCAAATACTGAGAATCGAATTTCGTTCTATTCCTTGAAAAACAGCATTGGGTAACTACACCAAGCTTAGTTTCACATATTCTCTTTAGCTCACCATAAGCAGGATTCTTCTCACGAAGTATACCTATAAGGGTTTGCAAGGTACCAAAACTACCCCTTGCAGATATCTCCTTGGATGTTCTCATACATACAGTAGTTAAGCATCACTCAAGTTTCGGACCTTCAAACTCTTCCCTCCTACCATGGCAAGGGGGAACAATAGTTGTGGATGCCATGTTCATGCCAAGTTTTTGACATCTCCTAGATAAGGTAGCAATAATATCATTTGCTAGCCAAGACACACTTCTATCAAAACTGATAAATGCCCTGTCATCAACAATTCCACCTTCAACTAAGCATGACTCATTTATGTTCCATGAGCCAAGCCTCGGGACAAGCTATCTCTCTCTCTTTTTTTTTGGAACAATGTCACAAAACAAGAAGACAGATGTGAGTATCAAAAAAATAGTTGATATATGTCAATGTGCTCTTGTGCATGGGACTCTCAGATGTCTTGTGTCTATGCATAGCCATGTAATGTGGCCCTATATTAATGCATGCTTTGGAAATGCATGACCTGAATGGTGCAAAAGAGAGGGTTGTGCAAGGAGCACGTGGTTGTCGCTCGTCAAGGCTTTCAATCTTTCTTGCAGATGCTGATGTGGTCATTGTTGGAGGTATCCATTGGATCCCCGAGTGGCAATTGATCATTCCTCCTTAATATAGGGATCCATTTTAGAATTGTGTGGGGTTGCATACAAGTCACTTTTGAATTCTTCATCTTTGAGTGGTTACTTAAATTTTGTAGCCCTCACGGTTGGTGCTCGGGTTCTGTGGGTGTTACTAGTGCTTTTGGCTTCCAAACCCAAATTTTTTATGTTTGTCTTCTTGTTATTGTCGAAGAGGTGATTTGATCTTTTTTTGGCTCTTTATGCGTGGTTCAAACCCTTTCTTCTCCTTGGCTTCTTTGTTGAGACGTTTCTCATGTGGAAGGCATAGGTTGTTGTGTATGTAAGAGCTTCTTGGGTACCCATATTTGTAATTGTCCTTCTTGAGCTGCAGCTAATCTCTTAGGCACCCAAACTTGTCGGATACCTTGTGGTTGAGTTTTTCCTAGCTTCTTCATTCGTCTTCTTGCCTAGTTGGCTTGCCTAGATGGGAATTGTGGGGGCAAGGCCAGTGGTTGGCCTCCTTTTTGTATCCAGATCTGCTTCATGCTCGGAACTGCTTTCTTTCCAAATGGTGTCTTTCTATTTGATATAGCAGTTGTCTTGAACTATTGTGCTTGCCGTTGTGGTGGAACTACTATGGCTGTATGAGTCTTTGAAGAAGAAGAGAGATCCACTCACCTTTGATTCTGTTCTTCTGTGATTGACTCCTTCTGCATCATAGAGCTTTTGACACATACATCTTCTTCTATAAAATTAGTCTTAGAAGAACTAAGAGAATGTGTGACACCTTGATTTGTGAGCATGAAGTTCTCTAATTCTATTGTAATGCATTGGTCATGTACCCAAACTTGAAGAAGGTTATTTCTTAGGTTTAAGTTGATTGCATGGTCATAGATCCAATCTTGACCCAAGACAAGTGATTCTGTAAGATCCTCATCTTGACACACTAACTCCATTGGGACATATTGAAGGTAGATGGGAAGCTCCACCTCACCCAAACAAGGGGTTTCCACACCTCCTAGCCCTATGAGATAGGCTTCTATGGGATTGACATTCAATTGAAAGTCGTGACAATATGAAAGTCTCATTGCACTAGTTGTTGCACCTGAGTCAATCAATGCTCTCACAGGCCGTACATTCTCTCCATATCCTACCTCTAAGGTCACAAAAGGGTGTCAATCAATTATTCAAGAAGCACTTGCACCTAATGTTTGGCACATGGCCATGTGATATCGTGGGGCTTCATGATTGACATCTAGGCCTAGTCTTTTTGCTTCTTAGCATTGTTGAGTCCCATTAGCATATCCTCTGTAAAAGGTTCTTGATACAGCTTGACTCTACATCCACTAATATAGTTTGGTAATATTTCACCTTCTAGCATGGCCAATTGAACAACATCACTAGTGGAAATTCTATTAATGATCATGGGTCCATATACTCTTTTTTCCAATTTATGAGCATGTTGCTTTACTATATAAACCAACACTAGGTCTCCCTCTTTCAATCCTTTATCCTTGATGTGTGCATCAAAATAAGCCTTTTGTCTTTTCTTTGCAACGTAGATGCTTGCTGCCACTCATAGCCTCATCTCACCTAAACATTCTAGATCAAAGATTCTGGAGGACAATTCACATCCATTCCACTCATGCTCTTGTGCTGCTTTCAAAGGTAGTATTAGGAAGTCCAACGATGGCACAACATTCTGTCCGAAAACCATTTGAAATGGGGTGGCATTGAGTACCGTTTTATAGGTAACCTGATAAGCCCAAACAAAATGATGAAGTTGTTTGTCCCAATCAGAGTGTTTATTATTTACCAATTTTGTCAATATATTACATAGGATCTTATTGGTGCTCTCGGCTTATCCGTTAGCTTATGGATGATAGGGGGCAGAATTCTTATGTATCACTAAGAATTCTTGGAGAAGGTTTTCAATGACTTCATTCGAGAAGTGCATACCTCTATCACTTACTAACTCTATTGGTAATCCATATCTGGTGAACACGTTCTCGAATAAGAACTTAGCTATTGTTTGAGCATCATTCTTTGTTGTGGCTTTGACTTCCACCCATGTTGTGAGGTAATCTGTGGCTACAATAATGTACTCTGCATGGGAATTTCTAGCTGGGGCGTTAATAGGACCTACAAAGTCTATACCCCACTTCGAGAATGCACGTCCTCCCATGATTGGCCTCAAAGGCATCTCGTCTTTTCTAATGGGATATTGTGCACATTGGCATGTATCACATTTCTTCACATAGGTATGTGCATCCATATGAAGAGTTGGCCACCAAATTCCTGAGAATAGAATGGTCTTAATTACTCAATCAGGACCAAAGTGTCCACCTCAAACACCATTGTGTGTAGTTTCTAAGACCTTCAAATAGTCAAACTCGTGAACATCCAATATCAAGTAACCATCCTTGCCTCTTCGGTATAGGTTGTCTCCTATTAAGGCATAGTCCTGAGCCTCTTGCTCCATGCTTCATTTCCTTGCTAGACTAGCCTCATTAGGTAGTGTTCCCGATCTCATAAATTCTACCAATGGAGTGCTCCAATCTGGAATTAATGACACATGATAAAGGGTAGCATGCTCCACTGGGGATTTTTCATGGTACATGGGACAATTCTTAATCCACTCATGTATTTCTCTATCCATACTAGGCCAATACACTCCTAAATGTTTTAGATTCTGCAATGTGTGTTGTTAAGAATAGCGATTTCCTAGCAATCCTTCATGGGCTTGTTGCAACCAACGACTATGTTCAACGTCCTCAACACAACAAGCTAATACACCCTCTATATCTTGTTTGTACATGCTTCTTGCCAATATTTTATAGTTTTGTGATTTTACAATTTCTTCTTTATTTGTTCTCACATCCTTATGCGCGGGTCCAAAGGTTAGGAATGGTACCAACTTATTTGCCCATTTAGGAACAACTTCTAAGTTGAACAGATAAGCATCAGGTAGTTCATTAGACACTCCTTGCAGTGACTCTCTTGAAGTTATGCAAGAAAGGTGATCTACCCTGAGGTGGGTCCTACCTGTCCTGACAACAACTTCAAAATCATATTCCATTAGTAAGAGGAACCATCTTACTAAGCGTCCTATATTGCAAGGTTTATTGACCAAATATAATAAAGCTTGATGATCAATGAAAAACTTCAACTTCTTGGCCAATAGATAGTGTATAAACTTCTTCACAGCATATACCTTGCCTAAGCCTTCTCTTTCAGTCATTGTGTAGTTTCATTCCGCTGCATTGAGTTGTCTGCTAGCATATGCTATAGGCAAATCTAGATTTCCTTCTCCTCTAAGTTATGCTAGCACACATCCTATTGCATGATTGGATGCATCTACATGGACATGTAATGCCTTATTCCAATCAAGAATGGTCAATATTGGTGTTGTGCACAAACGTCTCTTTAGCTCATTGAAGGAATTTTCACATTCATCGTTCCACTCAAAATTTTTCAATAGAGCATAAAGAGGTTTAGCCATGATCGCATATATGTGGATAAACCTGCGGTAATATCCACAATGGCCCATAAAGGCTTGTACCTCTTTAAGAGTCCTTGGCCTTGGCAACTCTGCTATGGCTTTGACTTTGTCCTCATCATTGATATTCCGTTCTTAGAAACAATGTGACCTAAGATCTTACCTTGACACACCATGAAAACACACTTTTTTGGGTTCAGACACACCCGATATTCTCTACACTTGTTGAAGATTTCTCTTTGATGTTTCATGATTGGAAACAGATAACTATCTCTAATCGTAGCGGCATTAACTTTTTTAAGGTTAATACACACTCGCAGTTTTCCATTCTTCTTGGGTACCACTACAATGGGGGACACCCATTTAGTATGCTCAATCTCATAGAGAAATGCAGCTTCAATCAACCTATCAATTTCTTCTTTTATTTTAGCTGCATAAGTGTCATTATATGTGTAGGGCTTCTGTTTGGTGGGCTTGGCATCCGCAGTCATGGGGATCATATGAGAGCAAATTTTTGGATCTACTCCCTTCAAGTCTCTATAGTGCCATGCAAACACATCCCTATATTCCCTTAGTAAAGCTACAAGCTCTACTTCTTCTTCTAGGCTTAGGTCTTCTCCTATGTACGTACATCGTTCTTCATTCCCTTCAATGGCTACAACATTTTTCTTCATTTTTTCTTTGTTGTCATATGCTTCT
Organism: Ceratopteris richardii; assembly: GCA_020310875.1. Lineage (NCBI taxonomy): Eukaryota > Viridiplantae > Streptophyta > Polypodiopsida > Polypodiales > Pteridaceae > Ceratopteris > Ceratopteris richardii. The sequence continues at coordinate 85,152,010 of CM035413.1, read as the reverse complement.
CCTGTGGTGGCCTCTCTCTTAGGCATTCGTACCAAAATTTTCTGATCCTCAACTTCATATTTCTTGAAATTCTCTGGTACTTCAAACAATGATTCCTCCTCTTCTTGTTTCATTGCTTTTCTTTTCTTTTTCTTTTGACCACCTTCACTTCCTTCCTTTGAATTTATAGCTTTAATGCTTGTGATAGGTACTTCTTCTTTTTTTGGTTAAATACTCCTACATCTTCTAGATAGTGCTCCTCTGAACTAAAGAAGGTGTCCATCACAATGGACTCTAGATCATCGTCATCCTCTTCTTCTCCTACCACAGCACTAGGATCACATTCTTCTAGCAAGGTTTAGCACATGAACACAAAAATATCATAACCCTCCTCATCACAATGAGGTGTCCACTATTCTTCATTTACAGCAATGTCAATAGCTAGGATTTTTTCCCAACCATGAGGCTCAAATTCATTATCTAGAAAGATCATTGGTGTGTAGGTTGGGTCTTTAATTGGTCTTTCTCCTTGAGAAGTTCCTTCGTCTCTCGCCTTTAGGCGTTTTTCCTCTTCCTTTGTGACTTTGCACATCCACAAGTGAGTATCTTCATGCATCCAGGATGGATCTGAAGAACTTTCAAAATGCACAGAGATTGAATCTTCTAGTACCTTATGGATAGGGTTCCACTGTAGGGGTGGTACATCTCTGAAGGTATAATCCTTTAGATTTAGTTTGGTAGTGACCCCTAAGTGTTTCAAGTACAAGGAGTTGGTTCCTCAATCCTACACTATTGCAGTTGTCAAAGGAAGGGTCTTTCTAGGATCATTTAGTAGAAATTATTTTTGCCAAAGTCACATATAGCAAAAGTGTGCTCAAACTCTACACTACGTGGTTAGAGTTATCCCTTCTAGCAATCCTAGAGGTCTTTCAATATGGCGATCAGCAATTTGAAGCTTCATTCTAGTTCATGTTAATGCAGGTTTGTCCCATTGCTTCCACAAGGAGGTGGTTGCAATTGCCACACCTGCACTTGAATCTAAGATAGCTTTGGTTGTGTAACCTTGGTAGGTGATTGGAAGATAAATATTAGCTTCTTCACCTTCACTCATGTCCCCTATTTTGTTGAGAGGTATCTCTAGAACTTTCTACTTAGAGCCTGCTTTTGGCACATTGGAATCAAGTTCTGGAACTTGATCTGCCACATGTTTCCATAGCTCAAGTTTTACTTTGAGCAGCTCTTCTAAAGTGAGATGACATTGAACCTTAATGTTCTTCATGACTTCAGTGTTTCTTGGAACCACTAAGTCTTCATCTCTTACCAATATTGTGGGAGCTCTAATATGGAGAGATTCACATTCCCATGGGCCTCATACTTGTGGAAAATCTTGTAAAGAATTAAATTCAAAATCTAATATTTCATCTTCCTGTTGCTCTGCTTGGTCTCCATAAATAGATGGAATGTCTCGGGAAAACTGATCATAAAGGACATCAATTTCAAGAATAGGAGGGGGATTATCCTTCTCCTTGGCCCATTTCTCTTCTTATATTTCTTGCAAGAACTCTTGAGAGTACTATTGAATTGAAAGAGGTGTTTTCCCATCTCTTTCAACAATGGATTGAGCCTGTGGAGGTAAAGAAACATATGTTTTGTTTACCAATTGCTCTAATCTTTCTAGTAAGCCCCAGAAATGCAAATCCGATTTAACAGAGTTTCTCTTATTGGATGATGGGCTAGTCTCAAGCATAGCTTGAGCTAGCTCTACCATTTTGATGCACATTTTTGTTCGTTCAATCTCTAAATCTATGCTAGGGTAACTCTTGACTAGGTTTGCCGCCATTGGCCATTCTTGAAGTCGAGCCTGGTAGGCCTTGAACATTATGTCCAAGCCTTCTGGGGTCGCATCTGCAAGAACAGACCTTGATCGTGGTCTATTTACAATGGGCGATGGGGTGGGATGAAGTGGAGTGGATGGAGTTTCGTCATGCAAGGGATTTTGAGAGGTGATATCTTCTATTTTGCTTTTTGCATCCCTCAAGCTTTCTTTGAGTTCCGATAGCTTTCCATTCCAATTGTGGTTGGCCTTCTCTCTATTATCCTTCCATGTTCTTATTTTTCTCTTCTTAGGCTCTCTTGATTCATTTGACTCTGATTGTTCACCTGGTTTATCTTGTTTTAATGCTTGTGCCCTAGTAATTGCCTATGTAGGAGCCACATTAATGCTACTTGCACTTGAATCCACAACTAAGCCTACCACATTAATTGGTGTGACCTTGTGCGCACTAGAGGGGATCCTTGGACAATCTCTCACGAGATGTTCTTTGCCACACTCACGACAAAAGGCTTGTATTGTGATGCTTTGTCCTTGTCCCCAAGGCAGTGGGTGGGGACATTCATGAATGAAATGGTCACCTTGACATCTAAAACATGGTCCTCTAGGGACTTGTGGTCTTACTTGTCTTGCTTGGGGTCGAGGGTTAGGATTCGTATACATGACATTGGAGTATTTTGGCTCCCAATTTTGTTCCATACGTGGTGCCTCGTATAAATAAGAATAATTCTCACTATGCTTAGGTGACTCTGTGTAATAAGCTTGTGGACCATCTTCATAGGAGTAGTTAGAACTCTAGGCCTGAGGGTCATTTTCTTAGACCAAAGGAGTCACTGGCACCAATGCTCTAATAGGGTTCTCCTCTACCACTGGATACTTAACTGGAATCACATTGGCAGGATCTGATGGTCCTTTTCCTAGGACTGGTTGTGGCCTATATGGTGCTTGATGTTGTTGTTGTTGCCTATAATAGGGTTGTTGATATTGGTTTTGATAGCTACCTTATTGGCAAGGTTGCTGATAACTTTGTCTAACGGCCTACCTATTGTATGGACAATCTTGAGCCATGTGCTTCGTGTATTTTCTCTCAATAGTGCAATATGGAGCATTCGTTTCTCTCATGTTCTAGTTTTGCAATGGGCATGCATTATCCATGTGATCCCCTCCGCAAGTATAAAACCGGTTCAATGAGGTGATCCTTGGTGTTTGTCTATTTTGAACTCCTAGCTTCTTGGCAACTTGCTCAGCTATCTCATCTATCTCAGTGAAGGTCCTAGAGGTATGACTAGTAGAGCTATCAGAATCCTTATAGAGTTTTGATAATTCCAATTCCTCACCCAAATTCTCTTGAATGTCAATGCATGTCCTCACACACTCTTCTATGGTTTTAGGGTCTTTCAAGCATACATATGATCTCAACTTTGTGCTTAGTAAGCCATCTAAAAACAAGGCCACTTGTTTGGCCGGTGTGGGTAGCTCTGGAATAGGGCATCTTTCTATGTATTGTCTAAACCTTCTTCCTACTAGTCGCACTGTTTCTTGGGGTGTCTCCTTGAAGCTGTGGATCAAGGATGATGTGTTATGTTTGATACCAATCTTGGAAAATTCTACAATGAATTCATCTAGCAGTTGACCTATATCTTGATAGTTGCAACTTTTAGTGGTTGAAACCAAGCTTAGGCAATGCCCTTAAGAGTCAACCCAAATGCCTCAAACTAGGTGAACAAGTCCTCAACCTATTCAGCTCTTAATACTTGTTTGAACTCAGCCACATGATCATAAGGATCTCCTCTCCCATCAAAATAGTTCTTCATTGCCTTGACCACTTTAGAGGGTCTAAGGGTTCTTGGGTGCTCACAGGGTTGAGGCAATGGAAAATCGTGTTCGGTTCTTTGATGCCTATGTGCTTGATGTCTCTCTCTTTCAGGTCTTTCACCTTCCCTTCTTGATGTGTCTCTACCCACATTGTGTGTAAAGCTTACCTCAGGTCTCTCTCTAGTTCTTTCCCTCTAGGCTTCATGAGCCTGGGATGATCTTGCTCCTTGGAGTCCATGGGAAACACTAGATCTTGGTGGAGGAAAAATCAATTCACCTTGCCAAGTGTATGCATGCTTTCCATGATCTAATACCAAGAACATTTTCTCCGATGTGTCATCCACGTAGAAAACCTTTCCTGGTATCTCCGGATCCTTGAACTCGTAGATGGTGACTATCGGGATAAGTTGATCTGTTTTGAATCTCCAAAAGACTTCCTCTGTTTCTCTATTAAAGAATATTTCTATCATTTTGTTGTCTTGTGGGATCCAATCTGGAGTGATCACTCTGGTCAAAATTGACTTACTCTAGGAGTCTTGGGTTTTCATCCTACATCTCTTTGCTCTAGGTCTCCTATCTCACTCTCAAGAATGATCTTTCCAAACTCATCTATCCTGTCTAGTAAGTAGGTGACCACATACATGGTTCCTTCCTTATCAATGTATATACCCTCTTCAAATGTGACTACTGGGTATTCAAGTCCCAAGGGTTGATCTAGATTTTTGAGTTGGACCATTGATCACCTCATGCCATCCTCATAGATACAAGCACCTAATTGGTTGGTCTGAATATATTCCGACTATGTCTTATATGAACATTCTAGTGTTTATAGATAGGCAACGCCTGAGACCCCTGCAGGTTTCCCCATGCTAAAAGACATCTGTGAATCACTTGTGCCTAAACTTAGTAAGTAAGGATAACCACTTAGTTCTTGTTCCCAAGACCTAGCTATATGGTTGACACTAGCCTCAAAAGATGTAATGCTTTGTCTATACTTGCCTAGGTGTCTACCAGATCTCAGGTTCATAAGCTTTGTCTTCTAGTCCCAAAATTGCCCTTTGTATTGCTCAAAATCCTTTGGAGCTCCCTTGGCTTTCCAACCCCACTTGAAGGTCAACTTCAAATTACTCTTTCCAATGAGCTATAGAGCTCAAAAAATGGACTTTTGATGAAAAAGTTATGTCAAATCAGGCTCCTGGGGGTCAAAACAGGCAAACAGGAAGTTATGAGAAAATCACAATTTTGACTAAAAATCGCGATCTTGAACAATTTTGGAAATCATGATTTTCACTGAGAATCGTGATCCTGAGCAATCCCCAAAAAATATGATTTTGATTGAAAATCGTGAAAGATGCGATTTTTATTGAGAATCGTGTAAAACATGATTTTGAGTGAAAATCATGAAAAACACGATTTTGAGTGAGAATCAGGAAAAACACGATTTTGAGTGAGACTCGTGAAAAATGCGATTTTGAGTGAGAATCATGAAAAATGCGATTTTGAGTGAGAATCGTGAAAAATGTGATTTTGAGTGAGAATCGTGAAAAATGCGATTCTGATAGAAAAAAATCGTGTTTTGTCAGAATCATGTTTTTGGCTTGAAAATCGTGATTTTG